>OZ005735.1:137745670-138945670 GCA_963930755.1 Eudasyphora cyanicolor
AAAAAGTAAACAAATAAATTTACACCATAAAAATAACAATACCACAATTTAAACTAAAACCAGTAAGTAGACGCTACAAAAGCCGCTGACCGACTGTTTGTTGCCCTAACGAAAGAGCTATGGACAATATGTTTAACTGCCTAAATAAAGATGTAATTTGTCATAACTCTAAAGAAAATACAGAAATGCAGGTGAAAATCAAGCTATTAAACTTTTTAATAATATCAACAAAATTTCTAATTAAATGTTTATTTGAGTCAATTATGTTTTTAATCAAATTTGCATCATCAAATTAAATGCATCATTTTATTGACTTAACAACTTAATTAATTAGAAGAACTTCAGTAATAAATAATAAAACTCTGTTTAGAGTTTGAATTGCTGTACTAATTTGGAAATTAAATCCAGATTTACGATTTTGCTGTGTATTGTACACAATATAAAATCAACTTCGTTAATAATACTATTAATGTCTTTGGCTTGACATCCATGTCAATATCTAAAGAGTTTCTTCTTAAAATTAGTTCAAATTATTTGTGTGGCATCAATTAAAAAAAAAACTAAATCATTAGCAATTTTTATATTGTATGTACACACCAGTATGTATTTAAAAAAGTATTTGAAAGCCAATCAATCCAAAGAGCCATTATCAATTTTCTGGCAATATTCCAGATAATTGAGGAAAAAACATGTTGGCCTTCGAAGTGCTTACGTGTGTTTTGCATATAAGAATTTTAAAATATCTATTTGCCAGTATTGAAGGAACTAAAAAAAATCTCAATTTGAAAAAAACTATTGAAAAAATCCTTAACTAAAAATATTATCGAATCTATGAACTTTTTAATTGGAGATAGCAAAAACTACTACTACTACTGAATAATAAAGCAAATTAATTCAAGGATCCTTGTTATTGCACGAGAGAGCTCTTTACAAAATGCATACCTTTAATGTCATCATCATGTCAAGCTTTGCACTTTTAAGGCAATATGAAATTCCTTGTGATTTTATTGCTTTTAGGTCTTTGCCAGTTATTAAATATTTTGTATCCAGAATTCCTCTACGTACCAAGAATTAACATATGTATCTATTGCATATTTAAAATATTTGTGGTAGAAGTGTTTAAAACTCAGTAGTGACTATTATCTCTCTTGGCTAACATAAATACCTGCACAGAATAAATCTTTACTAATAAGAAATCTCTTGAAATCATTCGTATGTTTTCAAATACAAGAGTTGAGCAATACAAGTGCAATTTGAGAATTATTCTACCTGTTTTAAAAGGTCATAATAAGAAATTTAACATTAGATTTAAATTAGGTTCTACAACCTGCAGAAAATAATGGCATTCTCAGAAATGATTTGAAGTGTTATAATGAGAATATTACTCATACTTGAATTATGGTGATTTCGTTTCTGAAAAATAATGTCACTACATCATGTTGTGAAATTTTAAAGAAAATGCGCTATTGTCGCATTTGCGGAGTGTAATAATTTTACAAACGAAATCAAAACCCATTCATGCGGCTGCACCATTTTTACAAACGAACTTAAAAAAGCGGTTTCAGTGTAAAATGTAGAAAAAATTTAAAATTTTTTTGCACAAACGAAATCACCATTATTCTATTTAGATAATTAATATTTATTTTATTAATTAAGCCAAACCTGAGATTTTTATGGCAATCGAATCCACGGCGCACTTATACGCAGTAAAAATGTTTTCTTAAAATTAAAGATTGGCGCCAAAGACGTCCTTAATATTTGAACGAGGTACGTTAAAATTAAGAAAATTACTTGATATTAATGAAATTATCTTTATTTTAAGTACAAAATGTACATTCTTTAATATGATGACAGCATTTTGTTCTGTGCAGTTATACTTGCCCCTACACGAATTTCGGCTTTTTTAATGCATAGGAAGCAAGTATACCTGCACAGAAAATACATATTTTGTCATAAAATTAAAGAATGGCGGCAAAGTAATTTTTTTATTTCTATACCCTCCGCCATAGGCTAGGGGTACACTAACTTTGTCATTGCGTTTGCAACACTTCAAAATTTTGATCTGAGACCCTATAAAGTATATATATTTTCGATCGTGTAAAATCCTAAGACGATTTAGCCATGTGGGTCGGTTGAAAACACGCTACAGTCTGTATAATAGAGCTAGGTTGATAAAATTTGGCAGAAATATTTCTTATACAGAGTGTTTTTTTAGACGTGTGGTTTTCAAGAAGAAATATAAAGCATATAATTTAATGTTATGGCCAAGATTTTAGCTTTATTATAAAGATAAGGCTTTGTCATTATGTTTTAAAAATGATTTCGGGCAAGTGGCCGCCACGGCTGGCTCGAATAAATTCCAGCCGAGAGGCCCAATTTTCGACCACTTTTTGCAGCATTTGGGGCTGTATATCAGCAATAACGCGCCGAATATTCTCTTCAAATGCGTCAACAAGCGTAGACAAGCGACTTCACATAACCCCACAAAAATAGTCCAGCGGTGTTAAATCGCATGATCTTGGAGGCCACGCCACAGGCCCACGATGCGAGATAATGCGCTCACCAAAAGTTTCTTTCAATATATTGATTGTTTCGTTAGCTGTATGTCATGTAGCGCCGTGTTGTTGGAACCAAACGAACATCCTCCAGTCCTCCACGAAACAGTCATAAATCATGGGTCCATAGCGTTCCCCTTTGACTGTAACATTATGGACGGCTTCATTTTTGAAGCAATGATTCCCTCTGCCCATAGAGCGCACCAAACATTGACTTTTTGTGGAAGTAATGGCGTCTGAACAATGACTTTTGGATTGTCATTACTCCAAAAAATTTTGTTTATTAACGTAATAAATCATCCAAAAGTGAGTTTCATCGCTGAACAAATTTTTTTTTGGACGCATCGCGATTACAGGACCATTATTCCCTCACCCCTCACCTTACAGAGAGTGTTACACATCGAAGGAGTGACCTAAGACCCTAAGTATGTTCGGCGGATATCCGTTTTGGGTCAATTTAAGTCGAATGGGCAATGTCCGTCTGTCTGTCTGTTTGCTGGCTGATGCTCACGATAACTCTAAAGGAGTAACCGATTGACTTCAAATTTGGTATGTGGTAATATTTTCTTCTACCTATGGCTAAACTCGAAGATGGGCCATATTGGTCCACTCCTTCTAGTACCTCCCCCACAAAGGGTTAACATTTAGTGAAATATCTGAATTCTACACATAGTATTAGTTTACTAGTCACTATTACCTCGAGAAAAATGGGCGGAGTTGCCACGCCCCTTTTGGTAGCTCCCACACAAATAGAAAATTTTGAACCCAAAGTTAATAGCTTATAACTTTATTGCCGGTGCATACAAAAACTTGAAATTTTGTGCAGTGTAATGGTTTAATAGTACCTACAATACAGTGAATAAGTAAGAAAGTTTCAGTCGGGTAAACCGACTTAGGTATACCCTCACTTTAATATTGAATATTACACTAATTATTCTGTCAATTTATGTGGGAGGTACCAGAAGGGGTTTAACAAATACACCTATTTTTCGCTGAACAGTAGATACCTTAAGCTCATTGCACTGTGCCGAATTATAAGCGAGTATGTGCACTGGTATAAACGTTATGAGATATTAAATTGTGGTATGATTTGGCCATTTTGTGTGGGAGGTACAAAAAGGGGCCTGGCGATAACACCCATTTTTCACAGGGCTATAGGCACTATGTAAACATTACACTGTACAAAATTTCATGTATTTTTATACACTTGTATTAAAGTTATAAGCTGTTAACTTTTGGTGCAAAATGGTACCTTTGTGTGGGAAGTACCAAAAGGGGCATGGCAACAACGCCCATTTTTCCCTGGACTGTAGGCAATATAAAAGCATAACACTGTACAAAATTTCAAGTATTTTCATACACTGTTATTAATGTTATAAGCTGTTAACTTTTGGTGCAAAACGGTACATTTGTGTGGGAGGTACCCAAAGGGACGTGGAGACTTCGCCCATTTTTCTCGAGTTGATAGTGACTAATAAACTAATACTATGTGTAGAATTTCAGAGGATTCAAATAAGTAGTATAACAGTTATTAAAGAATCAATATTTCACAACATTTTAACCCTTTGTGGGGGAGGTACTACAAGGCGTGGACCAATATGGCCCATCTTCGAACTTAGCCGGAGATAGAAAAAAATATTACCACATACCAAATTTGAAGTCAATCGATTACTCCTTTCGAGAGTTATCGTGCGCACCAGCCAGCAGACGGACAAACGGACGGACGGACATTGCTTATTCGACTTAAAATGGCCCAAAACGGATTTCCTCCGAACATACTTGGGGTCTTGGGTCACTCCTTCGATGTGTTACACTTTTTTCCGTAGCAAATGATATGTATATACCCTCGTCACACTAAAGTGAGGGTATCAAAATGGGCATTATTGCCACGCTCCTTTTGGTACCTCCCACATAAATGGACCTTTTTGTACCAAAAGTTAACAGCTTTTAACTTTAATACCAGTGCATACAAATACTTTAAATATCCTACAGTGTAATGCTTTTATAGTAACTATAGTCTAGAGAAAAGTGGCCGCAATTGTCACGCTCCTTTTTGGTACCTCCCACACAACTTTAACTTTAATACCAGTACATACTTTAAAGTTATTAAATGCAATTTAAATTGATAATAATTTAATAAAAACAAAAAAAATAATTCATATGCACAAAGTGATAACAGAGAGGGGTCGGCTATAAATAACAGGAAGAATGTAGTCATGTATGTCAAAGCCGGAAGGTTTTGAAACAATCATTAAAACAAAGAAGAACATCTGTGATTCTAAGAATGTTTCTTAGTTTTTTTTTACACACTTTAACACTTGTTTATTTTTAAAAAAATATTCTTTAAAATAAAGACGAATTTTCTTTTGCTTAAAACCAATGAAGGTAGCATGCAATAAATACTATTGGCTGCACTAAAAAAAACATACTTAAAGATGTTGCTCCAAAGTTATACTAATCTTCAAAATTATTTCAACTTCCTTAATATGAAGTGAATTCTCTCTCCTAATTCAAAGTTTGAATTGTCTTAATTTTAAAATTAAGTAACTTTTTTTCGGTCTGCATATATATTTAAACTAATTGAGGTTTTAATATTTTCCAGCTTAAATTTAATTCTTAAATTCAATTCAAATTCGAATAGTGCTTCAATTTTCCTAAGTAACGCCTAAACTCCCTGCATCGCTTAGTTTTTTATTTGTGTGGCATGACATAAACAAATATTTAATGAAATGAAGACAAAGTAGGTGTCAATCAAAAAAGAAATGTAAATAAATTTAAATTAAATAAAAATAAAAAATTTAATTCTCACCTGTATTAGATACATAATGATAACAAAATATTTGCAACAATTAACACACGAGTTTTTTTCAGCTTTTTTCTTGGCTTCTTCCTGTGTTGTTGTTTTTGTGTGTAAAATAAACACTTAACACAACAATACGAATGGAGAGTTGAAAATTAAAACATTAAAATAATGATGCTGATGCTGATGACTGTGTGTGCTATGTGTTGTGGGTGGTGGGTGTTGCTGCTGTAGCAGGTGATGATGTTGTTTGCTGATGATGCTGCTGGTTTTTTGGTTGGTGTGATTTTTTCTGTGTTACAGTGTTGTATTGTTTCCTTTGGGTTTTGTTGCTGCAGATGGTTGTGGTCTTGGCTGGTTGTTAGCTTTCGTTGTTATTATTGTTATTTAAAAGTGTGTTAATTAAAGCAATTAAATGATGGCGTTGAGATAACAAAACAATGTGTAAGCTAAGGTGGCCAAACAAAGAAACGAGGAAGGAAACTGATGTTGACTCTACACTGTGGTTTGTTGTTGGTGGCAAGCAACAATGTATGTATGTTGATGTTGATCTGACGGCTACCGGTGTTTTCTTTCAAAATATGAATTTTGAATTTCTTTTTTCTGGATTATTTTGGTTTTTCCTTTTTTTTCTGCAGAATATTTGCCAAGCTCTAGTTAATGGCGGTTGGAAATTATCGGTTAATATGAATTCTGCTCATTAGTTATGTATATAGTTAGACTTGGGGGATTTGTCTGCAGTAGTTATGCTCCAATTATTTTTTAAAATATTTTCTTTGGGTAAAACTCTATTTGTGGTTCTACAATGTGGATTTAGCCAAGATTTCTTAAGTTTTATTCACAAATTCTTGCTTTCGTGCATTCTACTAATCTGTTTTTCTCCTTTCTGTGAAGCCTTTGTTATGGTTGGGGAAAATCTTTGTTGTTTATGTTTTGAGATTTTCTAGATTTTATTGCTGATTGTTAGATTTAGCTTAAAACCTTTAGATAGCTTTTCTATTTAAATTTCACTTTAAAAAAGAAATTATTCTTACTTTGGCTGTTGACTTTGGTGGTTCTGCTGTAATTTCCTTTAAAATGCCAGTATTTCGTTTTAATTTGGAAATCATCTGTTGAAGTTATGATTTTTATTTATTGGCAATTTTTTATTATGTTTATCTGTTCACTTGCATTTTATCTTGCTGTAGATTTGGGAAATATTTGTTTAAACTTTGCTTTTCAATTTTTGGAAATTTGGTGTTTTTAATTTTTTATACTTTTATACTTTTCACAGAATTTTTTATTTGAATTTTTGGAAGTGTTTTGTTTTTAATTTTTTGAAATTACAATTTTCGTTTGTATTTTTTTCCTTTTTTCCCGTTTAAAGTATTTGTTTTTGTAAACACCGGGTGCTTTATAAACTGTAAACTATTTGCATCCTTTTATTTGAGAATTTTTTGCGTTGATTTTTTTTTTGCAGATTTTGCAAATTTCTTTTTTTATGATTGTTTTATCGGAAAAACAGGGTGTTTCATAAATCCAGTAATATTTTGTTTACTTTCATTGGTGGTATTTTCCCTTGATTTGTTGTTTGTTTTTCGGGAAAACAGGATATTCCATAAACTCGACAAATATTTGTCTACTTTCGTTAGATTATCTCTGATATTCCTTCTTTAGTTTTCCGCAAAACAGGGTGTCTCACAAACTTTACAATATGCTTAATACTTTTATTGGATGTTTATTGTTGAGCTGATTTCCTATGAAATGTTCGTATCCATTAATTTGATAAATATTTATTATTGATTTTTAAATATTTATTGTCTTTCGGGAAAACAAGGTGTTTCATAACTCCAGTAATATTTTGTTTATTTTCATTGAAGAATTTTCGCTTGATTGTTGATTGTTTTTTCGGGAAAACAGCTGATTTTCCTTTTTGTTTTTTTTTATTACTTTCATTGAATAATTTCCGATTTCCCTTAAATTGTTTTTCGGGAAAACAGGGCGTCTCATAAACAATATTTTTATTACTTTTATTTGACGTTAATAGCTCAGCTGATTTTCCTGTGAAATATTTTTGCTTTGATTTTTCCTGATGATTTTGATGAACAGGGTGTTTCAAAACTCCATTAATATTTTGTTTACTTTCATAGGAGAATTTTCGCTTGATTTGTTGTTTGTTTTTCGAGAAAACAGGATTTTTACTAGTTTCGATGTTAATTGTTTAGCTGATTTCCCTTTTTTGTTATATTTGTTTATCGGAAAACAGGGTGTCTCATAAACTCAGCAATACTTTTCTTTTATTACTTTCATTGAATAATTTCTGATTTTCCTTATTTAGTCCTTCGGAAAACAGGGTGTCTCAGTTTTTCGTAAAACATGGAATTTCATAAAAATCGGCTATTTCTTTGGTGATCCTTTTGCGTAGATTTTGTTCTGATTATTTTGCTTTCTTGTAATATTTGTTTGAGAAAAAACAGGGTGTTTCTTAAACTGAGTTATATACTCGTACGTATTTAAATAGTATTTATTTTTTGATTGAATGATTTTCTACCCTGATTTCCCTCTGATTCTTTTCGTTTTGGCATTTCTCAATTGTAGAATTTTTCCTTCTTCAAATACTGTTGATTTCGTGCAAATGCCAATATTGAAATTTTTATTAAAAATCGCTTTCTTTGTGGATGGTTTGGAATTTTTCTCAATTTTTAAAACGGCTCTTTTGCAATGCAATTTTCTCTCCAAAATTTTCAAATACTGTTCTTTTGTTGGGGAATTCAAATATTGACTATTTTGTGCATGACTCGTTCGTCGATTTTCTATAGGTTTCAATATCACTTCTTTCTCCGCTGCTTTTCAGATAAAGATTAGCCGTTTTTTATAGCCACAAATTCAATATCACTTTTTTGTTAAACCAGTTCAGGAACCGACTAAATTTTAATTATTTTATTAAACTTTATTTCAATTGTATGGTTGGCGCAAAGATCTCTTGTTGTATTTAATGCCGGTTCAGCTTCAAATCAATGATTTTGATTAAGTGATTTTTAGAGTTAAACAAAAACTCGTTTGCCAGAATACGATAAACTTTTGAGTTGTTTAGCAAAGGTTTTGATTGATTAAACAAATTTGTTTCAATTGCAAATTTTTGTTAAGAAAAATTTAATTTAAAACTTTTTGTTTGCTTCATTCAACTTGAGTAAAACTGAATTTTAACACTTTTTTCTCTGGTTATGAAAAAAGAGTTCAGTTTTGTTGCCGAGTGTAGTTGAGTTGAGAATATCAAACGGGGAAATATAACACTTTTGCCGGATCTAATTTTTTATTTAACAGAAGAAATTCTCCTCAAAATTATGCACACGCGTATAATTTTGTAATAAATCGCAGCAAAATGCAATTTGACGAAAAATTTTAAAAGACCAAAAAAATAATATATAATATTTTTTTGGGAAGTTTTCTTAAATGTGTGGGAAATGCACAGCACTTTTTATAAGAACATTTATTAATTTCTCAGAATTTTCACTGTTTTAAAATTCGAAAAAATTTTAATTGATATTTTTCGGGTTTTTATTTATTTTTGCTTGAATTGAAATTGTGCACATTTATGATGATTGATTTTTTTGTTTTATTTGCATGCACTCAAACGCCACAATTTCTTATTAATTTGATTCCATATGGGTGCGAATATGTATAAGTTTTGAAAAATATTTCCACCAAGCTGACTTTAATTCACTACATTTCATTTCGTTCTAATTGATCGATTTTTTTTTCAATTAATTTATTATTAACATTCAAACTGATGTTATTCTTTCTTCACATTTTATTTGTTTTTATTAGTCACTCACTGTGTTATGAATTTAGTTTTTTCACTTAATTTATCGTTATTTAAAATGGTTATTTGCATGGTTGGTATTGAATTTCTCTATGACGCGCGTTTTGTTGTTTGTTTATTGTCTTATTTTTTTTCTTATTGTTGTTTGGTATTAGGTTACGTTACGTTTACGTCTTTTGACATCCGTCATTCGTCGTGTGAGAATGATGTTAACATCGCGCGTTGCACATGTCTTCACGTCTTAAAGTTTGAATACATAATAATGAAAAATAATAATGAATTGGTTTTGCTGAGTTGCGTCGTTCGCGGGTCGCAGTGTTGTTTGTGTTGAACCAACATGTTGGGCAACATATTTGTTGTGTTGTATAGTGTAGCTGGAATTATGTAGGCACGAGGTTCGATGTTCGAACGGTTAGCTGGTTGTGTGTGTGTATGTATGAAAGTGTTATACACAGGGAGTGTTGCCAGTTTGGAATTATTTAGAAATGTTTCAATCACCACGGTAGTAGTGGTAGTTTGCCGCGTATTTCTATTTCAAAGAAATTTCTCAAGAGTAGATAGATATATAGTTGCCGATGTAGTAATAAGAAGTTCGTATTTACATTTAACACCTATCTAATTCTATTTATTATTACTAAAACTAGTTCACAAAATCTTACGTATTAGTATTACTAAAAATGCTACCGTTGACGGCGAAGACTTCTCGTGGAATCAGCTGTTGTTTTCTCCTCCTCTGATTCGTTACAACGTTGCCAGATTGTTTGTCACTCGAACACGGCAGTCTTGGTGCTGCCACAGCCACTTCCTCTCCAGTGACCAAGTCAGGATCCGACACCTGATTCGCTTGGAACGATATTCTCCTAGTTTGTGTGTTTCGCACAACTGGAAGTTCGGTGGACTGCGTACTCTGAGATGGTGTTGATGAGTCTTGAGAGAATGTCTGAGGACTCGGTAGAGGTGTTGCTGTTGTTTGAGGACTCGGTAGAGGTGTTTGTGTTGTTTGAGGATGTTCAGGCTCAGTGTTATTGATGATGAAAGCTGGCTTGAGTCGATCTACCGATCTATGTTCACGTCCTTGTTCTTCATTCGTATCTGAAATTCGTCTCACTATATCAAACGGTTCAGTGTAAGGTGGTTCAAGTGGTCCTCGTACTGCGTCCGTGCGAAGAAAAACGTGAGTGCAATCATCGAGGTTCTTGAAAATAAACATTTTGTTTTTGTTGTAGTGAGACACTGGAATTGGTCGCAGGAAGTTGAAGTATTCACGAAGTTTCCTTAAAAATTTAGATGAATCGACAGGAATTTTCTGATTCGGTGAAGAACTCTTGAGGTAACCGTAAGTGCCCACCATAAAGACGATCCAAAGGCGAAGCTTGAAGATCCTCTTTGACAGCTGTCCTTAATGCGAACAAAACAGTTGGAAGTATATCGACCCACGATACTTGTGTATGACACATTAAAGCTGCTTTGAAAGATCTGTGCCATCTCTCAATCATTCCATTCGATTGTGGATGATAAGCCGTTGTTCGAGTACGTTTCGAACCTATTAAATTCGCTAGGGCCTTGAATAACGCGGACTCGAATTGTGTGCCCTGGTCTGTCGTAATTGTCTTAGGACAACCAAAACGTGATATCCAGTTGGACCAAAATGCAGTCGCGACCGTCTGGGCCGACATGTCCCTCAGAGGAACAGCTTCAGGCCATCGTGAAAATCTATCGATCACGATGAGACAATATCTTACGAAGTATTACTAAAAATGCTCTGATTCGTTACAACGTTGCCAGATTGTTTGTCATTCGAACACGGCAGTCTTGGTGCTGCCACAGATATCATTGAATTTTTACAATGTTGCCTAAAATAAAAGCGGCCAACTGTTTTCGCAAAATTAACTAAATTGTTATACCTTCTGCCATCGGATGGGGGTATACTAACTTTGTCATTCCGTTGGCAACACCTCGAAATATCGAGCTGAGACCTTATAAAGTTTATACCCGCTGAAAAAAAATCGCTTCTGTAGTATATTGTCCCAAACATATTCTGCTTGAAACATACATATGTTTAGGGTACTCTCCAAGTATATAGTATTTCACACACACAAATATTATATGTTTAGGGGGATGTTGTTCTAAACAAAACTATGTTTCCATCCTAATATTTTTTTATTTGGAACTATTATTTCCGAAACAAAAATGAATTTGTATTTAAGTATTTTGTCAAAGTATCAATGCCTTAACTTAAAGGCAAGTTTTCTGTTGTTCAAAGTTAATTTTTTAAGAAATTTTAAATATTTGTAAAATTCGATTAAAATATTACTTATATAATCTTTCATAGCTATTAACTGCATTGATGGATTGACAGAAATTGATGAATTGAAATATTTATAAATTAAAACTTAGTGCTGTAAAACAAAAGCTAAAGATGCTTTTGACATTGTTAACTATAAGTACAACAAGAAATCTAGGAAAAATTTACATTAACTTAACGTTAAAAAAACTATTTTTAAATAAAATATATTTGGAAAACTTCTTAAACAATAATTTTGTTTGTGTGTAAATACATATTTTATTTGTGAAAGTCAGTTTGCAAATATAGGTTGTTCTAATATATTAATGGACGCGTTCCAAAACAATTTTTTTTGGTTTTTATTTAAATATTTTTCTTTTTTTCAGATATATTTTCTTTCAATTCAACCGTATCAAAAAGTGTCGATTTCTCCCCGTGTATATATTTCATATATCTTTTTTGGTGTTTCCTGGTCCAGTACGCAAATTAAAATGTAAGAGGAAAAATATATAACGATGTATGCACACGCTGAAAAAAATCGCTTCTGTAGTATATTGTCCCAAACATATTCGGCTTGAAACATATATATGTTTAGGGTACACTCTAAACATATAATATTGGGTACACACAAAAAGTATATATTTGGGAAAATGTTATTCTAAACAAATCTTTGTTTACATCCCAGTATGTTTTTATTTGGGACTATCATTTCCGAAACAAATATTTATTTATTTAAGAATTCAGCAAATACGTTAATTGTGTTAAATTTTTTATAAATTCAAAGTTATTTTTTAAGACATTTTTAATGTTCGTAAAAATAATAAATAATAATAATTTAAATCGTATAATCGTGGATCAAAATAAATTACTTAGAGGATTGACAAGAAATGATGACTTAGAATACTAACTCAGAAATTTTAAAATGATTGTTTTAAACCGAAGTTAATGCTGCATATGGTATTGTAACTGGGAGGTACAATTCGAAACCAAGGAAACGTTTTAACTGAAATTCTAAAAAGTCAGCAAAGTTTTGAAAATCTTTTTTAAATAAAATATATTGGGATAAATTCCTAAAGAATAATTTTATTTGTATTTAAACACCTATTTTATTTGATAAATTTAGTTCGCAAATATATTTTGTTGTAATATATTAATATATGCGTTCCACATATATTTTATTGATTTTCAAATAAAATTTATTTGCTCAGAAATGTATAATATTTAAAAATTTGTTTTACAAATATATTTACTTTCGATTCAAACATATCAAAAAAGGCGATTTTGCCCCGTGCAAATATTGACGAATATTCGCATGTATCTAGGATGTCCTAGTCAAGGCTTTAAAGAAGGGCTCCAATTTGTATAATTCTATAAACACGTTTTTAAAATATAACAAATGCAATGTTCACATCTCAGGATTTTTTTTAATAAATAAATTTTGAAAAATTACGTGGCTGAACACCATTTTAAAATTTTCAGCATTCCTATAGAATATAATGTATTGATATTCTAAATATTCTAAAACATGCTAAGTCGTACCTTTTTGCACTTAGCATAGTTTAGATTGGAGGTATCGATATAAGGGGCTACACATCTTTATTTATCCCCTCACCTAAGAGGGGAGGGTATACATATATCATTTGCTACGAGAAAACTCCACTCCTTCTAGTACCTCCCTCACAAAGGGTTACAATTTAGTGAAATATTGATTCTCTAATAACTTATATACTACTTATCCGAATCTTCTGTAATTGCACATCTAATTGTTTATTTGTCGCTATCAACTAAGGAAAACTGGGCGAAGTGGCTTCGCCCCATTTGGTACCTCCCAAACAAAGGGACCATTTTGTACAAAAAGTTCACTGCTAATAACTTTAATACCAATACAAACAAATACTTGAAATTTTGTACAGTGTAATGTTTTTACATAAGTATTGCCTACAGTCCAGTGAAATGTGGACGTTATTGGTACGCCCCTTTTGGTACCTCCCACACAAATGGAAAATTTTGCACTAAAAGTAAACTGTCTATAGCTTTAATATCAATCAATACAAATACTTGAAATTCTGTACACGGACGTCGTTGCCACGCTCCTTTTGATACCTCTCACACAAATGTACTATTTTAAAGCAACAGTTAACGGCTTATAACTTAATGGCCGGTGCATTTGATGCTTTTTAACGTTTGTAAACATTTTTTTGGGATTTTTTTTTTATTTTAATTTCTGAATGGAGAAGCTCTTAAAAATATTGTGTGAAGATTTGAAATGAATCGAAGCAAAACTAACGAAGATATAGCAGTCTTAGCAACCGCGCATCATACGTGTCGCAGTACATAGGAAAAACTTTAAAGCGTTTTCCCCACAACCCACGTTTTCAATGTCGGTGTACTTAATAAATTCAAAACTACTACCCCGATCGTTTTGAAATTTTGAACACTATTTCTGCACATAGTTTACGAGGTAACGCTGGAGTTTTATTTTTCAAATTTGTTAATATTTTTAATTTTATAAATCGCGTTTTTCGCTTCAATGTGTTCCCAAATTTTATAATTTTGGTTGTTTGATTTTAGATGATCCATCACCGAGTTTGATGGACACCGCAAATTAACTTTTTTCCGAGACATTTCCGAATAATTACTGCCATTGCCATATTTTTTATATTTCTTCATGTCATTTTTACACAATATATATACATATACTTCGAAAGTTATACCATAGGTTAGGTTAAAGGACGAGTAGTGCACTACCAAATTGGCGTGCACTACTTCACTCGGAGACCGAAAGGTCCATTGTGCTAATCCTATGAAGAATTAAAGATTTGGAGAAACAGTAGAAAAAATAATAGATTAAAAAATGAGAGGGGATGCAAGGGGGCGTAATAAGGAGTGAGAAGAACAGAAAAACAAATGTTGAATTAAAAGAGGAGAGGGCAGAAAAGTTCTTGCGATAGACAATGCCGTTTAGGCAGATGGATGAGCGGTTGTCATCCCCAGCCATTTCAGGCAACTAATATAATTGAGGATACTGTCGATTTTATGCGATGATAGAGCTTCGAGACATTCGATCGTAAAGTTATACCCTAATATCCCATTAGTTTTAATCAAAAGATTTTATCTGTATCGTCAAAAAAAAAATCACAAACATTTTGCACAAGTTAATTTGGTTAAAATCAGTACAGATGTAGATATAGCCTTCGATTTGACATCTAAGCGCTATATACCACATTTTTCAACCGACGTGTATAAAATTCGAAACAAAGAAATATTTTAATCTCAGCACATATAGTGTCGAAATTAAAATAAATCGGTTCAAGTTTATGTTTTATGTCCATATATATATCCTAACCGAGTTGTTAACTGATCGTTATAGAATATTGTACATACAGTCAATTTGAAATTTGGAAGAAAGTAGTCTGGTGATCGAGAGACGAACGTTCCCGAATATGAAGAAAATCGGTCTTGGATAAATACCCCATGTACATAATCCCGTATCCCGAGACCCTTATAAAATTTGTTGAACCAAATGAAGCGCTGCCTAATATCAAGAAATGCGGTCCAGATTACGTATAGCCCCTATATATATGTACGAGTATATCCGATTTGAATGTAAGCGCTACCAAATATCCATTTTGGACACATCAGTATCATTAGACAAACACTGATAAAACTTGACAACATTTCTTCTTCTGCTCTGCTCTAATTGGGTGGCTTAGGGTAAAAACAACGATATTAACCATTATTTTTTAGAAGCATTGGGAAATTACAGTGCTTTGACGCTTTTTACAACCGATAATCGGGATTTAATCGTAAAAAAATGTCACCTTATGAAATCTGTTTTTAATATTATGAATATTAAACCAGTAAGGAAATGCAGAAAGTCGGGCGGGGCCGACTATATAATACCCTACACCTTCCTAACAATGCGAAAATGGACATTGCGATAAGAATTTGACAGCGTTTATACTAGGGTTGCCAGACGGTCGGGATTCGTCGGGATTTTCCCGACTTTTCGCGTAATTACAGAGTCCCGATTATTGAAGTAATTTAGGGGGAAATCCCGACTTATTTCCATTTACTCTCTACACTATGGAAAATAAACGCGCAGTAAAAAAATAATAAAGAAAGTACAAGAAAATGCTATTTTCATATGTACTTGTTATGTACATTTGTAATTTTTCCGTCACTGTATGTTACATGCAATTGTTTTGAAATTTAGCATGGTAGAGTTTTTTATCCAGAGAACAACTTTGCTCAATTTGACGAAAATCGGTTCAGATTTAGATTTATATCCCATATATATGTTTCGTCCTAATTGGCCCTTAAGCCCTATAGAAGCTACACGGGGCAAAATCGGCTTTTTCAATATGTTTGAATCGACACAAAATATATTTGGAACATCAATTTTTAAATATTTTATATTTCTTTGCAAATAAATTTTATTTGAAAATCAATAAAATATATTTGGAACGCATATATTATTATTTTTGAACAAATAATATTTGCAAACTAAATTTCTCAAATAAAATATGTGTTTAAGTATAAATAAAATTATTATGTAAGAATTTTTCCAAATATATTTTATTTAAAAAATATTTCCAAAACTTTTGCTGCCTTTTTCGAATTTCAGTTTTAATTTCTTCTTGGTTTCGAATTGTACCTCCCAGTTATGATACCATATGCAGCAATAACTCCTTTTTAAATCAATCATTTCAAATTTCTGAGTATTCCAAGCCATCATTAGTTGTCAATCCTCTAAGTACTTTATATTGATCTAAAATTTTAGATTTCAATTATTATTTTACGAACATTAAACATTTCTAAAAATTTTAATTTGAATTACAGAAAAATTTAAAACAATTTATGTATTTTATGAATACATACTTAATGCAAATAAATATTTGTTTCGGAAATAACAGTCACATTGGGATGCAAAAAAATTTTTGTTTAGAATAACATCTTCCCAAATACACAATTTTTGTATGCCCATTGCTCAGTGAAAATCGTATCCTAGGGATCAAAATAAGAAACTTTGCCGAAGGAACCATACCTTTAAAACGAATTCTGATGTCCCGGAAAAAATCCCACTTTGACCCATTTAGAGTGCTCCATTCGAGTCCAAATGTATGGAACCCCCAGGGGTTTCCAGGAGGTGTGCCACTGGCATGGGTGGGTCGGGCCTCCAAAGTTAGTGGGGGTCGGTAATACATTTGGTCTCGATTGGAGCACTCTAAATGGGTCAAAGTGGGATTTTTCAAAATTTGCCCCTACCCAAAAGTTCGACCCAAATTCCGGGACATCAGAATTCGTTTTAGAGGTATGGTTCCTTCGGCAAAGTTTCTTATTTTGATCCCTAGAATACGATTTTCACTGAGCAACGGCGACTTTTTTGCCTCCCCACAAATCGACCCGGCCTAATAAACATAAATATGTTTCAAGCCGAATATTTTTGGGACAATATACTACAGAAGCGATTTTTTTCAGCGTGTGTAGTTTACATCCAACCGTTTTAAAGTAAAAGCGAATTTCGTGAAGAATAACACAAAGAATGTATTTGTGGCATACATAATATTGACCTATAGTGTATATAAGTTATTTTGAATATTCTTATGTTAGACTTTTATTGAAACTGTAATGAGTTTTTTTAAAATACCTAAACCAGTAAAATATTATCTTTTTATTTGTCCCGATAAATCCCGCTTTAAGTCTCGGTTATCCCGACTTTTCGAATACGGTGTCTGGCAACCCTAGTTTATACTCGTACATGTAATAAGAAAACTCTCTCCGCCGAATTCCGCACTGATCGGATATAAAACACGGTTTCTATAGCGCTTACATGTCAAATCGGGTGAAACATATATATGGGGGCTATATCTAAATTTGAACTGAATTACCCCAAATTTGGTAGTTTTCATGTAATAAGAAAACTCGCTCTGTTGAATTTCGTACTGATCGGATATATAATACGGTTTCTACAGCGCTTACATATAAAATCGGGTGAAACACATATATGGGGGCTATATCTAAATCTGAACGGATTTTCTCCGAAATTGGCGGTGTTCATAGATGTAATAAGAAAACTCTCTCTGTTGAATTACGTACTGATCGGTTATAAAAAACTGTTTCTACAGCGCTTACATGTCAAATCGGCTGAAACATATATATTGGGGCTATATCTAACTCTGAACGGATTTCCTCCGAATCTGGTAGTGTTCATTCACGTAATAACAAAACTCTCTCTGAAGAATTTCGTACTGATCGGATATAAACTACGGTTTCTGACGATTTTCGCACAGATTGGATGCAAAATACAGTTTCCACAGCGCTAACATGTCAAATCGGGTGTAACATATATATGGGGACTATATCTAAATCTTAACCGATTTTCTTCGAATTTGGCAGTGTTCATTCGTGTAATAGAAGAAATTCTCTCTGCCAAATTTCGTACTGATCTGATACAAAATACAGTTTCTACAGCGCTTACATATAAAATCGGGGGTAACATATATATGGGGGCTATATCTAGATCTGAACCGATTTTGGCAAAAAAAAAAAGCACTGTGCTAAATTTCATCACAATCGGACCATAAATACGACCTGCAGTTTGATCACAAGAATACATGGACAGACAGACAGACGGACATGTCTAAATCGACTCAGAAAGTGATTCCAAGTCGATCGGTATAATAAACTATGGTTCTATTTCTTCTCTTTTTGATAAATAAGTTTACCTTTTTTTTGGGGCTGAAGCTGAGGGGATTAGGTTTTTCCGACTGAACTTTCTTACTTGTTTTAAGAGAATTTTAAGTTGGTGTCATTGACCCAGCAAAAACTTGGTAAGTACATGTCATTACGACTTGCATTACCACGTAATTCACATAAACATGTAATTATTTGTAAGTTATTTTAAGCCGGGTATTGTAAAGTATGCGACAACCCAGCAAAAACTCTCATTACCAGGTAACCCTGGCGGGTAAGTAAAATTCAAAAGAAATAATGACTTACCATTTAGCCACCCTTCAGATTATTTTTACATGGGCATGATATTGGAGGAAAGTACTTCCATGCAAGCATACGAAGAGTTAACAAATAACTACTTACCCCCACGCTTACGAATATCCAACATATAAGTACTTCTTATAGTCATTTTAATAAGGGGTTGAATAACACCTTACCAATAATGTTTTTCATACGTGTATTTTGATGGCTTAATATAA
Source organism: Eudasyphora cyanicolor (assembly GCA_963930755.1). Classification (NCBI taxonomy): domain Eukaryota; kingdom Metazoa; phylum Arthropoda; class Insecta; order Diptera; family Muscidae; genus Eudasyphora; species Eudasyphora cyanicolor. Next base: position 137,764,326 of record OZ005735.1, read on the forward strand.
AAGGGCGTATCTTGAAATTGTTGTTCTTTAACAGGGGTACGAAAAACGAATAAAAACCAAGCAAATTCTGTGACTAAACTATAACCCCCGAAAATTAAAAAAAAAATAAGGTGCATTAAGACAGATTTTGACCAGAATAAATAGAAAACGCAATTATGACCAAAATCAAGCTACGCCCTTTTTATATTAAGTCACCGATATATAATATATAATTAAATATGACGAGATTTTTATACCCTCACTTTAGTGTGACGAGGGTATATATCATTTGCTACGGAAAAAAATGTAACACGTCGAAGGAGTGACCTAAGACCCCAAGTATGTTCGGAGGAAATCCGTTTTGGGTCATTTTAAGTCGAATGAGCAATGTCCGTCCGTCTGTCTGTCTATGTGTCTGGTGCGCACGATAACTCTCGAAAGGAGTAACCGATTGACCTCAAATTTGGTATGTGGTAATATTTTTTTTCTATCCCCGGCTGGTCCACTCCTTCTAGTACCTCCCCCACAAAGGGTTAGAATGTTGTGAAATATTGATTCTTTAATAACTGCTATACTACTTATTCGAATCTTTTGAAATTCCACACATAGTATTAGCTTATTAGTCGCTATCAACTCGAGAAAAATGGGCGAAGTCGCCACGTCCCTTTTGGTACCTCCCACACAAATGCACCATTTTGCACCAAAAGTTAACAGCTTATAACATTAATAACAGTGTATAAAAATACTTGAAATTTTGTACAGTATAATGCTTTTATATTACCTACAGTCCAGGGAAAAATGGGTGTTGTTGCCACGCCCCTTTTGGTACCTCCCACACAAAGGTACCTTTTTGCACCAAAAGTTAACAGCTTATAACATTAAAACCAGTGTATAAAAATACTTGAAATTTTGTACAGTGTAATGTTTTTATATTGTCTATAGCCCTGTGCAAAATGGGCGTTATTGCCACGCCCCTTTTTGTACATCCCACACAAAATGCCCAAATCATACCACAATTTAATGACTCGTAACGTTTATACCAGTGCACATAAATGCTTATAAGTCGGCACAGTGCAATGAATTTAAAGTATCTAATGTTCAGCGAAAAAAAGGTGTGTTTGATAAACCCCTTCTGGTACCTCCCACACAAATTGACAGAATAATTCGAGTAATATTCAATATTACATTACTCACAAAGTGAGGGTATACCTTAGTCGGTTTACCCGACTGAAACTTTCTTACTTGTTTTTACTCAAAATCTTACTAATTTTCTAAATCAAATCAAGGGTAGTTTAATAAAAATTGGTGTTGTCGCATACTTTACAATATCCGACTTAAAATAACTTACAAATAATTACATGTTTATGTAAGTCATTATTTGTTGACTGCATTACCTGGTGGTAATGACATGTACGTACCAAGTTTTTGCTGGGAACACCAATTTTTATTAAACAACCCTTGATTTGATTTAGAAAATTAGTAAGATTTTGAGTAAAAAAAAATCTCGTCATATTTAATTATATATTATACTAGCTGGACCCGGTCCACTTCGTTGCCCCCACACTTCAGATTTCCGACAGTAGGAATCTCTTTAATCTATTCGTAGGTACGAACAGTAGGAATCTATTCGTAGGTACGAACAGTAGGAATCTATTAGTAGGTACGAACAGTAGGAATCACTTAAAAAATTGCCTTATATATAAAATGGACCCGGTTCACTTCGTTGGTCCACTATTTGCAAATTTTTTTTTCCAAAACCATCTCAGACAAAATAGCTTTCAAACAAAAGAAAAAATTTTAAAATCGGTCCAGTGGTTTGAGCGTCTATAAAACACATACATACATACAAACATTTTTCCATTTTTATATATATAAGAAGATATCGGTGGCTTAATATAAAAAGGGCGTAACTTGATTTTGGTCATAATTGCGTTTTCTATTTATTCTGGTCAAAATCTGTCTAATGCACCTTATTTTTTTTTTAATTTTCAGGGGTTATAGTTTAGTCACAGAATTTGTTTGGTTTTTATTCGTTTTTCGTACCCCTGTTAAAGAACAACAATTTCAAGATACGCCCTTTTATATTAAGCCATCAAAATACACGTATGAAAATCATTATTGGTAAGGTGTTATTCAACCCCTTATTAAAATGACAATAAGAAGTACTTATATGTTGGATATTCGTAAGCGTGGGGGTAAGTAGTAATTTGTTAACTCTTCGTATGCTTGCATGGAAGTACTTTCCTCGAATATCATGCCCATGTAAAAATAATCTGAAGGGTGGCTAAATGCTAAGTCATTATTTCTTTTGAATTTTACTTACCCGCCAGGTTACCTGGTAATGAGAGTTTTTCCTGGGGATGTGTAAAATGCAAATTAAAATAGCAGAAGCATCGTCCTTACGTCCTTTAAAATGAGCCTTCATTTGTAAAAATCGGTCAACGCGTTCCGAAAATATATAATTCAAAATGTACGCCTTTTGAGAATATTTTTCGATTTTCTAAGATTTCAGATGCTATTAACATCTGGAAATTGGTATTTTTTCCGCCGATATAAACTGTTTTATTTTGAGCAGAGAACCGATAGGCAAATTTATTATGAAATTTGGGAATGGTAACCCCAAAAAGGTGTTCAGTTTGACATTGAATGAACGATATTCTCCATCCTATGCTGGAGGGTGTACGACGACAAACTATGTATTTCTGTGCATTTTGAGCGTCAACAGGTCTGAATACCAAGAGGGGAATTAACAAAATACGTATGTATAGGTACATATCGCTCACTCACTTCAAGAGTGACATAACTCAAAATATTAAATTGTCGGGATGTGTAACATTGAGTCCGTATAAAAAATATATATCATGAAATAAGACGTTTAAAAAAAGGTGGAATAATCCGAAATATTATTGTTAACTTATAAACAAAATTTCGTTGAGATTTATTTATGGATATTTGCAAAATTAGCTTTTCTGTAAGGTAACCTCAAACATTTTTAATTTTGAGTTATGACAGTCTTGAAGTGAGTGAGCGATATGTATAGGTATGCAATTATATGAACTAGCCGCGACTAATTGTTTTGCCTTAAAACCTCAATAAAAGTATCTTGACCTTTCCCAATATGAGTATGAGTGTGGATCAACAAAATCAAAATGTCAGAATGTATTACTAAATTGAGCACACGTACCGCCAATCAACAACGCATTTTCCAGCTAAATGTAATGGAAACATTCTGATTACCTGAATCAAACACATGACATCGTCGACTCGACTCATCAAACAATAAACCAATAAACAACACAACCTCCCATCAAACAATAAACCAATAAACAACACAACCTAAACGGTTGGCAACATTACGGAACAATTCAGCTGGAGACAACGGACAACAAATACGTTCGATGTGGCGCGCAACATGTTTGTCAACCTGTGTATATATACATTTTATAGTTTCCATTAAGCAACAACAAAATCCAGCAACATAATCATCAACATCATCATCATAGTCATAGTCATTTTGCTGATTGTCATAACCTGAAATTGCGGAGCAAGTTTTACGCATAATTTTCTTTCGCAGATTTCGTCGTGTAACTAAAAGTGAATTTTGTTTCGCAAATATAGGCAATTTTGCAACATAAAAAAGTGAACACATACAAAAAAAAAAAATTAATGACATGCCATGGAGCAGCAGCAGCAGTGCAATGCAATTGACACATAACAGCTTTACTTTCATTGATATTTGTTTTGTTTAGTTTTTTTTTTCGCCTGCAATTTTCAAATTGGTAACGGAAATGCAACACAACACTCTAATATGCAGGGTTGCACTTATGGCAAATATGGACATATGAACATACTATACTCAGCCGGGCGGTTGTCAACAAAAAAAGGCGGCAAAATAAAGCGATTGTAAGAGCACTTTGTCGTCTAATGCAAAAAAAAATATAGCAGTAATCCATATAACGCGGATAATAACACATTAATGTTTGTTTGGTTGGTTAGTTGTTTCACGTCGAGACGGGGAAAGCAAATTATAAGAAAAACGCTCAATGGCGACAACAACTACAACCGCCACAAAATTGTGTTCGTTCGAATGTTACAAGTTTCTTTCTTGCGACTATTATTTCAATTTCATTTTCGATCGAGGCCTGCATCAATATATGTATATCCTGTTTTGCCATAAACACCAACCATCCATACATCCATTCATCCATCCGTCCAACCAGCCGGCCAAGTGTCGGCGGCTACCCGTTCTCTCCACGGCTGAGTGATTTCATAACTTGACACATATTGACAAAAAAAAAAAGACAATAACAACAACAAGGCAGAAAATTTAAAACTAACTTGGGGGAATTTCTTGCGAAATGTTTCCATAACCGGGCGGCTAAAACAAGCTGATGTTGCTGCTGATGCTGCGCCGCGTCTACGTGTGTTGCGAACGCGCCGCCAGTTACTTACTGCTTTATTTGCCGATTTTTATCTTTGAGCAATTCACTTACAAATTACCACCAATCATTTTGATGGGTTTTCACATGTACCGCCTCACTACATTCTTCGCGCCTCCGAGAAAGGTATGCTAAGTCTGTCTCCGTGGTTGTCACAGGAATTGTTTTTATATTTCACCAAGTCTGGAAATCCTAATGTTAGATGTTGTTGTTGTAGCAGTATATGTGTTAGTTATCCATTAGTTGTTTTCATTCGCTGGCTGCTTCCACTGGTTGGGTCCAAAGAGACCTGGGAACAAGTTGAGTAGGTTTGGCAGGGCAGTTAAAGAGGTGTAGTGTGTCGTGTGGTCCCTGGTTACAGGCGGGACATATGTTCGACGTGGTGCCATCAATCCTTGCCCAGTATGAATTGAGGCGGCTACACCAGCCAGATCTTAATTGGGCCAAAAGTACTCTTGTCTGTCGTGGTAATTCCTCTTCCTCTGAGGCCACTGATGGAGGGTGATCTCCTAGCACGACATTGACTCTGTAATTATTCACGGCTTCAGCGACTGCGTCAGAGTGTATGTCAACCAGACCTGCCTTGAAAGCTCTTTGGTCTAGAGGTTCTCTCTTGTAGCGTTGGACCTCGCGCTCTAGATCATGAAGGTCTTTCCTGATCTGCCTGGGAGGTGGGCGCCTATCCACTAGATGGTGATTGGGATGGCGGGGACGGTAGCAACCAAGCAGATACTGCTTCGACAGCAAAAAATTGTGTCGTCGCACGGTTATGATCTTCGTCTCCTCATGTAAGTGGTCCACAGAAGACATGAGGAGGCACCCTGTCGCAGTTCTCAGGGCGGCATTTTGACAGGTCTGTATATTCCTCCACTGCGTCTCGCTCACATTCGGTGACCACACTGGTGCTGCATAGTTTACCACAGACCGACCTATCGCTTTGTAAGAGGTCAACAAGGTTTCTTTATCTGTGCCCCAAGTGCTGCCGGCTAGCGACTTGAGGACCTTGTTCCTACTTCTCATCTTATTGCAGATAGCTGTGGCATGCGCGTTAGACCTGAAGAGGCTATCAAATGTGACACCAAGAACCTTAGGGTAGTTGGTGGTCGGAATTCTTGTGCCATCGACTATCACATTGAGTTGCTCCTTCACTTGCGCTGTCCATGCAGTAAAAAGGGTGGCCGATGATTTGGTGGCGGATATTTTTAAGTTCCTCGCAGCGAAGAAATTGGCAATCTCAGCGAGGTAGATGTTCAGCCTTCCACATATGTCATCGATTAACGGGCCCGACGCCAGAATCGTACAGTCATCAGCATATGATACGATTTCAACGCCGTCAGGTGGGGGTGGAATTGCAGAAAGGTAGAGGTTAAACAGTGCCGGAGATATCACCCCACCTTGGGGAACTCCCTGTTTCACTCTACGGGGTTTGGACTTCTTGTTTCTGAATTCCACATACGACTGGCGTCCACACATGTAATTCACGGTCCAACGTTTCAAACTATTCGGGAGGGACGTGTTGGCTATGTCCTCAAAAAGCGTGGCGTGGCTGACAGTATCGAAGGCCTTCGATAGGTCTAGCGCCACGAGGACGGTCCTGTCACCGGGCTTGTTCTGGTTAAGACCGCGGCTCACATGCGTGGATATGGCGTGTAAAGCAGTAGTCGTACTATGCTGCTTTCGGAATCCGTGTTGATGATTAGCAATTGGAAAATGTCCAATAAGGCTCGGGAGGATTAACGCCTCAAGCGTCTTTGCTACTGGCGAGAGAAGGGAGATAGGCCTGTACGATTCTCCCTTGCTCGCATCTTTCCCCGGTTTCAGTAGCGGGACCACTCTACCCATTTTCCAGGCTTCGGGTATTATCAGAGTGGTCAACGACAGATTGAGGACCCTAGTCAGGTACTCAACTCCCGGTATGTCCAATTGCTTCAACATCAGCATCGAAATTCCGTCGGGGCCAAGCGCTTTGGATGACTTAGCGCTACGGATGACATCTGCAACTTCTCCAACTGTAAACTGTGGTGGTACCTCTTCAGCTCGGAGAGCATGGATACGACGCATTACTCTCCTTTTCGCTCTGTCACTCACGGGGTGCTCTATGAATTGTCGGTTAAAATAACGCGCGCACCTCTTCGGGTCAGTCACAGTGGTGGCACCAAATGTGACTGCCGTCCGGTCGTCTTTCCTGCCTGGATTCGAGAGTGACTTAACCGTTGCCCACAATTTACCAATACCGGAACTTAAGTTGCATTGCTTCAGTTGATCTAGCCATTTATTCCGCTTATATTCGTCGACTTTCCTACTGATTTCTAGATTCAGTTCCCTGATTCTAGGATCAGCAGGATTAGAACGACGAATTTCATCACGCACGTCTGCTAGTCCCGCTGCATCTGCTGGGAAATTAGGTCTTATCTCGGGTATTCGACCAGCAGGGATAAAGCGAGCGGCTGCTGCGTTGATGATGCCTCGGAATTTCTTCTCAGCTACCCGAACATCTGAGGGGATGGGTAGTTCACTGAAGCTGCGGTTGGTGAATTCTCTGAACCCGTTCCAGTCAGCTTTCCTTTGATTCAGGAAAGTACGGCGTTCAGAGATGATAAAATCGGCTGGTCTGTCTATGGAGAGGATTATGGGGAGGTGGTCTGATCCCAATGAAATGACGGGCTGCCAGGTGACGTCATTTATCAGACCAGGCGACACGATGGTGATATCTGGCGAGCTGCTGCAATCACCCATAATCCGTGTGGGGGCGTCCTCATTCACTGTGCAGAACGTAGAGCCATCTATCTGCTCAGCCAAAACTATGCCTCTATGGTCATTAGCTAGGAGAGAATGCCAAAGCTCATGATGGGCATTAAAGTCTCCTAGGACCACGCGATTATTGCCCTGCAGTAACGGACTGATGTCCGGCAAATAACGCGGAGAACAGCTACCAATCGGCGGTATATATACGTTGTACAGCTCTATCTCGGCAGTCCCGGACTTAACTGCTACCCCCATACATTCAATGTATGGGTCTCTAGAGTCAAGCTCAGGCGAGATAGGTCTGTATTGCACAGAATGGTGTAATAGGAAAGCCAGTCCCCCACCTCCACTTATAGTGCGATCCTTACGTAGCACATTGTAACCCTGACAACTGTGCAAGCTGCATGTGTCGCTCAGCTTTGTTTCCTGGATCGCAGCGACCTTGATGTTATTCCGATTCATAAAATCTACAATCTCGTTGATTTTGCCGCGGAGACCATTGCAATTAAATTGCAAGAAGGATGCATGTTCGGGGGTTGGTACAGCAATGTGTGGTGTTAGTTGTGGTGTTGATTGCTGTGCATGTTGCTGTAGGGGAGATTGCGGCGGTGTCCCATAAACCGAAGGTGTCGATGACGTAGACGACGGGGACGACGAGGCCGACGACACTGACGACTGCGATTCTTGAGGCACACTGAGAGGTATGGAGGCACAGCAGGCTCCAACATAGCTCCCTATGCGGCGATACTCCCCGGCGTTCCTAAGGCCAGAGCAACCCCTGAGATGCAACCACTCCATACATCGGGTACACCTTACTGATGTTGAGTTGCCACGTATAAGGTTCCCGCAGACGGAGCAGAAATATTGTTGTGGTCCGGGATTTTGTTCGGTCCCGGCACGGACCAGAAGAATTCGGAGCAGACACTCCGGGATGTGCCTCTCCCAAGGCGAAAAAATGGACGAACATAAAACACATAGTACTGAGGTGGCAGCCCCTGGCCGAAGAATTGCTGCTTCGGGTCAATCCGGTACAAAGAACCGGCTGCCGTGGGATTGGATAGGTTAATGTTAGATCTAACCTATTGCTGTCAAATTGTTTGAAATTCAATTTTTTAACAGCCTGTTTCTCTATGTCGAACGAAAGCGATGCGAACGAAAAACAGCTGATTTTAGACCTGATTTTCATGCGCATCGCTTTCGTTCGACATAGAGAAACAGGCTGTAACTTTCAGTTAGGTCTAATCGGACATGGTGTAAACGGGAGGTAAAACAAAGAAGAAGTACTTGGATTCAAAAACACGTTTTATTATTATTCTGACACAAAAACTCTTCTTTAACACAATGGCGATATTCTTTAATTCTAAGAAACTACACCATTTCTAAATGCAGTTCAGAATATATATTAACTTAAATTCACGATTCGTCAAATTAAATTCAGAACTCGACGGCTCAAATTCAGATTATCTTTTCTAATTTCAGAACACACCAATTGAAAATCAGAATTTTCATTTGAAATTCAGAACGCATGTGAACTATTGTAATTAAGAAGTCTTCAATCAAATTTGCTACAGAATTTATATTCCAAATTCAGAATTTGTCGTTTATATTTTTTCATTTGAAATTCAGATGTTGTCTTTCGAAATACAGATTTTTTTCACTCGAAATTCTGATTGTTTTCATTCGAAATTTAGAACTCATCAATCGAAATACAGAATTATTATTTGAAAACAAGAAAATATTAATTTCGCATTTTTATCCCCTCACCTTAGAGAGGAGGGTATATATCATTTGCTACGAGCCAAAAGTGTAACACATCGAAGGAGTGACCTATCCGGCGGATATCCGTTTTGGGTAATTTTAAATCATTTGAGCAATGTCCGTCCGTCTGTCTGTCTGTGTGTCTGTCTGCTGGCTGGTGCGCACGATAACTCTCGAAAGGAGTAACCGATTGACTTCAAATTTGGTATGTGGTAATATTTTTTTCTATCTCCGGCTAAGTTTGAATATGGGACATATTGGTCCACTCCTTCTAGTACCTATCCCACAAAGGGTTAACATTTAGTGAAATATTGATTCTTTAATAACGTCTATACTACTTACTCGAATCTTTCGAAATTCCACACATAGTATTAGTTTATTAGTAGGTTACACCACAAGAAAAATGGGCGAAGTTGCCACTCCCCTTTTGGTACCTCCCACACAAATGGACCATTTTGCACCAAAAGTTAACAGCTTATAACATTAATGCCAGTACATAAAAATACTTGAAATTTGGTACAGTGAAATGTTTTATAGAGCCTACAATGGGCAATATTGTACGGCCCCTTTTGGTACCTCCCACACCAATGGACCGTTTTGCACAAAAAATAAAAAGCTTATAATGTTAATACCTATGCATACAAATACGTAAAATTTTTGTACAGTGTAATTATGTTATAGTGTCTTCAGATCAGTGGAAAAAGTGCGTTATTGTCCCGCCCCTTTTGGTACCTCCCACACAAATGAACCATTCTGCATGGAAAGCTGCACAGCTTATAACTTGCATGCCAGTACATACACATACTTGAAATTTCGTACAGTTTAATGTTTCTATAGTACCTACAGTCCATTGAAAAATGGGCATCATTGACACGCCCCTTCTGATACTTCCCACACAAATAGATGATATTAATGAAATTTAAATATATGTATATATATATATATATGTATATATAAATGGAAAAATGTTTGTATGTATGTATGTGTTTTATAGACGCTTAAACCACAGGACCGATTTCAAATTTTTTTCTTTTATTTGAAAGTTATTTGGTCTGAGAAGGTTTTGGAAAAAAATGTTTGCAAAAAGTGGGCGTGAAAAATCGCCCGCTTGACCGCTGAGGCTCCTGTTAGAGCTAGAGAGCTGACATTTGGCATACACAAAGACAAGATTGTTGTATAAAGCAGTGCTACTCACTTAATCATTTTTCAGCCTGTGGTCAGTTCTAGCGCTGTCAAAAACTTGAGTTTTGTTTTTGTTCTTTCAGAAGCCTCTTGTAAAATTAAAACTTTGCATATATATGAAATACTATTAACGGCAAATATATTTCGATGTCCAGTCTGAAGTGAAACCTTTTCAAAATATATCGCTCACCACTTACTGTAACATATCTAATATAGTCAATTCGGTCAATTCTTAGACTGTGGTCAGTGCAGCAGTGACCAAAGGATTTCGATCTTTTTAAAAGTCCTTTAAGAGCTATGGTCCTACTAATTTATGTGTGTGTACTGATCGCCAACGGATGCGATATTGCACCAAGCGACTTTTGAAAAATTCCATAAGAAGCTATGGACCTACGAATATATGTATACTGATCTTTAAGGAAATGCGTCGTCCGACCTGTGGTCAAAATGAACACAAATATCACGACCAACATTTTTTTAATTTTTTATTAAGAAATATATATTCCGTCTATTGCAGCGGCAATATATTTAACAAAAATTAAGCTAACTTTGGCTGTGGTCAATATGAATGCACGTTTTGAATTATGTGATATAATTTTAATTGCCATGACTAATGATTATATCGAAATTTGGAACATACATATATAACATATTAAGCATTTCTTTCTCCGCTACGCGTTTGGTGACCATTGACCACTGAGCCCATATAAAAATATTAATCTGAAATATTTACACACAATTTGAGCTGCGGTCAGTGCTATAGTGACCAAAACTATCTTCAATCTTCTAAAAGTCACTTAGGAGCTAAATATCTATAAAAAAATAATGTACATATACTTTCTACTATAGGGTAATTCCAAAGAAAATCGACCCAAAAATGACGATTTGAAAATTTTACATTTTTGATTTTGCTGAAATTTTGCATGCGCATACTGCAAGATGATACGAAATAATGACAGTTTACCGTGTGTCAAAATTTGTAGCGGTTTAGATTTTATAGGGTGACAAAGTAGGACATCTACATTGTTTTGTAAAAAATTAAGCTATGTTCAAGTCGCCATAACTTTTGAACGGAATGTCAGATTTAATTGAAATAAGTTCCATCTTAAAGATATTAACGATATTTCTAAGTATTACACACATAAGGATAACTATATGTGTATTAAGGATATCAAAAGGACGAAAATGTCCTTAATCCTTAATTATCCTGAAAAATGTATCTTAAATTTTTTTAATTTTATTTCTGAATATTACCCCCATATTGCTCCATAAAATATAAAATTTTCAGAATGGGTGCTCAATGGGTTCAAAAGATATGACTTATTTAATGTCCGTCTGTCTGTCCGTTTGACTGGTTTATGCCAGTGATATCTCTGAAAAGGAGTGACCGAATGACTTATAAATTAGTATGTGGTAATATTTTCCTCAAACCTACTTAATGTTTTGAAGTGGCCCATTTCGGACCCCTCCTTGTGGTACCTCCCTAACAAACGGTTAAAATTTTGTGACATGTTAAAACTGTTATAACTTCTGTACTACTCATGGGAATCCAATGAAATTTCATACATAGTAATTATTTCACCGTATTTATAAGTTGAACCAAAATGGGCGAAAATGTCACGCCCCTTTTGGTACCTCCCACACAAAGGGACCAATTTTTACAATAAGTTCACAGCTTATAACATTAATACCAGTGCATAAAAATACTTGAAATTTTGTGCAGTGTAATATTTTTATAGTACCTACAGGCCAGTATAAAGCGGGCGTTATTGTCCTCGCCTCTTCTAGTACCTCCCACACAAATTCTAACAATTTTATGAAATGTTAGAGCTTTTTATTTATATCTTTACTTTATTGAGTTTATAATTTTTCAACATTTCACAAAATTGTTAGAATTTGTGTGGGAGGTACTAGAAGGGGCGAGGACAATAACGCCCGCTTTATACTGGCCTGTAGGTACTATAAAAATATTACACTGCACAAAATTTCAAGTATTTTTATGCACTGGTATTAATGTTATAAGCTGTGAACTTATTGTAAAAATTGGTCCCTTTGTGTGGGAGGTACCAAAAGGGGCGTGACATTTTCGCCCATTTTTGTTCAACTTATAAATACGGTGAAATAATTACTATGTATGAAATTTCATTGGATTCCCATGAGTAGTACAGAAGTTATAACAGTTTTAACATGTCACAAAATGTTAACCGTTTGTGAGGGAGGTACCACAAGGAGGGGTCCGAAATGGGCCACTTCAAAACATTAAGTAGGTTTGAGGAAAATATTACCACATACTAATTTATAAGTCATTCGGTCACTCCTTTTCAGAGATATCACTGGCATAAACCAGTCAAACGGACAGACAGACGGACATTAGATAAGTCATATCTTTTGAAGCCATTGAGCACCCATTCTGAAAATTTTATATTTTATGGAGCAATATGGGGGTAATATTCAGAAATAAAATTAAAAAAATTGAAGATACATTTTTCAGGATAATTAAGGATTAAGGACATTTTCGTCCTTTTGATATCCTTAATACACATATAGTTATCCTTATGTGTGTAATACTTAGAAATATCGTTAATATCTTTAAGATGGAACTTATTTCAATTAAATCTGACATTCCGTTCAAAAGTTATGGCGACTTGAACATAGCTTAATTTTTTACAAAACAATGTAGATGTCCTACTTTGTCACCCTATAAAATCTAAACCGCTACAAATTTTGACACACGGTAAACTGTCATTATTTCGTATCATCTTGCAGTATGCGCATGCAAAATTTCAGCAATATCGAAATTCATAAATTTTCAGAGTGGGTCGATTTCCTTTGGAATTACCCTATAACAACTAAACCGATTAAATCGAAACATGGAACGAAGATATCTTTGTATGACATGTGCAATAGTATAATAAACCTTTTGATTTTCCGAGACGCGTTTTGGGACCTCTTGAACTCTGACATATAGTGAATAATACCCAACTCAGATTAACGAAATTTGAACAGTTAGGTCGATTAAGAGCTAAAATGCTATACGAAGCGTTGGCTAAGATATATTCACACATTCTACATAATTTCCAGTTTGTGGTCAATGCAGTCGTGATCAACAATATGTTCATACCGTTTGGGTTTTTGAGGTCATTTGTTATTACTTTCAGGAGTCTGATAGACTTTCAAGTAGACTGATCCGAGATTATTATTAGAAAAATCTTCAAGCATACACGCTGAAAAAAATCGCTTCTGTAGTATATTTTTCTAAACATATTCTGCTGGAAACGTAAAGCGTTAATATTTGACACTCACAAATATAATATGTTTGTGAGGATGTTGTTCTAAACAAAATTATGTTTTCATCCTAATATTTTTTTTGGAAATAATATTTCCAAAGCAATGATTAATTTGTATTTAAGTATTTTGGCAATGTATTGATGCCTTAATTTAAAGGAAAGTTTTAAATTTTTTTTTAGAAATTTAAGGTTTAATTTTTAGGAAATTTTATATGTTTGAAAAATTATATTAAAATGTAAATCGTATAATCTTGGGTACACGCTGAAAAATAATCGCTTCTGTAGTATATTGTCCCAAACATATTCGGCTTGAAATATACATATGTTTAGAGTACACTCCAAATATATAATATTTGAAACACATAAATATTATATGTTTGGGAGAATATTGTTCTAAACAAAAATATGTTCCCATTCTAATATTTTTTTTATTTGGAACTAGTATTTCCGAAACAAAGATTAATTTGTATTTAATTATTTTGGCGATGTATCAATGCCTTGATTTAAAGACAAGTTTTCTGTTTTTCAGAGGCTCAAAGATCATTTTTTTTATAAATTTTAAATGTTTTTAAAATTTAATTAAAACTTAAATCGTATAATTTTTCGTGAATATAAATTGCATTGATGGATTGAAAAAAAGTGATGAATTGGAATATTTATAAATTAAAAGACATTTTTAGCTATAAAGTTTAAAACGAAAACTAGGAAAAACTAACTAAAATTCGAAAAAATCAGCAAAGTTTTAAAATTTTTTTAAAATAAAATATGTTTGGAAAACTTCTTAAACAATAACTTTGTTTGTAGGTACACACATATTTTATTTGTGAAAGTCAGTTAGCAAATATATTATGTTCTAATATATTAATATATGCGTTCCAAACAAGATTTCTTGATTTTCAAATAAAATTTGTTTGTTAACAAATATATAGTATTTGAAAAAATCGCTTGCAAATATATTTTCTTTCAATTCAAACATATCAAAAATGACGATTTTCCCCCGTGTACCGCCGAACAAAGACTACAATTGACTACTTTACACGGAGAGTGCTCGACAATGACTAGTGAACGCAGAGGCTCGTTAGAAGTGTCAGACTCCTTAGAAGATGCGAGGAAAAAGAGAGAGACCCGCACGCTGAAAAAAAATCGCTTCTGTAGTATATTGTCCCAAACATATTCGGCTTGAAACATATATATGTTTGGGGTAGACTCTAAGCATGTAATATTTGGTACACACAAAAATTGTGTATTTGGGAAGATGTTGTTCAAACAAATATTTGTTTCCATTCCAATATGTTTTTATTTGGGACCATTATTTCCGAAACAAATATTTATTTGCATTTAAGTATTCATAAAATACATAAATTGTAGTAGTAGGGAAATGGGGATTCTCACTCAGAGCGGCAGAGGAGCAGCAGAGCGCACAAGAGCGGAGCGGTCCCTTTGATGTAGCGTGGGAATTTTCGCTCAAGAGGAGCTGCGCACAAATGAGTTGTTATTTTAGCGCGCTAAAATAATAAGGTATTTGTGCGCACTGTTCTTGGTGGGGAATCTCCGTATGAGTTGGCGCATTGTTTATTGGGGGTGTCAAATTACAAAGATGTGTTTATTTAAAGTTTGAGCTGTACGTGGTGGATGCATGGAGTTTTGAATGGAAGGTATATTTGTTTGTGTGTGTAGATTTGTGGTGTGTAATGTATTATGAGATTAGAGTGGGGTAAGTACTGTAGATATGTGATTGGCCAGCCTGTCCGTCCGCGCCTGTCTGTTATGAAAGGGAATGTACATTGTTTTTAGTAATATGATGTGTGCGTTATATAAGTTTGGCATGCAGAATTTTGATGCTAGGCATGAAACGACATGCACTTTGGTTTTAGTAATATGATGTGTGCGTTATATAATTTTGGCATGCAGAATTTTGATGCTAGGCATGAAACGACATGCACTTTGTTTTTTGTAATATGATGTGTGCGTTATATAAGTTTGGCATGCAGAATTTTGACGACGATGCACTTTGTTTTTGGTGCGGTGAGTGTTTATATAAAAGTAGTCATGCAGAGTTTTGTTCGTCCATGTAAAGCAGGGGTCGACACACGCATACAACCTTAAATGTGTTTGTGTGGGTGAGCGAAGTTGTCCCTCTCTCAATGCACGTAAATAATACGAGATTGAATTATTTTTATTGTGATCGCTCTCACACCCATATACTTGAGAGGAAGTAAGTGTGAGAGAGCCGCCCATGGCGCCGTTTTGCCGATATCTGATATAAAGTGTCATTTGGTGTACTGAAAGTGTATTGAAAACATGTATAAATACTCGTCCGATTCCGGTCTACATAATGAAGTCGTGCGACTAAGAACGTTTGATAATTGGCCGCTCGACTTTATCAATGTCAAAGAATTGGCCATGACGGGGATGTATTACACAGGAGATCAGGATAAAACAGCATGCCATTTCTGTGGAGTAGAAATATTTAACTGGCAAGATGGGGATTTTCCGGTAATCGAACATTTGCGTTGGTCTCCGAGCTGTTTGCTGATGAGACGTCACATCACTTGCAATAATCCTATAAACCCCGACCGCTTGGATAAATTACTACCACCACTATCGTATGATGTGTGCGGTAAAGGATATTAGTATAATACATAATAAACTTTGTATACTCAATTTGCAAATAAATATAGTTAATAAGAAATGAAAAGGTTTTGTTTTTTATTTTCAATCATTTATTTTATTATATATTAAATTCTCAATTGTACAGAAATTTTGTTCTATAAAAATAAAAATTTTAAATACATTATTAAGAGAACATTTATATCTCAAATCGTAATGATTAGGACAGCCAGTAAAATAATTTGTTCGATTTTTTAGACTCATTTGATTCTCCAAATTTATAATATTTGGCTTATTATATTTTGTTAAGAAATCCTTTTTAGCTCTACCAACAACAAAGATATACTTAAAATTATCAAGTGGCGAAAGAATGTCTCCAACAGTAGAATAATCCAAATGTCCATCCGTCCAATCCAGCCCATTTATAAATTTTTTACAATACATGTTTGTTTTGTATGCTGCTCTTGTGAGTTTTCTGCCATCGAAGGGGGGTCGAAATAAAAAGTTATTAGGTACAACGGATGTGCCACACATATAGGATAGCTCCTTGATATAAATATTTTTATCATTTCCATTACAGAATTGGAAATCGACCACCACAAAATCCGCTCTATCCAGTTCAAACATTTTATTTGTGTTATCGCAAGCAACTGATGAAAAAAATTGGAGTTTCACCCTTTTATCTAAATTCTATTGTTCAATTTTCTATTCATTTTTATCAAAAAATTTAAACATAGATGGCCACAGTTGAAGGTATTGAATTTTTGTTCTCTTTTATAATTGTACGTTACATTATATCCTAAATAACGTAATACCTCTAGTGGAGGTTGTAAATTTCCAAAACTATCATAATATTCAGCATCCTTATTATTTTTATAGTAAGCTACCCAATGTGTACCAGGTCCACTGAACGAATCCAAGTTAATGATACCACATTCTTTACGATTACGTTTTTTCGGCAATTTATCTCTCATGTAAACACCTCTAAAATGTGGAATATATTTTTGACCGAAATGTAATAAATCTGCGTCGGTTAGCGGTCGTCTGGGTAGATGCTTTAATAGTTTTTTGGAGTGTTATTGAAAAATATTCCATACCCCTTCTTGTAAGGTTTGAGGAAAAGTCCTTTTCCCATTGCTATAGATTCCATAGTTTTATTGTGTCTAACTTTTTCTTCCATTTCTTTTTTGGCGTTACTGGTAGAGATAACAGCCCTCGCAATCGCTGAGCCGCCAGAAGCTAAGGCCCCTAAAGCTCCAAGTCCAGTCAAAATGGGTATAAGGGGTAGGAACCCACCATTCTTTGGTACATTAATTACTCTTGGAATAACAGCTTTAGACTTTTTTCCTCGAAAAGATTTTTGAATTGCTTTTCTTGCAATTTTTATAGCACTATTTATGTCCTGTGGTTTCTCCTTCTTTAAAACAATTGTAGCATTTTTAATGGCATCATTAAAAATCTTTTTACCACACATTTTCCTTGTTTTCTTCTTGGCATTCTCCATACCCAAACCGAATTTAGTTTTAGCTTTCATAGCGTTTGTAACAATGTAGGCGTTAACTTTTTCTCCAACGGAACTATCTTTGGCTTTTACTCGTTCCCAAACTCTTTCAATAAGTTCTCTATCAGCTCGATGGCGATGATTAATGTCTTCGTTTTGTGAATAAGCAATATCATGTGCTCTGCATGCTGCATCCAATGGATTTATCCCCTTATCACCTCTAACCAATCGCTTTTTCAACCTTGTACCAGGGCCGCAAAATTGATAACCAGGTAAATGAAGTTCAATCGGTAACGAATTTATCAAGTTATTTATTAATCCTCTTCCTTCGACGTTTCTTTTGGAATTAATTTTATTTTTATTATACACAATCATTTTATAGTTTTTTTCCGCTAAAAATATTCATTTTAAATATTTTTGTTATAAAAGATGTTAATTTTCATACATTTGTTTAGTAATCAAAATGCGATTAGTAAAGCAACAATCAAATATTTTAGTGCGAAATTTAGATTTCGTACAAAATAATAAAAGAAGACACAGTTCACTGCTACCCAATTCTATTAGAGCATTAATAGTGGGTCCATCTAATTGTGGAAAGACTAATGTAATGTTAAGTCTAATTGAAAGTCCCAATGGACTGAAATTTGGAAATATTTACATTTACTCAAAATCGTTATATCAACCGAAATATGAATACTTGAAGAGACTTGTGACATCTGTTAAGGGCATGGGGTTTTACACCTTCTCTGAAAACGCTGATGTTATACTACCAGAAAATATAAAACCAAATTCAATTATGATATTCGATGATGTAGCATGCGAGAAACAAAACAACATCCGGTCTTATTTTTGTATGGGTCGTCATAAAAATGTAGATTCATTTTATTTGTGTCAAACCTACACACGCATACCAAAACACCTGATTCGCGATAATGCAAATATGATTATCATGTTTAAACAAGATGAATTGAATTTACGAAACATTTTCAATGATCATGTGGGGAGTGATATGAGTATGGAAAATTTTCGAGACATCTGTCGAGAATGTTGGAAGGATAGATATGGATTTCTAATTATTAGTAAAGATGACGAAATTCATTGCGGAAGATATAGAAAAGGCTTTGATATCTATATACAAGTTTAGTTGTATTTATACATTTAAATATAAAGGACGTTATCTTCAATAACCTGCTCTACACCCCGTATTCAAGCGTCACATCATGGAGGAGCAAATGCTTAAACAATTAGTGAAATCAAAAAATATTTTAAAGAAAAAGTTTCAAAGTATAAAAATGGGTGAAGAAGTTACATCACAAGAATTACAAAATACCTTTAAACCTTTAACAGAGCCACTACAGAAACTTGTTAAATTATCAAACGATAATATTTTTAATTCCATCATACCAAAGAATGAAAACACGTTTTTCCCCAAAAAATCCTTTCACGAGTCATTAATTACGAGTACTCCTAACAAAAGAATTGTTAAACAAGAATTTTTGTCTAAAAGTGCTCTTAAAAACAATCTTGATAGTCTGGAAGAGGATGGTGAAGAAACTTTTAATGATGGGGAAAATTATGCCAAGGATGATACATTTTATTCTCAAATGGATGATGACGTACCTAATCTATCTTATTTGAAAGCTAATAAAAAACTAGATTATGTATTCGGACCTCATAAAGATGTGAATGGTGAATGGAAATTTGGAAGCGAAAACTTGAAAGTTAATGATGAGAAAATAATTATTGGGAACCAACACTGGGCTTATACTCCTGGATTATTTGAACTGCTTTTTTATAAAAACCCTAAAAACTATGATAAATATGAACTGGAAATATACAAAAAGATTCTACTAAACACAAATGCTCACAAAGTAAACTATGAGCCAAATGAACGCATTAAAGCAAATAGAGGAAACAAGTACAAGAACATTATAAAAAAGTTAATTGATAATACTCACACGGGTAAAGGTCTAATGAGAGTGAATCTTCAAAAACCAAACTATATATACTGGGACAATCCTAATGAATTGGTAGAACGATTAAAGCTTTTGATAGCATCACAACAGGCTGGCAATAATAATCAAACTAATGAAATTGTGTCAATTATTGAAGAATTGCGAGAAGCTAATATTATAGAATAAAATTACAAAAATATCTATGAATTCATGACGGTTGACAAATTTGGGCATTATTATAATCAAAAATACAACTCTGAAGTATTAAAGAAAAATGTTTCGAAAATGTTGGGCATCACTGTGGATGAAGATTATAACATTAACATCCAAAATAAAAAAATCAGAAACATCGCGCCCCCAACGGAAGATTCAGACGCAGTCAACAAAGCATATCTATATTCGCAAATCAAACACATACAAGAAATATTAAAACATGATTTGAATATAGAATTTAATAGTATTAGAAGTGAAATATCTGAGCTAAAGAAAAAACTTAAAGACATTTATGCAGTTTTATCGTCAATGTCACAAACGCCAACTATAATTTACAACAATAACAACGAAAAAACCACACGCTAAATAATGGAAAAGAGGGCGATAGTTAAAGAACTTCATACGCAAGCCCGTAAAAACTTTAAACGACGAAGAGTTATTATGAAAGGGATCGATGATCTATGGCAAGCAGATTTAGTTGAAATGGGGAACTATTCTACACTCAATAATGGATACAGATTTTTACTCACTGTTATCGATACATTTTCCAAATACGCCTGGGCTGAAGCTACTAAAACCAAAAATGCTAATGATGTGTCGGAGGCATTTAAAAAAATTTTAAAATCAGATCGAACACCAAAGAACTTGCAAACTGATGATGGAAAAGAATTTTTTAATAAAGAATTTGGAAAGCTTATGAAAAAATATTCAATTAATCACTATTCTACCTATAGTGTAATGAAAGCGTCTATGGTCGAGCGCTTTAATAGAACGCTAAAAGGAATGATGTGGAAAGAATTTAGTCATAATGGTACATATCATTGGCTTGATATTTATAAAAATTTAATTAAAAGATATAATAATAAGACTCATCGAACAATCAAATTTGCCCCCATTAAAGTCAATACTTCAAATGAGGCAACCCTGCTGAAAACTGTATACAGCCATCTAAAAATGTTCAAACCCTCTAACTTTCATGTTGGTGACCACGTCCGCATCAGTAAATATAAAAATATATTTGAAAAGGGGTACGCTCCAAACTGGACTACAGAAATATTTAAAATACGCGATATACAAGTTACTCACCCTATAACATACTTGTTGGAAGACTATGAAGGACATCCGATACAAGGTGGATTTTATAAGGAGGAGATTTTACGCACCAGATATCCTAATGTCTATCTGGTGGAAAAGGTTTTGAGAACGAAAGGTGACAAGGTTTTGGTGAAATGGTTGGGGTTCTCAAATCTACACAATTCTTGGATAAGAAAAAAGGATGTATTGTAAATTTCTTATATAAAATTAATAAACTTAAATAAATTATAAAACCCAATTACAT
Organism: Eudasyphora cyanicolor; assembly: GCA_963930755.1. Classification (NCBI taxonomy): domain Eukaryota; kingdom Metazoa; phylum Arthropoda; class Insecta; order Diptera; family Muscidae; genus Eudasyphora; species Eudasyphora cyanicolor. Next base: position 137,785,334 of record OZ005735.1, read on the forward strand.
TACGTGTTTTCCTTTATTCGTATATAGACTTTCAAAATGTTGAGAACTTTAACATTAAGTGGTAAAAAGTCAATTTTGACTTCAAATTACACTCCACCCATCGAATTGGGTGATGATGACTACGAGTGTTGTCTAATTGACTTTCAGTCATATAATTCAATTCCAAATGTCGACTCTGACAATAATCTATTTCACATTGGAGATGATGTAATAGAAATACCTATTGGGTCATATGAACTTCAAGACATTGTTGATTTTATAACGATCAAATATAAATTACTAAGATCTAATAAAGTAGTTGAAATTGAAGCAAACAATAATACACTACAAATTGAGATTACGTCTTCTCATGATTCTATATTTTTCAATAAAAATCGATCAATTGCCAAACTCTTTGGCTTTGGTGAACGAATTTTAGATCCTGGAAAAAAACACATTTCAAATCTCCCAGTAAACATTCTAAAGGTCAATGTGCTTCAACTTCACTGCAACATCATAACGGGTTCTTTTATGAATGACTCTCCGGCACACATACTTCACGAGTTTGCACTAGATGTTCCTCCAGGCTATAAATTAGCGGAAAGACCTAGAAATCTTATCTATTTACCTGTAAACGTCAGAGAAATCAGTCGCCTTGAGATTAGGATTTTGGATCAAGAAGGACGTTTAATAAATTTTCGAGGAGAAGAAATCACCCTTCGAATTCATTTGAGACCGAGAAAAAATGATTATTTATAATAAATATAAATATAAAAGAAATGTTGCAAACATTCCTGCGCGGCATGTCACAGCGACAAGACCACCTCTAAATAAAGAAAATAAAGACTTTTTAAAGCTGCTCAAATTGAAAGTAAAGCATCATGTCTGAAATTTTAAATATCTCTGAAAAACCACTCTCAGATGATGATATTGTAAAGCGAGACTACCATAGCTATGTACCATACATTCAATCTTTTAAAAATAATGATGAAATAAGAATAAGCATTCAAAACCAAGATCTATATATTTTACCATCAGAAAGCTACTTGTATATTGAGGGGAATTTAAAGAAAGCAAATGGTGAAGTTAGCAATAATGCCAGACTAAGAAATAATTGTGTGGGATATATTTTTGATGAAATTCGTTATGAATTAAATGGTATCGAAATTGATCGTACTCGATATCTGGGTATCACAAGCAAAATCAAAAATTACATTTCCCTGAATACATCTGAGAGCAATATGATGAGCAATGCTGGATGGGGAACAGATGGTGATATATCGAGCTCTACGTTTAATTTCTGTGTACCGCTTAACCGTTTACTTGGATTTGCTGAGGACTTTCGTAAAATATTATGCAATAGCAAACATGACTTAATTCTACTGCGGAGTGCTAATGATATCAATGCTTGCTACTCTACCGAAAAAGAAGAAGATATTCGTTTAACAATCACAAATATTGTCTGGAAAGTACAACACATTAATTTATCAGACTATAGAAAAATTAATTTCTTAAAGACTATCAAGGAGGGGAAATCGCTTCCAATAGCATTCCGTAGTTGGGACAGCTATTTTAATCCTACATTTGCAGGTGGAATGAAACATAGCTGGAACGTTAAGCTTTCTACAAACCGAGAGAGACCACGATATGTTGCGTTTGTTTTCGTAAACGATAATAAAATTGTACACTGCGATCTGACAAACATTAAGGTACACTTGAATTCTGATACCTACCCCTACGACGACTTAAATCTGAAATTTGGAGAAAACCGTTATGCTATTTTATACGACATGTATGCAAAGTTTCAACAAAACTTTTATATGAAGGAACCTCAACCACTACTCTCCTTTAAACATTTTAAAGAGAATCCTATTGCTATAATCGATATCAGTAACCAAAATGAAGCTGTCAAGAGTGGTCCGATTGATTTAAAGATTCAGTTTGAGACTGGCACAACCATACCTCAAAACACAACAGCTTACTGTCTAATTATTCACGATCGAATGGTGGAATATACTCCCTTGACTGGAATTGTGCGCAAAATTTTTTAAAATAAGAGAAATAATTATACTTACCCTTATACTTTCCATAATAAAATTATAAAGTCAATAAAATTATTTTAAAATTTAAAAACAATGTTCTTATTTATTTTTTTAAATAAAACGTATAGCTAAACATACACTTTGGATAATAGATCTTTGATAAATATTATTTATTAATATCCAATAAATTAAATTATAAAATTATCCATTTTCTTCCTGAAGTTTTTGAATATCTAATAATAACATATCCAATTCATATTCTGGATTTTCTTCATTTCTAATTCTATAATGACCCCATGCATATGTACTTATACCGTCACTTCTAATTTTTCTTTTGTCATCATTGTAGCTTAAAGTTACCTTATTTAACTTATTAGTGTATATTTGATGCATCTTAGACTTAAATGTTAACATATCATCATGATATACTTTTTTATTCAGTACACTATCTCTATAATTACTAATACTATACTTTTCTAAAATGCATTTTTTTACTCCTTTAGATTTTTTAATTTCATCTCCAGTATCTAAAGTGAAAGAGTACATTTTTGAACGAAGGCCAACAAATTCAGTCATTATTTTTCCACAATTTTCGTCTTTCATCATTTCTAACTTTTTTTTATTCAGTCGAGGGAAATTAAATACATTATTTTCCGGATACTCCGATGTATCAAAATACTTTTCAATATCTTCTAGAGTTATCCTAATAAAAAAGTTTACGTTACGTATGGAATAAATGAAAGAGTCAGTGTCCATGTAAAGTAGATCTAAATTTTCACCAAACAGTGGCTTCATGACATTATAATGAAAATCGTACATTTTCCATTTAGATAAGTCCAAAACACAAAAACCTAAATATATTGGTTTATCATAGACAACTTTAACCTTTTTCATTTGTATTGCAACCATATCTTCAGAAAAATAAGATACACTATGAAAATTACTTTTTGCAATCCAATCCTCAGCACCTAAACGATTTTTATTAGTTCGTCCCCAACTAGTCACTATATGTACTTCCTTTCTCTTATCGACATTTTCCATTGTCTTCCCATATACAGCATTATTAAGAAGTTTAAAGAAATTTTTGTCAAAATTGCTCGTTGCTGCCATCCTGTGTTTTGTATTTTCATCTATATACTTCTTTAACCTGGGTTCTTGATCAAAAGAGAGAATTCTGTGTACTTTACTCAAAACGAGATTGTTGTCTAAACATTGATTCAGCACTCTATAGTGTATATTGTAATCACGTTTTGGAGTAAGGTCTGCTATTAATTTCTTATATTTCGCTGACTCTACAGTTTTGTTTTCGGGACAAAACGGTAAGTCATTTTGCAAATCGTGACATTCGTCAGGACAGTCAAGATCAACACTCAAAACATATCCTGTGGGTGAATCTTTCGGTGTATTCCTTATTTTTTTAATTATATCATCAGTGACCTCTTCCCATTTTAAATTGCCAGTGGGGAGATATTCACACATTGCCCAACCGTATAAGTTATTAGCATCAAAATATAATATCGTCTCTTCAGACTTAGTGTCGTCATAGTCTTTCATGTAAATGTTATTCGCTATAGCATGCCTCTTACAACATTGAACAAATCCCCCACGAATACCATTTTTAAAAAAATTGTACATATCCACGTCTACTAAGAGTTCTAAATGTGCGTTAGTACATTTTAACATAGCATCAAACGAAAGTCCAGGAGCTGTAAAAAAATGACACGGATCTAAACCATAAATATCCATACATACTTTTCTAAATTTTTCAAAAACGTCTGTTAGAATTAACACGTCGGCTGTCAGATACAGTTCCAAGTAAGATTTATCTGTGGAACAATTGAAAGTTTCCCACACTTTTCTAGCATGATTATAGTCTTCGTCAGAACACTTTTTATTATTTAAAGTATTGAAAGATGCATCGATAGGAGGAAGTTTATTGTCATCTAGACGGTCAAATGAGTCTAGGAACTCATAAGGGAGGACACCTTTTCTTATCATTAGCGTACATTTATAAGGGTCTGAGAAGAGTGATTTTACCGAGTGAAAGTCTTCTTCTGCCAGATTGGAAGCTAATTTATCTAAACTCTCTGGCATAAAACGTAAAGAGTCTAGAAACCTCATTTCTAAATAACTTCTTTCTCTCTTATACGTAATATGGGATAGTGAAATATATAATTCCTTGTTTAACGGAATTACTTTAATGTCCCCCTCAATTTTCGACAATTCCTTAATAAATAGGTGACAGTCGTATGATGAAAAGTTGTGGAAGAAAATTGGTATGAAATTTGGTACACGAAATTTTAAATTACATTCGTTATGTGCGGCACCACGAAACTTGCCAGTCAGATGACAATGATCGCGTACTCTTTCATTTCCTAATTCCTTTTTACAAATATGACAAACAAGAGAATTTGAAAAAAGTGACTCTTCTGTTGGAGTTAATGTAATTATACCTTTTTTTACGCTTAAGTAGTTATCATATATAAAATTACAATCTTGAGAAAGAAAGTCAACAAATTTCTCCGCTGCATCCTCCCCTGTATAAATTTTAAATTTACTTAATTTACTATCAAAGTTACATTTAATGTAATATGCAAAAGCACATGGAACATGCTTTCTTTCAAATTTATTTCTAGCGCTTACTACTTCATCGACTTTTACAAGTATACACTCGAAATCTGCATACACAACGCACGGAACCTCCATCATTTTGTTGTAGTGTGTAAATTCCAAAATAGCTTTTTCAGGTACCGGCATCTCTGTAACAGTTTTGTTACATTCCATTTTATGTTTAGTATGGATTGTTGACGAGTATGTATACTGTAAACATCCGTTGCAGAGTATTATGCTTTCACGGTGAGCTGTCAGCTGATTTCTTAGAAGTCTGTTAAAAAATATTTTTTGTTTCAATTATAATATTGAATAACAATGATTATTTCATTAGCTTACCTTGAAATATCTTTTACCAAAATATAGTGACTTTGATCTTTGTCCTCCAACAGTAAGAGATTTATGTGAGTATCTCTTTCCTCCTTCGTCAGTTTATACGGTCCAACAACTTCACTTTTCATCTCATTCCAGCCAAATACATTTATACTTATACCGACATTATTTTTCTCAAATATTTTAATTTCTTTCAGTGATAATGGAAATCTTAAACCTTTAAAATTTAAGGTCACCCCATTGCTGAGAGTTATAATGTCGGAGGTAATGGAGTCTATATCATACGAAGAGCAACGTTCACCATTAACATCTACATTAATTAATGCTGCAATTAGACACCATTTGAAACAAAACTCGTCTTCGTTATGTATATTGAGACATGCTTTTTTCAGAGCCAGCTTAAAGGGAGTTTTTATATAACTCGATCCTTTTATTAAAGCAGTTTTATTGATATTTATATCTATCCAACATATTTTTAGCATAGCCCATCCTGAATCACGTTCTTGGAATTCAGACATTCTGCTATGTATACGCTGAAGTTGATCGTTCAAGACATCTTCTAAATCGTCTTCTTTTGTGATAGGGACCATTTTTCCTATATGAGTAAACCTAGATAGTTCAACGTTATTGTCTTTATCATTAACATTTTTCACATATTCAGCGCAAAGTTCCATATTGAACTTTAAGACAGTATGTTTATTAATCTCGTCGTCTAAAAGTTTTAAAATACTTGACTTTTTGCCATCGATAAATTCTTCTAAGAGAAGCATGTCCGTTTCAATTGTGCAACGATACGTGATTATTCGATTCTTAAAAGCTGTATTTATAACGTAGATGTCCTCACATACTTTGTCTCCAACTTTTCGTATAACTCTAGGTTTTTCTATCATTCTCAATACCGACGAAGATGTGGATGGAAGATTTGTTTCTTGTTCTTCTATAGCGTATTCTGCGACAGGTAAGTCTTTTGACGATGAAGTGCTCGGTTGTTCTTTATTACGTTGATCTCTCGGAAGAATGACAGTGGATTTTATACGACATTCTTCATCCCCCTGTATCTCACCTATATCTTTTGATGCTATAGGATATTGTTCTTGATCCGTAATGTCTTCTCTTTCTATCACATTAATATTTCCTGCTTTTGTAGGATGTTGTTCTCGCTCTATCTCTTGTTCCTCTTGTACCTCGGTTGGAATTGGGGGTTGTCGTTGTTCCTCCCACTGTGGGTATTGAAGTACAGCACCTTGGAAATATTGTTTCATGGGGTATACTTCAGTCCCTTCTCCATATTGTTGTATGGGGTACACATATTGTGGGTTAAATGTAGACCACTGTGGGTAATACTGTTGTAAACATGGTGTGTGATAGGAATATTGTTGTGGGTCAATATAGTGTACGAAGGGTGGTTGAGGGAATTGATATCCCCAATTCACGTTTTGCATATTGTACGGATATTGTATCAGAGGGTTAATTAATGGATTAAAATATTGTTGTGGGGGTTGATATCCTCCATACGGATATTGCTGACCAAATGCAGTCTGAGGATTCGTCCATTGAACGGATTGCTGCTGAGGTGCATTACCCTCTAATTGTTGTTGTCCTTGTGGTTGTAGTTGATAGGAATGCTGCTGATTTTGTAGAGATAAATTATCCTCTAATTCTTGTTGACATTGTAGTTGGTTTTCGGCATCATTGTAGTTACCCACACTTGTTATAGGTTCAGGATTCCCTGCGGTTAACGTTTCCACCGAAAGGTTCAAATGTTCCGTTTGGTGCTTCTTAAAATTGCGGATGCTACAAAAATGTTTTGAACAAACATTACATATTTTGACATTTTTTAAATGCCTTTTGAAACTCCACTTTAAGGGGAAGCTAACATTGCAGAAATTGCAAATACTGGGATGAGCTTCAGAATGAGATTCCATTTTTAAATATATATTTTTGTAAACAAATTTTATATAAAATTTCTTCGTCGATGTCTGATATTCGCACAATATTTTTTTAATTTTTTGTATCTTGTAAAGATAAAGTCAATATATGACTTTAATGTGTTCACTTAATCACAAATTGTAACAAAATAATTTAAAGAAACAATTTTTAATGAAAAGATTTGGGTTTTAATAAATCGAGATTAACAGACCGAGCTACAAACAGGGACTGAATCTTTGTTCTTCATATTTTGTAATTTGTAAAACATTTCAATCAAAATTATGTGTAAACAAAAATTTTGTCTCCATAAAATCCCTATTGATTTCAATCCTAAAAGCAAAGTATATGACGAATGACAGACTGGTCAATCACAGCTCACTTATATCTCCATTGAATAACGTAAACACAAATCTGCTGTATTTACCCCCACACTATAGCCTTGTTCTCATACCACATAACCAACCCAACTGATTTGTCTTCGTCACTTACTCCAACGGGAAATCAGCTAATATTTACAATAAACATACATGTCGCGGCTCACTGCAAAAATCAGAATCATAAACATATTTTCAAATTCAACTTCAGATTTATGCTTATAAAATTCGCATCACCCAAAATGAAATTCATTTTTGTTTACATGATCTTTTCTCAATCACAAGGAATGATTTGGCTTCTTTTTTGCTGACGATTATTAAGTTCGAGCATCTTTAAACCCGCATTTACTTTAATCATTGTTTTCAAGTTCAGTTGAAAAATACACTGAAACCAATTCGATAATAATCAGATTTATGTTTATGACATACATATTTACCCATACGAAACTTTTGTTGCACTTTAAGAAATAAAAACATAAAAACATTTTTTTATATTTAACATATTATATTCCTCTTTATTTATAAAGTACATTTTATAAAGTAAATTTTTTACTTTAAATATATAATTTTTTTAAATTAAAAAGTAGAGTAATACTTAGTACATACAAAATTTCTCAATAAAATACATTAAAACATTTCACATATAATCGTTAAAGAATAATTCGGCATTTAAAGCGTTGCTCAACTCCAATTTAGTTAACGAATTATCCTTTTGTTCATTTAGGGCTCTCTTTGAAATTGTGTATTTTCCATCCTTCAATAGTTCTATCATTTCATCGGTTAATGCATTGAACCTCTTCGGTAGGTATAGTATTTGATTTTCTAATTGCAGTACTATACATTCACCATATTTCGTTGGTGACCTATGAGCACCTTCGATGGGGAATGCCTTATTTAGCTCCATCTCCTTGATACCAAGTATCTTCTTAGCATTTAGCGAGTTGAACGTGGATATTATTTCTATACTCATTGCGGTTTTTATAAAGAGTTCATCGATATTGACACACTTCACTGAATCGGACGAGTATTTATACATGTTTTCAATACACTTTCAGTACACCAAATGACACTTTATATCAGATATCGGCAAAACGACGCCATGGGCGGCTCTCTCACACTTACTTCCTCTCAAGTATATGGGTGTGAGAGCAATCACAATAAAAATAATTCAATATCGTATTATTTACGTGCATTGAGAGAGGGACAACTTCGCTCACCCACACAAATACATTTAAGGTTGTATGCGTGTGTCGACCCCTGCTTTACATGGACGAACAAAACTCTGCATGACTACTTTTATATAAACACTCACCGCACCAAAAACAAAGTGCATCGTCGTCAAAATTCTGCATGCCAAACTTATATAACGCACACATCATATTACAAAAAACAAAGTGCATGTCGTTTCATGCCTAGCATCAAAATTCTGCATGCCAAAATTATATAACGCACACATCATATTACTAAAACCAAAGTGCATGTCGTTTCATGCCTAGCATCAAAATTCTGCATGCCAAACTTATATAACGCACACATCATATTACTAAAAACAATGTACATTCCCTTTCATAACAGACAGGCGCGGACGGACAGGCTGGCCAATCACATATCTACAGTACTTACCCCACTCTAATCTCATAATACATTACACACCACAAATCTACACACACAAACAAATATACCTTCCATTCAAAACTCCATGCATCCACCACGTACAGCTCAAACTTTAAATAAACACATCTTTGTAATTTGACACCCCCAATAAACAATGCGCCAACTCATACGGAGATTCCCCACCAAGAACAGTGCGCACAAATACCTTATTATTTTAGCGCGCTAAAATAACAACTCATTTGTGCGCAGCTCCTCTTGAGCGAAAATTCCCACGCTACATCAAAGGGACCGCTCCGCTCTTGTGCGCTCTGCTGCTCCTCTGCCGCTCTGAGTGAGAATCCCCATTTCCCTACTACTAATTGTGTCAAATTTTTCAGTAATTCAAAGTTAAATTTTTAGAAAATTTTAATGTTCGTAAAAAATAATAATTGAAATCATATAATCTTGGATCAATATAAAGTACTTAGAGGATTGACACCTAATGATGGCTTGGAATACTCAGAAATTTGAAATGATTGATTTAAAACAGAAGGTAATGCTGCATATGGTATCATAACTGGGAGGTACGATTCGAAACCCAAGAAAAATTGAAACTGAAATATGAAAAACTCAGCAAAAGTTTTGGAAATATTTTTTAAATAAAATATTTTTGGAAAATAATAACTTTATTTGTATTTAAACACATATTTTATTTGAAAAATTTAGTTTGCAAATATAATTTGTTGTAATATATTAATATATGCGTTCCAAATATATTTTATTGATTTTCAAATAAATTTTTTTTGCTAAGAAATATATAATATATAAAAATTTGTGTTCCAAATATATTTTCTTTCGATTCAAACATATCAAAAAGGCGATTTTGCCACGTGCGAGGATAATGCAAGGCAGCCACACAACAACAACCGCCCAGTGGCAATCCGCACTCTAACACATCCGTACTAAGCGAATTAGGTCTCCGAAGAGAGGTGTAGAGGAGATTCCAGTGATGTCAATACGCGACCGGTACACGGAGGAAAACCGTCATTTTTGATATGTTTGAAACTAAAGAAAATATACTTGGAAACGATTTTTTTAAATATTATATATTTGTTAACAAATAAATTTTATTTGAAAACCAAGAAATTTTGTTTGGAACGCATATATTAATATATTAGAACATAATTTATTTGCAAACTGAATTTCACAAATAAAATATGTGTTTACACACAAACAAAGTTATTGTTTAAGAAGATTTCCAAATATGTTTTATTTAAAAAGATTTTTAAAACATTACTGACTTATTCGAATTTTAGTTAGCTTTTCCTAGTTTTCGTGTTAAACTTTATAGCTAAAAATGTCCTTATTTATAAATATTCCTATTCATCACTTTTTGTCAATCCATCAATGTCGTTTATATTTACGAAAGATTGTTCGATTTAAGTTTTGATTAAATTTTACAAACATATAAAATTTATAAAAAATTGCTCTTTGCAAATCTGAAAAACAGAAAACTTGTCTGGCATTTAATACATTACCAAAATAAATAATTACAAATGAATCCTTGTTTCGGAAATACTAGTTCCAAATAAAAAATATTTGAATGGGAGCATATTTTTGTTTAGAACAATATCCTCACAAACATATAATATTTGTGTGTTTAAAATATTATATATTTGGAGTGTATCCTAAACATATGTTTATTTCAAGCCGAATATGTTTGGGACAATATACTACAGAAGCGATTTTTTTTCAGCGTGTATTGATCAGGCTCGGGAAGTTGAGACAATGCTGCGTACTTGAACAGAGGGTATAATGAATAGTCATACATTTCAGCATAATCGGTTAAACAATTTTTTCTCTTGAGCTTTAAGAAGCCAAATCGAAAGGGTCCTTCACATGATAAAGGTGAATCTATATGACTCTTTAGATGGGAGCTACTTATATCAAAGTATGGACCGATAGTTCGATTTTCATTGGGATTTTAGGCAATATAAATTAAGCCCCTATATATATATATATAAACCTTTATACTGAAGTATCTGAGCAGATTTTGACTTGATACCTAGCCTTTTTGCCCGAGATGTACGGAGGAAGAACAAAACACAAATAATGTCACACTGCACTGGCCGAGATTCGTATGGCAGGGCATACCCACAAGCTAAAATTCGAACGTGATTAAATTCATGCCAGAAGAAATAGCAGAAGTTTTTCTTTTTGGTAACAAGTAAATATTGTTTTGCCAAACATTGACAGCATGAGAAGAACCGTAGTAATAAATGTGACATAAATACACGAAAATAGCATTATCGCTAAACATCCTCTACGAGTGGCAATTCCGTAGAGGAAAGATGATCGAAAAAGGGAGATGATCGAAAGTAAAAAATCTCCATGTTTTCAGTACGGGCCGGGTGCCTCCATGAAGCAATAGCCAGCAAGGAGGGGGCTAATGTCGAAACTACACCACCCAATCAGAGCAGAATTAGAAGAAATATTTTCAAGTTTTCTCAATGTGGGAATGGTAATGCTTTGGCAAAAATTATGTATTTTATTGCGCTGAGATTCAAAATCGGGATATAGGTATTCATGTATACATGAATATACATATATACATGATATACATACATATACATAATATATATATGATATATGATATACATATGATATGATATACATAATATACATGACATAGCTCCCATATATGGGAGCTATATCGAAATCTGGACCGATTTTCCTTTAAATTACGAAAAGTCCAGTTTTTGGTTCATTAAACTTATATCAGTTAAAGTTAATAACGATCAGTTGAGAAATGCGGATTTTATAGCGCAAAAATGCAAAATTTGGCTATAGGTATGTCGATACCTGCACTCTAAAACATGCCAAGTCGACTTAGCATGTTTTTAGGGAGATTGCATTTTTAATTTCTAAATATTCCAAATTACATTCAGTCAACATTTGGCGTTTGTCCGTCAACCCAATCAAAAGTTATTCACAAAACAGTACAGGTCATACGATTTCGACCATAAAGGAATTCCACACAATTTAAAAAAAAACATCAAACTTTGATTGCCTCTCCTGAAAAACTACCTTTTTGCACTTAGCATAGTTTAGAATGGAGGTATCGATATATGTGGGGAATTCCACGACAAATCGACGGTTTCAAAAAAATGTCGGTTTTGATCTTTCCCATTTTTTTATATTTTTTAGTACACCTGAAGAAACGCTTTGTGGAATTTTTTGAGATTTTTCACATAACTCGTTTAGAAGATATCTATATTTAAAAGATCGTTAAGATATTACTCTGGGTATCGGGTTTTTGGTCATAACTTCTTAAGTTATGGTCCGATTACGACACAATAACTATATACCAAAAGTTGTAGAAACCGATGGATTTTTTAGGTGAAGTATTCGCCAAAAAAACATTCATTATAAAAAATCACAATAGGTGCCCACAATACACTTTTATGGAAATTCAACGGTTTTTTTAATATATCGTATTTATTGGGTATGCATTGAGTTTTGTTTGGTCTTGAAATGTTCCTTTCAAAAACAAGCAATAAATACAATATATTTAAAAAACCGTTGAATTTCCATAAAAGTGTTTTGTGGGCACCTATAGTGATTTTTTATAATGAATGTTTTTTTGGCGAATACATCACCTAAAAAATCCATCGATTTCAAGTACTTTTGATATATAGTTATTTTTGGGGGGGGGGGGGGGGTTGGCGGTTGTTTTGGAAGAAATACTTCCTAAAGTATCTCCTTTATTTTGTTCTTTTGCGTGGAACATCAAGTCGGAAACCTTCAAGTCACAAGCAAAGTGGTTAGCAGCGACATTTTTTTTTAAAAATTTTAAAAAATTAAAAAAAAATATATAAATAATTTTAAGCCCACTTCCATCCAAAGGTAATATGTTAGAGAATTAATAGAAGTTTATAATATAAAAAATTCGCTAAAATCGGAGAGTACAAACAAACAATTAAAAAAAATGACATTTAAATTGTAAAACTTAAAAATCGCACACAAATTTTTTTTTAATATTTTTTCTAAAATTTTTCTGAAAAGTACCGAATATTTAAAAACAAAATTTTCAAGTCGGACCAAAACTTGAGAAGTTATGACCAAAAACCAGATACACTGCGTGATATCTTTACGATTTTTAAAATATCGATAACTTCTGAACGAGTTATCGGAAAAATCTCAAAAAAATTCAACAAAGCGTTTCTGCGGAGGTACTAAAAAATATAAATAAAATGGGAAAAATCAAAACCGAAATTTTTTGAAACCGTCGATTTGTCGTGGAATTCCCCATGTATATTGGGGCTTTATCTACATCTGATGTGTTATCTACCAAATTTTAGGTAAATCTGAAGAAAATAATAATACACCGCTGAGGCTCTAAATCGGGATATAAGTATATTTGTGCGCTTTATCTAAACCTGAAGAGATTTTAGTCTAATTGGGCAATGTTCGTCCTAGGATTAAGAAACTCCTCTATCCCAAATTCCAGCATGATTCATTGATTAAAGGAGAGCTGCTATAACGCAAAGATGCCACATCGGAGGTACATATATATGAGCCATATATCTAAATACGAACCGATGTTGACCAATATAAATAGGCTTCATACCAGATGTAAAACACCCTGAACCACTGTGTGGTGTAGGGTATAAAAATACCACAGTGTGGTGTATAATAATGGTGTATTAATAAGAACTACAATATATTTCTAACCCGCTTTACCGGATAAGTATTAGAATCATTCATTTTTCTCATGGTTTTCGTTTTTTTGATAATTCTGGCGATGTGTAGTATGCTACCGAATCGACTTAGCAGAACCTTGCATACCATGCCCATTACCCACCTTTTGTTAACTTGACGTTAACATTTTAAATAGTTTTAAAATAAAAACAAATATTTTTTCGTTTTGGAAAAATACCGCCGCCCAACCTTCTTCTTACATCAATGCTAAACTCTTTTATTGCTGTTGTTGTAGTTGTGGCTTTAACAACTTCTTGCCATACCAAAATGTTGTAAGTACAATTCAACAACTAAATTGAAAGAAGAAAAAAAGAAGTTGAAGAAGGTGGTTAAGGCCACCACCGGCCAGTCTCGGTGTCAGGGAGTAGTGAATGAGCTAATAAAACAAGTTTTTCAACATCTCAACATGAACACAGAGCCGCTGAAGCTTTTAGCCACAGACACAGACGACTCTTCATCTGGACCTATTCAGTATTGCAGCAAGGCAGACCATACCAGACCAGACCAGACCATCTGACCATCTATCTATTCCTCCGTGAACCAAACACACGTGGTGGTCTCAACTCAGATTTTCTGTGTGGAGTATTTTTTGCACATCATTGGACCAAGTTCTGCTGAACTCCAACGGGGATGTGTAAGTGCGTATGCGCAAGCGTGTAGGTAGGTAGGCCTTTAGGGGGCAAACATTGTCTAGCTATGCAAGCCTTTGTTTTCAGCATCCGATAATTATTCATATTGACAGATGGTTTTATTAAAAATATTTACAATTTATGTTGGTAAGTAAGTACATACAATGAAGATTTCAAAAAGGGAAAGTATGCCGACATTGAAATGTCGAAAAATTGGCAAGTGGCGATGGCTGAAAATATTTACTCGTATATTTTTCAAACTGTTTCATTTAATTACGAGCAAAATGTTTCACAGCTAATGTAATAATCTTTCAAGAGTTATGGATGTTTCCGTCTCATAGTTAAACAAAATTATATGCAAAGCTGTCCCCACAACACAAAGTTATATAAACGCCATAAGGAAATCTCATGGCAAACGTCACACACAGCACAAAAATAGATTGGCCACATAAGAAAATGGATTTTAATTAAAATTTAAATTCAAGGAAAATATGTATGTATATGCAAAACCAGCAATATAACTCACACAAATAGGGAAATAATATGTGAACAAAAAAAAAACACACATACATCGTATTTAACACTCCTTCCTTGAGAAAAACGAGTGAATATATTCACACTCCCAGCATCTGGGTTGGGAATATATAGAAGAGTCGACAGTCAGCAGATAGACGTACAGATTGGCATTACAAAAAAACTCGAGCGCTAATAAAATACTGCAATGCCAGCGCTATTTAAATGAAAATGAAATCTTTTTTCTTCCATTCTCATTTCTCTGTGTGTACAAGCCGTTTCGTATATTTGCAGTATAGCTGTTATAAATAAACAGATCTTTTTCTTTATTGTCAGCCCTGGAAATTTAGCCATGTTACAGTGATCCGCTGCAGACTCAGTCATCGCCTTGGCCGACCTACGACGTGTCTTGTACTATGTGCGTGCGATTTATTTGGCCCAAGCCCAGTGGAGAAGTGCCACAGTAACACACACACTGTACGCAGTCGCAATGTTTGGCGGAGAAGATAGGTCGAAGGAACGACTCGTTCGTTGGCTGGGCTCCATGAAAAAGTGTGGCACAATGATAAATGCCTCAGTTAACAACAAATCAACCGCAGAGTGTTATTGGAAGTGTAACTTATGGTTATGGCGACCAGATGTTGCACTACAGTGAGATCAGTTTGTGAAGTCGTAGAATAAGCTTATTTCAATCTGTAAAGAAGACTAAAGTCGGACGGACCGGCTATACGAGTATAATACCATCCAGCATTATTTGGCAAGTAATATACCGTGGACTCTGTCAAAACCCTTACTACTACGAATATCTATTATATAGCGTGATTCATTTCGAGGTTCCCTACTTTTTCAAAGAAAAAAACACAGAAAGTTCAAATTGAATGGGGAATGTTTATTATCATTTGAAAGAACATTCTTTGGCATTTATTATCCCCTCACCTTAGAGAGGAGGGTATATAGGGTGGCTGATATGTAATGCAACAAAGAAAAGCGCTATATTTTTTAATTTTTTTTTTTTTTAAATTTTATTGTTCAAAAGCAAAAAATGTCAGAAATAACATAAAATTTTAGAAACAGTTTAGATTTGTTCGAATTGGCCACCTTTGGCACGAATTATGGCCTTCAAACGGCCGACAAAGCCATCACAAGCTGCACGAAAGTGGCTCTGCGGTATTTTCGCCCATTCCCGGCGAAGCGCCGTCTTGAGATGATCGATACTTTGGTACTTTTTAGTGCGACCCTTACTCTCTAAAATGCCCCAGGAGCAAAAGTCCAACGGATTGAGATCCGGAGATCTTGGTGGCCATCCCTATAGTTAGGGATTTATTTACTAGGACCGCCCGTCGACTGCTACTCAGTAGCAGACCACCATGGTTCGTACTGGCAAGATCTGTCAGACTTCTCAGAAAGGCCTCAATGCGGTACAGTTACAAAGCAGTTGATCAATGATCTCCACATCCTCCTAATCTCCACAGGTTCTTCAGAAGTCATAGGACTCAATACCTAACCTTCTGGCGTGTTCGCCAATCAGGCAGTGTCCCGTCAGAACTTACACTAATGTAGACAGTCTTTTCTCTCTAGTGCGAGGAGATATTTTGACCTTTTCAGTTCGTATCTTGGCCAGATTTGTCTAGCTACCATACAGGTGCCGATTTCTGCCCATCTCACATTGGACTGCCTCTTGCCTAAGCCAAAGCTTGCATGTGGAAAGTAATGCACAAATATATGCAAATTCTTAGAGAATTTGTAATGTCATTCCTTTCCTAGCAAATGTATCAGCAATGCATATCCCTGTGATATCCCTATGTCCAGGTACCCATATGATGTGTACGAGTATGTTAAACGGCACATCAATTTCGTTAAGAGATCTGCGGCAGTCGAGGGCTATTTGTGAATTAGGGATGTGGCTTCCAGAGAATTGATGGGCTGTCCGATTAAATGTCAACGCCAGTGTTGGTCACTATGATTATTTTGGCAGGATAGACACTACAGGTATCTGGAAATCTCATTGTACTCCGAAGCCAACCTTTTCAACAAGCTTCAAAACATCCATATAGAAGTGGATATTGTTTCTTTTACCTGTTATTCTGCCAACCCATTCCTCTCTGGCAGGTATCTTAGTGGTAAAGTTCTTTTCGAAGGTGTACATCGTCGGTATATAGTTCACTCCGTAGGTTACTACTGCACTGTGATATCCTCATGCGGCCTTAGTTCTTGTACCTACACATTGATAGACAGTTTAGCTTTAAAGCCTTGCTACTGCGCTCGCTACAATAACAATCAGTAGTAGATGGAATATAACTTGTAGAGACTCTGTCGCTGTAGTGCTTTAAGTTCCGCTAATGCTTAGGCAGGCAAATCTCTGAACCTTCTTTATTTGACTGGTGATGTATCGCTAATCTGTTCCGTCCACCACAACACAATGCCGATTAGTAGTATTGGTCGAAATACTGATATGTATATCAAATGGACGATTTTAGCAGAGAGGCCCAACGTGCCCTTACAGCTTTCTTACAGGAATATCAGACGACGTTGGCCTTTCTTACCCGTTCCAATACATTAGGTCTGAAGGAAAATTTCCTGTCTACAAATTGTGAACTTTCGCAAAAGACTAGCTCACTTCAATTTAGCCGAGGAGGATCCACATGTGGAACCTTATACTTCCTAGTAAAGATAAATAATTCTGTCTTGTTTGGGTTAAAGCTCAAACCGCTGTTTCTGGTCCAATTTGTTCAGAATCATCTGTATAATATGTCTGAGGACGTTGGGAAATTTGCCAGTTACTGCCACGACTTTGCAGACACAACGTTCTAGATCTAACAGGATTCCAAATTAGTTGAGTGGAGTCCCTCTCGTTAGAGATGTGCCCCGAGACTTGCTGTTACGCGTCGCTGAATTAGTCTGAACAAACCAGTTCATGTAGAGCCGATTCTGTAGGCTTGCCCTTGTTATAAATAATTTGGTTTTCCGACAAGAGTTTTGTATCCAGGTTTTCTCTAATGAAAGAATCGAAGAGCTTTTCTAGACCTTTTAATAGGACCAAAAATATAGACTTATTGGCCTGAAGTCCTTTGGCCTAGTGTGTGATATCTTTCCCGCTTTGGGTATGAATACCTCTTTGGGTTCCCTCCATTGATTGTGGATATACGAGAGCTTAATGCAGCCCTCATATATCTTCTCCACCCAGGGCATTATGTACTCCATCATTTTCGGTACCATGCCATCTGGTACAGGTGAGTTAAACGGCTCAAAGCTGTTAATCGACCAGCTTAGACCAGTTTTACCGGTCACTATTTTAGCTATGTGTGTCGTTCACTCGCTTTCTTATTGGTCGTGCTGTTCCTCGAGTTCTGTCAGGGAGTTCACAGGGTAATGTGTGTAGAGTAGTACCTGTACGACTCCTCCAGTTTTTATCCTTATCCTGTAGATAATCCACTTTACAGGGTGTTGTGGATAGTATCTTTCTCAGCCTTGCGGTGTCCCTTCTTCACAACTTTAAGTGTAAATCCCAAGAATATTTAACAGTCTTTTCAAAATGAGGTAAAAAATTCTGAAGATCCGATGTAATCATTCCACCAGATGACATGTAGGGCATCCGCAGAAGACGACACAATGATGTTGAAAACATTAAAAGTTGCCAATGCTGATGATGATATTCATTCAACATCAACTGACATCCATTGGAAAATGCGCATAAGAGGTAAATCTGAAAATTAAGTAAACCAATTACACTACACAGGGAATAGCTGATAACGAAACTTGTTCATTTCATTGCTTTAAAAGTAGATTTCATCTTCTGCAGAAACCGCAAATAAACAATGTTTTTTTTTTCGAGATTACATAGAAATAGAAAATTATAATTGTTAAATATATATTTAAATATATTATCCAACGAAGATATTGGAATGGTATCTTAATCTAGTAAAAGTGCTAAGTTAGGCCGATATGAGGGCATTAAAATAGACTAGGACAGACTAATAATTAGATTCCAAAAACCTTCGGGGAGGTTATGTTGATTCAGTGTATCAATTTTCATGCAAATTTCAGCTCCAGGCACTCCAACAGATGAACAGTAGATGCTTGAATCTGGACTCATGTGAGGTTTGTTATCAAGAAAAGATGAACAGTAGATACTTGAATCTGGACTCATGTGAGGTTTGTTATCAAGAAAGTACCGATATGATTATAATATATGTAATGACGTGACCAACAGTGATGTGACCATTGATCCCAACAGTCAAACAGCCATAATATTTTTGAATGTGATTTCCCCGAACACAGGTTAGGTAAAGTTAGGTTTATAGTGGCAGAGTCTATGCCTGGCTAACTTATGGTGATTGCATTTCTGGGAAAAGTTCGGCATATTCTTTTAAATTTTTTGTTAAAAAAATTTTAACTTTAAAAATTGGAATTATGTTAAATTTGAGGGACTACATTATCATTTCGACTTAAAAGGTGCAGATATTTTCTATTTGTTGTTGTTGTAGCAGTATAGATGTTTTGTTGTCCATTAGGTGTTATTTAATTCGTCTTATGTTGTGGTTTCTGGGCCGAGGAAGGTGGCTCCTTCCACTGTATGGGTCCAAAGAGACTTGGGAACAAGTTTAGTAGGTTTGGCAGGGCAGTTGAACTGGTGTAGGGTGTCGTGTGATCCCTAGTTGCATGCGCGACAGGTGTTCGACGTGTTACCATCAATTCACGCCCAATAAGAATTGAGGCGTTTACAACAGCCTGATCTGCCGTGGTAATTCCGCTTCCTCCGAAGCCATTGATACATGGTGATCTCATAGCATGGTATGCTCTTTGCTGTAGAGATTCTCTCTTGTAGTACTGGAGCTCGCCCTTTAGATCATGAGGGTCTGCCTGGTCTGTCTGGGAGGGGGAAACCTATCCACAAGGTGGTGGTTGGCATGGCTATGACGGTAGCATCCAAGGAGATACTGCTTCGACATCATAAAATTGTGTCGTCGCACGTTTATAATCTTCGTCTCCTCATGTAGGGGTCCACAGAATACATGAGGAGACCCCCTGTCGCACGGCATTTTGGCAGGTCTGCAGGTTCTTCCACTGCGTCTCGCTCAAATTCGGTGACCACGCAGGTGCTGCATAGTTAACCACAGACCGACCTATTGCTTTGTAAAAGGTCATCAAGGTTTCTTTGGCGGTACCCCAAGTGCCTCCGGCCAGCGACTAGAGTACGTTGTTTCTACTTCTCATTTTATTGCAGATATCTGCGCGCTGGACTTGAAGAGGCGGTTCTCCAAGTGCCTGCGGCCAGCGACACGAGTACCTTGTTTCTACTTCTCATTTTATTGCACATATCTGAGCGTTGAACTGGAAGAGGCTATCAAATGTCACACCTAGAACCTTAGGTTAATTGGTGGTCGGAATTCTTACGCCATCGAATATCAATTGAGTTGTTCCTTCACTTGAGCTGTCCATGCTGTAAACAGTGTAACAAATGATTTGGTGGCGGATATTTTTAGATTCCTCGCAGCAAAGAAATTGACAAAGACAGTCACGTAGACATTCAGCCTTCCACATATGTCATCGATCAAGAGGTCAGACGCCATAATTGTACAGTCATCTGTACTGTTCAAAGCTGTCAGATGGTGGTGGAATTGCAGAAAGGTAGAGGTTAAACAGTGCTGCAAATAACGGGTGATCCAAGTAGAGATACTTTTGTCAATACCCTTTTGTTGACAGATCACGTGTGAGTCGTATTTCATCATGGAAAGACTTACGCCTGAACAACGTTTACAAATCGTTCAACTTTATTACGAAAATTCACGTTATGTGAGGAATGTGTTTCGTGCACTTCGCTCAACTTATGGTCAACATAATCGGCCTACTGATCATACTATTCGCAACATCATCACCCATATTGAGACCCAGCATTCATTATTGGATAATATTCGCCGTAGCTGAGAGTGTACACGGAGACCGTGGAGAGTCGATTCGGCGCCGTTCGCAGCAACTCGGACTGACGTATGGAACAACTTGGCGCATTTTACGTCGAGATCTTAAATTGGAAGCATACAAAATACAGCTTGTGCAAGAACTGAAGCCGCCCGACCTTCCCAAGCGACATCGCTTCGCTCTGTGGGCTCTTGAAAAGCTCCAAGAAGATCCGACGTTTTCGAGCCAAATTTTGTTCAGCGATGGGGCCCATTTCTGGCTCAATGGGTTTGTAAATAAGCAAAATTGCCGCATTTGGGACGAAGAGCAACCTGAAGAGATTCCAGAGCTGCCACTTCATCCAGAAAAAAACAACGGTTTGGTGTGGAATCGTCGGTCCATATTTCTTCAAAAATGATTCCGATGAGAACGTAACCGTCAATGGCGACCGTTATCGTGCCATGATAACCGACTATTTGATGTCTGAAATTGAAGCTCGTGATCTCGGCGACATTTGGTTTCAACAAGACGGCGCCACTTCCCACACATCGCATCAATCAATGGATTTATTGAGAGAACACTTCGGTGAGCAGATAATTTCACGTTTTGGGCCGGTCGATTGGCCACCGCGTGTGATATCACACTTTTTCCTGTGGGGATATGTAAAGACTAAAGTTTATGCGGACAAAACCGCTTCGATTCAGGCCTTGTCATTCGCCAGTTATGCTCGAACGAGTCATCAAAATTGGACTCAACGGATGGACCATCTGAGACGAAGCCGCGGCCAACATTTGATAGACATAATCTTCAAAAAATAAATGCCAAATGATAATAAAAATTCGCCATTCAATTTGAATTTTCTGTGTTGTTTTCTTTAAAAAAGTGGGAACCTCGAAATGGATCACACTTTATCTCCCTGTTTCACTTTACGGGGTTTGGACTTCTTGTTTCTGAATTCCACATACGACTGGCGTCGACACATGTAATTAACGATGCATCGTTTCAATCTGGTCGTGTTGGCGATGTCCTCATAAAGCTTGACGAGGCTGGCAGTATCGAATGCCTGTGATGGGTCAAGCGCAATGGGGACTGTCCTGCCGCCGTGCTTGTTCTGATTAATATTGCGGCTAATATGCGTGGTTATGGCGTATAAAGCAGTAGTCGTACTATGCTGCTTTCGGTAACAATGCTGATGATCAGCAATTGAATAATGTCCAATTAGGCTCTGGAGGCTTAAAGCCTCAAGTGTCTTTGTTAGTGAAGGGAAATAGATCTGTACGATTCTCCTTTACTCGCATATTTGCCCGGTACCAGTAGAGGGACCATTCTGCCCTTTTTCAGGCTTCGGGTATTAAATAGAGTGATCAGGGACAAGTTAAACACTTAGTCAGGTGCTCGACTCCCGGTACTGCTTTAGAATAAGATTTCCCAAGCCCCCCCGTTGAATAAATTTGATTGCTTTTAGCAACAAAAATAGGCGAATGTTAACATCAACCAAGTTTTCAAACTCCCCAAACAAAAGTGAGCTCCGAGTAGCTTCCCGCCTTCCAGAAAGAGAGAAAAAGTAGGATTCACACGCATAAGTTTTCTATTGATTCCTCCTCTTTATTTACACAGCTTATGCAAAAGTCATTGCACATGACCTTCAATATAACTGCGCGCCATCCAATAAGACAGTGACCCGTCATGATAGACAAGATAAGTGAGACGTATGGCATCTATAATGAATGCTGTGCGCTTGGGGTTTAGGCAGCTTGGAATTTAACAAGTAAGAAAGTTTCAGTCGGGTAAACCGACTAAGGTATACCCTCACTTTGTGAGTAATGTAATATGGAATATTAAACGAATTATTCTGTCAATTTGTATGGGAGGTACCAGAATGTTTTTAACAAATACACCTATTTTTCACTGAATAGTAGATTCTTTAAATACATTACACTGCGCCGAATTATAAACGTTTTTTGCACTGGTATATTAACGTTATGAAATATTAAATGTTGGTATGATTTGGCCAACTTGTGTGGGAGGTACAAAAAGTGGCGTGGTGATAACGGCCATTTTTTACAGGGCTATAGGGACTTCAAAAGCGTTATACTGTGCAAAATGTTGTTGCATTTTCGGGCATTGGTACTCATGCTGTGAGCTCTTAACTTTTTGTGCAAAATGGTACCTTTGTGTGAGAGGTACAAAAAGGGGGCGTGGAAATAGCGTCCATTTTTCACAGTGCAAAAGACACTATAAAAGCATTACACTGTAAAAAATTTCAAGTATTTTTATACACTGGTATTAATGTTATAAGCTGTTATCTTTTGGTGCAAAATGGTACCTTTGTGTAAGAGGTATCAAAAGGGGCGTGAATATGAAATCCATTTTTCACTGGACTGTAGGCACTATGAAAGCATTACACTGTACAAAATTTCAAGTATTTTTATGCACTGGCATTAATGTTATAAGCTGTTAACTTTTGGTGCAAAATGGTGCATTTGTGTGGGAGGTACCAAAAGGGGCGTAGCAACATGGCCCATTTTTCTCGAGTTGATAGCGACTAATAAACTAATGCTATGTGTGGAATTTCAGAAGATTCGAATAAGTAGTATAGCAGTTATTAAAGATTCAATATTTCACAACATGTTAACACTTTGTGGGGGAGGTACTAGAAGGAGTGGACCAATATGGCCCATCTTCGAACTTAGCCGGAGATAGAAAAAAATATTACCACGTACCAAATTTGAAGTCAATCGGTTACTCCTTTCGAGAGTTATCGTGCGCACCAGCCAGCAGACACACAGACAGACAGACAGATAGACAGACAGACAGACAGACAGACAGACAGACGGACGGACATTGCTCATTCGTCTTAAAATGACCCAAAACGAATATCCGCCGAACATACTTAGGGTCTTAGATCACTCCTTTGATGTGTTACACTTTTTTTCGTAGCAAATGATATATACCCTCGTCACACTAAAGTGAGGGTATAAAAAGAGCTTGTAGGTCAGTTCGTTCCTTTGAAGCGTGTAAAGAAGTTCCCAGTCTTGCAAGTTCATCTGATTTACAGTTCCCTGGTACTCGTATGTGTCCGTGTAGTTAGGCACCTAGATGAGTTAAATTTGTATCTGCTCAGCCATCTCGTTAAAAGCACTGGACAGTTGAGGACAATTCTTGAATTCAGGCAGACAGTTGCCAGGAACTTCACTAGCAGCCTAACTATCATAGTAAATATGGATACCGTTTTTAGTCAGAACATTCAATTTCAGCAATTCTGCTACATCTCTAATGACTAAGATATTTGCCGGGTAAAGAAACACTGCAGTAGCCAGGCAGTTGTTTTCAATGGATAGATCAAGTTGACCCCACTCGGTTGTTTAGTTTGGAACCGTCTGTGTAGAAGTTCAAGAATCTCCTATGTCCTGTAATACAACCATTCCATTCTGATCTATAAGGTAGAGGTAAGATACTTCAGGCATTTTGTCTAGAATGACACTATGTCTGTAGCCCCTTCCTGACCAGAGTGACGTATTGCCTTGCTATAATGTCAGTGGCATTAAATGTAGTATACATTTAGTGTCTCAGTTGTTGTTGCTCTCAAGGCACCAGTGAGGCACATACCAGCCATTCGCTGAACATTATTTAGTATAGCGCAGAAGTTAGATTTCTGCAAAGCTGTCCACCAGACGACAAAGTTATTTATAAAACCAATAATCTTATGCGGGTTCAAACCTCAGCGTTTCCCTATTGCCCTTTTGTAGCTATACATATACCGCAACTTTTATTGTTCTTTCCAAAATGCTGGCTTTCATAGAAGGGAGACAGGTACAACAGTTAATACTTTATATCTGCCGCCGAAAAGAACTAGTTTTGTCTTGGTTTGGTTCACACTATGATGGTATGATATGGTGGTATGTCCCGTTGTAGGATGTCGCTTAGAGTATTTAAAGACCTAACCGGCATTGTCACGTCATCTGCATAGATAATAATCTTTAAACTCCTGTTGTCCGCAGAAAGCAGGATACTGTTCAGAGAGAGATTTCATGTCCGAGGAGGCAGAACGGTCCCTAAGACGCTCCTGATCTGACAAATCTGAATGAAACTTCGTATATTGTTATGAAACCCCGAAGTTGCCAGTGCCTTAAGGCGAGGCTGGATTTAACTTATTGAAGCTTCACTCTTTCCTAAAGTCTTTAATAAAGCTTGTTAGATCATGCAGGACGCTTCCGGTGGCATTTCCATAGCTGTACATAAGAACAGGCAAAACTTGTTGCGCTACTCCCCAAGATATGAGATGTCAACAACATGACCAAACAGCTTGATACCCACCTAATATGGGTGTTAAGGGCGAGGAACTTCAGAGATAATGAAAAAGAGAGGCTGCATATAAACTTACAAATTATAAATATCGGTGATACTCTTTGATTTGACTAAGTCAAATTAGAGGCTGTCCAATAGGAGAGTAGCAGATGGTCGGACTCGTGTAGAACTTCGAGACGTATCTGCCTAACCTATGACATACAGAATATCTGCTTTAAATTATAGCAGATAAATGATAGAATCTATCGTGACAAGTTCATACCAGAAGACATGGCACGAATATGAAGGACAATGTCGTACTATTATAAAGGACCATGTATTGTCAAACTGAGCTAGGAATAGGACTGCCACTTTAACGCTAACCTAACCTTCCCACACCGATTCCACCACTCCTCCATAGATCGCAGCATTGTTGTCACTAGTAGGAGTATAAATGAAAGTGAAACACAGGCATTCAACTCTTGCTTTTCTTCACAGCGAAGATCTCAACTGCGGTCGTTTGCCGCAAAGGATATACGATCGCATAGGGCATTGTGGACAATGTTGTGCAGTAGGTCGGTCCAGAGTCTTTCCACGCACATTATACCGTTGCCATAACGATGTCTTTAAGCCATGTACTATGGGTACTGGCTGACATAGTCAAACAATCAATGTGTCTGTAGGTTGTCTTGTGTCTGAATGTAATCAGAGATTCTTTTCTTTGATGATACTCGTCGTATCAAGAAAGAGACGTGAACGTCCCAGTGGAAGAAGACGCAAAACTTAAGCAGTTTCTCGCCCCTCAGGCGCAAGCGGAGGAGGAATAACAGCTTTGAAGCATCGCGTAAACAAAGATCAGCATCATCGTCTTTATCACCATCAATCTGCTTTCAAAGAAGTATGACAAAAATTAAGTATTTGTACATTATGATTTGATTACTTATTCTTTGGATGGAGAGGAAGATTGTTATGACGTTGGTTAGTTGGGCTCTGTGAAATGCTAGACATTGCATCCCAGTCCAAGGAGAGCCGCAGAGGGTGCAGCTTAGGAGTTTTTATGAGATAATGAAAAGTTGTTTTTTCGTGGCTCTCAGTGTGTATTATGATAATAAATTCAGATTTCTTTTCAACATAAATATGACACGCTAAATTGTGATTTAGAATCGAATTAAACGAGTCTGACTTGACTGTCTTTTGGAAATATAGAATTCGTTGCTGAGCAAAGTTGTTTGTTATTAGTGTAGAAAAAGCCGCATTTATTCTTTGTATACAATACGGGTAGATTCAAATAAACAAATTTTGTACTTGGCTTAACTTCCCACGGGAATTTTTAGAATTTTAAAACTTTCGCTATGGACTGGGACTGTACATAATCATAAGTCATATACTACAATGTACGTCCAGTAAACCTGGGCATATGATAAAGGCAGATCATTTCACAGATTCTTAAGGAGAGAAAATGCTTCAATAATTCGAATCGTCTAGGACCTTTGCATGTACGGTGAGTTTTAGCCTGGCAGCATGTATTCCTAGAGGAAAACTATGAGAATCATCTTGATTGCTTTAAAAAGTTCAGGAGTTGCCAAATGTTAATATTTGCCAAGTTTACTAACTCCCCGAAGAAATTTGGTCCTGCCGCTTTCCAGATCAAGTGTCGGTGGTTTTTATGTGATCCTCCCCGTGAAGACCTTAACTTCAGCGTGTCGCTCCACAATAAACAATGACAAGGGATTACCAACGCCCTATCAGGATTATTTCGCATAAGCATTCATTCAAAATCAAATAATCGTTTGATGTTAACACTGTCCATTGATTAGGTTCTATACCTATCTTATAAATCTACTGCTCTATGAGTCACAGCACCCAATTGCAGTGTAACTACACAGCGAGACGAAGCTCTACTCGCATTTAGGTATCAAACGGCAGCCTCCACAAAACTTATCAATGGGCCCTTCACAACTGAACAGAATCTATGCACAGATAGGGGACCCCTTATGTCCATGATACCAGATTAAAGTATCAGTCAGAGTTCGTAGCCGAAGATCTTATATCTGATAGATCAGAATGGAATGGTCGCATCCCTAGTCACAGAAGATGTGTGAACGTCTGTACAGACGGCTGTAAAATTAACAATCAAATAGGCTTAGGGGTATTTTCTGAGGAACTTGTTATCCATTGCAAAACGTCTGCCTGATCATTATGTAGTGTTTACCAGGCCGACATCTAAGGTATTAGAAAGGTAGCAGAAGGGCTAAAAATTTATGACCTGGCCACTGTCGGTATCAATATTTTTTCTGATAATCAAGCTGCTTTCAAGGCCAAGACCATATTGTTATTCATTTCAATGAAACTCCCAACATTTTAAAGTTTTGTCGGTTTCGGAATTCATGAAATAATAGACAACAGTTTCAGTGAGAGAGTACAGAGATTTATTGTTGATTCTTAACGCTTTAGTTGCTGCTTCGCAAGTCAAATTGTGCTGCAGAACGAGAAAGCGACAGAGAGACAGTTCAGGATATTCAGCACCACAGTAACTGGGATCTAAAGCTAATATGGAAACTCTCTATCTAAAGAGTGACAACTTATTAGTAGGAGCAATTATAAAGAGTTTCCATGTTTACAGACTATTTAAACCTATACGGGAACTAAAAGAAAAAGGTCGCAGCGACCGTTACTTCAGTTTATAATGTTTAAAAGGTATTCAGTTGAAAAGGTATTTCTAAAATTCAGTAAATGAGATTAAGGAATTGCAACTGCAGTAGTGGCACGCCCCGGATATAGTCCAACGAAAAAGCGTGTTTCGGGCGATCAGCATGGTAGAAGACGTTTGGATGAGTCCTGCTCGCAGAATTCGGCATATTTGATCGTTTCTCAGCATGATTTCAATGTCGATTGGTTGTAAGAAGTGAGGGTCGGCAAGATCGTCGATGTGATTCTAGATAGTTTGCCGCTTTTTTTCGGTGGTTATCGCAGGCCAAATAGCATTAAGCTGAGTCCTCAACCTGCATTTTCGTTGCTAAATCGTTTTTAGATTGTAGATTAATCATGCGATCTCTTTGCCATCCTCCTGCGTCATCTGCAGCTCCAACCTTTCCAACAGACTTTTCAGAATGATGGTGTGGGTCACACCCGAGTTAAAGATCAGGCGCGTCATATCTGGTTCCGATGAGGTAAGGACGCGAGCCAGAGCATTGAGAATGAGTATGTGAGTCCTTGGGCGGATGCTCAAACGTTCGCTCACGAATGACGCCTTGCCGGATGATGTCGTCGTTGAATTGGACGCAGCTGATCCTCGTTGTTGCGAGTGTTGTTCTATCCGCTCGGCGCGAGCCTATCAAACCCTTTTCTCTCAAAGGATGCGGATGAGGTGGGGGAGATGGGTGACGATGCTGATGCTGACAACACATTTGAATCTGGCGAAGGCTCCTTCTTCGAAGTGGCTGGCTTAGGCGGAGTTCTACGCGTGCGATCATTCACGTGAGGATATGCGTGGGGGTTAAGGTTGCAGACCATGCACGTTTTCCGCGACGTAATGCAACAAGGTAAAGCGCTATATTTTTTAATTTTTGTTTAAATGTTATTGTTCAAAAGTAAAAAATGTGCAAACCTTACTCTCTAAAACGCCCAAGGCGCAAAAGTCCAACGGATTGAGATCCGGAGATCTTGGTGGCCATTGTGCCGTAGAAATGAAGCGAGGAACCTCCTTTTTAAGCCATTCTTGGTTGACGCGTGCTGAGTCCTGTTGGAATGTCCATGGTCTGCGGCCGAAATGTTTGTCTGCCCAGGGCTTCAATACTGTCTTTAGGACATTTTCGATGCCGACAATATTCGGCATTTATTTTGACCCCATGGTCGATGAATACGAGCGGGGAGCGACCATCGGCCGTTACGGCGGCCCACACCATTACCATCGGCGGCGAAGGTGTAAATTTTCAGCTGACCTCTTTGGCAAGTAAACCCGATCATTTTGTTTGTTCACAAACTGCTCAATTTGGAATGGCTTCTCATCGGAGAAAACCAAATTCGGTAACTGGCCACTTTCGTGCAAGCGAAGCAACTCCTTGGCTCTTTCCAGTCTAACTTTTTTTTGTGCATCGGTGAGCTCTTGCACTTTTTGGAACTTCAATGGCTTTAGTCCAAGCTCATTTTTTAATATGTGTTTTATCCGTTCTCGCGATATGTTCAGCTCACGAGCAATTTTTCTACCACTGCGGCGTGGATTTCGATCAAATCTGGCCTTCACTTTTCGGATCATTTCTGGTGTTGTTACCGTTTTTTGTCCACTTTTTGGACGCGATGCAACACGTTCAGTATCACGGTAACGAGCAATGGTAGGAGAAACAAAAGATTTATTCACATTTAAATGCTGGAGGGCTCTAACGATAGCCACTTGTGTTTTTCCACCCAAATATAAAGCAATCACACTAATCACACGCTTGAATTCCATCACGAATAACTTTTTTCTGAATTCAATGGATCAAAATGCTTTGGTAAGCTTGTAAACAATAAAATGAACTGTCACTGAAATAAATCTGTCAGCTATCTGACTAGCGGTTTAGAAATGATAGCAACCTGAAGTTTGTTGCAATACATATCAGCCACCCTGTATAAGCGGAAAGTTGTATATGCAAAAAAGGGGGATTATGCGTTCGGAAGAATACAAAGATTAGCGAGAGGCCTACTAACTGCATTAGTCTGAGTTGGAATTTCAGCAACACGAACTCGAGAATCACTACCAGAGAAAGTAAAGAACTGTTTAACATTCACCTGATATCAGTGCTGGGCTGCAGGGACATACAAGGGAACTGTAAAGCAGAAGAACTTGCAAGGATTGCTCCATGGTACCTTGAATATGTGGGTAGCATCCTTATAATAACAATCGACATATGGCCACCAGTCAGGAACTGTTTGCCTTTGACGCTGATGTGTCTGCGCCTAATTAAAAACACATCAAAGCCCTGCTCTGTCCTTATCCAAACAGAATGTCTCACTTATGGTGTTTGTCACATATGGGCCTCTGTCTGAAGGTCTAAGCAATGACTTTGGCAGAAACTGTGGTTACGCAGAAGAGAAGGAATCAACATAAAACCTTCTACGGCTGCCTCCCCTTCCTCTATAAGGCAGAAATCTATGCTAGGTGAACATTTCTTTGGATTTAGCGAATTTGGCTGATGTTAACTTGTTCGTGGGATATGGAAATATTATATTTTTCCTCAAGTTCCAGAGGTATCACAATGAACTACACAGTCTACGAGAGTCTGACATACTGGCTGCCACTCTAACCTAATCTATTTTATACATAAAGATGCAGCTACTGGACCTTCCCCAGAAGGACCTTATAGACTTTCCCTGAAAGAAGTCAAAATTCTTTAAATTTAAAACTTTTCAATTTCTCTACTACATAAACTGAATTTTTGAATTTTTTTAAAAATAGATGAAATTTGTTTGTAAATAAATAGCTGTCCTTTCGATATTAGGCCATCGACATCTTTGGTTCATCAAAATCCATATAATTATACAGAACATCAATCATTATTGAAATAAAATTTGGTTTTCGGTGGTTATCATCAATTTATTTGAATGAATTTTATTAATATCTTGGCGTCTGAAGGTCAACTATTACATTGTTTATCGATAGAAAGATTCTGTGTGGAAACAAAGCCCTCTAAATATGTCAAAATAGACCATGAAAACAACAAATTGTTAAAGATTTTTTCGTACTGAATAAAAACCGAATAGATTTCGCTCATTTAGAAAAAGAACGTCACAACTTAAAATATGACATTTCACTAAAGTTTGATTTAAATGATCTATACAAAAATAACTATTTGGCAGAATGGGATGACATAACATCTGAAGTGCGCCAAATATTGTTGTCTTCCTCAGGAATCAGTCCAATCATGGATCAGCTTATAGATACTGAAATTAAGGACAATTTAGTATGACCAACTTAAAAAAAAAATATTTTGAGTTGTGACGTTCTATTTCTAAATGAGCGATTTCAATACAATTCTAAAGAAATGATTAATGATAGAAGAAATGATTTTATGTACAAGAAATCAACAAATAAAATAATAAAAATTGGGAAAAAATACATACTCGTACATACATACATATGTCATAAAATCAACAATAAACATCAATTTTTCAATAAATTTCAATTTTATTTCAAATTTGTGCAAGTTCGACAAACAGAAGACGAATTATTCGTGAACAGAAGACGATGATTGTATAAGCAAATTTTCAGAGAAGGACAGACAGACTAATCTGTCTGTCGGACGCACATCATGCGTACTATGTACTTATGTGCGCATCGTGTACATTTTGGCCAAAACAAATTCACAAACATTCGAACGTGATTTGAAACTATTTTGTCGGGTTTTGGTCATGAAAAAACCCCTTCGAAATTAGTTTTCTTCAAAAAGAAAACTAAGCAAACATTATGATCTGATGTTTCGATCTGTTCGTGCGACTGTCCGTCCGTCCGATGTATTTCTATTTGTTCGCGGTAATGGATAGGCGAGACCATGTTTTTTCTTACAATTTGTGTTTTTAGTGCGGCTGCTGCTGCGTGTGATCATAAGTATGATCATGTACATACGATCTATGATCGCCTTCATACAACATAATCATGTTCGTCCAAAGCGTCAGGCACGTACGACGGGGTATAGGTGTAACAGGGGTCGTTTCATTGTGTCTCTGTGTAGATAAGCACCACAAAAACAAATCACTTTCACCTCAATTTTACTTACTATAAGTACAAACATGTATGAATCAATAGACGATCGTAATGTATCGGGAGAATACTTATACATAACTGGAGTGAAATTGCTGCGGGGGGGGGCGGTCGATTGCAAGGAGGGATATTAACAAGTTGTCCATTAACACAACTGCACGAATTCGATGACATGGATTTTGATATTTAATAATTTTGCAAAATAAATGGACAAAATCGGGCACTAACGGAGAGTAATACACACAGAGCCGAATTGTAATGAATCGTGAGGAAGAACAAGTCTAGATTACTCACAAATTAAGTTCGATTTGTCCAATCGATTTCTAAAACAAGTACACAGAAATAACCAGTAAGGAAAGGCTAAAGTCGGGCGGTGCCGACTATATAATACCCTACACCACTCTCGTATTATTGAATATCTCTGATATGAAGCATTATTTGTCAGCAAGCCAGCTTTTTTTGGTAATGTTTTCCGATTTGAATGAAATTTGATGGACATGTGGGCGTATGCCTAAATAGTATTAATCTAAAATATGACTGCATTCTGGTTACCACAACAATTTTGTCGATTTTAATAAATATGCTCCTATTCTTCGCCTTTTATGTCAGATTTGGTGAGCGACATGCAATTCGTAATCATGTTTCCTAAAGCTTTTTTTATGGGCTTTTCAATGTTGGTAATCATTTTTTGCAGAAACATTAATTTGACATTGAAATTCAAGGTCAAAGTATTAGTTGGCTAATATCAAAAAAGCGTGGTCAAGCGATTTTACTCAAATTTTTTCAGAAGAATGCTATTTTAGCGTACTAATGATGGACAAAATTTTGGAAAGGTATTTTTCCTAGTTTCCGAGATATTTAAATTTTAATAGAACCACCTTGAATGTGTTCTATAATAAAACGAGGATAGTGATCGTTTATTACATTTCGTTATTCGTTACATTTCTAAGATAAAATATCAAAAACGGTCGTTCCTATATTTCATCCTAATAATGAAAATTAATTTCAATAAAAAGAATAATCAATATAGTTAGGGGAGAGACATAGGCAGAAAAAGGCGTTACTGTAGGACCACCAGATTTCAAAAACGTTTATTTGTTTACAAAGTCATTTGAGCACTAGAACACACCAGGATTAATAGGTTTATTACAAAGCCTACAACATTAACCTAATGTATTATTTATAACACCCAAGACTTCTCTTTCATCTGGGTAATTATAACCATTGACGTATTTCGCATACCACTTTATGAAGGTAGACAAAGCAATCACTCCTAATGGCCATCTAAGCCGATGCAAAATGTAATTTGTGAATTTTTGCCAAATGAAGTCCTAACAAAAAACTAACACAAAACTGCAGACAGACAACGCCGCGCCATTTGCCCAAAGAGGAGTTAGTTGATCACTCCGCTGTACTATGTAAGGCTTAAAGAGATTGCTAGGCTGTCTGTCGTTACGAGCCATTGAAAAGGAAAATGAAAAAGAAAAGGAAATTTTCCATCATTATGTGGTGGGCATAAAGTAAAATTTTACATTCGTGCGTATAGAGCAATTTACAGGTTAAAGATCATTAGGCGCGTCATGTAACCGAACAAACAACGGCCACAATAATCGCAGTCAGTCAGACCGTCTGTCGGTTTTCCAGACCTCTAACAGGTAAGTAAAACCCATCGTCATTGGCAACACAAGCCAAAAATTTGTGAGTTTGTCCACAGCTGGAGATGTTGGCTGCCTGAATGTCTGTATTAGATGCTGATGATGATGGTGGCCGAACGTACAGCTAGCTGGCTGGATGTGAGCATGACTGGCCTGGTGATGGGCATAGAAAAAAAATGCAAAAATTTATTACATTGTTTTTTTTGGAGGCGATGCTGGTGCAGAGCGTAGATTTCTATTTAATGAGCCTATAATTTGATTGGATTGCATAAATATGACCATAAATAATCGCTGTTCGTTGTCGTCACAGGCCCGACAGTACAAAAACGAGGTGTCGCCTAAAAGCAAAATGCCATACAGACCAAACAAAGCAAACAATGTACAGTGGTTTCTAGAACATTTCATAAAAAACATACTTTGAAATTTTGAATTGGCATTTTAGATACTAAATTAAGAGAAAGAATATTCGATAGATCTTTCCTGAAGAGTTCGAACTCATATCAATCGGTCACTTTTTTCGAGATTTATCGTACGCAGACAGACGGACGGACATATCGCAAAGACTTGAAGTGTCCTGAAACGAATTTCTGTCAAACATACATACTCACATATGGTCTAGGGTCCATAAACAGTCTTCTTTTTTTGGAGTAGGTTGGGTTAAAGGAACGCTGTACAGTGAAACAACTCCGAAATGAAATGAGTCCTTGGACTTGATGATGTTTCCGTTATTAGGCTGTTAGCTATACTTGGACACTTTCTACTCCAATCTATTAATTTAGACAAAAATAGCAGTCCGTATCGTGAATGAGTGGTTATCTCCAAATCATTGGCATTCCAAATTGCACGTGAAGTCTAAAATCAAAACATTGTAATACACCGAAGCCCCGATTTGCGTCGGTAATAGGGACCGGAGAAATGCGACGCAAACCGAAACGACGCAAATCGAATCACTTTTTTCTGTACAAATGCAGATTTTTATTTGGTCGCTAAAAATTAGTATTAAAATAATATTTTTGATATTTTTTTTCTATTTATTCCAACAGGTGTTTTTAATTATTATAAAGATATAAATATATGTACATAAAAACATAACAAATGTTAATTTAATTCATTTATATTCAAATTACATTCAAGAAAAAAACATAAATTCTCATTTAAGATCAAGTTGAGCTATATTCATTCGATAAATCTAATTCAACAACACTAGAATCAACTTGATTAAGTGGTCTTACCGCTTTGTTTACAAAATTGTCTAAGGTTTGTTGAATTTTTGAAGATTTCTTTTGCTCATAGATTTCCTTGTAACAACTGATGGCGTGATCAACAGATGCAGTTACGTTTGAGCTACGATTTTCGTCGGGATCATTATCAGCAAATATATCCATTGCTTGTGAAATCAATTGCATAGCTGTAGAAATATTGCAAGCTGTTAATTTTTTTTCTTCTATTGTTACATCAGTTATTATAATCTCTTCCTCTAACGCATTTTGAACATCAATGGCTAATAAACTTTCATTATCAAGCTCCTCTTCGTGAGATAACAAAAGTTCATTAATGTCATCTTCCTCCATTCCATCAAATTCGTCTTCTCTAGCTAAATCAGCCAACTCTCTGCAAATATTTGGAACGTCATTAACAGCATCTGTATCTCTATTAACGCATTCTGGCCATAATTGTCGCCAAAATACTTTCATACAGAACTCTTTAACTTCTTTCCAAGATAAATTTATGTTTTCAATGGCCTTCATTATGTTGAAATTTTTCCAAAAGTCTTTCATGGTGAGTTTATCACTTTTATCGGTTGATTCAAGAAGTTGGCGAAAAGTCCGCCGTAGGTAATACATTAAAGTTGGATATTACGCCTTGATCCATAGGTTGTATAAGGGATGTAGTGTTAGGCGGCAAAAAAACAATTATTACATGATCGGACAAGTCATCTGAAAAAATTGGATGCCCTGGTGCGTTGTCGATTAATAAATGCATTTTAAACTCTATGTTTTGAGTGGAACAGTAACGTTTAAATTCAGGAACAGCACAGTTTTGTAACCAATCTTTAAACAATGTTGCAGTTATCCAAGCCTTTTTATTAGCACGCCAGTGTACAGGAAGTTCATCTTTTTTAACATTTTTCATTGCTCTCGGATTTTCTGATTGGTAAATCAGAAAAGGCTTAAATTTAAAATCTCCTTCTGCGTTTCCTCCCAAAAGCAGTGTGAGTCGATCCTTGGCGGCTTTAAATCCAGGACATGATTTTTCAGTTTTTGCCAGGTATGTTCGAGATGGCAACCTTTTCCAAAAAAGACCTGTTTCATCAGCATTTAGAACATGCTTAGCAGAATACCCTCCTTTTTCAAGTATGTCTTTTAGTTCAAGCTTAAACTTTTCTGAAGCTAATGTATCTGCACTATCTGATTCTCCTTTTAATGCCCATTATGCAGATTCTCTCGTGTTCTGAACCGGTTAAACCAACCGTTGCTTTGCTTTTAATCACCTCCTTGCTCAGTGGCATTCTTCGCTTATTTTGATTTTGTATCCAAATAGAAAGAAGGGACTCTATTTTCACCATTGAAGAATTTCTTACTTTTGTAACTTGTTTACACTGGAATGGTGTGGCAATTTCGGCAAATTTAGATATTTTAGCACTGTCTCTGCTGCAAATTGTTTTTACTGTTGTAGTTGCTAATCCAAAGGTTCTTCCTATGTCAACAGCTTTTTCTCCCGATTTAAAACGTTTTAATACGTTCACTTTTAGTTCTAAAGTAATGACTTTTCTTTTATTTGCACTCATTTTTTTTCTTTTCTTCAGCAGTTTTATCAACTCAAGACAGCAGTTCTTATTGAAAACTAAATTATTACTTCCTAACACGCAATTACATATGCTTAGAATGACGGGAATTCCCCTTTTCACAAGCGAATTTAAAAATGTACCGCACCTAGCGACGCAAATCGGAATCAAAACGACGCAAATCGGATTGAAGCAAATTTTAGAAAACGACGCAAATCGGAATCATAACGACGCAATGCGGGTTGCAACAAATTTTAAAAAGCGACGCAAATCGAAACGACGCTAAACGGGGCTCTAGTGTACATTAATTTTGAAGTACTTACCGCATTCTTCCACTAGTCCATTGAGTAAGATTTACATGGCACGAATTACACAAAATACTAGGTGTCCACGGTTCGTTCATATTTGTAACTCGTATACCAAAATATTACACATACATTTCTTCTATTATTTTATTAAACGCACGTCAATTTTTTTAATTACATATTTTCCGCAGATGTAGCAGAAATTGCCGGGATCATTTACACATTGAAAAGTTCTTTGCCTTTTACTCATACTTCGAAATAAAAATTTGTAATATTTTTCAGAAAATCGACTTATCTCTTTAAGGCGCTGAATTACACTAATTTATTAATAAGAAATTTCATTCATAAATTCCGAGTTTAAGGTAGTACCTGTAGCTGACATATAGTTTGCTTCGAAAGTAGACACCCAATATTTTCAAGACTGCCGCGTACTACTTTGTATTGCCTACATATAATTGTACTACCTGTATATACGACTGGGATGTCCATGCCCCTAAAAGGCGTAACTGAATGGAAACCTCATAAATAAAAAACACAAATATTGTTGAATGACCCTCTATCTGAG
This sequence comes from Eudasyphora cyanicolor, assembly GCA_963930755.1. Taxonomy (NCBI): domain Eukaryota; kingdom Metazoa; phylum Arthropoda; class Insecta; order Diptera; family Muscidae; genus Eudasyphora; species Eudasyphora cyanicolor. The sequence continues at coordinate 137,822,325 of OZ005735.1, forward strand.
CGGATCTCATCCAATATAGCTCACATTGCATATCATGTTTTATGGAGGGTTGCGAACGGCCATAAAACCTCGTCCTCTCTATAATTTTATAATGTCTGACATCAATCCTCATAAAATAAAATGCAAGTTCAATGTCTCTTATATGTCTCTCTCACATATGCCGTATACAATATAAGCAAAAACATAATTTAAAAACGAAAAAATATGAAACAAGATTTTTTTGAATTTCCCTAACATTTACAAAATGGCTCATAACTTTTACATCTATTCATAGATTTTAAGACAGTCAAATAGACAGTGTTTTCTTCGTTAGCATGCTGGCTTTTTACAAAAGTGATAAAATAATTTTTTCGATTTTTTTTGTATTTTTATGTTTTTTTTTTGTACCAGGAAAGTGTTTTTTTAAAAAAAAATCTTTTTTTCTCATACTTTTGACGACTGGTTTAGTAACCAAAGATTCTACGTGAAAGCGATATTTGCAGCATATGGAGCCCTTATAATTCCCTTTAATTTGAGGCATAAAACGGCTCAGTCAGGCTTATACTTGAATTATGGTCCAAATACTGAATGTACTTTCCATGAAAGCTGGAATTTAAAAAAAAATTAAAAAAATAATTATCATAAAAAATGTTTTAATATTTTTTTTTCGTGTTTGTGGCACCTAATTGCACCGGAAACTGTTATCCACATCCCTTGGACAAAAATGTTGTTGCATAGTGTAACATACATCCAGCCACTATAATAAGGCTTTAGCAACCCTGGGGTTGATTGCAGTATACGTAGGTTCATTCATAACCTTCTGATTCAGACATTCTACATCAGGCTTCATACAACTGCAAGATGGGCTTCTCATAACCCGACCTTGATGTTAACCCAGCCAAAATGGAACTATTTCATTTCAGCAGGAGATATAACGTACCAAAAGTTACACCTGTCCCACTGAGTGACATTGAAATTCCCTTCTCTAAAAACTCAAATGCTTAGGTATTTTACTAGACAGGAAGCCAACCCAAACCCAACATTCTGTAAATTGCAAAGAAGGCTGTGGTAGCGCTATATACCAACGGTGTACACCCTCGAGAGGAACTACATCAGCCAGAGATTAATGGGGTACTAGCCAGAGATGAATGGGTTGGCAGAATACCAGGTAATAGAAACCATCTCCACTTTTATACGGATGGTTCGAAGCTCTATGAAAAGGTTGGCTTCGGAGTACACTGCAAAGAACTTAGTCTGGATATAGCTCACAGACTACCAGATAGCTGCAGAGTCTATCAAGCCGAATTAACGGCAATATGGGAAGTCGCCAAGTGGCTGAGTAGCAACATAGTAACCAACACTGGCGTTGTCATTTACTTGTACAGCACACGACTGCCGCATATCTCTTAACGAGATGGCTGAGCAGTTTAATATACATACATCCCATATGGGTGATTGGGCATAGGGATTTCTCGGGGAACTGCAAAGCCGATGGGCTTGCTAGGAAAGGGACGACATTATAAATTCTCGAAGAATTTGCATATGTTGATTGGTGTGCCACTAATCACATGCAAGCTATGGCTTAGGCAAGAGGCTATCAGGCAGTCCAACGAAAGATGCGACAGAAATCGGCACCTGTAGGGTACCTAGACGGGTCCGGCCAAGATATGACCTGAGAAGGCCAAAATATCTTCTCGCACTAGAGAGGAAAAGATTGCCTACGTTAGTATCAGTTCTGAGGGGACACTGTCTGTCGGCGAACACGCCGGTATTGACTACAATGATTTCTGCAGAAGCTGTGGAGATGAGTAAGAAGTGGAGAGCATTGAACACTTGCTATGCGACTGTCCCGCTTCGAGTAAACGAAGTCTGGCCATACTGAGGTCGGCCTTTCTAGGCAGTCTAACAGATCTCTCCGGTACCGATATTCGTACTATCGATAACTTTATATATCAAACAGGTTGGTTTCGATGATGGGAATTTCAGTTCGTGGTAATACTACGGCCCTAAACTGGTCTATGTGAGATGGTAAAACCTAAACCTAAAAGCGCTATACCTGTAAAAGGGCAATAGGAAAACGCTGGGGTCTGAACACACGTACAGTTTATTGGTTGTCAGACAGATAATGATCTACGGCATTGTCGTCTAGTGGAGCTCTGCAGAAATCCACCTTTTGCGCGATACTAAACAAAGTTCAGCAAATGTCTGCTATATGTGTCACTGGTGCGCTGAAAACGACACAAACTAAGGCACTAAATGCTATACTACATTTAATGCCGCTAGACATTATAGCAATGCAATAAGTCGCATGTACTGCGATTATACTTAGGGAACTGTCACTATGCTCAGGAAATGGCCACGGACATAGAGTCATTCTAGACACAGTGTCTGACCTTCCGGCCTAGTTGATTACATTATGGCTGAGCTACTCTTTGACAAGAAGTATCTCACTCTTACATCTGATAGATCAGAGTGGAATAGTTGTTTCCCAGGACATAGGAGATTCGTTCAATTCTACACAGACGTTTCCAAACTCATGCTGGCTTTGGTGTCTTTTCTGATATATCTAGAGCTATCCATTGAAAAAAGACTCCATGATCACTGTAGTCTTTTCCATGCTGAAATCATAGCTATTAGAGAAGTAGCGGAAAGGCTGAAAATCAATGTTCTTACCAAAGTCGGTATCAATATTTATTCGGATAGTCAGGCTGCTATCAAGTACCTGGAAACTATGTATATTCCTGAATTCAAAAATTGCCCTCTACTGTAGCTGATCTCTTAACGAGATGGCAGAACAGTTCGAAATTCACCTGATATATGTGTCGGGCCATAGGGACATACCAGGTAACTGCAAAGCAGATGAACTTGCAAGATCAAGAGCTACCTTACACGCACCAAGGGAACTGGAATATGTGGGTATGCCTCTAGCGACCTGCAAGCTCTTCTTGAGAGATAGTGTCTTACGGCAACAAATGACAGGTGGTCACTAGTCAGGAACTGCATACATTCCAGGCTGATGTGGCCGGCCCTAGACTCAGAACGCACCAAAGCACTGCTGTCGCTATAGAGACCGGACGTCTCACTTATCGACGGGTCACTGCCTCATTGGACGGCACGCATAGAGATTTCAGATCTTGCATAATGACTTTTGCAGAAGCTGTGGTGTCAAAGAGAAGGTGGTCTGTACACCGCTCTCTCCAGAAGGTGGCATACAACCTTGGCTCTTATTACTTTGAGGAGGTAGCTATCTTGGCTGATGTTGGACTGTTGAGCTTTTTAAAGCAATAAAATTGGTTCAACGGGAGGGGCTAGGGATAACTTATGTTTTCCCTTACGTCCCTGTGGTAACACAATGGATAGTGTAAGTAAGTCTGTTTTACAGACTTCCACTCTTAACCTAACCTAATTTAAACTACACGCTCCGGGGGAACTGGAATATATGAACATGCCTCTAGCGACGTGCAAGCTCATCTTGACAGATAGTGCCCTTGCGGTAACAAATGAGAGGTGGACACTAGTCAGGAAGTGCATACATTTCTGGATGTTGTGGCCCTGCCTAAACTCCAAACGCACTGCTGTCGTAATCGGGACCGGACGTCTCACTTATCGTGTATGTCATGACGGTTCACGGGCTTATTGGATGGCACGCAGAGAGATTGTATGTTTTGTATAATGTCTTTGGCAGAAGCTGTGGTGACGAAGAGAAAGAGGAATCAACAGAACACCTTCTGTGTCACTCTAGAAGGCGGCATGTTACCTTAGGCTCTTATTTCTTTTACGAGTGAGTCTATTGTTTTCGTACATGCTGGCACTCTTAACCTAATATAACCTATCTGATATTAAGGAAAGTCTACTTTTTTTTTGCATACAATAATATCTAATAACAAGTAAGAAAGTTTCAGTCGGGTAAACCGACTAAGGTATACCCTCACTTTGTGAGTAATGTAATATGGAATATTAAACGAATTATTCTGTCAATTTGTATGGGAGGTACCAGAATGTTTTTAACAAATACACCTACTTTTCTCTGAATAGTAGATTCTTTAAATACATTGCACTGCGCCGAATTATAAGCGTTTTTAGCACTGGTATATTAACGTTATGAGATATTAAATGTTGGTATGATTTGGCCATTTTTGTGTGGGAGGTACAAAAAGGGGCGTGGTGATAACGGCCATTTTTTACAGGGATATAGGGTCTTCAAAAGCGTTACACTGTGCAAAATGTTGTTGCATTTTCGTGCATTGGTACTCATGCTGTGAGCTCTTAACTTTTTGTGCAAAATGGTACCTTTGTGTGGGAGGTACAAAAAGGGGCGTGGCAATAGCGCCCATTTTTCACAGTGCAAAAGACACTATTTGTGTGGGAGGTACCAAAAGGGGCGTAGCAACATGGCCCATTTTTCTCGAGTTGATAGCGACTAATAAACTAATGCTATGTGTGGAATTTCAGAAGATTCGAATAAGTAGTATAGCAGTTATTAAAGATTCAATATTTCACAACATTTTAACACTTTGTGGGGGAGGTACTGGAAGGAGTGGACCAATATGGCCCATCTTCGAACTTAGCCGGAGATAGAAAAAAATATTACCACGTACCAAATTTGAAGTCAATCGGTTACTCCTTTCGAGAGTTATCGTGCGCACCAGCCAGCAGACACACAGACAGACAGATAGACAGACAGACAGACAGACAGACGGACGGACATTGCTCATTCGACTTAAAATGACCCAAAACGAATATCCGCCGAACATACTTAGGGTCTTAGATCACTCCTTTGATGTGTTACACTTTTTTTCGTAGCAAATGATATATACCCTCGTCACACTAAAGTGAGGGTATAAAAATGGGTCATTTTTATTTTCTCAACGCGTAGTAATACCATTTTGATATAGTCATTTTGTATGCTCTATGAGACACATGTTACTTGTATTGCTTGCCAAATATTGGTGGAGGCTTCTATACAGTTGGCTTCACCGACTCGAGCCTTTCCTTGATAGTTTTTACCCGTGATGTGGAGAAAATTACTACTTCGATGTACATTAACATTTTTCTATAAAAGTCTATTCACGAATTAAATATTTTCTGTTGCGATCATACAACCAGGAAAATAATTGGTTGGAATTCGATTGTAACAATAAAAAAAAGTACTAGCAACAAAAAGTATATTGCCTACACCGCCTGTCGGTTGTATTTATATATAATTAGTTGAAACAACAATAATAACATGGAAAATGCTTGCAACTAAATTGATGGTTGTATCAATCGAATTTAGATTGTACCTCGGTTAGTTCTGGTAACCAATTTTAAATTTTCATTATAGTACCATATGATCGATTTTTGGTTGTGACAACCAATGTTTTATTCTTGACAACAGAGATTGTATCAATAGACCAAAGATTAGTATTGCAACGAATTATTGGTTACTACAACAGAAAAAGATTGGTTGCTGTTCTTTTCATGATACATGACAAACAAAAAATAAAATTATTGGACATAAATAAATCTTCAACATTTTGTTCAAGCGCGGTATGTGTAGTCAAATAGAATTTTGTGCGGATAATAATGTGTGGAATGCAGAATATGTTGTGTAAAATGTTTTACATAAATAAAAAATAAAAGCAACAATCACGAAATTGAAAGCACAGGGTTAAGCGATATGTGCATAAAAGTTTTGTGTTTTTTTCGTGTACTAAAATGTGTGTCAAATATTGGGATTATAAATTTTGTTATGAATTGTTTTGTTTTTTGTTCAATAAATAAAACAAAAATTAATGAAAACTGTTTTTAATTAATTGTCGGTAGTATATGACTGACAAATTGTCAGAACAACCAATTTTTTAAAACAGTTGGTTGTGGCAACTACAAAAAATAATTTAAGCCACCATTTTCGTAGTTGGCGCAACCAAATATGACTGTTGTCAACAGGGAAGTAGAAATATACCACAACCAAATTATTGGTTGTCCTGATGGAATCTCATGATAGTAGACAGAACTACCAAAATTCGGTTGGCAAATAATTCGGTTGAGGCAACAAAACTGTATTCTGTGTTTAATTTTTGACTTCACCTATAGATCATTTGCAACCACTGTACATGCAGCCGAAGACATTCAGGTATGTTAATAGTTGTCATACAAATGGCTAGACAAATTGGCGTCGTTTGTCCGTTTTACATAAAAGCCATGTTAAAATGTTAAATCATTGGGTTTGTGTTAGAGTTTTTGTGTGTGTGTGGGAGAGTTGGCAAATAGGAAGTTAATTAAAAAGGAGTGATAGTCCACCAACGACCAACAAGACTGACGGACCGACGGACAGATAGACTGACAACAGAGACTCACACAAATTATGCATCATTCCCACCCATATGGTTGGCCATAAAACGCCTAAAAATGAGTCATAACACTCACAAAGTCATTAAATATTTGGTGAAATTGCTGTCATTTGTCGACAGTACCTTAAAATTGGCGGATATATCTGCTTTCACCATTTGCCAGGATATTTCATGAGAAATCTCTGCTAATGGTCTCTGGGACGGCTGCATTTAATGATTGTGTGTGAATGGTTTCGTAAGACGTTTTTTGTTGCATTGATTGGTTTGATGGGTTTCCTCATTGGAAACGGAAATCAAACATTTACTCGGGCATTATCATCGATTAGTTTCGAATGAAGTGAAGGGATGGTCGGTTCTGCATGTAAGTGAGGGAGGATCTAATTTCTTTTTCACTTCCTGTTTTAATAAAAAGGACCTGCTGTGTAGGATGAATGTGTAACGATGATTCATCTTTTATTTTTTGTTAGAAAATATTGAATAAGGAATTTTTAAGACTTACAGAAATGTTGACATGGGATCATTAGAAATTTGGGATTGGCAATTACTTACCTGAAAATAGAACAAAGAACAATAATTAGTTATGTATGTAAATGGGTTTGATGAATGTGCTAAACATTAAATCAAAATTTAAATATAACGATTCTTTAATGAAATTGTCAGAAATATCTATAGCATTATATTAAAGTAGTTTTTTTCTATTGATATACCAGTAAATAATATCTTTTTGCATACTCTGGCGTTCTGAACTAGAAAAAATTTAAAACTATATATTTTTAGGAATATTTGAACAAGTGCGGAAATACAATTTTTGTCGGATATATCTTCATTGTTTTGACTATAATTTGGAAATGAGACTCTAATTAATGTTTTCACGGAGTACGCTAACATACGAACGCAGAAAAATTTAAAGATTACACTACGCAACAAACAAAATTTTCTTTTGTGTCCTAGACCTAAAAATTATTTTTTGTATAGATTGTGGCATACTGATATATAAATCAAAACCAAAAATTTTTTTATGCTAAAATTTTTTTTAAAAAAATTTTTTATTAAAAATGCTATTATCGTCGAAGGTACCCTTAGTATTTGCACAATAATTTTTGGAGTATATGCCCGATCAGGTCGACTTATGTGTTAAATTGAAGCTATTAATGTGGGCTACCAATGTTGGAAATATCTCTTTCACTTAGAAACAGTGGTTTAGTAAGAGTCATTAAACAAATTGGAAAAAATAGATTTTTTTCAAAACAAAACATAAAAAATAGAAAAAAAAAATTTATTTTATTTCTTAAAAGTTTGCATTCTAGCGAATAAAATAATGCCTATTTGAAAAAATCTATGGATAAATGTAGAAATTATAGCCCTTTTGGTAGAGGTAAGAGAATTTCAAAAAATCTTTTTTTTTAAATTTCTGTTTAAATAGCGATTTTATTTATTACTTTTATTTATATTATGTACATTTGAGTTTATTTACATGAACAAGTTTCATTAGAAGTAATTGTGAGTTCTTTGTTGACGTTTGTAGATTTCGGAATCGGTTTCTCTAATGAGGAACCAAATATAATCTCCCATCATTCTTTCATCCCAGTGCCCTTAGTAACGCCGCTCGATGGACTTCGATTCTTTGTTGTTGTTGTAGCAGTATATGTGTTTGTTATCCATTAGTTGTTTTCATTCGCCTTGTATAGTGGGTTCTGCTGTATTGGTTTCCAAGCCGAGGAAGATGGCTGCTTCCACTGGTTGGGTCCAAAGAGACCTGGGAACAAGTTGAGTAGGTTTGGCAGGGCAGTTAAAGAGGTGTAGTGTGTCGTGTGGCGGGACATATTTTCGACGTGGTGCCATCAATCCTTGCCCAGTATGAATTGAGGCGGCTACACCAGCCAGATCTTAATTGGGCCAAAAGTACTCTTGTCTGTCGTGGTAATTCCTCTTCCTCTGAGGCCACTGATGGAGGGTGGTCTCCTAGTACGACATTGACTCTGTAATTATTCACGGCTTCAGCGACTGCGTCAGAGTGTATGTCAGCCAGACCTGCCTTGAAAGCTCTTTGGTCTAGAGGTTCTCTCTTGTAGCGTTGGACCTCGCGCTCTAGATCATGAAGGTCTTTCCTGATCTGCCTGGGAGGTGGGCGCCTATCCACTAGATGGTGATTGGGATGGCTGGGACGGTAGCAACCAAGCAGATACTGCTTCGACAGCAAAAAATTGTGTCGTCGCACGGTTATGATCTTCGTCTCCTCATGTAAGTGGTCCACAGAAGACATGAGGAGGCACCCTGTCGCAGTTCTCAGGGCGGCAATTTGGCAGGTCTGTATATTCCTCCACTGCGTCTCGCTCACATTCGGTGACCACACTGGTGCTGCATAGTTTACCACAGACCGATCTATCGCTTTGTAAGAGGTCAACAAGGTTTCTTTATCCGTGCCCCAAGTGCTGCCGGCCAGCGACTTGAGGACCTGGTTCCTACTTCTCATCTTATTGCAGATAGCTGTGGCATGCGCGTTAGACCTGAAGAGGCTATCAAATGTGACACCAAGAACCTTAGGGTAGTTGGTGGTCGGAATTCTTGTGCCATCGACTATCACCTTGAGTTGCTCCTTCACTTGCGCTGTCCATGCAGTAAACAGTGTGGCCGATGATTTGGTGGCGGATATTTTTAGATTCCTCGCAGCGAAGAAATTTTTCAGTCATGTTCATATTTCATGTATTTTATTAGCCATTGTTTCGTATGATTCCTTAGTGTTGACAGCATGAGCAATGGGAATCGACGGTTTCTGATTTCCGTTGTGTAAAAGTACTGCTTTCAAACTTTCTTTACTGCTGTCAACAAGTAACCGCCATTCCTTTGAATTGTATGTTTGATTAAGTTCCTAGAACAATCCGGGAATGTCCTTGCAAAAGCATCTGTTATCCACAGTTGTATAAAATTGTTTGTATGGTATATCACGGACTCTATAATATGATATGTTAACATCTGGGGCCAAAATATTGTACTGTTTCATCCCAGATGCAAGTAGTTCTGCCTTATATTTGGTCAGTTCCAAATCTCTCACTAGATCAATGAGTTGAAACTGAGTTAAAAGCGATGACTTCTGACACAAACTTCAATCGCTCAGAGTTGAGTACTCAGTTGAACTTGATGATATTTCCGTAATTAGGCTGTTAGCTATACTTGGTCACTTCCTACTCCAATCTATTAACTTAGACAAAAATAGCAGTCCGTATCGTGAATGAATGGTTGTCTCCAAATCATTGGCATTCCAAATTGCACGTGAAGTGTAAAATTAAAACGTTTTATTCCACGAAACATTGTAATACATTAATTGTAAAGTACTTACCGCATGCTTCCACTACTCCATCGAGTAAAATTTACATGGCACGAATTACACAAAATACTAGGTGTCCACGGTTCGTTCATATTTTTAACAACCATAAAACCTCGTCCTCTCTATAATTTTATAATGTCTGACATCAATCCTCATAAAATAAAATGCAAGTGCAATGTCTCTTATATGTCTCTCTCACATATGGCGAATTCAATATAAGCAAAAACATCATTTAAAAACGAAAAAATATGAAACAAGATTTTTTTAAATTTCCCTAACATTTACAAAATGACTCATAACTTTTACATCTATCCATCGATTTTTTTCAAATAGACAGTGTTTTCTTCTTTAGCATGCTGGCTTTTTAATTTTTTCTCATATTTTTGACGGCTGTTACTAAACCAAAGATTCTACGTGAAAGCGATGTTTGCAGCATACGTAGCCCTCATAATTCCCTTTAATTTGAGGCATAACACGGCTCAATCAGGCTCATACTTGAAAAATTATGGTCCAAATACTGAATGTACTTTCCATGAAAGCTGGAATTTAAAAAAAAAATACCATAACAATTTTGTTTAATATTTTTTCATGTTTGTGACACCTAGTTGCACCAGAATCTGTTATCCACTTCCCTTGGACAAAAATTTTGTTGCATAGTTTTATTGGAATCGTAGATATACACACACTTATCCGAGCCCGTCCATTTTTACTAAGGTTCTTGACATTGATTCCACTATATAATGTTCAAATTTCTAACTTCTACTTGAAAACTTTCTGGGATATCAGTATGCCACAAAAAAAGATTTTTTGTATCTAAGACCTAAATTTTTGTGTAGACTGAGACATACTATTTTATGAAACCAAAGCAAATACATTTTTTATGGTGAAGTTTTTTTAGAATTCCAATTTTCATGGATGTTAGCTTTAGTATATTTGGACCATATTTATATATAACCCTTTAAATGAAAGAAAGTTATGAGGACAACAAATGTTGGGAATATCACTTTCATGTAGAACTAGTAGTTTAGTAAATATCGTTAAAACAATTAGAAAAACGATATATTTTTTATAAAATGTGTTTTGCTTGCTCGAAGAAAACAATGTCTTTTTAAAAAAATCTATGGATAAATGTATAATAACGGGTTTTCCAATAGGGATGATATTATTTTGAAGTGACGTTTCGACGTAATATGTCATGATCTGTCATTCATCATGGAGAGATATACGCAAGAACAATGTTTACAAATTATTCAGTCTTGTTATCAAAATAATCGTTCTCCAATTGCAAATTTTCGTGCGCTAAGTCCTTTTTTTAAAAATAAAAAAAAACATTTTCCAGTCGACCTACGACCTTGAAACCCATGAGCAATAGTTTAGCTCTCGTTAAGAGCTATCTTTTTGCCATTGATCGATTCCCGATGCGATGTACCGTTAAGAAGCTAGAGCAAAAATAAAATTTCCGTTCAAATTTGAAAATTATGCTGTCCATTTTTTAAAAATCCAAAAAAAAAAATACTTTCCAGTCGACCTACAACCTTGACACCCATGAGCAATAGTTTAGCTCTCGTTAAGAGCTATCTTTTTGCCATTGACCGATTGTGGCTACGTGCCACACAGCAAATGAAACAATTGAATTGTTGTGAGAAAAGTTTGGAGATTCGATTATTTCAAGAAATTGTGATATTGAATGGCCTCCAAGAAGTTGTGATTTAACACCATTTGACCAATGACTTCAAATTCATTGGTCTTTCGAAATAAACCAGACTCTCTTCAAGGTTTACACGTCAATATTGAACGTGCCATTCATGTTATACGACTTGATTTAGTGGAAAAAGTGCTCGAAAATTGGATTCATCGAATTCGTTCCTGCAGAATAAGCCGTGGAGGCCATTTAAATGACGTTTCATTTAGAACTTAATTGTATCGATTGTACTTCACATTAAATAAAATGCTTTGGAATTTCCTTAACAATAAGTGTGTTTTTTTTTCAAAGAAATCATATCACTCTTATTGGAAACCCCGTTAATTATATAGTTTCATAAAACATTTTTTTAATTTTTTAAAAAAAATTTTCGGTGTAGAGAACCTTTCAAGAATATTGTGTGAAAATTTGAGGTGAAGCGGAGCAAAACTGACTCTAAAGCTTTTTCCCACAACCCATGTTTTCAAAGACGGTGCGCTTCATAACTCAAAAACTTCTGATCCTTTTGCAATTTTTAACACTATTTCTTTACATAATTTACGATATAACGCCGTCGATTTTTTTTAATTTGTTAATTTTTTTAATTTAACAAAGACCAATTAGTCGATTTTTTCTCGCAAAAATCAAATTTTTCGCTACAAAGTGTTCCCAAAAATTTACAAATTAAAATTTCGAAAAAACCTCGACAGCGTTACCTGGCTATAACGATTCTCTAACTAAATAAATTTATTTTTTTAATTTCTGATGATCCGGTATCGAATTATGAGGGGCACCGCAATTCAACTTTTTCAGCATTGTCGTTGCCATATTTATACCCTCACTTTAGTGTGACGAGGGTATATACATATCATTTGCTACGGAAAAAGGTGTAACACGTCGAAGGAGTGACCTAAGACCCCAAGTATGTTCGGCGGAAATACGTTTTGGGTCATTTTAAGTGGAATGAGCAATGTCCGTCCGTCTGTCTGTCTGTCTGCTGGCTGGTGCGCACGATAACTCTCGAAAGGAGTAACCGATTGACTTCAAATTTGGTACGTGGTAATATTTTTTTCTATCTCCGGCTAAGTTCGAAGATGGACCATATTGGTCCACTCCTTCTAGTACCTCCCCCACAAAGGGTTAAAATGTTGTGAAATATTGATTCTTTAATAACTGCTATACTACTTATTCGAATCATCTAAAATTCCACACATAGTATTAGCTTATTAGTCGCTATCAGAAAAATGGGCGAAGAGGACACGTCCCTTTTGGTACCTTCCACACAAATGCACCATTTTTCGTCAAAAGTTAACAGCTTATAACCTTAAAACCAGTTTTTAAAAATACTTGAAATTTTGTACAGTGTAATGCTTTTATAGGGCCTACAGTCCAGTGAAAAATGGGCGTTATTGCAACACCCCTTTTGGTACCTCCCACACAAAGGTATCATTTTGCACCAAAAGTTAACAGCTTCTAACATTAATACCAGTGTATAAAAATACTTGAAATTTTGTACAGTGTAATGCTTTTATAGTGTCTATAGCCCTGTGAAAAATGGCCGTTATCACCACGCCCCTTTTTGTACCTCCCACACAAAATTGCCACATCATACCCAAATTTAATATCTCATAACGTTAATATACAAGTGCTCATAAACGCTTATAATTCTGCACAGTGCAATGTATTTAAAGTATCTACTGTTCAGGGAAAAATAGGTGCATTTGTTAAACCCCTTCTGGTACCTCCCACTCAAATTGATAGAATAATTCGTGTAATATTCAATATAGCATTTCTCACAAAGTGAGGGTATACCTTAGTCGGTTTTCCCCGACTGAAAGTTTCTTACTTGTTTTTAATATATTTTATGAAAATTTTACATTTTGAAAGTTATACTTTAATGTACCATTGGCTTCAATCAAAAAATTTAGCCGTTTCGTCACAAAAATATCATATAAATTTGCCTTTTTGTACGATTTACAACATTTTGTTCAAAATTGTCAATTTTTTCATTTTTCATGGGACTATAGGTACCGTAAAGGCTTTACACTCCACAACATTTTAAGTATGGAAGTATGGACTGTAATCAATGTTACAAACTAAAGGGTTTTCCAACAAGAGGTGTTATTTTGGTATTGAAAGAAAAATGTCATTTTTTAGATAAATGATCGGATGTTTATTTCATAATAAAGAGGATGGTATGCCGTGAATAATGAAAAACAACATCAGCCAACTGGCCACCACGACCACGCTTACAGGACCATATTATTTTCATCAAATTTTCCATAACCAAATCGCAAAATGGCTTCCCAATGTCCTCGATAGCCTCACGAATTTTATCTTTGAGGTCTTGAATCGACGCTGGGCTGTTGGCGTAGACCTTATCTTTCATGTGGCCCCAAAGGAAGAAGTCGCAAGGTGTTAAATCACAAGATATCGGTGGCCAATTGTGATCACCTCTTCCAGAGATAACACGGTCCGGAAACTTTTCCCGTAGCAGAGCAATGGATTCGTTGCTTGTGTGGCACGTAGCGCTGTCTTGGTGAAAGTAAACGTTGTCCAGATCAATACCATCCAACTCCGACCATAAAAAATCATTAATCATCTCTCGATAGCGCAATCCATTCACCATAACTGTTGATCTAACCTCATTTTTGAAAAAGTAGGGTCCAATGACCCCGCCGGACCATAAACCGCACCAACGGTCACACGTTGAGGATGGAGACGCTTCTAAACAATAACTCTTGGGTTTTTCGAGCCCCAGATGCGACAATTTTGCTTGTTGACGTAGCCACCGAGGTGGAAAAGGGCCTCATCAGTCAAGATGATTTTATATCGTTCGTATCTTTTTTTGATCGTTTTGTATCGTTCGATGATCGTGTATCGTTCCATTTTTAGTAATGGCGTAGTTACTACTTGTCAAATGTCAAAGAATAAAAGCTTCAAAAGTGACAGCTACCGAAATTCCGGGTGATTCAAAATAACACCTCTTGTTGGAAAACCCTGTATTAACTGTTTGTGCAAAATTGTCCATTTGTACGGGAGTTACCAAAAGGGGCGTGGCAATGACGGCCATTTTTTACGGGACTGTAGGTACTATAAAAGCATACCACTTCATATAAGGTCAATTATTTGGATGGCCTGTAATCAAAGCTATCAGCCGTTAACTTCTTGTACAAACTGATCCATTTGTATGGGAGGTACCATAAGGGGCGTGGCAACTTCACCCAAGAAACTATACTATTTGTGGAATTATGAAAGATTCTGGGTAATAAATTTGCCTTTTTGTACGATTTACAACATTTTGTTCAAAATTGTCAATTTTTTCATTTTTCATGGGACTATAGGTACCGTAAAGGCTTTACACTCCACAACATTTTAAGTATGGAAGTATGGACTGTAATCAATGTTACAAACTAAAGGGTTTTCCAACAAGAGGTGTTATTTTGGTATTGAAAGAAAAATGTCATTTTTTAGATAAATGATCGGATGTTTATTTCATAATAAAGAGGATGGTATGCCGTGAATAATGAAAAACAACATCAGCCAACTGGCCACCACGACCACGCTTACAGGACCATATTATTTTCATCAAATTTTCCATAACCAAATCGCAAAATGGCTTCCCAATGTCCTCGATAGCCTCACGAATTTTATCTTTGAGGTCTTGAATCGACGCTGGGCTGTTGGCGTAGACCTTATCTTTCATGTGGCCCCAAAGGAAGAAGTCGCAAGGTGTTAAATCACAAGATATCGGTGGCCAATTGTGATCACCTCTTCCAGAGATAACACGGTCCGGAAACTTTTCCCGTAGCAGAGCAATGGATTCGTTGCTTGTGTGGCACGTAGCGCTGTCTTGGTGAAAGTAAACGTTGTCCAGATCAATACCATCCAACTCCGACCATAAAAAATCATTAATCATCTCTCGATAGCGCAATCCATTCACCATAACTGTTGATCTAACCTCATTTTTGAAAAAGTAGGGTCCAATGACCCCGCCGGACCATAAACCGCACCAACGGTCACACGTTGAGGATGGAGACGCTTCTAAACAATAACTCTTGGGTTTTTCGAGCCCCAGATGCGACAATTTTGCTTGTTGACGTAGCCACCGAGGTGGAAAAGGGCCTCATCAGTCAAGATGATTTTATATCGTTCGTATCTTTTTTTGATCGTTTTGTATCGTTCGATGATCGTGTATCGTTCCATTTTTAGTAATGGCGTAGTTACTACTTGTCAAATGTCAAAGAATAAAAGCTTCAAAAGTGACAGCTACCGAAATTCCGGGTGATTCAAAATAACACCTCTTGTTGGAAAACCCTGTATTAACTGTTTGTGCAAAATTGTCCATTTGTACGGGAGTTACCAAAAGGGGCGTGGCAATGACGGCCATTTTTTACGGGACTGTAGGTACTATAAAAGCATACCACTTCATATAAAGTCAATTATTTGGATGGCCTGTAATCAAAGCTATCAGCCGTTAACTTCTTGTACAAACTGATCCATTTGTATGGGAGGTACCATAAGGGGCGTGGCAACTTCACCCAAGAAACTATACTATTTGTGGAATTATGAAAGATTCTGGGTAATAGTATAAAAGTTATGAGATAATAAATATTTCACTAAATTTAGACCCTTCGTGGGGGAGGCACTCGAAGAAGTGGACCAACATAGTTCATGTTTGATCTTAGCCTAAGACAGAAAAAAATATTAACACATACCAAAGTTGAAGTCAATCGGTTACTCCTATCGAAAGTTATCCTGCGCACCAGTCAAACAGACTGACGGACGGACGAACATAGCTCAAATGACTTAAAATGGCCCAAATCGGATTTTCGCCAAATATTTTTGGGGTCTCTTAGGTCACTCCTTCCAGGTGTAACACTTTTGGTTCACAGCAACTGATATATACCTTTGTTCACAATTGGGGGGGGGGGGGGGGGGTTTAAAAACTTGATTTTGTTGAAATTATCTTACTTCTGCCAAAAGGCTATAATTTATACATTAATCCATAGATTTTTCTAAAGCATTGTTTTCTTCGATATTTTTCTATTCATTATGTAAAAAATTTAAAAAAAAATGATTTTTCCTAATTGTTTTAACGACAGTTACTAAACTTCTGTTTCTACAGTAATATTTAGAACATTTATAGCCCTTATAATTTCCTTTAATCTAAAGGGCATCCCGAAAATACTTAATTTAGTTGAGAGAGACCAGGCTCGTGCTTATCCGCCCTAAGTCAGAGAGGCAGGAGACTATTCCAAGAAAGTTTGAACGAAAGGTGGAGACAATTGGAGAAACTGTAGAGCGCATTACAAGAGCTGTAAAGTATGTTCTAGAAGCATCATGTCCTAAAATCAAATCAGAAAGCAAATAGCGACCACCCTGGTACCTCAGATATAGGCAATCTCTGGATGTGCTTATGAAGCTCTTCAACTGGGCAAAGTAAAGTAAAAGTAAAAGCCTAAAAAAGCTTAATTGTTTTTTGCTGTCACAGAAACAGAAACCCTAAACAACATAGCGACAAATGTTTATTTCCTTTTTAAAAAGCATGTAACCTAATAAACATCGAAGTAGTGACCTAAGACCTCAAGTTTAGGTTTAGGTAAGGGTGACAGCCGTATTTTTTTACAAGCTCACATAGACCAGTTTAGGTCCCTAGTGTTACCACGTGCTGAAATTCCCCTCGTCGAAACCATCGAATATCGGTACCGGAAAGATCTGTTACACTGCCTAGAAAGGCCGACCCCAGTATGTCCAGTCGTCATTTACTCAAAGCGGAACAGTCGCATAGAAAGTGCTCAATGCTCTACACTTCTTCCTCTTCTCCACAGCTTCTGCAGAAGTCATTGGCGTCAATACCCAATCTTTTGGCGTGTTCGCAGATCAAGCAGTGTTCCCTCAGAGCTGATACTAACGTTTACAATTTGTTCCCCTCTAGTGCGAGGATATATTTTGACCTTCTCAGATCATACCTTGGCCATGCAGGTGCCGATTTCTGTTCATCATTCGTTGGACTGCCTGTTTGCCTCTTGCCTAAGCCAAAGCTTGCATGTAGATAGCGGCGCACCAATCAAGATATGCAAATTATTCGAGAATTTGTAATGTCGTCCCTTTCCTAGCAAGTTCATCGGCTTTTCAGTTCCCCGGGATATCCCTATGCCCAATCACCCATATGAGGTGTATATTAAACTGCTCAGCCATCTCGTTAAGAGATCTGCGGCAGTCGAGGGTTGTTTGTGAATTTTGGGATGTTGCCTCCAGAGAATTAATGGCAGCCTGGCTGTCCGAGTTAATGACAACGCCAGTGTTGGTTACTATGTTGCGACTCAGCCACTCAGCTACTTCCCATATTGCCATTATTTCGGCTTGATAGACACTGCAGGTATCTGGTAGTCTGTGAGCTATAACCAAACTAAGCTCTGCACAGTGTACTCCGAAGCCAACCTTTTCATCAAGCTTCGAACCATCCGTGTAAAATTGGAGATGGTTTCTATTACCTGTTATTCTTCCAACCCATTCATCTTTGGCGGGAATCATAGTGATGTGTTTTCTCTCGAAGGTGTACACAGTTGGTATATAGTCCACTCGGTCGGTTACCATAGCACTACACTCTGACATCCTCATGTGACAGTAGTTCCTGTACCTCCACATTGATAGGCAGTTTAATCTTAGTGCCGCTCTGATTGCAACTTCTCTCGCCCCAATATTAATCGGCAGTATATAGAGTAGGGCTGGTAGAGACTCGGTCGCTGTAGTCCTTAAGGCTCCGCTTATGCTCAGGCAGGCTGTTCTCTGAACCTTTGTTAGTAGGTTGGTGATGGTTAGTTTGTCAGTTGCCGTCCACCATACTACAATGCCGTATAACAGTATTGGACGAACCACTGATATATATATCCAGTGGACGATTTTAGGAGAGAGGCCCCACCGCTAACCAACAGCCTTTTTGCAGGAAAATAAGACGACGTTGGCCTTCTTTACACGTTCCAATACGTTAAGTCTAAATAACAGTTTCCTATCTAGAATGATTCCTAAAAATTTTGCACTTTCAGAAAAGACTAGATCTGTTCCATTTATCCGAGGTGGAGGGTCCTCATGTGGGACATTATTCATCCTAGTAAAGAGAATCAATTCTGTCTTGTTTAGGTTAACTCTCAAACCGCTGCTTCTGGCAAATCTAGCCAACTTGTTCAGAGCCACCTGTAGGATGTCTCTGAGGACGTTTTCGAATTTTCCAGTCACTGCGATTGCCACGTCATCCGCATATGCCACGACCTTGCAGCTAGTTCTAGCAGGATTTCATTCACCGCTAGGTTCCAAATTAGTGGAGACAGTACTCCTCCTTGTGGGGTCCCTCTGTTTACAAACCTTGTTGGAGTTGTGGACCCAAGACATGCTCTTATGCGTCTTCTGTTGAGTAGTCATTGAATTAGTCTAATCAAGCTAGAGTTCACCTTTAGATGTGACAATGCCGCGATTACCGCATCTTGGTGTATGTTGTTAAAAGCCCCTTCTATGTCACGAAACGCCAACATGGTGAATTCTTTGAAATGTAGGGACGATTCGATAGTGCTCACAAGTTCGTGCAGGGCAGATTCTGTAGACTTTCACTTATTGTAAGCATGTTGGTTCCCCGACAGGAGTTTTGTATCCAGGTTTTGCCTAATGAAATAATCAAAAAGTCTTTCCAGACCTTTCAATACGAAGATGGATAGGCAAATTGGTCTGAAGACTTTTGGTCGCTTTGGGTATGAATATCACTTTGGTATACCTCCATCGGTTCGGAATGTATGAAAGCCTGATACAGCCTACATAAATTTTCTCCAGCCAGGGGATAGTAAACTTTAAAATTTTCTGCATTTCTGCTGGAGTGATGCCGTCTGGTCCAGGTGACTTGAAGGGCTCAAAGCTCTTAATAGCCCAGTTTTTTATGGATCTCTCAGTCAACAAGAGAGAGATCCATAATATGGGTCAGCAGACCAGGATTGGAATCTTTTATTATCTCTAATATGTCAGCCGGGTTGGAGGGTTCTTCTGTAACCCAGGTGATGGCTCTAGGGTGACTAGGGATGTTGTTTTTTTCGACAACTGGGCGCCCGGCCACACCTCACCCGCTCGACTCAGAGCAGCCTTATACAGGTCTACTGATCATTCATCACCGAAGTATAAGAGCTTTACTCTCCCCTGTATAAGAGCTTTACTCTCCTGCATCGTTGCAGATTGGTGGTTTGCCCTGCATTTCTCTATGGACATCGAAGTAATGAGCCATAATGGCTGATTGTACTTGGCTCCATTTGTCCTTGAGGATGGATTGATCCATCCTTGCTACTTCTGTTATAACAGCAATCACTATACTCTCCTTCGCCACTTCATTGAAGGGCTTGGTGAGTGTCCTGTTGATGGTGACATTAGGGCCTCTTGCCTTTTTCGAAGGCAGTGGTTCATCAGGTGATTTGATTCTTTTGACTTTATTAGCCGTTAACACAGCAGAATTTGTGGCTCTTTCAGCCGACTCATTGGCTTTTGAGGCATCTACGACGCCTTTAGCCCAGGTAAGTGACTCTTTTTGTTTTTCGGTAAGAGCCGAAAACTAAACAGCCTCCAACTTCGTCAAAACTCTGTGCGCTATCCGGTGCTCATTGTGCTTCCGTTTTGATGGTCGGACATGACGTTTTCCCCTTACGTCTGGTATGGTCGGCTTTGGCCAAGACCAACGGACGGACAGTAGGACGATTAGGGAACCCCGCTCCATCGGAACATGAAGGCATCCCCGCCAAACGAATTTATTTTTTTTGTCTGTATTAGCCCGTATTACGTACTACGATGTAGACTTTCCAGACTTTGTACAGATATTTTTTTTCGATTGCGTAATAGGTTTTAACTATCAGATCTGTGATAAACACGTCCGTTCACTACGACTGATCAGCAACCTAAACCTAAACCTACGACCTCAAGTATATTTGGCGGATATCCGTTTTGGGTCTTTTTAAGTCATTTGAACAATGTCCGTCCGCCTGTCTGTCTGTCTTTCTGGCTGGTGCGCACGATAACTCTCGAAAGGAGTAAGTAAACAACTGACATCAAATTTGGCAAAAATAATAAATAATAAGATATGTCATCCCGGAGCGAGTAAGTTGTCAGTTACGAACGAATAGAAATTTCAACGAGTAGGACTTCAAAGAGTGAGGCTTTCCGCGGATTTCGGACCGATTTTCCCGAATTTTTTGTAATTGTTACAATTAAAAAATTAATATTAATCGATTAGTGCAAAAAAAGTTGAAACTATGTTCGCGGAAAACTGTTTTTTCGCGTGACATTTCATTCCAATTCGTTCGTAAATGATACACGGGGCAAAATAGCCTTTTTTGATATGTTTGAATCGAAAGAAAATATATTTGGAACACAAATTTTTAAATATTATATATTTCCTAGCAAATAAATTTTATTTGAAAATCAACAAAATATATTTGAAACGCATATATTAATATATTACAACAAAATATATTTGCAAACAAAAATTCTCAAATAAAATATGTGTTTAAATACAAATATAATTATTGTTTAGGAATTTCTCTAAATATATTTTATTTAAAAAAAATTTCAAAACTTTTGTTGACTTTTTCGAATTCCAGATTAAATTTTTCCTTGGTTCCGGGTTTATCCTCCCAGCATTAGCTTCTGTTCTTAATCAATAATGTTAATACAATTGATGAGTATTCTATCCAATATTATACGATTTCAATAATTATTTCACAAACATTAACAATTTATAAAAAAACTAACATTGAATTACTGAAAAATTTAACATAACTTAGGTATTTTCTGAATACTTATATGCAAATACATATTTATTTCGGAAATAATGGTCCCAAATAAAAATATATTGGGATATAAACAAAGATTTGTTTAGACAACATCTTCCCAAATATATAATTTTTGTGTGTTTGGAGTGTACCATAAACATATATATGTTTCAAGCCGAATATGTTTGGGACAATATACTACAGAAGCGATTTTTTTTCAGCGTGTAGATTTTGACGTTTCGTCCGGACGGCACATCTGTCTAATTTAAGGTCTGTGAAATTTGGTATGTACAGATTTTCTTCTTTCTCAGGCTATGTTCGAAAATGTGTCCTATGGGTTCAAAATGGGAGTCATTGCCACGCCCCTTTTGGTACATGGCACACAAAATGGTCAAATTTAAAAATGATTTTTTTGTATTTCCCATACTTTTACAAGAATTGAGTTTGAACAGTTTTCTTCATTAGGATGCTAGCTTTAAAAAAAAAATAATTAAACAATTTTTTTATGTTTTTGTTTGTAACAGCAAAACGAATTAATAAAAAAAATTCTATTTTTTTAAGACCGTAAATTTTTTTTTCTTTTCTAGATCACCGAATTACAACAGAAAATGCTATGCACAGCACTTCGGCAAAATTATAACAGTGCTCCGTTTGTCCTATAACTCACTGTCAATATAAGGCGGTTTGGGTCTTCGCTAATATTTATTTTTAAAACTAATATTTATCTCCAAGAACACACTGTCAACCTAACACGGTACAGCATTTTTCAGCTCATTACTTTGGGACTCAATTCTGAGAATTGGACGTGAAAGTATCCGCAAAAATAATAACGTCGGCATCATTCGTTTAGTCAAGTTGGCTCAATAAATAATTTAATGGCCATACGAATTTTTTGGAGGAGGAACAAACCTACCCGAAAAAAGTGCATCCAGTGCCTTAAAAATCGCTAATATTACGTATACGTATTTTCAATATTTTACTGACAGATATTTTATGACTTTGTGGCCATGTTTTTGATTTTTAAGGCACTGGATGCACTTTTTTCGGGTAGGTTTGTTCCGAGGTTTGTTTTCTCCTATTCAATACCAACAACTTTGCTTCAGACACAAAAGAGTTATTCCGTACGGTACACCGAGAAAAAATATAGAAAAAGTGCAAAAAAATCTACCTTGATCAAAAAATATCGTATGACCATTAAATTATTAATTGAGCCCACTTGACTAAACGAATGCTGCAGAAGTTCTTATTTTTTCCAATTCTCAGAATTGAGCCACAAAATCATATGTTGTACTGTGTAATCTAACCTAGGGAGGTAGCAGAATGGGCAAGGGTATAATTTTCTGACAAAGATTAGAATAAATATATTCTCTAATATCTATGCTGACATGAAATCCCATGATTCTGTAATCCTCAATTTAAGGAAAGCCATCTACTACTGCAGTTTTCTTAAGGAGATAACTGAGCTGTTCACCGGGGTAGTTTAGGGAACTTAGTGTATATCGTCACCTGAAATCCAAAATAACGTAACGCACATGTTCATGCTTTTTCAGGAAAAGCCAAAAACAAATTAAAGTAATATTAATCTTTTGACCAGATTTATGGATTTCCTGGCTATTAAGGCGAAATCAAATAACAAATGTAGTGCAATTAGTTGTGGCGCACATTTTGAATAAACAAAATAAAATTTTATGAATTTTTCCGCGTTTTTAATGACCTGGTTTGCTGTGACGTCTTTTTGAATTTCACTCATAAAATGGTCAATTTTAGATATTGAACTCTGAAATTTTGTAGGAATGTGTAGTTTAGTTTAGACTTTCAATCATAAAATAAATTTTGAGTTTTTTGATATTACGTTATTTTGGATTTCAGATGACGATATGAGCTTACCGGACTAGAGATAACATTAAAAATTCCAGCATAACTTGAATCTGTGGATATGCCTCCAGCAACTTATAAACTTATTCTGTAGAAAAATGCACATGAGGTGACTAACAATAGATTATCTTCAGTAATACTCGTATGCGGGGCAGGTTTGACATTAAAATGATCGCGAAATCTCGTGCCATGACGGGTCACTATCTGATATGAAGACACATACTGAGATTGGAAGATGCTACCAGGGCTGTGGAGTCGGAGTCGGGGCCTTGGAGTCGGAGTCTGGGATATTTGCCCGGAGTCGGAGTCCGAGTCCGGAATCGAAAAATTATGGTCGACTCCGACTCCGAGATGGATTGTGCAAAATGTACCATTTATGCGATAGAATTTTTGCACTCAACAATTTTTGGGAAAACAATTCTGGTACAAAGGAAGGATAAAACATTTGAAGCTTTTAACCAAATATTTTTGTATGTCCAAAATATCTATAAAATCAATCAAAGTTCTGTTTATATATGTGATCAATTTAGCAAGATGAATATGCTGCTAACAAAATAAGAATTTTTCAAGACTATATGCTATTCCTAAGCAAGTAAAAAAACTGTAAGAAAAGGCCAATGACTGGCGAAGCAACTACAGGGTGGCTGATATGTAATGCAACAAAATAAAGCGCTATATTTTTAAATTTTATTGTTCAAAAGCAAAAAATGTCGGAAATAACATAAAATTTTAGAAACAGTTTAGATTTGTTCGAATTGGCCACCTTTGGCACGAATTATGGCCTTCAAAAGGCCGACAAAGCCATCACACGCTGCACGAAAGTGGCTCAGCGGTATTTTGGCCCATTCCCGGCGAAGCGCCGCACAATGGGAAAAATGTGGTAAATACGCGCGCATAACAGTATTGTCTATCTCATGACTATACCCTTAGAGATAGAGTCTTACGGTTTGGACCACCTTCAAGAGAATTCTTTGGAGAAGAAATTGGTGCAGCCAGATTTTATTTAGCTGTTACCGTGTAGCGCACGGTGGGCTTACAAAAGCGACATTGTGGAAATTAATGTAAAAACCATAATATCGTACCAACTTCGATGATCATGATTTTAAATTAAAGCTGACAAAATTTAGTTCAAAATCTATTTGGGTTACTTGATTGTGTGTTGCTGCGTTTTAAATATATACCCCATTGAAGTTGAAAAAAATTTTAGTCAAAATTGCGTTAAAAGTCTACAAAACCGGGCAATGTTTTTGAAATTAAAACCAAAACAACTTAAATAAGATAAAATCGTAATCTGCAATATTTTTGAAAGCTGAAGTTTTCCAATAATGGACTTATACAATGGGTCGTCGACTGTTAATACAAGAAAAGTTAAATTAAAAACAAAAAATAATCGGTCCACCCTAATATACATTAACTGCAGAAGAGTTTAACTATATTTCTATGGTTTTTGTAGAAAATGGCACATATAATCTTAATAATATTAATAAGATCGCTGTTGATTGTAGGACACTACAAACTTGCAGCCGGACTTGTTCGGACGTATTTATTATCCGATTTTGCCGAAATTTCGCAACAAGTTATTTTTTGGGACCAAGAAAATCGGTCTATGTGTTTCGGGAAAGTCGGTTTAGAGATAGATGTAGATTTGATTGTAGGACACTACAAACTTGCAGCCGAACTTGTTCGGACGTATTTATTATCCGATTTTGCCGAAATTTCGCAACAAGTTATTTTTTGGGACCAAGAAAATCGGTCTATGTGTTTCGGGAAAGTCGGTTTAGAGATAGATGTAGCTCCCACACATATTTTCTATATTTAAAGTAAAAAAAGCACATATGTAAATTACAAAAATCTGCCATAATCGCAAAAAGTCGCAGATAAACTAGGTACAGTTGGATTCATAACGAAGTCACCTAACTTCTCTATGTCATATGGTAGTGATCCCACGTGATCCAAAAAAGTTGTATTCTATTTACTGTGGATATTTTTTAAAAAAAAACTAAAAAAATGTGTTTTTTCTTCGAAATATCTCTTTATTTAAAGACGTTAGAAATACGTCTTATACACAAAAATTAAGATGCATATAACCTAATTATATGTTACAAAGTCCGGTCGAATTTCACCAACAAACGCGAATTCTACAAGCATTGTAGTATATACATTTTATCATCGCAATGTTATTTGCATTTATTAGTAAAAAAGACAAACTTTGAATGGTCATAACTCGAAATCGCCTGGACATATTTTCATAAAATTTAAAGGTATTTTCATTAAATGTTATCCACAATAAAACAGCATTCCCAAAAAACTGATTTTTGGTACTTGCATTCAGAGTCCTATGCGCGCATATTTCATCATATTTTCCCATCGTGCGCCGTCTTGAGATGATCGATACTTTGGTATTTTTTAGTGCGAACCTTACTATCTAAAATGCCCCAGGCGCAAAAGTCCAACGGATTGAGATCCGGAGATCTTGGTGGCCATTGTGCGGTAGAAATGAAGCGTGCGATGGTGCTGAGTCCTGAGTCGGCGGCCCACACCATTACCATCGGCGGCGCTTGAGTTCTGGTGGCCAATCGTACATTTTCAGCTGACCTCTTTGGCAAGTAAACCCGATCATTTTGTTTGTTCACGAACTGCTCAATTTGGAATGGCTTCTCATCGGAGAAAACCAAATTCGGTAACTGGCCACTTTCTTGCAAGCGAAGCAACTCCTTGGCTCTTTCCAGTCTAACTTTTTTTGTGCATCGGTGAGCTCTTGCACCTTTTTGGAACTTCAATGGCTTTAGTCCAAGCTCATTTTTTAATATGTGTTGTATCCGTTCTCGCGATATGTTCAGCTCACGAGCAATTTTTCTACCACTGCGGCGTGGATTTCGATCAAATCTGGCCTTCACTTTTCGGATCATTTCTGGTGTTGTTACCGTTTTTTTTTTCCTCCACTTTTTGGACGCGATGCAACACTGCCAGTATCACGGTAACGAGCAATGGTACGAGAAACAAAAGATTTATTCACATTTAAATGCTGGAGGGCTCTAACGATAGCCACTTGTGTTTTTCCACCCAAATATAAAGCAATCACACTATCACGCTTGAATTCCATTACGAATAATTTTTTTTCTGAATGCAATAGATCAAAATGCTTTTGTAAGCTTGTAAACAATAAAATGAACTGTCACTGAAATAAATCTGTCAGCTATCAGACTAGCGGTTTAGAAATGATAGCAACCTGAAGTTGGTTGCAATACATATCAGCCACCCTGTATATGATACCGTACACCACCTTGTTAGAGCAGAATAAGCTCAGATATAGTACAAATAGAAATATGAAATATAAAAAATAATTTTAAAACTAAATCTAAACTGAGTTTGTTAAAATTCGACAATATGCGATCTTGCATTAATAAACTCTACCCTGCTAAATTTCAAAATGATTGAATGTGGAATACAGCTCCCATAGCGCTAAAAGGCCAAATCTAAAGAAACATATCTGGGGGCTATATCGATCTGAACCGATTTTGACCAATTGCAATAGGTTTCCTCCCTGTTGCGAAAGAGTTCTTATTGCCAAATTTCAGCAGGATTGGAATTTTTAGCTGTACTCAAGGAACAACTTAAGATGGACAGACAGACGGACTGCTAGTGATTCTGAGTCGAACAGTATATTTTAAGGTGTGTCTATCTGTGGTATTTTTTTCATATCTGCAAAAAAAACAAAGTAAAAACCCCTGCACCATAGTGTGGTGTAGAGTACAATAACTACCGAACGAACATAATTTCTAAATATTATGGCATACGGGTATTAAAACAGAGGCAGTGATTGTAGACAATTTTATCATGATTTCATTTTGAAAGAATTGTCATATTAGTTGAAAGTCAAGCATCGATAAATAAATAATAAAATTTTATTTAATTAATGGTACTTAGGTTAGGTCAGGTTAGGTTGAAGAGAGGAGATGTTTAAACGTCTCATGTCCATGGACATACACTTAAGCCAGTGGTTCGGCCTGTTGTGCGCTCCTTATTTATGATCTTTTTATACCTCACGAGTTACAGAAAATCGGTAGTAGACACGAATTTTCTCAGTATCTTCCAGTCAATTTCTCTGAGATGAGTCAAGTCTGGCAATATGTCGGACCCGAAATGTTGGGATCTTGCATGTGTGAAAGCCGGGCAGTGACATAGAAAATGTTCCATCGTTTCGATGTTTTCTCTGCATGCCCTGCATTTGTCGTTTTCTACTAGTCCTATGCGATGAAGATGTGCTTGTAAGCTTGAGTGTCCCGTTAGAACACTCATCATCTTACTAATATCGATCTTGTTTAGTTTCAGAAGACTTCTTGTTTTCTTTTCATTTGGGTCACCCCACAGTATCTTTGCAGTTGCTCCTATCACTGCCCAGTGCTTCAACTCATTTTTCGTGGCTTCGAAAGATTTCCAATTTTCCAAGTTTATTACTCGAAGTTCTCTGCCCTTTGAAGCCAAGTTGTTTGCCCGTTCATTTCCAATCACTCCGTTGTGTCCTGGTACCCAGCAAATACGCAATTGACCATGAGCTGAGTAATCATTTATCGTTCTTTTACAGTCCAACACAGTTCTGGATTTGACCCTTTCCGATGTTATTGCTTTAATCGCCATTTGGCTGTCTGTGAAGATGTTGGCATATTTAGGCTTTGTCGTGTTACTGAGCCAGTTCACACACTCCGTGATTGCTCGAACTTCTGCTTGAAATACCGTGTTATGGTCAGGGAGGCGGAAGTGAAGTTCGACTTCTGGTTCATCAATAAAAAGTCCCAGACCCGTCCTTCCTCCTCGCTTGGACCCATCCGTGTAGCAGCTGGTTCCCACTGGCACATGGGCCAAAGTTCCATTTTCCCAGGAGCGTCTGTCTGGCACAAATGTATCACAGTTAGCTGTAAGCCGCACTTCAGGAATGCGGTCCGAGATTTCTGGCGTTTGAATGTGACCAACTAGATATTCTAAAATCTTCTGATCGTACGACTTGTGGTCTCGATTTATCCATTCACCCATCACTTGTAGACGTCTTGCTGTGAGGGCTGCCTCATACTTTATACGGATGTCTATTGGTTGGATGTGCAGTATAGTCTCCAACGCTTTTGTTGGTGCAGTTCTAAATGCCCCGCTTATGCCTAGACAGCACATACGTTGAATTTTTTGCAAAGGTATTACGTTGCACTTCTTGTCCATTGATGTCCACCACACTACAGAGGCGTAGGTGATTATTGGTCTAATCACGCTCATGTAAAGCCAGTGAGTCATATTTGGACGTAGTCCCCATTTTAAACCTATAGCTCTTCTGCACAACGACCAACATCTGTGTGCCTTTGTAACTCTTTCTTCAAGATGATCTTTCCAGTACAGTTTCTGATCCAAGATTACTCCCAAGTATTTTACCTTTTTAGTTATAGCAATTGTCTTATTCAGGAATCGAGGCGGGGTAAACGTGGGATCTTCGTTTTCCTTGTAAATAGACATATTTCTGTTTTGTCTGGGTTAACATTTAATCCCCTTGGTTGTGCCCAGTTATATGCTATGTTAAGTGCCTCTTCAGCTCTTCTGCATAATAGATTTGGATGAAAGCCCCTTAGAAGTATTACAACGTCGTCTGCATAACAGACTGGTTTAAGTCCTTCATTGGTGAGGGCTTTTAGGAGACTGTGTATCGTCGTAACCCATAGAAGAGGCGATAAAATGCCCCCCTGAGGTATACCACGATTTACCTTGTCTCTAATTTTTACGTCATATGACCCACAAATAATCCACCTATTCCTTAGCATATTGTTGATCCAGTTTTTCAGCGCCCGGTCAACCTAAAACTCGTCTAAGGACTGGGTAAGTGTATCGGTCTGTACATTGTTAAATGCGCCCTCAATGTCTATGCAAACAGCAAGTGTATACATTTCTTTACTGAAGGACTCTTCTATGTGGTGCACTACCTCATGCAGAGCTGTTTCCACTGATCTTCCTTTGACATAGGCGTGTTGTTTGAATTTTAGCCTGTCATCCGCTATTTTACCTTTGACCATGTCATCAATTATTCGCTCCATTGTTTTTAACAGGAAAGAAGTAAGGCTAATGGGTCGATAAGCCTTTGGGGTCGTGTAACTCGCCTTGCCAGGCTTTGGTATGAAGACCACCCTTGATTCCTGCCAGTTTTTTGGGGTATACGAATGGGTTAGGCATGCAGTGAACACTCCAGCCAGATGAGTTGATACCAGATCCACCTCATTCTGCAGAAGTGCTGGAAATATTCCATCAGGTCCCGCAGCCTTAAAGGGAGAGAAACTTTTTATCGCTTCTTTAACCATACCGTCTGTTATATCCGTAATAGGTACTTGATGCAATACATTTTCATTCTGTAACTGTTCCTCTGTTGGTCCAGCATTACCAGTCGGGAAATGAGTTTTCATCAAGAGCCTTACGGTATCCTCTATAGTTTCCATCCTTTTGCCCGTTTCATCCACCAGTGTTTCGGTTTGGACATGAGTTTTTGAGAGGAACTTTTTCATTTTAGACATGCTGTTAACGCTGTCTACCTGTTCACAGAAAAGCCTCCAGGAGTTACGTTTCGCCGATCTAACGATTTTATTGTATTCTTTGAGTCTTCTGTGGTAGTCGTCCCAATATACTGATTGTTTTTTACGTCGAGCTCTATTGTAAAGTCTGCGGACATCTTTGCCAATCGAGCGAATTTGTCCTGTCATCCAGGGTTTCTCAAAGGCAGATTTCCTTTCTCGAAGTGGGCAACTATCTTCGAATGATTTTACAAGAGCCTCGGTAATCTTCTTAACATTGATATCAATGTCTTCTGCACATAGATAATCGCGTGTAGGCTGCCCCAATCGATTTCTAAGTAGATTTCCGAATTTAGTCCAGTCGGTCTTAGCCTTATTACGGAAACTTATGGGGTTTGGCGGTGGCCGTGCAATTTTAAACCTTATATAACGGTGGTCTGAATAGGAGTGTTCATCCGAAACCCTCCACTCATGAATCTCATCAATAAGATTTTCTGAACATATCGTTATATCTAATACTTCTTCCCTAATTTTGTTAACAAAGGTTGCAGTGTTTCCTATGTTAAGAGTTATGAGGTCATTTGTATTCAAAAATTCGATAAGGGCGTGTCCCCTTTTATTGGTGTTACTACTACCCCAAGCGATATGATGGGAGTTGGCGTCACATCCAGCTAATAACTCATTACTTGTGTGTTTGGATTCCCTCACCAGACGTTGTAATTCCGACGTAGGTGGCAATGTCGGCGCATCGAATGGCAGATATATTGACGCCAGGTACATATTTCCATTACCTTGCCTCAGCACCGTTGCGTCCGATGTTGACAACTCTGGAGAGAAAATAAAACATAAGTTTTTATGGCACAGAATACAAGTCCTTGGACGAGTACCTGTGTTAGCGTAGAAAAGGTTATAGTTCACATGGTTTAATCCAGTAACCTTGTTGCTAGTTGTCCATGGTTCCTGGATCAAAGCAATATGAACCCTGCCTTTATTTATGATGTCCATCAGAGCGTTGGATGCTGTCTCGCTCCGGTGGAGGTTTATCTGGATGACCTCAATCATTGTCCTTCCAGTAAAAGTTTCTTTTGGGAGTCTATCCTATCTGGTGGCACCCCCTCATTATTTGTTAGTGGGTCATTCTCCTCCTTTCGTTCACTACTTATTACACCATCTTCCAGTCGACAATTTTGGGAGGTTTTGTGGCTCTTTTTATTTTGATCACCACCTTTGCTGGGAACTTCCTGCAAAAGTGGCGGTACTATTGGTGAACTGGTGGTGTTATTGACTACTTCCACATCAGTTTTTGGCAGTGTCTCACTTGTCTCCATCCGTTCAATACCAGTATTTGCCTCTTCAGACAGTATATTTGGACTCGATTCATTTGTCCTGCCAATCGGGACCTTTCCAATTTTGAAAAAGACTGTCCAGATCAAGAAGTACGCCATGCCCTTCGCCATGACAAGATTGTTCTTGGATTCTGGGTCTATGCCTAACACGAGAAGAGTACCCTCGGTATCATCGTTCCTATAGAAGACTTCCCACTTTCTCACGGAAAGTTTTGAATTCTGTTTGCCAATGATGTCGAGTATGTACTCTGATGAGAACTTACTGGGACATCCCTTAACATATAGGGTCGTTTTTATGAGTTCAGGAATGTCGCTTTTCCTTACCAATTTTAGCTTTGCGCCGTCCCAAGGTGAGGGGAAGCTATCCACAAGTTTTACGAGGACACCAGCGCAGCGTTGTGATGCCAGCCTTAGCATCAAAAACCCCTCTCAAACTTGCAACTCATTACTTCGATTGGTGGTTCATTCTTAGATTCGAGGACGTATTCCGCTACCCTCGTATAGACCAAATCTTCGAAGTTACTCTTTTGGTCTTCGGGGATTCTGCCAGATGCACTACTGCTATCAATTATGGCGTAGCATAGATCGTCTCGAAAATGTTGTTTAGCTATATTAGAATAAGACGGTGGCTTCTTACCCTTCTTTATGGCCAATTGATTTTTCCGTGTCTGTAGAGTCTTTTTGGTTAAAGCTTCATCCTTAACGGATGATTTGGTTGACTTGAACTGCGTTATTGGGTCAACTTTACCGCCCACAATCGAAGGACCCAGACTAGAGACCAACTTTTGTGTGGTTACGTTAGGCTTATCCGAATTACTGGAAGACGGCGAGCCCTTTTTCTTCTTAGTCACTTTCACAGCGCTATGTTCTTCGGGAGACCTGACTCTTTTAGCGGCCTCCATGTTTGTATTGGAGGTAGAATTGTCAGGTTCATCCCGTAATAGGTTCTGTCGGTTCAACTTATTCAGTTTCCTTCTTTGTGCCCCTGACAGTCTCTTTGAGTTAGCAACAATAGTGATATTGTTTTCATTTGATGAGTCAGAGTCCCCACTGGCTTTTAAAGGCTGGGGTTGCTTAAAGCCCCGGCTGGGTTCTGCTTCATCTGTCTTATCATTTGTTTTGCCTGCGGCTGGATGTGCTCTTGTTTCATTTTCGACTACGGGATCCAAGGCACCAAAGCTCGTAGAAGTTGCTTGCTCACGATTGTTCGATAACGACGACACATGACTCGTGAGTGAATCAACGCTTGTCGCCGGCACTGGGTTTTCCCTCCCCTGCGCCGTAATCTCCTTCGTCTTTTTTGGTTTAATCATAAATTGGTTGGGGGAGACACCCCCATAGCCAGTATTAGCCCGTAATAGGTACGTCGGTATAGGCCTTCCAGACTGAGCTCAGAAATTTCTGTCCAGAGACCGATGCATCCAATTCAACCTACGCTTTATAAACAACAAACCTCCTGGTTGCGTAGTAGGTAGGTGAATAGGTATTGCGTAATAGGTTAAAAACTATCCGCTCTGCGATAACACGTCCGTTCGCTACGACAGGCGGCGACTGAGTCATTTGTATTCAAAAATTCGATAAGGGCGTGTCCCCTTTTATTGGTGTTAGTACTACCCCAAGCGATATAATGGTACTTAATACCTACTGTTTTGTGTTTTTTTTTTAACAAAGCTATATCTTATTTTCAATAAAATGAATTCACGTCTTAGTAAAAATATAATTTCAGAATTTTATGTTATTGAACTGCCGGAGTCGGAGCTGGAGTCGGAGTCGAATCATTTTAAAGTAGTTTTGGCATGACTCCGCAGCCCTAGATGCTACCAATCATTTCTGCAGAAGCTGATGAAAGGAAAAGGAGGAGTGAAACGGTAAATCTCATCTCATCAGTGTATGCACCAAACATTCAGGTTGACTGCTCTTGGCTCCTGTTCTTTATGGACCTACATAGCAGAGTTAGGTGATGTCGTACGGCTATTTTAGGGCTATCACAATGGTTGGCTGGAAATATCTAGATATATTAAATAGTCCCTCCCTGCTGTATCACAACGGGGGTCTTTGATCACAGACTACAGCAATACCTATCCTAAGAGTTCATCAGTGAAACAATTGTTCACAACATGGAATTAATAAATACTCGTACTGTATTTCATTAATAAATTACTTTTGTTCAATATCTTTAATAAATATTTCTTCAAAGTCCAAATGAAGCGACGTTAAACAATTACGCTCGTACATACACGCCATAAAATTTACGATCTCTTGAATTTCACATTTTCATTCGAAATTTCAAATAGGAATGTGAAAATGAAACATGACTAACGAACGGGAGGCACTCCTCCAGCATTTCTCTTAGGATATCATAAAACATAAACCGATGACGATTGACTTGTGATTGTCATTTGTTGTTGTTGTTGTTGTTATTGTTTTTGTATTTTTTCGAAATTCAATCCTCTTCGATTTCATCTCCCAAATGCGAAACACGCAAGTGCAAAGACTATTGACCACTCGGCCAGAGTTCGTTAAACTCGCGAGATGACGATTATGAAACCCTTTGTGTGCGAAAGATTGTAAAAGCTGAATATACCCCTTCGCACAGCATGAAATCACCGTTCCTACGGCTCCTCTTCCAATGTAACAGCGGCTGCAGTTGTAACTTCATAACATCATAATATTGAATTTAATAAGTTTTTTTTTTTCAAATCACCAGCATAAACATAACACCAATTGAATATTTTACATTTTGTCTTTTATTTCACACTTTTTTTTCAGATTCTTCTTAGTCTTCGGTTTTGTTGCATTTCATTCTGCCTCTGCCACTTCAATCAACAATGTAAACAAAAAGAAATGCCGCGGCCATCCAACGTCATCTTCATGAGACACGATTCGTTGCTCATTGATGTAATGTGGTATGGCACATAGATGGCGGGGGACAGCGGACGGCAAACAATAGACAGGCCTAGTACAGTGGGGAATTTCGAAAAAACAGGACCTAAATCTACCATTTCTTAATCGGCCAATCAATAACAATGAAGCTTGTCAATGCATCAACATTTTTCCTCAGTTTGGCCTAGTATTTTTATAATAACGGGGCCATGTATGATCCGAATTGTATGTTATCTTTCTTAGACATATGGTGTTTTCTTTTGTGCCAAAAAATGCTACATTTTTTATGCCTTTCGCCCCAAAAATGCCTTTTTGTCTTCGATTGTAAAATAAATGCTGCACTGTGAAAGGGTTTTGTTTTCTTTTGTAAATAATGTCGCACTTGCACGGGGCAAAAATGCAACATTTCAGCCCTGTATTTAATCGAAGGGGTGGACGCTGCCCTACAAAACAGATGTTTTTTCGGCGTCGAGCGAATAGCCTAAATAACCGCGTGTGTCCGTGCGTGCTTTTTTATAATGATGTTTGGTCAGATGCTTTATTTAGGAGGCGTCGTGGAGTACTCTTTGTTTTTAGTTTACTTTTAGTGAGTTAAAAGGCTAGTTTTTTGCATTTTTGTTATTGATTCTGACCATAAAAAATGCAGCAGTACAAGAGGGTGTTGGCGACATTATTAAAATGCTGCTCTCTGACAGGGCAACATCTTTTTTTAGAAAAGAAAACACCAATAGAGGAAGCCTTCAATAACGTAAATCCAGCCGCAATAAATACAGATCTGGTAAACCTGCAAACCTCTCTCACCTGCAAATTTTTGTGTTTTACGAAATTTGTAATTGCTCTCGATCGGCTGAACCGATTTTTGCACAGTTTACTTTGTTTTAAAAAAAGCGCCATTTTTGTAAATTTTTTGGAAAATTTTTTAAAAAATTTTTTTACGAAAGTTTTTTTGAAAAAGCCTTTGTAGAAAACTTGCTCCCCCTCAATTTTCTTCAAATCACAGAATATTCGTCGCACTCTCACAAATCCAGAACAGTAAAAAAATGTTGTGAGACTCGATTTTTGTAAAAGTTATGGTCGAAATACCAAGGCTAGTCTGACAATTTTCGTCTGTTTTTGCAAAACACTGCACAGTGGTACGAATTCAAAAAGGGGAAATAATTCGACCGTTTCTTAACCAAACACCAACCGATTGCGACCAATCTTGGCATGGTTTATGAAGAGGTGTTAGAGAAGTTTAAGTTTTATATTTGGGCCCCATATGTCCGACAGGGGCGGAGCTAGAGGGCCTTAAAGTTGGCCACATCGGGTGAAGAAAATGTTCAAGCGTGTGTAACTCGTGTTTCTCTTCCGATTTATAAAGTTTCTTTTCGTGTGTGTTTTATGAAAATCGAGGGGGGAGCAATTTTTCTACAAAGGTTTCTTCAAAAAAATTTCTTCAAAAAAAATTTTAAGAAATTTTCAAAAAAAATACTATCGATTTATGTCCCTTTTTTCGAAATTTCCCCCCACTGTGCAGCGAACAGTGGACAGGACAGACATGGATATATGGGAGTGTAATTGAATGGTGTTGTTTGTGGTGGTCGTTCATCAAAATAATTTGATTGCTGTATCTTGACACCCCATCTAATGAGCGGCAGCAATGGGCAACACAACTCGAGTCTAACGAAACTACTCCCGCTGTTGATCGGCACCAAACACAGTGGAACATTTCTGAGAGTTGTCTGAAGGGGCGAGGGCGTATTGTTGACAATACATTATTTATTGAATCGTTCATTGTAAAAAGTAA
Source organism: Eudasyphora cyanicolor (assembly GCA_963930755.1). Taxonomy (NCBI): domain Eukaryota; kingdom Metazoa; phylum Arthropoda; class Insecta; order Diptera; family Muscidae; genus Eudasyphora; species Eudasyphora cyanicolor. The sequence continues at coordinate 137,857,868 of OZ005735.1, forward strand.
ATAACAATAAGTATAAGTTATTCTTCTTCATGTTAGTAAAATCTAGAGTTCCGATCGGATGCCTTGATGAATTGTGGAAGTCTGAGTGGGTTCAACCCTCCGAGTTCGTCCAGCTCTTGAAAGGAGCCCAGTATCTTGTTCCTTGTATGGGATAAAAATGGACAAAAAATAGTACCCTTTGGTGCTCTCAGGCAGGGTCGACTATATACTCGTACACTTTTATTTATATATAATTTACGTGAAATTAAATTCGAATATAATTAGCATAGACACAAACCCTGAGGCACGATTTTGGCGCCACCTACATGTGAGGTGATGAGATAACCTGTTTATTTAGGAAAAATTTTTTGACAAATATTGATATTTTTAACATAACATGTGGGTCCAGTGGCTGCCAAAGTCGGATAAAGTTTTTCTATAAATTTGGTATTCCCAGTTTTTTCCATTTAGTCACAGTGGGCGTTTTATTCTCTAGGGTGCACTAAGTGCATTTTACCAAAACTGCAAATACAGGGCCTCAGAAGATTTTCTAGGACTGGTGGCCGCCACAGTCGGATAAAGCTTGCTAAAATACAGTTTAACGATAAATTTGGTATTCCCAACTTTTTCCATTTAGCCACAGTGGGCGCTTTACTCTCTGGGTGCACTATGTGAATTTTACTTAAACTGCAACTACTGGGCCTCAGAAGGTTTTCTGAGACCTATGGCTAACAGATTCGAATAGAGCTTGCTAAAATACAGTTTTGCTATAAATTTGGTATTCCCAACCTTTTCCATTTAGCCACAGTGGGCGCTTTATTCTCTGGGTGCATTTTACTAAAACTGCAAATATTAGGCCTCAGAAGATTTTCTGGGACCTGTGGCTAACACATTCAGATAGAGCTTACTAAAATACAGTTTGCTATAAATTTGGTATTCCCAACTTTTTCCATTTAGCCACAGTGGGGACTTTTCTCTCTCTACGAAATTTGTGTTATTTTGGCAATATTCGATATCACTGTATGATTATTATTATTGTAAAATGGTTTTAATAGTATTTTAAATTCTTATTTATGTTAAATATATCAATATTTGTCTCAAATTTGTCTTAAATAAACAGGTTATCTCATCAGCTCACGTGTAGGTGGCGCCAAAATCGACCCTCAGGATTTGCGTCTTTGCTAATTACACTATGCAACAAATTAACACTTTTTGAAAAATACACGGACTTGACAGTATAGGTTCGATTCTACTATCAAAGGGTAGTATAACCTATACTCGGTTTGGCGAAATTGGTGACCAATTTTTTTTATGGGCCTCCAAAGTTTCTGAAAATCAGTGGGTCCCTCAAAAAAGGTTTCATCAGCTTTTGCCCAACAACTAATTCAGACTTGGTGATATCGCTTAACTATATTTGGGAATAATGTAGCTAAGAATATGCTGAACAACGTTTCTTAAAATTTTTTGGCGAAAAAATATTTTTTTTTCGTACTTTTTTTTGAAAAAGTGAAGGAAAAAAATATTATTTTTCACTTTTTTCAGCATAACTTCCGGGGACTTGTAATTTTTCACTAGCAATGCTTGGCAAAATTTTAGCCAAAGTAAATCTGAAAATTTTTTGTAAACATATCAATACAATCTGAACGTGTCTAGGCACCCTAAATAGCTCGAAAAACCACATTGTACCCCAAAAATGTAAGTATTTCACTGTTATGTAACAAAAATATATTTTTTTGGTATAGGGCATGTATAGCAACTTGATAGAAAATATTAAGGCCAATATTTTTGTGGAACATTTTAACCCTCTAGCTCCCCTACATAACTGTAATTTGTGGCCCCATTTTAACAAATCGTAAAAACCACCCCTTAAAAGGGGGAGGCGGGGATGAAATGTTCTACAAAAATGTTCGCCATAAAATTTTACTATATGAGTCGGAACACACCAAAGCCCAAATCTTAAAACAGAAGCCCAAAAAACGGTCAAATTCCAGTCAACAAAAGTACCGGAAAAAATTTTTTTTCGCGAAAAATATTAAGAAACTTTATTCAGCATATTCGTAGCTACATTATTGCCAAACATAGTTAAGCGGTATCACCAAGTCTGAATTAGTTGTTGGACAAAAGCTGATGACACCTTTTTCGAGGGGCCCACTGATTTTCAGAATCTTTGGAGGCCCATAAAACAAAATTGGTCACCAATTATGCCAAACCGAGTATAGGGTTATACTACCCTTTGATAGTAGAATCGAACCTATACTGTCAAGTCCGTGTATTTTTTTCACTGTTGCACAGTGTTATATTCGCATTTAATTTCACGTACATGTCCTTAACGGAATTCCTCGAAATTCAAACATTTACAACAATTTATAAATATGGTACCACAGCCACATCCAACTGGCAAGAGTTTAAATAGTGAAGTTTTTTCTGAAGGTAGGACGTAACCTCGACACAGAAATCGATTTATTTTAAAATGTAGGGGCACGGTGGGACGAAAGGAGATAAATATGGTACCCCCGCTAAATTCAACGGCTAGAGTGAGAATCGCGAATTTGATGCGAGGGATGTCCTTGGGGTATAGGATTGAAATTGGAAGCTATTTTCCGAAATTCGTAGTTTTAGTTTAGGCGCAGTGTTGCAAAAAGGCTTAAATATGGTACAATGGGCCAAAAACTGTGGTTCCAGGAAATGAAGATAACTCTTGGAACACAAACTTGACTTAACGACTGTTTAATAATATACAGTACGCAAAAATGGTTAAATATGCTCCAGTAGGTTAAACAAATACGAGGTACGTTCAAAAAATATCGCTAATTTTTAACTTCCGCGGGCTGCGTGTATTTGATTTTTGATATTTTTGTAGCGTTATGTTGGTACTCATGTCCCTTACTTATGCTGACAAGGTCGGCTATTTTGAATGTTTAGTTAATTTTTGACAGCTGTTGTGCCTGGATGTGTTTTAACTTGCCTTCGATTTTTATCTATTTCAGAAAATGGATCAAAGAATCTGCACCAAATTTTGTGTGAAAAACAAAATAAAGTGCGCTGATGCATTCCGAATGTTGACTGTGGCATATGGTGAAGCTACCTTGGACCAAAGCAACGTTTATCGGTGGTGCAAAATGTTCTTAGAGGGCCGAGAAGATGCGAAGGACGAACAGCGTGCCGGACGCCCGAGCACGTCAACAACAGAAGAAAACATTGATAAACTGAATAAAATAATATTGGCCAATCGACGAATTACCATTAGAGAAGTTGCTGAGGATCTAAACATATCGATTGGCTCGTGCCATTCGATTTTAACTAATTATTTGGGCATGAGTCGGTTCGCTTCTGCACCATGATAACGCCCCTGCACACACATCGTTGCTTGTGCGCGAATATTTGGCCAAAAACAACACAGTAATGGTGCCGCAGCCACCGTATTCCCCTGACCTAGCCCCCTGTGACTATTTTTTGTTCCCAAAACTGAAAAGGCCCATGAAAGGACGACGCTACGCCACGATTGAGGAGATAAAGACGGCATCGAAGGAGGAGCTGAACAAGATCACAAAAAATGATTATTTGAAGTGCTTCGAGGATTGGAAAAAACGTTGGCAGAAGTGTATTATATCCGAGGGGAATTACTTTGAAGGGGAAAAATAGATTTTCATGAATAAATATTTTTTGAAAAAATACAATATTCACGATATTTTTTGAACAGACCGAGTATGGTACCTTAATGCAAAAAGGTGTTACACATGGTACAGTGGGGCAAAATGGGTTAAATATGATACAGTGGGGCAAAGTGGGTTAAGTATGATACAGTGGGGCAAAGTGGGTTAAATATGGTAAATGGATAAAACTGTTTAAATTTGGTACAGTGGGGCAAAAATGCGTTAAATATGGTACAGTGGGGAAAGATGATTAAATATGGTTCAGTGTGGGCGAAAAAATAGGCGGGGGGAAATAAGGCCCCAATGAAATAAAGCCCCAAAGCGAAAATGAAATAAGGCCCCAAATATGAGTACAGAAAAAAAGAACAACTATAATTGGGGTGTTGTTTCACTATTTGGGGCTTTATTTCATTTTATAGATTTGGGTTGTTATTTCATATGAAATAACTCCCTAATGTTTAGAATGAAGTAATGCCCTAAATTATATTTTTGGGGCTTTATTTCATTTCCCTAAAAACGAAGATTCTTTAAAATTTCTGAATGAATACCGTTAGAGATACCGGACAATCATCAATGAAATTAGTCGACTATTCAGTTTCTGAGATTACGTCGCGTAGTGAAGATCAAATTATAATGAATTTCGAAATAATTCCAGGCAATAGAAGAAGTTCTGAGTTACTGTATGTAATTGAACAGAAAATGATATATAAAAAAAAATCAGTTTATAAAAATACAATAAAATATGAGTGTCGAAACAAATTCTGTAAAGCAAGAGTAAATGTAATGCCCGACGGAAAATGTGTTTTAGCGAAAAAATACATCGAACATAATCATGACAACGAAGAAGGTGCTTACAAAGAACTAAAGGCTTTAAATCAAATAAAGCGAGATTGTGAAGATATAGGAGGAGCTCTTGGAGGAGATAGGACTGCGATAAGCTCTATTAGAGCTTCGTTTCGAAAGACTTGTGAACGGTAAGATAACTTGTTATGTTGAAATATGAATTATATTAATAAATATTCTCTATATTTTTGCTCAGCAATCAAGATGATACGAAAAACGTTGACTTCGCAAGGATAAAAAGGGGATTACAATATATTGTGAGCAATAACTTGGTTACGTCCCCGAAAACTACTGCTCAGGTTATAAAAAGCATTCAATTTTGAAAATGTTTGGACTAATTTTGGAGTAACTAAAGACAAAGAGAATCCCAGACATTTCTTCACAGCGTGCATAGCAGACGAAATGTATTCTTTTTGTCTGTTTTCTTCCTTGAAAACGATAGATTTAATAAAAGAAAATATTCTACCGGCAAAAAGAACATATCTTATGGATGCAACATTCAAAATTGTTCCACATGGATGTTTTAAGCAGCTATTAGTTATCTATGTAGAATATTTTGAAGAGGTAAAATAATAACAACGTATTGTTATCATTACTAATATTACAATTTATTTCATTAGATTTTTCCAATATTTTTCATTTTAATGGATAAAAAAACTAAAGAAGCTTACAATGGATTACTGCAATGTATAAAAGAAAATATATTTGATATGGACCCCTCTATATTTTTAACGGATTACGAGCAAGCAATGAGACAGGCAATTAATACGGTTTTTCCACGAGCGAAAACTGTGGGATGCTGGTCAGTATTAACATAGAGTTATAAGACAAATGTGCAACAGTCCGGAAACACAATAATTTTATTACGTATAAATGGCTATAATCATCAATATTAAACATTTGAGGAATTAATATGTTTGGTGTAAAAGGTGATTGGTTTGAGCGTAAATCGGTTGTAAATGAAAAATTCGCGCGAATTTTTCATTTACAACCGATTTACGCTCAAACCAATCACCTTTTACACCAAACATATTAATTCCTCAAATGTTTAATATTGATGATGGACCAAATAGTTTCAATTAATAAGTTTCAATCAAATATCTAATGTAAACTATTGATGGTAGACATTTACTTTAAAAAGGGTTACTTTGATTAGTTTTATACTTTAAATATTAAAGTATAATCGACATCTTGAGAAACAAGGGACCACATTATTAAACTGAACTGAATGAAATTAGAAAATGTATGTTTTACTACACCATTTTCAATTGTAATTCGAAAAAAGTCAATTGAAATTCGAAGATTCCATTTTAAATTCAAAAAATATCAATTGAAATTCGGATATTGCATTTGAAATTCGAAAAAGGTCAATTGAAATTGGAAAAACATCAATTGAAATTCGAAAAACATCAATTGAAATTCGAAACACATCACTTGATATTCGAAGAACGTCAATTGAAATTCGAAAAACATCAATTGAAATTCGAAACACATCAATTGAAATTCGAAACACATCATTTGAAATTCGTAAAATTGCAATTGAAATTCGGAATACGTCAATTGAAATTCGAATTTTACCATTTGAAATTCGTAATACACCAATTGAAATTCGGAAAACATCAATTGAAATTCGAAATTTATCATTTGAAATTCGAAAAATGTAAACAAAATCAATGCTGTATATTAAATGGGGTAGCATTTAAGTGATACAATTTGTCTGTGTTAAACCTTTAATATTAAAAAGTTTTGTTTCAACTAATTTTGAATAAATATTTATAAAAGATAAGATCATCTATATGTTTTCTGTTCATGACATTACAGGTTAAGATTTAGTCAGCAAATGTGTTTAAATAAATTCTACCCAATCTAATGTACAGATTTGTTTACATTTTCGAATTTGAATTGATGTATTTCGAATATCAATTGATGTTTTTCGAATTTCAATTGGTGTATTACGAATTTCAAATGGAAATATTCGAATTTCAATTGATGTATTTCGAATTTCAATTGAAGTTTTTCGAATTTCAATTGATGTGTTTCGAATTTCAATTGATGTTTTTCGAATTTCAATTGATGTGTTTCGAAATTCAGTTGAGGTGTTTCGAATTTCAATTGATGTATTTCGAATTTCAATTGATTTTTTTCGAATTTCAAATGGAATCGTTGAATTTCAATTGACCTTTTTCGAATTCCAAATGGAATCTTCGAATTTCAATTAATCTTTTTCGAAATTGAATTGATTTTTTTCGAATTACAGTTGAAAATGGTGTAGCTATAACACCCTGCGCTTTATTTATTTTCTGTTTAGGGTACAGTAAAATAGTTATACTTCACTCTTTGTTCCACAAGGGGGAAAATTAATGAAAATCTCCTTATTTCATGCTGATGTTTCAGGAGTTATCCTCGCACTGTGCCCCTAAAAGTTGGAAATTTTCGTAAACCAACTTCTTGTTTTTAAAAGTATGCATTTAGAAAAAAACATTTTTGCTCCACTGTGATTATTTTTTCGGCGGGGGGAAATAAGGCCAAAATGGGGCTTTATTTCGTTGTGAATAAATGCCTCAAATTAAAAAATGAAACAAAACATCGATGGATGTTACAGAGGCTGGGCTATCTGATTCGGGTTATGGGTGGGTGCCGCACAGTGGACCTAAAACTGGTACACAAAATGTGTGTGAGAGATATCAGACGTCTCAAGTAAAGAAAGGCTAATTTCGTTTGAAGCCGACTATATACATAATAGCGTACACATTTAACATCCGATTTTTTTAAAAATCAAGATTGTTCTACCCCAGCAAAAAACTATGCCAAAACAATATCGGCCCATTTTTTGATATAGCCCCCGTACAAACATATCTTTCAAATCGACATCTTGAGAAACAAGGGACCACATTATTAAACTGAACTGAATGAAATTAGAAAATGTATGTTTTACTACACCATTTTCAATTGTAATTCGAAAAAAGTCAATTGAAATTCGAAGATTCCATTTTAAATTCAAAAAATATCAATTGAAATTCGGATATTGCATTTGAAATTCGAAAAAGGTCAATTGAAATTCGAAAAACATCAATTGAAATTCGAAAAACATCAATTGAAATTCGAAACACATCAATTGAAATTCGAAACACATCATTTGAAATTCGTAAAATTGCAATTGAAATTCGGAAAACATCAATTGAAATTCGAAATTTATCATTTGAAATTCGAAAAATGTAAACAAAATCAATGCTGTATATTAAATGGGGTAGCATTTAAGTGATACAATTTGTCTGTGTTAAACCTTTAATATTAAAAAGTTTTGTTTCAACTAATTTTGAATAAATATTTATAAAAGATAAGATCATCTATATGTTTTCTGTTCATGACATTACAGGTTAAGATTTAGTCAGCAAATGTGTTTAAATAAATTCTACCCAATCTAATGTACAGATTTGTTTACATTTTCGAATTTGAATTGATGTATTTCGAATATCAATTGATGTTTTTCGAATTTCAATTGGTGTATTACGAATTTCAAATGGAAATATTCGAATTTCAATTGATGTATTTCGAATTTCAATTGAAGTTTTTCGAATTTCAATTGATGTGTTTCGAATTTCAATTGATGTTTTTCGAATTTCAATTGATGTGTTTCGAAATTCAGTTGAGGTGTTTCGAATTTCAATTGATGTATTTCGAATTTCAATTGATTTTTTTCGAATTTCAAATGGAATCGTTGAATTTCAATTGACCTTTTTCGAATTCCAAATGGAATCTTCGAATTTCAATTAATCTTTTTCGAAATTGAATTGATTTTTTTCGAATTACAGTTGAAAATGGTGTAGCTATAACACCCTGCGCTTTATTTATTTTCTGTTTAGGGTACAGTAAAATAGTTATACTTCACTCTTTGTTCCACAAGGGGGAAAATTAATGAAAATCTCCTTATTTCATGCTGATGTTTCAGGAGTTATCCTCGCACTGTGCCCCTAAAAGTTGGAAATTTTCGTAAACCAACTTCTTGTTTTTAAAAGTATGCATTTAGAAAAAAACATTTTTGCTCCACTGTGATTATTTTTTCGGCGGGGGGAAATAAGGCCAAAATGGGGCTTTATTTCGTTGTGAATAAATGCCTCAAATTAAAAAATGAAACAAAACCCCAATGAATTGAAAATACATCCCAAATAAAAATGAAGTAATACCCCAATATTGGGGCTTTATTTCACAATGAAATAACTCCCCATTTGCCTGTGTGAAATAAGGCCCCATTTTGCATTTTTCAGATCCAATTTTATAATTTTATATCAGAAATGAAAACATACACGAAATTCTGATCAATTCATTTTATTGTGAAGTACATATGTATATTTAAGTAAAAACCAACATAGAATCATGTACTGTTTGGCGACAATACGGGCAATTATAAAGTTGTGCATCTCTTGAAATGGCATCTGCCTGCAGTTTGAGGTTGCATTCATCGCATATTTTAAGATGCTTAGAGGGTAGAAGTACAACGTTTGGTATTTTAAACATGCAAACAACGCATGTATTTTCATTGTTGGTTGTCTCAACAACTGATTCTTCATCTGACGATTCATCGGAAGAATCTTCCTTAAATATGTCCTGTTTTGGCAACATATTGACACATATGGAATTTTTTTCATAAACCATGCGAGAAAGGAATGCGGCAACAGTTATATTTCCTTGGTGTAGCAATAGTGTCGCGTTTTCAATCTCCTTGTTTCTTATGGAGCTGCTCGTTCTTTTCTTCTTCGATAGCGATCCTCCACTCTCACATAACATGCTGAAATGCCTACTTTTAAAAAATTCTTCGTCGCGAATAAGACCTACGAATTTAAAGAAATGTCCATTTTTTTCTGCACCCTTCCCGAGAACTCCATTATATGCCTCGACAGCAGAAGTAGTTCTAGTCCTATTATTGTGCACGCTGAAGTTTTTGCAGCCAACCTATCAATAAATTAATTTTATTTTGAAAATTAGTCTTAAAAATCAACATATGATTGTTTACCTTATGTATCCAATAGTTGTCAAAATATTTTAGAATGGTAGAAATGTTCCATCACTATCCATTAACAATATTTTCGACTTAATTTCAATAAAGGCACCTTGAATTAATTCTGGAGGTAACAAAGGAAGAGCCAATATTTTGTGGTAAAGCAACGATGCATTCTTGCTAGACTTTATGTATTGTAACAAAGATTTCCTCTTACACATATTTCGTCGAACAGCCTGGCAGAAATGAAACCTAAAAATTTTAATATTTAAAGTATAAAACTAATCAAAGTAACCCTTTTTAAAGTAAATGTCTACCATCAATAGTTTACATTAGATATTTGATTGAAACTTATTAATTGAAACTATTTGGTCCATCATCAATATTAAACATTTGAGGAATTAATATGTTTGGTGTAAAAGGTGATTGGTTTGAGCGTAAATCGGTTGTAAATGAAAAATTCGCGCGAATTTTTCATTTACAACCGATTTACGCTCAAACCAATCACCTTTTACACCAAACATATTAATTCCTCAAATGTTTAATATTGATGATGGACCAAATAGTTTCAATTAATAAGTTTCAATCAAATATCTAATGTAAACTATTGATGGTAGACATTTACTTTAAAAAGGGTTACTTTGATTAGTTTTATACTTTAAATATTAAAATTTTTAGGTTTCATTTCTGCCAGGCTGTTCGACGAAATATGTGTAAGAGGAAATCTTTGTTACAATACATAAAGTCTAGCAAGAATGCATCGTTGCTTTACCACAAAATATTGGCTCTTCCTTTGTTACCTCCAGAATTAATTCAAGGTGCCTTTATTGAAATTAAGTCGAAAATATTGTTAATGGATAGTGATGGAACATTTCTACCATTCTAAAATATTTTGACAACTATTGGATACATAAGGTAAACAATCATATGTTGATTTTTAAGACTAATTTTCAAAATAAAATTAATTTATTGATAGGTTGGCTGCAAAAACTTCAGCGTGCACAATAATAGGACTAGAACTACTTCTGCTGTCGAGGCATATAATGGAGTTCTCGGGAAGGGTGCAGAAAAAAATGGACATTTCTTTAAATTCGTAGGTCTTATTCGCGACGAAGAATTTTTTAAAAGTAGGCATTTCAGCATGTTATGTGAGAGTGGAGGATCGCTATCGAAGAAGAAAAGAACGAGCAGCTCCATAAGAAACAAGGAGATTGAAAACGCGACACTATTGCTACACCAAGGAAATATAACTGTTGCCGCATTCCTTTCTCGCATGGTTTATGAAAAAAATTCCATATGTGTCAATATGTTGCCAAAACAGGACATATTTAAGGAAGATTCTTCCGATGAATCGTCAGATGAAGAATCAGTTGTTGAGACAACCAACAATGAAAATACATGCGTTGTTTGCATGTTTAAAATACCAAACGTTGTACTTCTACCCTCTAAGCATCTTAAAATATGCGATGAATGCAACCTCAAACTGCAGGCAGATGCCATTTCAAGAGATGCACAACTTTATAATTGCCCGTATTGTCGCCAAACAGTACATGATTCTATGTTGGTTTTTACTTAAATATACATATGTACTTCACAATAAAATGAATTGATCAGAATTTCGTGTATGTTTTCATTTCTGATATAAAATTATAAAATTGGATCTGAAAAATGCAAAATGGGGCCTTATTTCACACAGGCAAATGGGGAGATATTTCATTGTGAAATAAAGCCCCAATATTGGGGTATTACTTCATTTTTATTTGGGATGTATTTTCAATTCATTGGGGTTTTGTTTCATTTTTTAATTTGAGGCATTTATTCACAACGAAATAAAGCCCCATTTTGGCCTTATTTCCCCCCGCCGAAAAAATAATCACAGTGGAGCAAAAATGTTTTTTTCTAAATGCATACTTTTAAAAACAAGAAGTTGGTTTACGAAAATTTCCAACTTTTAGGGGCACAGTGCGAGGATAACTCCTGAAACATCAGCATGAAATAAGGAGATTTTCATTAATTTTCCCCCTTGTGGAACAAAGAGTGAAGTATAACTATTTTACTGTACCCTAAACAGAAAATAAATAAAGCGCAGGGTGTTATAGCTACACCATTTTCAACTGTAATTCGAAAAAAATCAATTCAATTTCGAAAAAGATTAATTGAAATTCGAAGATTCCATTTGGAATTCGAAAAAGGTCAATTGAAATTCAACGATTCCATTTGAAATTCGAAAAAAATCAATTGAAATTCGAAATACATCAATTGAAATTCGAAACACCTCAACTGAATTTCGAAACACATCAATTGAAATTCGAAAAACATCAATTGAAATTCGAAACACATCAATTGAAATTCGAAAAACTTCAATTGAAATTCGAAATACATCAATTGAAATTCGAATATTTCCATTTGAAATTCGTAATACACCAATTGAAATTCGAAAAACATCAATTGATATTCGAAATACATCAATTCAAATTCGAAAATGTAAACAAATCTGTACATTAGATTGGGTAGAATTTATTTAAACACATTTGCTGACTAAATCTTAACCTGTAATGTCATGAACAGAAAACATATAGATGATCTTATCTTTTATAAATATTTATTCAAAATTAGTTGAAACAAAACTTTTTAATATTAAAGGTTTAACACAGACAAATTGTATCACTTAAATGCTACCCCATTTAATATACAGCATTGATTTTGTTTACATTTTTCGAATTTCAAATGATAAATTTCGAATTTCAATTGATGTTTTCCGAATTTCAATTGCAATTTTACGAATTTCAAATGATGTGTTTCGAATTTCAATTGATGTGTTTCGAATTTCAATTGATGTTTTTCGAATTTCAATTGATGTTTTTCGAATTTCAATTGACCTTTTTCGAATTTCAAATGCAATATCCGAATTTCAATTGATATTTTTTGAATTTAAAATGGAATCTTCGAATTTCAATTGACTTTTTTCGAATTACAATTGAAAATGGTGTAGTAAAACATACATTTTCTAATTTCATTCAGTTCAGTTTAATAATGTGGTCCCTTGTTTCTCAAGATGTCGATTTGAAAGATATGTTTGTACGGGGGCTATATCAAAAAATGGGCCGATATTGTTTTGGCATAGTTTTTTGCTGGGGTAGAACAATCTTGATTTTTAAAAAAATCGGATGTTAAATGTGTACGCTATTATGTATATAGTCGGCTTCAAACGAAATTAGCCTTTCTTTACTTGAGACGTCTGATATCTCTCACACACATTTTGTGTACCAGTTTTAGGTCCACTGTGCGGCACCCACCCATAACCCGAATCAGATAGCCCAGCCTCTGTAACATCCATCGATGTTTTGTTTCATTTTTTAATTTGAGGCATTTATTCACAACGAAATAAAGCCCCATTTTGGCCTTATTTCCCCCCGCCGAAAAAATAATCACAGTGGAGCAAAAATGTTTTTTTCTAAATGCATACTTTTAAAAACAAGAAGTTGGTTTACGAAAATTTCCAACTTTTAGGGGCACAGTGCGAGGATAACTCCTGAAACATCAGCATGAAATAAGGAGATTTTCATTAATTTTCCCCCTTGTGGAACAAAGAGTGAAGTATAACTATTTTACTGTACCCTAAACAGAAAATAAATAAAGCGCAGGGTGTTATAGCTACACCATTTTCAACTGTAATTCGAAAAAAATCAATTCAATTTCGAAAAAGATTAATTGAAATTCGAAGATTCCATTTGGAATTCGAAAAAGGTCAATTGAAATTCAACGATTCCATTTGAAATTCGAAAAAAATCAATTGAAATTCGAAATACATCAATTGAAATTCGAAACACCTCAACTGAATTTCGAAACACATCAATTGAAATTCGAAAAACATCAATTGAAATTCGAAACACATCAATTGAAATTCGAAAAACTTCAATTGAAATTCGAAATACATCAATTGAAATTCGAATATTTCCATTTGAAATTCGTAATACACCAATTGAAATTCGAAAAACATCAATTGATATTCGAAATACATCAATTCAAATTCGAAAATGTAAACAAATCTGTACATTAGATTGGGTAGAATTTATTTAAACACATTTGCTGACTAAATCTTAACCTGTAATGTCATGAACAGAAAACATATAGATGATCTTATCTTTTATAAATATTTATTCAAAATTAGTTGAAACAAAACTTTTTAATATTAAAGGTTTAACACAGACAAATTGTATCACTTAAATGCTACCCCATTTAATATACAGCATTGATTTTGTTTACATTTTTCGAATTTCAAATGATAAATTTCGAATTTCAATTGATGTTTTCCGAATTTCAATTGGTGTATTACGAATTTCAAATGGTAAAATTCGAATTTCAATTGACGTATTCCGAATTTCAATTGCAATTTTACGAATTTCAAATGATGTGTTTCGAATTTCAATTGATGTGTTTCGAATTTCAATTGATGTTTTTCGAATTTCAATTGACGTTCTTCGAATATCAAGTGATGTGTTTCGAATTTCAATTGATGTTTTTCGAATTTCAATTGATGTTTTTCCAATTTCAATTGACCTTTTTCGAATTTCAAATGCAATATCCGAATTTCAATTGATATTTTTTGAATTTAAAATGGAATCTTCGAATTTCAATTGACTTTTTTCGAATTACAATTGAAAATGGTGTAGTAAAACATACATTTTCTAATTTCATTCAGTTCAGTTTAATAATGTGGTCCCTTGTTTCTCAAGATGTCGATTTGAAAGATATGTTTGTACGGGGGCTATATCAAAAAATGGGCCGATATTGTTTTGGCATAGTTTTTTGCTGGGGTAGAACAATCTTGATTTTTAAAAAAATCGGATGTTAAATGTGTACGCTATTATGTATATAGTCGGCTTCAAACGAAATTAGCCTTTCTTTACTTGAGACGTCTGATATCTCTCACACACATTTTGTGTACCAGTTTTAGGTCCACTGTGCGGCACCCACCCATAACCCGAATCAGATAGCCCAGCCTCTGTAACACTTAGGCATCCATCGATGATGACGATGATGGTGTTATGTCTGGTTTTGATTTCTTCATCGCGATAGCTCCCTAAATGTTTCGAGCATTGAAATGATTGCTGTGTTTTGTTTGCCATTATGTAATGCAATTACTTTGTGTTTTATGAGTTTTCAATATTTCTACATTTATTGTAATGGATTTAGATGGAGGGGAGGCGGTTAGTTCGATGCGGCCCCTACCTCTCGGTCGATACGAAGTACATAGTTTCATTGGTTTTCAAATTTTCTATTTTCGGCACGTTTTATTTTCTTCTGTCGATTATATTCCGCAATAAAATGAAACCACAAGAATTTTTAGAGGTGAATTGCATGAAAGGCTTTAGCAAAGGAATGTAATTGTGGTTTCCAGTTTCATTGTGAATTATATGATCCGTTATTTTAACGCAGAAATTGTATGAAATAGTGTTAAAGGATTTTACAAATTGTATAGCGTGATCCAAAGACAAAGAGAATATAAGAAGACATTCCTTCAGGGCGAAACGTCAAAATCTATCATTTACGAACGAATGGGAATGAATTGTAACACGCGAAAAAACAGTATTCCGCGAATATTAATTTTTTAATTGTGAGTGATACAAAAAATTCAGGAAATTTGGTCTGGAAATCATGCGAAAAACCTCACTCGTTGAAATCAATTTCCTATTCGTTCGTAACTGACAATTACTCGCTACAGGAAGGAATGTCTTCTTAAATTATATTGTTTTTGGCGTGATCCATTTCGAGGTACCCTACACGGGGCAAAATCGTTTTTTTTGATATGTTTGAATCGAAAGAAAATATATTTGGAACACAAATTTTGAAATATTTTATATTTCTGAGCAAATAAATTCAATTTGAAAATCAATAAAATATATTTCGAACGAATATGTTAATATATTACCACAAAATATATTTGCAAACTAAATTTCTCAAATAAAGTATATGTTTAAGTACAAATAAAATGTTTGTTTATGAATTTCTCCGAATATATTTTATTTAAAAAATAATTTCAAATCTTGTGCTGACTTTTTCGAATTTCATTTTTAATTTTTTCTTGGTTCCTAATTGTAGATACCTCCCAGTTATGATACCTTATGCAGCATTGACGTTTGTTTCAAATCAATCATTTCAAATTTCTAAGTATTCCAAGCCATCATTAATTGTCAATCCACCGAAAATTTATTTTGATCCAAAATTATAGGATTTCAATTATTATTTTTTATTTCAAAAAAAAATATTTTGAATTACTGAACAATATAACACAATTTAGGTACTTTTTGAATATTTAAGTGCAAATTTTTAATTTGCTTCCAAAAATAATAGTCCCAAACAAAAAAAAATTGGAGTAAACAAAGATTTATTTAGAACAACATCTTCCCAAATATATAACCTTTGTGTGTACCAAATATTATATATTTAGAGTGTACCCTAAACATTTATATGTTTCAAGCCGAATATGTTTGGGACAACATACTACAGAAGCGATTTTTTTTCAGCGTGTACTTTTTTAATGAAAAAAACACAGAAAATTCAAATTGAATGGGGAATGTTTATTATCATTTGAAAGAACATTCTTTGGCATTTATTTTTTGAAGATTATGTCTATCAAATGTTGGCTGCGGCTACGTCTCAGATGATCCATCCGTTGAGTCCAATTTTCGATGACTCGTTCGAGCATTTCGACTGGTAACTGGCGAATGACACGCGTAAACGTTGTTCTGGCGTAAGTCTTTCTATGATGAAATGCCAAACAATACTTAACAAAAATAACATGACAGCATGACACGACTCACACGTGATCTGTCAATAAAATGCTATTGAAAAAAGTATCTCTACTTGGATCACCCGTTCTAACATTACACTGATTAATCTGTCAATTTGTTGTCAAAACGTTGTAAACGTTGTTCTGGCGTAAGTCTTTCCATGATGAAATGCCAAACCGTACTTAAAAAAAATAACATGACAGCATGACACGACTCACACGTGATCTGTTGAAAAAAGTATATCTACTATATATAGCAATTACGGAGCAAAGAGCAACTATTAAACATTTTTGAAGATATTTTTCTGAAATATGTATTACTTATACCACGTATCTTAACACTTACGTACGCGGTATTATGATTTTGTATATTTGTTTGTAACACCAAAAAGTAGAAGAGTTGGAATCATAGCTTTTTACACCGATCGATGGGACGCGTGTCTCCGGCAGTAACCATCCAGATACTCGTAATGAAAATAACGAGACTAATACTATGGTCATGGTCATATACAGGGTTTTCCAATAAGAGTGATATGATTTCACACTTATTCTTAAGGAAATTCACAAGTTTTTTATTTTATGTTAAGTACAATCGATACAATTAAGTTCTAACTAAAACGTCATTCAAATGGCCTCCACGACTTCTTCTGCAGGAACGAATTCGATGAACCCAATTTTTGAGCACTTTTTCCACTAAATCATGTCGTATGTCATGAACGGCACGTTCAATATTGACTTGTAAAGCTTGAAGAGAGTCTGGTTTATTTCGAAAGACCAATGACATCAAATAACCCCACCAGAAATAGTCTAATGGTGTTAAATCACAACTTCTTGGAGGCCATTCAATATCACAATTTCTTGAAATAATCGAATCTCCAAACTTTTCGCGCAAAAATTCAATTGTTTCATTTGCTGTGTGGCACGTAGCCACAATCGGTCAATGGCAAAAAGATAGCTCTTAACGAGAGCTAAAATATTGCTCATGGGTGTAGAGGCCGTAGGTCGATTGGAAAGTGCTTTTTTTCTTTGATTTAAAAAAAAATGGACTTAGCATCATTTTCAAATGTGAACGGAAAGTTTATTTTTGCTCTAGCTCCTTAACGGTGCCTCAGATCGGGAATCGGTTAATGGCAAAAAGATAGCTCTTAACGTGAGCTAAAATATTACTCATGGGTGTCAAGGTCGTAGGTCGACCGGAAAGTGTTTTTTTTTATTTTAAAAACAATGGACTTAGCGCACGAATAGATGCAATGCGAGAACGATTATTTTGATTTGCAATTGGAGAACGATTTTTTTGATTGAATAATTTGTAAGCGTTGTTTTTGCGTATATCTCTCCATGATGATATTGTAAGCACTACTGTATACAATGAAAACAAATGACAGATCACGACATATTACAAATGGCCGAAACGTCACTTCAAAATCATATCATCCCTATTGGAAAACCCGTTACCTATCATATATTTCGGTTTGCCCGACTGACAGTTTCTTACTTGTTTTTTGTTGATATTGTAAACATTAGTTTTGGCCTAAAGCTACGAACACATTGACTTCAAAATCGAGGCTAATAGACCTTACAAAGGATCCGCTACTCATTCCAAACAGTCTTCCACTATAAGAGCTTCCTTAAAACCTACTCTTCCTTCTTTAAAAGTATTGATGCTCATTCCCACTTCCTTTCCTCAAGAAAGGAATGTTTAAATTTATTAGTGTCCCATATGGATATCTACATTTAGTGATATGAAACGGGAAATCTCGATCCCGGGAAATACCCGCAAAATCCCAAATCCCAAAAATTTTAAAATGAATCCCGGGATATTTTAATAATAATAATATATGAAGCTGTCTCGTACAACATTTTTAATTGAAAGATACATACACTCTGTCGAAAATGTAAACAAATGAAGCAAAAAACATTGACAAATTTGGAGAAGAATTACAAAATAGATCATAAATTTATGTATAAACAAGTAAACTTAAAAAAAATAAGAAATTTTCAGTCGGGTAAACCGACTTAGGTATACCCTCACTTTGTGAGTAATCTATATATATAAAATTGTTGAGTGACTGGCTGACTAACTGACTGATTGACTGATTGACTGACTGATCATCGCCCAGGCCAAACGGCTGAAGCTAGAATCATGAAATTTGGTGGGAGGGTATTCCTTGGGACGTAGACGAGCAATATAGCGGGATTTTTCAAAATTCGTATTAGCCGCACAATGGGGCAAAAAGGGATAAATATGGTACCACCGCCAAATCTAAACGAAATGAGCTAGAATCTTGAAATTTGGTATGAGGGTAGCCCTTAGGAGGTAGACTCAGAAATTGGCAGGATTTTTCGAAATTCGAACACAGTGGGGTAAAAAGTGATAAATGTGGTACATCAGCCAAATCCAAATGGCAAGAGCTAGAATCGTGAAATTTGCTGTTTTTTAGGGGCACAGTGGGGCAGAAAGGTATAAATGTGGTACCACCGCCAGCTTTAACGTCTAGAATTAGAATGGTGAAAAGTGAAGCGTGGGATGTCCTTAGGACAACGGATCGGCGTAGTCAGCTTTTTTTGTAATCGTACTTTTCGGGGCACAGTTGGGCAAAAAGTGTCCATGGTTCTAGGGTAGCTTTTGTAACATAAACTAGAGATCGGAAGTGATTTTTGGAAATTCTAACTTTAAGAGGCACAGTGGGGCAAAACGGGTTAATTATGATGCATTGGGGCAAAAATGAATCAATTTGGCAAAATTGGAACTTAAACTTGAGATGTGAAGAGCACAGTGGGTCAAAAACATTAAATATTGTACAGTGGGACAAAAATGGTACAGTGGATAAAATGTGATTAAATATGGTTCAGTGGGACTTTATGGTTTAAGTATGGTAGAGTGGGGACAAATTTTAAATACGGTACAGTGAGACAAAAAGTGTTAAACATGGTACAGTGAGACAAAAAGTGTTAAATATGGCACAGTGGGGTAAAAAGGGTTAACTATGGTACAGTGGGGCAAAAATAGTTAAATATTGTAAAGTGAGACAAAATGGATTAAACATTGTACAGTGGGGCAAAAGGGGTTAACTATGGAGCAGTGGGGCAAAAATGTATTAACTATGATACATTGGGGCAAAAAGGATTAAATATAGTACAGTGTGACAAAACTGGTTAACTATGGTAGAGTAGGTCAAATAGGGGTTAAGTATGGTAGAGTTTTGAACATTTTTAAATACGGTGCAGTGAGACAAAAAGTTTTAAATATGGTACAGTGAGACAAAAAGTGTTAAATATGGTACAGTGTGACAAAAGGGGTTAAATATGGCACAGTGGGACATAAAGTGTTAAATATGGTACAGTGAGACAAAAAGGGTTAAATCTGGCACAGGTGGACAAAATGGATTAAGTATGGTACAGTGCGGCAAAAATTTATTAACTATGATACAGTGGGGGAAAAAAGTATGCAATATGGAACAGTGAGACAAAAATGATTATTTACGATACTGTGGGTCAAAAAGGGACAAAAAGGTGTTAAATATGATACAATGTAGCAAATAGGATTAAATATGATGCAGTGGGGCAAAAATTGTTAAATATGTTACAGTGAGGCAAGGGTTTAATATTGCACAATGGGACAAAAAGGGTTAACCATAGTACAGCGGGGAAAAATAGTTAATAGTTGTAAAGTGGGACAAGAAGTGTTAAATATGGTACAGTGGGCCAAAAAGCGTTACCTCGGAAACAGTGAAGCAAAAATGTGTTAACTATGGTACAGTGGGACAAAAATGATTAAATATGGAACAATGTGAAAAAATTATTGACTATTGTACGGTGGGTCAAAATGGTTAAATATGGTACAGTGGTGAAAATGGTTAAAAATGGACAGTGGGACAAAAATGGTTAAATATGGTACTGTAGGACAAAAAGGTGTTAAATATGATTCTGTGGGCAAAGGCGTTACACACTGGGCAAAAACATGGAAAATAAATATGAGTTAAGAAGTCCTTTTTTCAAATGTTATGCTTTTAGTTAAAGTTTAAAATTATGATGCAGATTGGCTAAAAGGTGTTAAATAGGGCTGATTGTAGCAAAAAAGGTTAAATATGGTACAGTGAAGCAAAAAGGGTTAAAAATGGTAAAGGGTGGCAAAATGATTAAATGTGGTAAGTGGGGAAAAAATGTGTTATATATTCCAGATATGTATACAATTTCGTACTGCAGAAGAACAGTGGAATAATTAAATACTGAATTAAGTTAAGTAGTACAATGATTCATGGCCGCGAAGTGCGAAGGTTCTATGTTAACCATAAAAAGTTAAACGTGTCAGAGATATGGGACACAAAGAGTAAAATACGGCCTAAGGATGCGAATATAGCTCTTAGAATATAAACTTTGATGTTCTCTAAATGCACACTTTTAGTGACACTGTTGGGGCACAAACTATTAAATGTTGTACAGTGGTGCAAAAATGGTTAATTATGACACATTGGGTTAAATGTAGTACAATGGAGATAAAATGATTAAATATGATCCCAATGGCAATTGTAAGTCTTGCAACTTAAACTAGGCACTCATTTTACCTTATTTTTAAATTAAAGCTTTTAACGACACCGTGGGGCAAATATTGATTTATATTATACCAGGGTGTGAATGTAGCTATTGGAATATAAACTAGGGGAAAATGGCAAAATATGATCCAAATAATAATTTTTGACATTTAGAGGCACAGAAGGGAAAAGAGATAAATATCGTACCTTGAAGCCAGGAACATAAACAAGAAATTTATCGGAGATTTTTGTATTCTATTGTACACATTAATTTTTCCCCATATGGAATAGTAATTTGTTTTTACATATTCTATATATCTATATATAATATATATATATAAATATCTATATATAAAATTAATAAATGATGGGGGCTGCGAAGCGCACCGGGTTAAAGCTAGTGTAATATATAATATTACACTAATTATTCTGCCAACTTGTGTGGGAGGTACCAGAAGGGGTTTAACAAATACACCTATTTTTCGGTAAACAGTAGATTATTTAAATACATTGCATTTGTCAAACTATAAGCGTTTATGTGCACTGGTACAAGCAAAGAAAAAATTCGTTTCTGCAAACCAATTATTAGACAACTACAATTCTCGTTTACCACAACTGAAATTTCTTTTAGTCAGAACAAACAATTGTTTACGCTAAACAAGTTTCTGTCACAACAAACGAAATTTCAGTTCCTGTAAACGAGAATTGTAGATGTCTAAAATTTCGTTTTGCAGAAACTAATTCCTTTATTTGCGTGTATATTAACGTTACGAGCAATTCAATTTTGGTATGATTTTGTCATTTTGTGTGGGAGGTACAAAAAGGGGCGTGGTGATAACGCCCACTTTTCACAGGACTGTAGACACTATAGCAGCATTACACTATGCAAAATATCAAGTATTTGTATGTACTAGTATTAAAGGTATAAGCCGTTACCATTTGGTATAAAACGGTCCATTTGTGTGGGAGGTACCAAAAGGGGCTGTACAATAATGCCCAATTTTTACTGTACAAAATTTCAAGTATTTTTATGCACCTGTATTAAAGTTATAAGCCGTTATGCAAAATGATCCATTTGTGTGGGAGGTACAAAAAGGGGCATGGCAACTTCGCCCATTTTTCTGTAGGTGATAGCGACTAATAGAATAATACAATGTGCGGAATTTCAGAAGATTCTAATAAGTAGTATAGGTGTTATTAAATAAACAATATTTCACTAAATGTTAACCCTTTGTGTGGGAGGTACCAGAAGGAATGGACCAATATGGCCCATCTTCGAACTTAGCCGGATATGGAAGAAAATATTACAACACACCAAATTTGAAGTCAATCGGTTACTCCTTTCGAGAGTTATCGTTCACACCAGGCAGCAGACAGACAGACAGACGGACGGACATATCTCATTCGACTTAAAATGACCCAAAACGAATAGCCGCCGAACATACTTAGGGTCTGAGATCACTCCGTCGATGTGTTACACTTTTGGCCTATAGCAAATGATATATAAGACCACAAATGGAGTTCGTGTTCCACAAAACGAAAAACATTGTATTCTATTCTTTCAAATTTATGAAAAAATCCTAATATAAACTCTGATTTGAATCGACACATCGATTTGGTTCTCATAAAAACGAAATTTGTCAAACTGATTTCTCAAGATGAAAAAAATATTTTTCGTGGTGTTATGATAGAAAATTATAACGTCAATAATAATTCATAGCTCCATGTTGTGAAATTTTTTAATAAAAGTTATTATTTTTCAAACAAAAGTTCATTGCCTCAGCTGTTTCTTTCCTTATTTAAATTAATTAAAATGAAACTAAAACTGCAGTAAAATGTTTGTATTCCATTTCGAAATATCACATTATTAAGAATGAAAAAATCCCTATTTATCCCGAAAATCCCGGGATATACAAATATTTGGGGAACCCGAAAAATCCCGAAAAATCCCAAGATTTGCAATTTAAAAATCCCGGATCCCGGGATTTGTGAATACCAATTCAAATAAATCTCTATCTACATTCAAAAATGGCAAAAGAATTTTCTTTGTGTAACATGATTCACAATAATTTCTCAGATTTCCATAAATACACCCATTCGATTTTCACTTTTACATTCCAGATATTTGTAAGTATGGGAAAAATGAACAAAGCCTCTCTCTTCAAAAACAGACAGTTCATTGCAAACTAACATTTTCCTGCTACAAATGTACTCTTTTTTCCCCATTACAATAAATAATAAATAGTTAAGAAATTTGTCCTATCATCTTAGGTCAAATAGTACGGAAAAGTACTGATTAAAAATTCTAATCATGTACTTAAAGCCAAACAAGTTAGGAATGGTTAAAACTTACTTTTCCAAGAAACTCAACGTAAGAAAGAGGGAATGAAAAAGGCAAAAACAAAAGAAAAATACTAAAGGGTGTTCAAGGAGCAAGTGAAATAATTCATGGATTTTATTTGTAAAATTGGCAAAATATTTATAAAAATAATTCAAACCTCTGAATTGTATGGAACTAAATTCTAGACGCTATTGTAACTGGACATAAATAAATTTATGGCGATTTCGTTTCTGCAAAAAAGTGCAACATTTTTGTTGCCCTTTTCCCGAAAACTGGATTTTCATACCACGTTTTGAAATTTTAAAATAGGAGCTAAGTTTATACGAAGGTCTACATCAGTTCCACCTTAAAAGGGCAATTAATTTTCAGAAATTCGAGTCGACGGGGCAAAATTTTTTCGGAATCGATGTGCATCATTTTTCGTCACCCCAAAATAGTGTTTAACTAATAAATGGCACATGCATTCATCATATTTGCATTTTTAAAACAAAACTATGTAACTGTGCAGAAGACGTTTGCAAAAGTTGGTTGTACAGAATGTCAACAAATGCAAAACGATTGCAAACCAAATGTTGAAATGATGGTACAACTGACTACTAGGAACGCTACGATAAAGGGCAATCATTTGAAGGGAACTTGGACAAGAAAGTTATTTTGTTACACTTGTCTTGAAAAAAGATATCCGTAGTTTTCTGGAGTAACCGCCTAAGTCACAAAATAGATGGATCCTGCTTACCACTAAAATACTCTCATTTCAAAAATTCTCAGTCCAACCAATAGTAAAACCGAGCTAGATTCCACTTTGGCAGAGTCTGCTCCTTCATTTACAACTATAAAATATTGGGTGGCAGAGTTTAAACGCGGCCATACGAGCTGCGTTGTGTCCACGCCAGAAAGGGTTACAAAAAATTCTCAAAATTATATTGGATGACCGTCAGTTGAAGGTTCGTGAGCCAGCTGAAGTCATAGGCATTTCAAAAAGATCTACACATCGCAAGTTGGCAAAAAAAAAGAATGATGATGAGAAAGCTGTGCGTCAGATGGGTGCCACGTTTGCTCACTATCAAGATAATGCACCAGTTCACACGGTTGGTTAGGGTTGATGGCTATTTTCAGGAGCTAGGCAGCACTTACTATAAAAATTTTATCGAAACTATTGAAAATCGCTGGAAAGTGTATCGAACTAAAAGGAGATTATGTTGAGAAATAAAGAACATTTTTTCCAAAGTTGTTGTGCTTTCTTTGTTAGGTCGGCTAATTTTCGAACCGCCCTCTTAGTATAACATGTACTGGAAATGAAATTCCGCCCAACCACAGATACACGTTTATCATACGAGTATACTACACTGAAAAACATATTGACCTAAAATTAAAAATAATGTTGCCCTTAAATCAAAGATTTAATGTGTCTTTGTATGAAGAACAAATTTATTTAAATTTAAGAAAATTTACTTGATTTCAAAGAAATTGTCATTCGTTTAAAGTAAAATTTCTAACTTCTATGATAAGATGTCCATAACACTATGTCATGTTGACTCTTAAATTAACGAAACATTGTTTATACTTGTTGAAAGTACAGCAGGTGCTTGGTTTAATTACAGAATGTATTTAATCTAAAGTCAGTTTATGTATTTAATGTAAGCTCAAGGCGTAATAGATTTAAAACTGTGAAGTCTTTCATTGAAGTAAACATTCTTAATACTTGAATATCCTCGAAAAGTATCCATTCAGTCCCATAAATAAAGGGTCAAACTATTATGCGCATTCGATTTCACAAAAATGCATATTTTACTATTCGCATTCGCAATAAATATATTTCAATAGTCGCTTTCGCTAAAGTCACTTTCGTTACATCCCTAGTACAGACCATAAACTTTAGCATAACACACTGCCCTCTTTTAAGCAGGTTAATAAGGGAAAGATGATGCATGATTTGCTTACCAACCTGAAGCTGAATCAGCTCTGATTATTGAGGGGGATATCAAGATATATATGGCACATCACCATCAATTACAATTTTTATTACAATTTTTATTATAGATTGAGGCATTTCATGAAATCAAAACTAATTTTCTTTTATGGTATATTTTTTTTCTAGAATTCCAATTTTCATGGAAGGTACCTTTAGTATTTGAACCATATATTATGAAGGAAGTAAAAGCTCGATAAAGCCGAGATGCCATTTAAATGATGAGGGCTGAAAATCAAACTTTCATGTAGAAACTGAAGTTTAGTAAATGTCGTTAAAACAATTAGAAAAAATCGATATTTTTTCAAAAACTTCGTTTTTTTCTGGCACGAAAAAAACATAAAAAATAGAAAAAAATGTAAAAAATTTGTTTGTTCCATTTTTTGAATGCTATTTCAAAAATGTATAAACTATGACCCATATTGTACAAATAGGAAATTCAAAATATATTTTTTCATATTTTAATATACTATGGATACTATAAAAACATTGCACTGTACAAAATTTCAAGTATTTCTATCGACTGGAATCAAACTTAAAAGCCGTTAACTTTTTGTGCAAAATGGTCCATTTGTATGGATGGTACCAAAAGTGGCGTGGCGATAACGCCCATTTTCCACGGGACTGTAGGTACTACAAAAGCATTACTCTTCACAAAATTTCAAGTATTTCTATCGACTTGAATCAAAGTTATAAGCCGTTAACTATTTGTGCAAAATGGTCTATTTGCATGGGAGGTACCAAAAGGGGCGCGGCAAAATTTCCCAGTTTTCTAAAGATGATAGCGATTAATAAACTAATATAATGTGTGGAATTGTGAAAGATTCTGGGTAGTAGTATATATGTCATGGAATAATCAATATTTCACTAAATTTTGACCCTTCGTGGGCGAGGTACTCGAATGAGTGGACTAACATAATTCATCTTTGACCTTAGCCTGAGATATAAAAAAATATTGACACATACCAAATTTGAAGTCAATCGGTTAATCCTGTCGAAAGTTATCGTGCGCACCAACCAGACAGACAGAGGGACAGGCTGACGAACATTGCTAAAATTACCTAAAATGGCCCAAAACGGATTTCCGCAAAAATATTTTATGGGGTCTCTTAGGTTACTAAATCGATGTTTACACTTTTGGTTGGCAGCATTTGATATATGTATACCCTTTTTCACAATATGGGGGGGGGGGGGTATAAAAAACGAATATTGTTAAAATTCTCTAATTTCTACCAAAAGTGCTATAATTTCTACATTTATCCATAGATTGTTTTCTTCGTCAGGAAGATAGCTTTTAAAAAAAGATGGAACAAACGACTTTTTGGTGAAGTTTTTTCTGTTTTTTTTTTCGTGCCAGCAAAAAACGATTTCTTTGAAAACAAAATCAAATTTTCAAAAAAAAATCACATTTAAAAAAAATCAAAGTTCAAACGACAGTTGCTACACCTCTGTTTTCACGTAAAAGTGTCATTACCAACTTTTATTGTCCTCATAATTTCCTTTAATTTAAAGTCTATCCCGGAATTATCGTGCATATATTTCAAAAACAAATATGTATAGTTTAAATATTAAAGACAACTTCCAAGGAAACTGGAATTTTAAAGACAAATTAAAAAAAATATATATATATTTTTTTTCATGTTTAGGACTCCATATTACACCAGAAATTTGTATGCACAGCCCTTCGACAACAATTTTTTTGCATACTATAATATCGAAATCGCTATCAATTCGAGTAAAATTGTCGAAATTGCCACACCCCTTTTGGTACCTCCCTCACACAATGGCCAAATCTTTCCATATATGAACAACTCATAACATTCTCAAAGAAACCGCAGAAATTACTTTTGCAAAACAAGGTGAACTAAACCACATAGGCAAAGCACCAGGCCGACACATAAATATACTTCAAAACGGACTACCCACTGAGTCCTTTGTCAGTGTCCAGTCTTAAGCAAAAGAAAAAATATCGTTTTCTTTATAGACTATAGCGGAAATTCCGGGCTTCGAAACAGTAAGAATATTGGCATTCATTCATTAAAATGGCATCCATGATATTAGAGGATGTCCGAGGCTTCCAAAGCTGTAGAAGGCATCACGCGGAAATAACCCAAATAAAAAAGGAATCAAAAGAGACGAAAGGAAAACAACATGAGGGACAACAATGGATGAATCATGATCCTAGACAAACTCTACGGTCATCCTCTTACAAACTAACCCAATACTGGTTCATATAGGCACTTAAAATTATTTTTAAAGTACCTACTTTTCAGAGCAAAATGGTCGAATTTGCCTAGTCCCTTTGGGTCACATTGTATCAATTATAATCACAAATTGGAATGAGAAAATAAGTTATATTTAATGTCAAATGAACGATGTAAATGCTTTAAAAAATACTTCATATATTTCACGTTGTGGCAAATCTAATAAATTACTTAATATACGCTCCATTCAATGGACAAAAAATGTAAAAATATTAACGGTGGACAAAAATAGAAAACGCATAGGAGGAATACATAAAGAAATTAAAAATCCAAAGACGTTTCCAAAATAAAAAGAAAGAAAACTAGAAAACAATTTTTTGTTGACTTCAAAGGTATCTTTACTGTGTTAAGCAATTCCCCCGACTGAGGACGTGACGAAAGTATATAATTAACAGAGAGGGACTTGAAGGAAAAAGTTAAATAGCGTAGGCCAACATAGAAAATTTTGTTTTTTGTATATAATTAAATAGTGATAAAATGGAGACACAGGTTGACAATATTTTTTAAAATAATGCCGAATACATTAGAATAGATTTTTGACTTGTTTTTTTAATTGTACAATTCAAAAATATGGCAAGTAGAAAAGTTTCACCCTATGTACTCGTACTAAAACATAACTTACAGAGAAGCTTGTGTGCGTGATGCCAGACTGAGTAGAAAAAGTTTGTTCATGCATCTCCAACACAAAGTACAATTCTGAAATGCTTATGGTGATTTCGTTTGTGCAAAAACATGTAACATGTTTTCTACATTTTACACTGAAACCGCATTTTTAAGTTCGTTGTAAAAATGCTGCAGCTGTATGAACGGGTTTTGATTTCGATTGTAAAATTATTACACTCCGCAAATGCGAAAATATCGCATTTTTCACACTCAGTCCAGTCCACGTTGTGGACTGGTTCTGAAGTTGTCAAAAACAGATTTCAGAACCAAACCTAAATGAAAGTGTACTTTGTTAATTCACTACCATATGGCTGCCTACAATAATGTAGGTATGGGTTTTACTCACCGCACGATTTTTGTTCGATCGTGCGCATGCAATATGCGAAATTAGCATTAGGTAAAGAGGGAATTTTTAAAATGTCGCAACATGATGGGGTGACATTATTACATAGTTAGGCTATGCATTAGTCGGTTCGGCTCGACTAAAATTATATAAATTTTAATTCCCGACACCACACTGTGGAACAGGCTATTAACGCTTTATGCATTTGATAGTAACGATTACAAATAGAAGAGAAATAAAATCACCTTTTCAGTCGATTTCACCTTGTCCGCCTGTCTGGCTTTTTGTCCATATACTCCAGTGATTAAAGTACATATCGCTTTGTGAAAATCGGCACAGTTGATTTTCTTGGATTAGGAAGATCACTATTGAGAATGGGTAGTATAGGTCATAGTTTTTACGCTGAGTTGTTATCTTACGTCATATAATACGCAATTAATTCGGCATACAATTTTTAGTTCCTAAACGCAAAGGAAAAAAACGTTTTTCGCAAACATTTTTCTTTGTCTCAAACGCTTTACTTTTCCCGTAACGGTTGAAATATTAGCGGTGAATGCAAAAGTTTATCGTAAACGTAGTTTCTCTTGCTGTAAACGAACATTCTTTCATTCCAACACTTTCGTAATTAACTTTTATGGTAAACGAAAAACGTTTACGGAACCATATTGTATTTAAACATGATTGAATATATTAAAGAGAGTTGAGAGAACAAAGAGCTAAACTTGTTTTCATTTTGTGAGAGTGCGGTTTTATAACTTTTTTATTATTTATATGACGGAAAAATATGTGCAGATGTATGTGTATAGAACTCAAAAGATGCAGATGTGTGTGTATACAACACAAAAAGCAACGTTGCAACGTTTCTGCAAAAAGATGGAGATGTGTGTGTACAAAACACAAAAAGAAACGTTGCAACGTTGCATACATGTTTGTCCGCGTTGCTTTATTAACAGACGGTGGTGGACATTAATTTATATGCATCCCTCCCTCCGCACTGTTATACAGTGTTTTCCAACAAGAGGTGTTATTTTGAATCACCCATTATTTCGGTAGCTGTCACTTTTGTAGCTTTTACTCTTTGAAATAAATTTATTCAGGCACAATACAACTGGATACTTCCGGAAACTGCTGATATTTTCAACACCAAACAGTTAAACTTTGTTTTTTAATGACACTATGCAACACGATTTTTCACCCGAAGTTTTTCATTTTAGTTTCTGATGTAGTTTAGTATTCTATTCATGAACGTGGAAACTTTTGAACTAAAAAGTTTGATATATGTTAAGATAACATCTCGCTTTGATCCATACAATGGACTACTACATTTTTAATATGTTCTAACATACATGCTTTCTTAGTTACAGTTTGTCTACAACTCAATTAGAAAATACCAGCCAAATAATAGTAGAGGTGTTTGTCGGGGAGCTCCCGGGTACATTTTACTAAAAATTGTGACATTTTTGATTATAAACATAATTTAGTAAAACATATTAAATATTGTATTTCAATCAAATTATTCTTTTGCGACAATCGTTTTCTCATTTATTGTTAAACTGGCATTGCTTGTGACCAACGCAATGACCGTTTGCAACAAACGTTTTACAGGGTTTGGGATAAACAGGCATTGCCAGTGACAACACACAATAACCGTTTGCAACAAACGTTTCACAGGGTTTGTAATAAATATAAAGCATTTACGATAAGTACACTAAACTTTCTTTGGGTTTTGGGATAAACATAAATCGTTTGCGACAAACATACACCACAAACGAAATTCGTTTGTCTAATTTTTCGTTTGGGAGTAACGAATTTCTTCTTTGCGTGTATGGGCCATCACCATTCCTATCTAAAATGGTGCATCTGGGTCCATGTTATGAGAAATATCCCATACGAAGATCCCTTTGGATTTGAGTCAGTTTCCCCACGTTCTAATTTGTCAGTTTACCGTTTATTTGGCCTTGCGTCATTCCTAGCCAAAATTATGAAATTGGTACTTTTTTATATAGACCTCATAAAAAGGTCACTTCGGATTTAACTCCAGTCTCGAGAAGTCACATTTCTATAAGTCACATGAGATCCAAGAGCTTTTAATATAATTACGCTGGTGGCGTAATCGGTCCATGTTTGCAGGACCTTCATCGTCAATGGCGACAGCTATACGCGTACATCGATGATTGCCAACTTATTTTGGCCAGAATTGGAAGATATGACACCGACGACATGTGGTTTCAAAAGGACGGTGCGCTTATGCCACATTGGACATTTTACAAGGCGATTTGCCGCATGGTCATCTCACGTGGAGGTGATGTGAACTGGCCGCCGAGATCGTACGATTTAGATTTTTTCTTGTGTGGTTTTCTTAAGTCACATGTCTGTGCGAAAACTCCACAAACCACAGCGGCCCTTAAAGCCAACATAACCCATCTATCAAATTCAGCCTGATTAATGCGCCAGAGTCATGGAAAATTTTACATTTCGAATGCGCGCAATTGAAACAATTGTCGCTAGTCTTGGTATCATTCTTCTGTAACTGACACCATTTTTACATAGATTTGAAAACTAAGCCATATTTTCTAGAGATAGATTAAACACTGTCCTATGCCCGAATATAAGATGAACCACTTACAAGCGACTACAATTAATATCACTGACATCAAGACTGCTATATCTTCAATTTATTGTCCTCCAAGGTATAATATCGACAAAGATCAATTTGCGGACTTTTTCTCGACACTGGGGTCGAAGTTCGTTGCAGCTGGGGATTATAACGCCAAACACACATTCTGGGGCTCACGCCTTACTACACCAAGAGGCAGACAATTGTACAGTACAATAACATCTACCAATCTAGATACTGTTTCTAGCGGTCAACCAACCTACTGGCCTTCAGATTTAAACAAAACACCCGATTTAATTGACTTCGCTTTTTGTGAAAAATATAAGTCGCGAAAACCTGTCTGTCCGTCCATCATTAGATCTTTCATCAGATCATTCTCCAACAATCCTTATTCTGTTTGAATTCAGACAAGAAAATGTACTTGCAACTATTTTAAACCAGCGCAAAAAACTAGACGAAATACAAAAAATACATAAGCACACATTTATATGGGGAAATTTCATTACGATCGTCAGACGATATAGAGTCAGCCGTAAACCTTCTCACAGATGTATTAAACAATGCATCACAGCCACTTGAAATCGATGCTCTCGTCAGGGAGAAAAGAAACCTCAGAAGGGAATGACAGCTCTAAGAAGGATTCTTCGAATTTGCCAAAGAAAACTAAACGCTGCATTAAAGTCAATCGAGGAATCTACTCTCAAGGAGTACCTACGGAATTTGGAACCATCAAAAGGAACAGACTATAATCTCTGGAAAGCCACAACAAATATGAGAAGACCGATTGCACACGAATCACCACTTCGTCTAGAAAGTGGCTGCTGGGCAAAGAATACAGAAGAGAAAGTTAATGCATTTGCAACCTAACTAGAAACAGTATTCACACCTAATGCTAATTCACATAGTGTAATCCCTCAAGATATATATAGAACAGGATCTGCAATCAATGGTATGTACAGTGCAAATCCACCCGCAATCATCGAAGAAGTCTCAAACCCCCTACGATTAAAGCTTAAAGACATTGAAGAATCTATAAATGATCTAAAACTGAAATAATCGCCCGGAGGAGATGTGATAAACGCAAAAATGCTAAAGGAACTTACTCATTCAGCTGTCAGAACAATATTATTTATCTTCAACAGCATTTTACGCCTAGGCTATTTCCCTAGATCATGGAAACGATCTGAAATAGTAATGATTCCTAAGCCTGGCAAAGACCCTAGTCAAATAAAATCGTATCCACCGATAAGCTTGTTATCAATTCTGTCAAAAATGTTTGAGAAGAACTTCTTAAAAAAGATAGTACCACACATATTGTCAAACGGTGTGATTGCCAATGACCAATTTGGATTTCGAGAGAAGCACAGCACCATTGAACAGGTACACGAATAACAACTTCAATACGAAAAGCCTACGAAAATAAACAGTACTGATCAGCACTCTTCATAGATATCTCCCAAGCCTTTGACAAGTTATGGCACGAAGGCCTAATGATAAAAATATGTAGATTGTTACCAGATAATACGCACAAACTTATGGCGAGCAACCTATCAAATCGGTCATTCAACGTAAAGTCAAAAGGCTCACTTTCCAGCACCAAACAAATTTCTGCTGGTGTTCACCAAGGAAGCATCCTTGGGCCAATACTGTATGTTATATGTATATACTGCCGACATGCCCACTACACCTTCAACACACATGTCCACATGATTAGGGCGGGTCGATTTAAAAATCGCCCATTGCTCAGTGAAAATCGTATTCTAGGGATCAAAATAAGAAACTTTGCCGAAGGAATTCTGATGTGGGATTTTTCAAAATTTGCCCCTACCCAAAAGTTTGACCCAAATTCCGAGAATTCGTTTTAGAGGTATGGTTCCTTCGGCAAAGTTTCTTATTTTGATCCCTAGAATACGATTTTCACTGAGCAATGGCGACTTTTTTTGCCTCCCCACAAATCGACCCGGCCTAATAATGATCCTACAACTGCATCCAACCAACTACAAACACAAGTCCGTCAGCTAGAAAAATGGCTGCAAGAATGGATAATAGTAGTCAACGCAAGTAAGTGTACTCACGTCACATTTACCCTCAAGAGGGATACATGCCCTGCTGTGAAAATCTTCAACTCTATGGTACCTCAAAAAGATAACGTGAAGTATCTAGAAATCCACTTGGACCGTCGTCTGACTTGGACACACCATATAAACGCAAAATGAACCCAAATAAAGCTGAAATCAAATCAGCTGCAATGGCTTATCAGTCCCAGGTCAACTCTACACTTAGAATACAAAGTCTTGTTGTACAAAACAATTATAAAACCAATATGGACGTACGGCATTCAACTCTGGGGAACAGCATGTGCAACCAATATCAATAAGTTACAAAGAAGACAATCTACCATTCTGCGAAAAATCGTTAATGCCCCTTGGTATATAAGGAACGCAAATATTCATAAAGACTTTAACGTAACAATAGTAACTGAAGAAATCGGATATCTTTCCCGAAGCTATATAAACAGATTAAACTCTCATCCAAATATTCTCGCCAGAGAACTTTTAAACCTTGAAGGACATACACGCCTCAGATGAAGAAACATCTAAGACCTGATACAGATATAGCTTGAGAACAACTTGGCACCAACTTCCTTAGCAAATAACTTAATGTTAACACTTTGAATAAAATTTTATATATAAATACAAGGTGGCGCAAAAGTAATCCTCCTATCAGAAAATGCTATAAATTTTGCGATTGGCCCCTAATGTCAGTTCTGTTTTGACATTTGTGTAGTAAACACATGCGAAATACACGTTAATAAACAATGTTACGCTACACTGCTCCAGAACGCGGAATATTGCTGACTATTTATTTGACCAATAATCGGTCGGTGACTTTGGCACAGATTTCCTGGCCGTCCAACGCCTACTGGTGAAACACTGCGACGTTTAGCCGCTCGCCTCGAAGAGACTGGCACAACACGAGATGCTGCCAGGCGTGGCAGATCCCGGAGTAGCCGTTCTGCAGAGAATATTGCTGCTGTAGCAGAGGATGTCATGGAAGCGCCGTCGACATCGACCAGACGACGTGCCACGCAAATGGGTATCAGTCGACGGTCTCTACAGAGAATTTTGGTACAAGATTTGAAGATGTTTCCGTACAAAGTCCAGACGGTGCATCAGCTGTTAGCTGCTGACCGCCAATCGCGTCTAACATAACATCGAAAGGTTACTTTTGCGCCACCTGTTATAAGGTGCAATCTCGCATGGTTCATTACACTGGTAATTCCCCTTAGAATAAATTAGGATAAGATTTGATAACTTATTGTTATTTTCATTTACCGAAATATTCAATAAATAAATATGAATATGAAAAAAAAAATATTTTCTAAAAAATTTAAACCCTTATAATTTTACTTTCTCCTTTTTTTTACTTACTCCTTTCACCACACCGTGGTACAGGGTACTACAGATTTATTTTGTAGCGCCTAAGCGTTACAAATTCAATCTAGCTTTTTCTGTCCGTCCGTCTGAGCAATTTTGATTATTTCACTAGATTCAAAATAAAGATTTACAACCGAATAATATGTATGTCACAACAAAAAATATGTTGAGCTGTGTAACTGACCGTTCGTTCACTCATTTCAAGCGTCAGTAAATATCTTCAAATAAAATCTTGAAGTTTATTACGCTGAAATTATGACGACTCTTGTCATAGGTTTCGTTGATATGCCACAATTGTCATTCACATTTGACTAATACGACGCGGCGGCGTCGGCGCATAACGAAACGTATGAAACGACGACGACCACGACAGAGTTCGTTAGTTCGTCGTTGAAGATTCGTAGGAACAAACAAGTTTATAAATGGATTTCATTTTATTTTAAAATTTATTGGCATTTTTCATGCAAACAAAACCGTGAAGCAAGGCACGCATTGCCATTAAAATATGTAATTATTTTTTATTTATGACAAACTCGAGCCGAGGTGCGTCGCTCAAAACTGACAAACAATCCTATAGAAATTGAAAACAAAAAACAATAAATAAACATTTTTGGAGGAATATCTTTAAATACAAAATTTGTTTCCGCGAATGCAAACGCTGGCGTTTCATTGACATCAGCAGAACGTGTGTCTTACAACACTTGCATTTTACGGGCGTTTAGCGATCAAAAACTGAAAACATTTCCATTGTTTACAGTCGTACCGCCACTAGTGGTTTTGTAATCCCCTCCATTATCTCTGTGACTGCCGCCACAGACAATATTTTTTGGAATGTGCAACAATGCCACATAAAACTGCAACTGCAAAAAGGTGCTGGGATTTGTTTCGGTTTTTCTTTCAGAGTTTTCCTTACGAAATTCCTGATTTTAATGATTGAGTGATTTATACTTCCAATAACTTGTTGGCCACTTGAGCGATAAGGAGGAGTAGAAAACGTGACACGAGTTGAGATTTTGTTATTTTCGCCCAAGCTATTGATCACGGTGGTAATTTTCACTTGTTTTGCTTGGATTTTTGCAGTGTTCCTTTTCTGTGTTAAACTGACGGACGGTCAAATGTGAGCAATTTTGAAATGAAGTTATTTGTGTGTTTCGTTTTTGTTCAAACGATTACACTTTTACAAGTTCGTAGTATTTTTTTAAATCATATATCGCGACCTAAGAGTGTAAAAGCGCTAAGTCCAATATTTAAAATTTTGCAGGAGAGGCAAAATGCTTACCGTATATTTATGTTTTTACAACTGATATATGGACTTAGCGCTTTTACGATTCAGATATTATAGATGACAGATCATGATTTTTTAGACTTTTTGTTTCCAAATCGATGTTTATTCAACTCACCTTGCATTTCGCTTCAAAAAATACATTTAGGCGAAAAGTGGACTTAGCGCCTTTTCTCTCTTAGGTCGCGATATGTATGTTAAAGGCTGTTATTGACTGCAAAAAATAAAATGTTTCCTAAATTCATTTCGCCCTTTGTATGATAGCTACCAAAAGCGTATGTCTGATTTATTTGAGTTGGAAGTGATGAAGAAAATATTAGGCGTATGTGTAGGTGCAGTAGATTCGAATAGGTTGCTGAATATGCAGTTAATTAAAAAAAGATAATTGAATTTCAATAAAAAAATCAATTTGTTCGGCATTTTATTGGTTACGCATTATTTGTAGAACAGGATTTCATTCGGGTGGCTGCCTTGACCGATTTCGTAGTTGCGTATCCTACAAACCCAATTTCCATAGATTTTGGTGACGGTTTCTAGCTTTATCTCACGGATGGCTTGCACGATATTCGCCTTACGGGCTTGAATCGTTAAGGTATTATTCGCATAACATCGGACCTTCACGGTGTCCCACAATAGGTAAATCGCAACTCCACTCTCTGAGGATGCATTGCTTCATCATTGTCCACGATATGAAAATGCGCTTCGTCACAAAAGATGATTTTGGAAGAAAAATCTTTGTTCATTTCGAGATGCTCTGAGGCCCAAAATGAGAAGCGATAAACAAGAGGATGGTGGTGGCATTCACTTGCCCATTTAAGGCTGGGTTAGGCAAACGTAACCGTAACGTCGCGATACCGTAACAATCAGCTGATTCAATCTGACTTATGGAAATCAGTGTAAACGATTAGCCAATAGAAACGAAACGTAAACGGACGGCTGCATCTGCTGAAATTTGATTTGGACGGGAAGTTTAGGTGCATTTGCAAACAAAATCAGCAAGAAAACGAAAAAACAAAACATTTTTGCTAAACTTTTTAAATGGAATGATAAATAAGTAATTAAATGTTAAAATAAGAGCAAAAACATATAATATCAAATAAAGATGTTAGAGTTTTTGTTGTGAATGTTTACGTTTTTACATTATTATAACAAGTTAGTAGCTAACTCCCCAAAGAAATAAGAGCCCAAGGCTGCATGCCGCCTTCTAGGGAGAGCAGGACACATACACAGAAAGTGTTCTATTGATTCCTCCACAGCTTATGCAAAAGTCATTAAGCAAGACCTTCAATCTCTCTGCGTGCCGTCCAAAAGACGCGTCATAAAAGACGCAATAAGAGAGACGTCCGTCCGGTCTCGATAACGACCGGACGTCTCACTGGCCACATCAGCCTGGAACATATGCAGTTCCTGACAACTGACAACCTTTCATTAGTTACCGTAAGGCCACTATCTCTAATGAAGAGCTTGTAGGTAGCTAGAGGCACACCCACGTATTCCAATTACCCACCCTGGAGCGTGTTAGGTTCATCTGTTTTGCAGTTCCTGTATCAGGTGTATATTGAACTGTTCAGCCATCTCATTAAGATATCTACGACATTCGGGGGCAGTTTTTGACTTCAGGAATATAGTTTCCAGCGACTAGATAGCAGCCGGACTATCAGAGAAAATCTTTATACCGGCTTTGGTCAGCACATTTATTTTCAGCCATTCCGCGACCTCTTTAATAGCTAAGATTTCTGATTCCTGCCTGGTAAACACTACAGTGATTAATCCTTCTTTTTACAATGGATAGCTCAAGTTCTTCAGAAAATATACCAAAGCCCACTTGATTATTGAGTTCGGAACCGTCTGCATTGAATTTACCAAATCCCCTATGTCCTGGATACAACCATTCTATTCTGATCTATTGGTTATAAGGGTGAGATACTTCTTGTCAAAGAGCGGTTCAGTAATAGTGTAATCATCAGTGCCCAGAAGGTCAAGCATTCTGTCTAGAATGACACTATGTCCGTATCCATTTCCCGATCGTGACAGTTCCCAAAACCTAATCGCAGAACATTCTACATAGTACACTGCTATAATGTCAAGCGACATTAACTAAACTCTGTCCTCGTTCTTATTAAAAGGACTAGAAAGGCTCTTTAGACTCTTTCTTTAGAGAACACCTGGATACAAAACTCTTGTCGGGAAACCAACATACAACATAGGATAATTCAACAATTCCTTATATTACTGTAGGGACGCGTTGGGGCATTTCTCCTAAAATCCTACACTCACTGGATATTCATAGCGGTAGTTCTCTCAATACTGCATTGTGCGGCATTGCGGTATGCTGGACAGCAAATGGTAAGCAGATCAGGCAATTAATGAATGTTCAGAGAACTGCTTGTCTAAGCATAAACGGAGCTTTAAAGACTGCAGCGCCAGAGTCTCTACGAGTCCTACACCATCTACTGACTATTGATATTGTAGCTAGAGAAGTTGCAACCAGAGTGGCTAAACTAGAACCGCACCAACAAGAGCATTGGAGACTATACTGCACATCCAACCGATAGATATCCGTATAAAGTATGAGGCAGCCCCCATAGCTAGACGTCACAAGTGATGGGCGAATAGATAAATCGAGACCACAAATCGTTCCATCAGAAGATATTACAATCACTGGTCGGTCATATTTAAACAACAGAAATCTCCGACCTCATTCCTAAAGTACGGCTTACAGTTACCTGTGATTCGTTTGTGACAGACAGATGCTCCTAGAAAAGTGGAACACTAGCTCATGTGCCAGTGGGAGCCAGCAGCTACACGGATGGGTCTAAGCTAGGAGGAAGGACGGACCTGGAACTTTTATTGATGAACCAGAAGTCGAACTTTGCTTCCGCCTCCCAGACCATAACACAGTATTTCAAGCAGAAGTTCGAGCAATCACGGAGTGTGTGAACTGGCTCAATAATACCACAAAGTCTAAATATGCCAACATATTCATAGATAGCCAAATGTCAATTAAAGCAATAACATCGGAAAGGGACAAATCCAGAACTGCGTTAGACTGTGAAAGAACGATAAATGATTACTCAGCCCATGGTCAATTACGTATTTACTGGGTACCAGGACACCACGAAGTGATTGGAAATGAACGGGCAAACAGCTTGGCTTTAAAGGGCAGAGAACTTCGCGTAATAAGCTTAGAAAATTGGAAACCTT
The DNA here is from genome assembly GCA_963930755.1 of Eudasyphora cyanicolor. Taxonomy (NCBI): domain Eukaryota; kingdom Metazoa; phylum Arthropoda; class Insecta; order Diptera; family Muscidae; genus Eudasyphora; species Eudasyphora cyanicolor. Next base: position 137,896,784 of record OZ005735.1, read on the forward strand.
TCGAAGCCACGAAAGATGAGTTGAAGCACTGGGCAGTGATATCTCACAAAACCGTGTGGAATAGCGCCACAGTAGGAGCAACTGCAATGATAATGTGCAGTGACCCAAATGGGAAGAAAACGAGTGGTTTTCTGAAACTAAAAAAGATTGAGATTAGTAAGATGATGAGTGTTCTACATTGAAGCTTACAAGCACATCTTCATCGCATAGGACTAACAGAAAACGACGAGTGCAGGGCATGCAGGGAAAACATCGAAACGATGGAACATTTTCTGTGTCACTGCCCAGCATTCACACATGCAAGATCCCGATATTTCGGGTCCGGCATATTGCCAGACTTAACTCATTTTAGAGGATATGACTAGAAGATACTGAGAAAATTCGTGTCTTGTACCGATTTTCTGTAACTCGTGAGGTATAAAAAGACCATTAATAAGGAGCGCACAACAGGCCGAACCACTGGCTTAAGTGTATGTCCATGGACATTATACGTTTATACACCTTCGAAAGGAACTTTGTCACTAAGCTACCTGCCAGAGAGGACTGGGTTAGCGGATGGTTCGAAGCTTGATGATATGATTGGCTTAGTAAAGGTTAACACTGTAAATAACTTTGTCTTGATATAAGCCCGCAGACTACCAGATACTTGCAGTGTCAAGCTGAAACAAATGCAATGAGGGAAGTCGCCAAAAGGCTTAGGAGCAACATAGTAACCAACACTGGCGTCGTCATTTACTCTGACAGCCAGGATGCCATTAAATCTCTGGAGGCTACATCCCTAAATTCATAAACAGCCCTTGACTGCCGCAGATATTTCAATGATATGGCTGAGCAGTTTAACATACACCTCATATAGGTACCTGGGCATAGGGATATCCCGGGGAACTGCAAAGCTGATGAAATGAATTGCTAGGAAAAATTCTAGAAGAATTTGTATAAATTGGTGCGCCACTGTCCATCTGCAAGCTTTGGCTTAGGCGAGAGGCAATCAGGTAGTCCAATGTAAGATGGACAAATATCGACAACTGTATGGTAGATAGACAAATCTGACCACAATACGACCTAAGAAGCTAAAAATTTCTCCTCGCACTGGGGAGGAAAAGTCTGCCGACGTTAGTGTCAGTTCTGACCTGACATTGACTGACCGGCGAACATGCCAGAAGGTTGGGAATTGAGACCATTAACTTCTGCAGAAACTGTGGAGATATGAAGAAAGTTGAGAACATTGAACACCTTCGTTGTTACTATCCCGCATTGAGTAAACCACGTCTGTATACACTGGAGTCGACCTTTCTAGGAAGTCTGACAGATCTTTCCCGTACCGACATTCGTATTACTGATCACTTTGTGCATCAAACAGGTCGGTTCCGATGAGGTAGCATTAGGGACCTCAATTGCTCTATGTGAGCTGGTAACTCAACCTAATTCAACCTAACATAGCCTAACTATAAGGGCATATCGCTTATAAAGACCAAATGTTGTCAATCCCGTAAGGGTCTTTATAAGTGATTTAGACTGCCGCTGAAGTTAAATTCATGAGCAAATTGAAAACTACTTTCACTCATAATCTATTGCGAAACATATATAACAAACAATTGCAGCCCTTTTTTAAAAATTTCACTTCCCATGTTGTGAAACATCCTCAATAAATACCCAAAACTATGTCAGACCAGCGTACGTATCAGATTTCTAATTAGAAAGCTTTCGGCATTCATTTAATCATAAATTGTCACATTAATGTTAAATATTTGCCATCATATTCGATTGATGATTTATGGCCCGCAGCCATTTCACAATTAAACATGCAACACCACGCCCAATTAATGAACACTAAATGAATCTGAAAAGTTGGCAACAAATTGAAATTTACCTATCCTATCCTCCTCCTATGTAGCAGCAATAACAATAACAACAACGACAACAAAACTGTTAACTTAAGCCGAAGAAACGGCCATAATTACGAATCGTAGAAACTAATCACGTTCTTGAAATGAAACGCAAAAACCAAAACGAAAAGTCATAAAAGCCAAGTTTCAATGTAACTGAAATTTGAATTGGATATTGCAAAAACAACTTTACATTGAAAACTAAAAACGTTTTGAACTTTCAATGAAATTCTTGCAATGAAATTGATGCAAATTTTAACCTACATTTCGTAAGCAAAAATCATTTGCAAAATTCAATGGATTCTTACCAATATTGAGCTGAGAAGTTGTGAAGCGGTTGTCATTGGCAACCTATAATTATAGTTTTTCGTTTGCATTGGAATGGTAATTGATCACCCTACATTCGAATTTAAGACGCTTTGGGGAGTTAGTAAAAATGTATCATATCAGTAATATTTTCAAGATTATATGTAAATACCTTATAATGAAATCAACAACGATGCAGGGTGGAAAAAAGGGAAGAGTAAAGCTATTGGCTTCGGTGATGCCAGATCAGTAGACCTGTATAAGGTTGCTCTAAGTCGAGTGGGTGAGATCTGACCGCAGGCTATGTTCGATGTTGTCGAGAAAACTGACATCCCTAGTCGCCTCAGAGCCCTCATCTGGGTTACAGAAGAACCATCCGACTGCCATTCTGAAGTTGCTAAGAGTTTGCAATCCTGATCTGCTCACCCATAATTGGAAAATTGGCAAGATTGATAAAGCGAATAGTAAAAAGCGGCAGATCAACTTAGTCCTTAATGCTGAATCCTTCCCCCACTTACAGCAGGCAAATGGAGCTCGCGATATCAGAGTGGAATGGTCGGATGGCAGAACATAGGAGATTTATTAACTTCTATACTGACGGTTTCAAACTCAACAACCAAGTGGGCTTTGGTGTCTTTTCTGAGGAACTTGATCTATTTATTGCGAAAAGACTGTCTGATCACTGTAGTGTTTACCAGGCAGACATCTTAGCTATAAAAGAGGTAGCGGAATGGCTGTAAATTAATGTTCTGACCAAACGCGGTATCAATATTTTCTATATATAACTATATTTCTGAAACTAAAGTATATTTCTGAATTCAATAACTGCCCTCGACTGTTGCAGATCTCTTGACGAGATGGCTGAACAGTTCAATGTTCACCTGATGTTCACCACAGGGGCATACCAGGGAACTGCCAAGCAGATAAACTTGTAAGACGAGGAACTACCTTCCACCTTCCAGAGAAACTGGAATTCGAGAATATGGGCATGCCTCTAGCGACCTGCAAGCTCTTCTTGAGAGAAAATGCCTAACGTCAACAAATGTCTAGACAGAAACTGCATACATACATTCCAGGCTGATATGGCCCTGCCTAAATTTCAAACGCACCAGCGCGCTGCTATCGTTATCGAGACCGGGCATCTCACTTATAGTGTCCGTCATGTCGGTTCACTGCCTTATTTGATGGCAGTAAGAGCGATTGAAGGTCTTGCACTATGACATTTGCAGAAGCTGTGTAGATGAAAGATGAAATGGAGGAATCAATAGAACACCTTCGGTGTCTGTGCCCCGCTCTCTCCAGAAGGCGGCATGCAACATTAGGCTCTCATTTCTTTGTGGAGTTACCAAAGTTGGCTGATCATCAACTGGTTCAACGGGAGGGGCTAAGGATAATTTATGTTTTCCCTTACGTCCCTGTGGTAGCACAATGGACTATATAGTCTAAGAGAGTATGTTATATAGGCTGCCACACTTACCCAGCCTAACCTAACCCTGCGATATTGTTCTCAATGTTTACAAGCAGGATGTAGTCCCAACTACGGAAGGTGAGGTAATAACCGTGGTTACCACCCAGATGTCTGGAAGTGTGGAGCCATCCACGCCAATCATTTCTGGAGCCTCAGGCTCTAACATAAAGGCGGTACCATGTATTTCCGGCGACGTTTGCATGTCTTCGGACACTGAGGGGCTGGGAGGAGTTTGTGAACTCTGCGAAGCATCGGATTCCAACGATGGACAACTTCTAATTATCATCACAAAAAAGCAAGCCCAGTGGCAGTATTGTAGCGCCTGTCCTCAGTTGCAGTAGACAATGTCCTGATACAGGACCCTACGTAGTAGGAGGAAAGGTTTGTGGCATCAGAACTCCCGTCTTTAAGCTGCTTCTGACTAATTGTGAAGGTACTCTAATAACCTGCATTTTGGCCAAGAAAGATCTAAACATTTTTCTCTTACCTAATTACAGTGGTAAAGACCAAACATCTGCCAGTCTAGGAATAGGTAATCGGAGATACTAGATAGGCTCCAGTTATTTGCCTTATGAAGACATAGAAGTCCCATCAGCTTCCTTCAGGACAGTAGCAGAAAAACCAACCTTAGAAGAGTGAGAGCTGATAATTGGCGCAAATGTTAACGTTCATCATTCTATTTGGAGTAGCACGGATACAAACCACAGGGGTGAGTCACTTTTTTTACCTTGTTGTAACTTCTAACCTATCTATTTGTAACAAAGGCAATACATCAACCTTTACAAAATTTGCTTGTCAAAAACCAAGGTCCAACGGAAACTAATGACGCCAACAACAGCAACTTAGGAAAGCTTAAAGACGACCTTGGTACACCTGCTGTGCAGAAGTGGAAAAGATCTCTGACGCCGCAGGGCTGTGGAAGATACTATCCGCTACTCCCTGTACAGTGAGATACCTGCAGGATGAGGTCAACAGCTGGACAAAAAAACCGCTAGCAGACGCTGAAACTATCGCTCAACACACATTTCCCGGCGAAGTCACCGACAGAACTCGAGGAACAGCAGGACCAAAAAGAGAGTGAGTGAACTAATTGTTGACTGATGAGTCCAGTATTAGCTGGGCGATTGAGCTCTTTAAATCACCTGGAACAGACGCCATTTCACCAACAGAAATGCAGAAAAAAATTAATCCCTGGCTGGAGACAATTTTTGAAGGCTGTATCAGGCTCTCATATACCCCAATCGATGGATCACAGACCAGGCCAAAGGACTTCAGGCCAATAAGCCTATCCGCTTTCCTCTTCAAAGGTCTGGAAAAAAATTTAGATTCTTTCATTATAGAAAAACTGTATACAAAACTCCTGTCGGCAAACCAATATGCTTACAACAAAGGCAGGTCTGCAGAACTGGGTCTCAGATGTCTTACTAGTCTCGATCATGTCTAGTTTCAGTAAACTACATACATACATTCTTCTCATTTGTGTCACCCTATAGTATCTATGCAGTTTCTACCACAGTGTTGCTATCCCACATAGCTTTGTGAGCCATCACTATCACCAAATTTACTACTTAAAGTTCTCTTCCCTATGAAAGTTATCTTCCCACTTGAAACTATTCCGCTGTGTCTTGGTACCCAAATATACGCACTGCGTATTACGCAGTTGACCATGGACTGAGCAGAAAATGTAGAAACACAGCAGCACTTGATTGTAGAAAATAATCTCTTATATTCCCAATAGATGAAAGAATAAACCCAAAACAGGGAACAACGGGCCAATTAGATTGGTTCTCTTTATTAGGAAGTAAAAGGTCCCACATGTGGACCCTCCTCGGATATATGCAACAGAGATAGTCTTCTTTGAAAAATTAACATTTCAAGGTATAATAATATATAGGAAATTGTCCTTCAGACTAAATGTATTGGAACGGATCGCGTTGGGGCTTCTCTAATAAAATCGTCCAATGGATATATATAGCAGTAGTTCGCCCAATACTGTTGTACGGCAATGCGGTGTGATGGACGGCAAGTGATAAACGATCCATTACCTACCAATTATCAAAGGTTCAGAGAACTGCCATCCTGTGCAGCAATGGAGCCGTAGATCTCTTAACGAGATGGCTGAGCAGTTTGCCATCAATTCTCTGGAGGCCACATCCCTAAATTCACAAACTGCCCTCGACTACCGCTGATCTTTCAACGGTATGACTGAGCAGTTTAACATATACATCATATACTTCATAGGGATAACCCGGGAACGGCAATGCCGATGAACTTAATAGGAACACCATAAATTCTAGAATAATTTGCATATAATGGTGCGCATCTGTCCAAATGCAAGCATTTGCTTATGCAAGAGGCAGTCAGTCCACCAAATGAGCAATCGAAACCTGTAGGATAGCTAGGATCTGGCTTCGATAAGACATAGGTTAGGTTGCAGAGAGGATACTTTTAAACGTCTCATGTCCATGGACATACACTTAAGCCAGTGGTTCGGCCTGTTGTGCGCTCCTTATTTATGCTCTTTTTATACCTGACGAGTTACAGAAAATCGGTACTAGACACGCATTTTCTCAGTGTCTTCCAGTCATAGCCTCTGAGATGAGTCAAGTCTGGTAATATGTCGGACCCGAAATTTTGGGATCTTGCATGTGTCAAAGCCGGGCAGTGATACAGAAAATGTTCCATCGTTTCGATGTTTTCCTTGCATGCCCTGCGTTTTCTGCAAGTCCTATGCGATGAAGATGTGCTTGTAAGCTTGAGCATCCCGTTAGAACACTCACTATCTTACTAATCTCGATCTAGTTTAGTTTCAGAAAACTTCTTGTTTTCTTTTAATTCTCGATAAGACCTAAGAAGGTCAAAATATCTCCTCGAACTAGAAAGGAAAAGATTGTCTACGATAGTGTCAGTTCTGCCGGAACACTAGTTGATCGGCGAACATGCCAGGAGGTTGGGAATTGAGTCCAATGACTTCTGCAGAAACTGTGGAGATGAGAAGGAGGTGGAGAGCAAGTGTTTTTTTGTTCTGCAATGAGTAAACGACGCGTGGATATACTGGGGTCGGCCTTTCTAGAAAGTCTCACTGATCTGACCGATACCGATATTCGTATTATTGATAACTTTGTGCATCAAACAGGTTGGTTCCGATGAAGGGCAACTGGTGCCCGTGGTAGCTCAAGGGACCTCAATAGGTCAATGTGAGTTGGTAACTCTGGGTATCCCATATCCCGTCCCATTATCATATTGAAACGATTCAAGGCCCTCATCAACTGGTCTTCGTTTCTATTTTTGAGTCTATATTTATATTATAAACCACTACTGATTGAAGGCGAAGTGATGTGGTCTTCTAATCGTTTTAATATGTTCAATACTTACACCTTGTATGTACGAGTATAATCCTTGCCCCACCTTATACACACCATCAAAGCCCATTCTATGTCGACCTCATTCCTGGCATATTTCACAGTCCATCTGCGAGTATGGGGGTCGCTCTGCAACTATTTGAAGTTTTTCTTCAAGTTCTTGTCATTGTTCACTGTGCAGATAGTTTATGAATTGTTATTTTCAAAATTTGCATACATAATTACAATCTGCTGTCGTAGAGAAGTAAATATAAGTAGATTTTTCAACTACCCCTTAATAAAAGAAAAAATAAAACAAATCGTAAAACATCACATCACACTTTACATGTGTCAAACCACACCTTAAGATTCCGTCCGTCCGCCTTTTCGTCTGTCTGAAATGTTAATGTTGACAAATGTGAATGTATCGCCCCATGTTTGGTATGATTTTGTATTCATCAAATCATTCGAATGGAAGTCTCGATTTGAGATAAGTGGAAAACATCGCAGTTTTGTCGCTGGATTCCTATTCGTATCATTGGCAACTGTATGTTACTGGTCCTCCCCATGACTTCTCCAATTTGTAGCTGCGGTTGTGATCGGATGTCAACTTTACAAATGTCTCCATAATAAAAGTCGCATTTGTTTTTTTTGTTTGCATTGGCAAAAAATGTCTCAATTTATTGCTAAACGAGTTGTCATGCTATCAACAAAATGTGTCCGTCCGTCCGTCCGTCGTCGACGACGATTTATTCATATTGAAGTTGTCGTCATGTTTGGAAAATCATGAGATGATATTTAAAACATTTGTTACCAATGAAATTGCAATCGAGAAAATGTTTTATTTATTTTATTTGGATAAACAACTCGATCAGGGTGTAGGATTTATCAATCAGATACATGGACGTGTGTTTAAGTCAGTAGTAGTTCGTGTGAATCATTAAGAAATTTAAGTCATAAGCAAAATAGAAATGGATTTTTTAAAGTTTCAATTGCAAAACATTTTTGGAAGTGGACCCAGTTGCCCCCATTTGTACTAATATCGATATTAGATTCGTAGTAGTTATTGTCATACAAAGCTATTTTGAAAATGAAATAGATTCCTCGGGCACACTGTGGAGAACTTTCATACAACTGCAAATAAGAGTGTACAATTTTAAATCATCCCTTCTACCCTATTTCCCCATAGGGTTAAAAAATGGCCGGCCTAAATTGTGTTACACACACACACGCAAAGAAAAAATTCGTTTCTGCGAAACGAAATATTAGACAATTACAATTCTCGTTTACGACCACTGAAATTCTTTTGGTCAGAACAAACAATTGCTTACTCGAAATAAGTTTCTGTCACAACAAACGAAATTTCAGTTCCGGCAAACGAGAATTGTAGTTGTATAATATTTCGTTTCGCAGAAACGAATTTATTCTTTGCGTACATAGAGTTACAAACATTTTACCTCACGTTATTCCCTAGCTAACGGCTATTATCATTGCTTACTTAGACATGGGGTTCATTCTCAGGCGTGAGGGGATAACAAAAGTATTATTCATACTCAAGGCGGAAAAACTTTTGCTTGGCTCTTGAAGGATCTACAAAGATCAATATATGCCTTCAATAGTAGAGAGACACATCCGTTCAGCAATCCACATGTCTAGAATATGGGCCAGTCGACAATTCATAAGTGAGCTCAATCATTTTTGCAGTACAAGAAACTCGCTATACTCGTAATAACTTTTTTTTTAGACCTGGAAGTTTTAATAATACTGGTTGTACCCAGTACTCCACATTCCAGTACATTCACACTTACATATTGTTGTTAATGTGAAATTTAGAAATATCGCTTTGGACGTCTTCCAGATTACAAACTACCGCCAAATTAAGGCAGTTCCTTCTCTACCTGCTATTTAGTATCTAAAGATTGCTTTTATCTGCAAACAAGCGGCGGTGAGTGATACAATACTATGTCTCTCAAATTTCTATCCTCGAAGGTAGACTTCGGTAAATGAGGCTAGACTCAGACTAATCAGCTTTGACCGAAAACGAAAAATCCTACGGCGTACTATAAAAGGGGCATAAGCCTGATGAACCCCATTACTTACAAGAGAAGAGCAGTAATGATGCAGCGCATATAGCCTCCCATATTTATGGTACGAGTATTAAGATCGAGAGTATGACGATGGTCTATTTGAGCAGTGTTACCAGCTCAAATAGACCAAATGAGATACCGAGTGCAACCATGGACACAGTTGCTCCTCAGCTTAACCAACTTCATTGATACATAAATTTATCAATAATACGAATATCGGTACCAGTCAGATCTGAGAGACTTCCTAGAAAGTCTGATCCCAGTATATCCATACGTGATTCACTCAATGCGAAACAATGACAAGGAAGGTGATTAATACTGTTCACTCCTTCATCATCCCCACAGCTTCTGCATAAGTCATTGGACTCAAATCCCAACCTCATGGCATATTCGCCGATCAGGCAGTGCCCCGACAGAACTAACACTATCGTAGACAGCTTTGTCCTCTCTAGTGTGAGGAGATATTTTGACCTGTGACCAGATTTGTCTGGCTACCTTTCAGATGTCAATTTGTGTCCAACTGACTGACTGTTGCCTTAGCCAAAGCTTGTAGGTGAAGAGTGGCGTACCTGTTCCACGAGAGATACATGAGATACATGTTAAACGGCTCAGCCATCTCGTTATAGAGATCTGCGGCAGTCGAGGGATTTTTATGAATTTATGGAAGTAGCCTCCAGAGACTTTTCAAAAAGTATTACTTACTTGTCATCGCCGCAAAGGTGAAGACAAAAACTTGGGGAAATTCTCAGAGAAGCAAGTTCATACCTTTAGGATAATGAGTGGACAATAAAGAACAAATGTGGCACTATCTCTTAGAGTAAAAAAGTACGATACCCACCGAGGGAGGTTTAAAAATGTATAACTTTTGCGGTGAAGACTAAAACTGGGTGAAATCTCAGAGATGCAACTTGATACTTTTGGGATAAAAACTAGGCAAAAAAGGAACAATGTGACACTATCACTTAGAGATAAAAAAGTACGATACCCAAGTAAAGCATACAGAAAAAGTCATAAAATGCAACATTGGCCCCAAAGAAGTCCCTAATCTTTAAAGTACGAGGGCGGTCCCAAAATTAGCCGACCAAACAAAGAAAACACAACAAATTTGGGAAAATTTATCTTTATTTCTCAACATCCTCCTTTAAGCTTGATACCAGTGTTTTTTAACAGGTTCGATACCCTGTATATAGTAAGAACTCTCTAGCTCCTGAAAATAGCCATCAGCCGCAACCTCCACCTCTTCATTTCTGGCAAATCGTCTTCCTCCGAGCCATTTTTCAAGTTTGGAAACAAAAAATAATCCGAGGGAGCTAAATCCGGCGAATAAGAAGCGTGCTGAAGCAATTCGAACTTTAATTCCTTGATTGTGGCTATCGCAATAGTGGATGTGGTAACTGTCTTGATTATGAGTAAACGCGGCACCCATCTTGCGCACAGATTTCTCATCATCAAATTTTGCGTCAATATGCGATTTATAGCACTTTTTGAAATGCCTATGGCTTTAGCTAGCTCTCGAATCTGCAACCGACGGTCATCCAAAACTTGGGGAAAATCTTAGAGATACAATTTGATACTTTTTGGAAAAAGAATGGGAAAAAAAGAACAAATGTCGCACTATCTCTTAGAGATAAAAAAGTACGATACCCACAGAGGGAGGTAAAGCATACAGGAAAAAATTCGTCATACTGGCCTGTTCTGTAACAACGCGATTTGATATCACGGTGATTTTAAAATCACCGGCGACTTAAAATCACTGTTGGAGTTCGAAATCGTCCGGTTTATTATTCATACTCTCCCAAAAAACATTGTTCAAATTATGTTTGGTGGATTTCGAACTCCAAAAGGGATTTAAAGTAGCCCGTGATTTTTACAGAACAGACCCGATAAACATCAATTTGGCGGTCCCAAATTAAGCGGACCAAACAATGAAAACACATCAAATTTGGGAAAATGTATCTTTATTTCTCAGCATCCTCCTTTCAGCTTGATATACTTTTTCCAGTGCTTTTTAACAGCTTCGATACCCTGTATATAGTAAGAACTCGCAACCTCCACCTCTTCATTTCTGGTAAATCTTCTTCCGCCGAGCCATTTTTCAAGTTTGGAAACAAAACATAATCCGAGGGAGCTAAATCTGGCGAATAAGGAACGTGCTGAAGCAATTCGAACTTTAATTCATTGAATTAATAGTGAACGTGGTAACTGTCTTGATTATAAGTAAACGCGGCACCCATCATGCGCACAGATTTCTCATCATCAAATTTTCCGTCAATATGCGATTTATAGCACTTTTTGAAATGCCTATGGCTTTAGCTAGCTCACGAATCTTCAACAGACGGTCATCCAATAGCATTTTGTGTGGTCAAATGGTCGAACACTACGGTGTTCGTCTATTTTATAGTTGTAAACGAAGGAGCAGACTCCACAAAGTAGAATCTAGCTCGGTTTTAATATTGATTGGACTTTTGGACCATTCAATTGCAAGTATTGTATTACATATCGGTGTATATAGACGTCGTTTGCACAATGTGGAACAACAACAAAGCAGGCGCTCAACTACTTTTTCTTCCTCATCTCCACAGCTTCTGCAGAAGACATTGGTCTCAATTTCCAACCTCATGGCGTATTCGCCAATCAGGCAGCGTCCCGTCAGAACTGACACTAACAGACAACTAATATACAGTTTTTTCCTCTCGCATGCGTGGAGATAGTTTGAACTCACTATGTAGTATCGTGGTCAGACTTGTCTAGCTACCCTACAAATGTCGATTTCTGTCAATCTCTCATTGGACTGTCTCTTGCCGAAGCCAAAGCATGCATGTGGATTTTCTTTAAGAATTTGTAATGTCCTATCAAGTTCATCGGTTTTGCAGTTCGCCGGAATATCCCTAGGTCCAGGTATCCCTAGGCCCTCCTAAGGAAGAAAACCACATCTCCATTTCAGAAGTTTTGAGAAAACGTGCCTTAAGGATTAAGTTTGTTTGGCAGCCGGATTTACCGGCTCACATAGACTAATTTAGGTCCCTAACCTAAACCTAAAATTAAAAGGCGCGAAAGTCACAGAATGTAAAAGCTAACTATCTCAAATCTTCTAAAATGGAAATGTGACTTTCTTTCTTAGGAGTGCAACATATGAGACGAGCCAACTCTTAACGAGAGTCGGGATCTTTTTTGAATTGAGAGATTTAATGGCGGCCTGGCTGTCCGAGTAATTGATAACGCCAGTGTTGGTCACTATGTTGCGACTGAGCCACTTGGCAACTTCCTTTACAGACATTATTTCGACTTGATAGACACTGCAAGTATCTGGAAGTCTGTGGCTTACATTAAGACTAAGTTCGAATCTCCTCATCAAGCTTTGAGCAATCTGTTTAGAAGTGGATATGGTTTCTGTTTCCCCGGTATTCTGCCTACCCATTTTTCTCTGGCGGTATCTTAGTGGAGAAGTTCTTCTCGAAGGAGTACAGCGTTGGTGTATAGTCGACTCGGTCGGTTACCAGTGCACTACAACGTGATATGATCATGTGGCCGCAGTTCTTGTACCTCCACATTTATAGACAGTTTACTCTTAATGCTGCTCTGGTTGCTACTTCTCTGGACACACTATCAATTAGCAGTATATGGAGTAAGACTTATAGAGAGTCTGTCGCTGCAGTCCTTAAAGCCCCGCTCATGCTTATCCAGGTAGTTCTCTGAATTTTCATCGGTGATGAATCGCTTATCACTCGCCGTCCACTACACCACAATGCCGTATTGGACGAACTGCAGCTCGGTATATCCAATGGGTGTTTTAGAAAAGAGGTTCCAATGTGACCCTACAGCTTTCCTACAGGAATATAGGCGACGTTGGCGTTCCATCTGAAATCTGAAGGACTGTTTCCTATATACTCATAGGATTACACCTTAAAATGTTGCACTTTCAGAAAAGACTAGGTCAGATCCACTTAGCCTAGGCGGGTCCACATGTGGAATATTATAATTCCTAGTAAAAAGAAACAATTCGGTCGGGTGTGTGTTAACGTACAAAACATGAATGCCTCGGAGCGGGTTAGGGAATTTGCCAGTTACTACGTTCTAGGTCTAACAGGATTTCATTCACGGCTAAATTCCAACTTAGTACTCCTCCCTGTGGAGTCCCTCTGTTTCTGCCGAGCAAACGCGGAATTAGTCTAATAAAGCTATAGTTCAGCCTTAGATGCGACAGCGCCGCAATTACCGCAGCTGAGTCAATGCTCTTAAAAGCCCCTTCAGTATCGATGGAGAATACCTCGAAATGTATGGGCGATTCAATAGTGCCTACCAGTTCATGCAGGGCCGATTCTGTAGACTTGACCTTGTTGTATGCATATTTGATTCCCGACAAAAGTTTTGTATTCAGGTTTTCTCTAACGAAATAATCGAAGAGCCCTTCCAGACCTATCAGCAGGAACGATACACTAATTGGCCTGAAGTCCTTTGGCCTAGTTTGTGATATCATTCCCGCTATTGGTATGAATACCATTTTGGTATCCCTTCATCTATTGGGGATATAAGAGAGTCTCATACAGCCTTAATATATTTTCACCAACCATTATATACAATACTTCAATATTTTCGGCATTTCTACTGGAGAAATGCCATTTGGACCAGGTGATTTAAAGGGCTCTTTTAATCGCGAAGCTTAGTCTGAATTTTTATGACGATTAAGAACATATAAATACTTCACATATATATATATGTTTCGAGTTGTTACAAACGGAGTGACAAAATGAGGGTATACAAAGGTAAAACATATTTACTAGCATTCGATAGATGTTACCTAATTGGGGGACTTACTCAAAATCTTGGCATTAATAGTTGTTGTAGCAGCTTGGAGACGTTGAGTTGATAATCCTTAGACTTCGTTCCGGCATATATCCGATTATCGCGGGAACCTTATGTTGTTTTCATCCACTCAATGTTGTCCGGTTGTAAATTAACATTCGTCTGTTAATTTCAGGAATTGGATGTTATTTGAGTGTTGCCGTTTCTATTCTCCACTAGAAGCGCTACATTTCTGTCAATAGTCGTCATGGTGTTATGTCTATTTTTAGCTTCCCTGTTGACTTTGGGTGATCAGATGTTGTTGTAGTGGTAGTGCGCCCGGTGAGTTATTTTTAGCTGCAGAAACTCGAATTATGATGAAAACATGAAATGTTGATGTTAAATTTTCCGGTGCCCTGGCTGGGAGTTGAACCCAGCACCTTCGGGATCCAAGTCTAATGCACTAACCACTAAGCTGCCGATGGCCACTGGCATTAATAGTGATGACTGATGCAGAAGCCGTGTAGATGAAGTCGAGGAAGAAAGAGTTTAGCATCTCATTCGTGTCTTCCTTGGTACGAGTATAACAGCAAGAAGTCTGTATATAGGTATTCTTGGGCAAGCATCGGCGACTTGGCGGGACTCACTAATTGGTTTTCAAGACGGGTTCGTAAGTAATCCCGGATGCTTCTATCATTCTAATACATCTCCGAATATGACATCCTTTCTCACAGTTTCGAAGACATTTGATTTTCAAAATTTGCACTTTAATGGGGTAAAATGGAAACGAACAGAACAATATAATACTTTAGGGTCAAAGGATGGACAAAAGGGTCCCAATATAGCACCTTCTCTCAGGGAAAAAAATATTATTAGATTTTCAAAGTAAGATTTTTTTTAAATGGATATTGATATTTATTCGTTGAAATGGTGATGGTACTGAGACATTACTCCTGAAAAATGAGCCAACTCTTAGCAAACACTCTTCATTTTGTTTCACAGTTTTTTAAATTCACAAGCCCTCTGCAAATAACAATGTACAATTATGATATTGATGTTGTATCGAACATCATACTGCTAACATTCCCAAGTTAAAACTGCGATCATTGACCACATTTGCTGAAATATGAAACCATATGAACACTCGGGTATTTGCCGCTATTGACCACAACTAATGAAAACAAAATATAATGTAAACTCCAGCCACATCCACAAGAATGTTAAATAGTATCTTCATTGACTCCGGAGTGAACGAACACCACAGCATCAGCAGTGACTCCATCTGCAAGATACGAGTGAGTAGCCTTGGCGGTTCACACTCTTGCCTGACTTACATCGAACAAGTGAATGTGAATTGATTCAGATATCGATTTGGTTTTTGCAGCTTTAATGAAAATAATCGAAGCGAACGATCGTTAGTTTCTGTTATGAGGAATTTTTGAAAATATTCGTCGGTTTTTTGCTGTTGTTTAATGCGAATCGAAAGAGAAATAAATGTTTGTTCATTTGATTTCAAATTGGATCTATCGTAGAGCCTTTGTGGTGGGAGAAGAAAACCTCTTTAATTACTTAACTGTGTAGTTTTAGTGTGACTGCGAATGTTTCCAACAATACACAGATATAATTTATATCCCTCGATGGGATAGTTAGCGGATTTTCGAATCGAAGTAATGAAATTTTCAAAAATCGCTATATTGTTAATTTCAATTTTGAAGTGTGTAGCTGGATAAGGATATAAATTGGCATTTATGTGGAAGGGGATAAAAGTACAAAATAAAAAAAAGAAACGCAATCAAGTTTAGGTTCGGGTAGCAGCCGTATTTTTTTATACAATCTCACATAGACCTGTTTAGGTCCCTAGTGTTACCACGGGCTGAAATTTCCCTCATCGAAACCAACCTGTTTGATATACAAATGTATCGATAGTACGAATATCGGTACTGGAAAGATCTGTTAGGCTGCCTAGAAAAGCCGACCCCAGTATGTCCAGTCGTCGTTTACTCAGAGCAGTCGCATAGCAAGTGATCAATGCTCTCCACAGCTTCTGCAGAAGTCATTAGAGTCAATACCCAATCTTTTGGCGTGTTCGCCGATCAAGCAGTGTCCCGTCAGAACTGATACTAACGTAGACAATCTTTGCCACTCTAGTGCGAGGAGATATATTGATCTTCTCAGGTCATACCTTGGCCAGATTTGTCTAGCTACCCTGCAGGTGTCAATTTCTGTCCACCTTTCGTTGAACTGCCTGATTGCCTCTTGCCTAAGCCAAAGCTTGCAAGTGGATAGTGGCGCACTAATATATATATGCAAATTCTTCGAGAATTTGTAATGTCATCCCTTTCCTAGCAAGTTCATCGGCTTTGCAGTTCCCCGGGATATCCCTATACCCAGGCACCCATATGAGGTGTATATTAAACCGCTCAGCCATCTCGTTAAGAGATCTGCGGCAGTCGAGGGCTGTTTGTGAATTTAAGGATGTTTCCCCAGAGAATTGATGCCAACCTGGCTGTCCGAGTAAATGACAACGCCAGTGTTGGTTACTATGTTGCGACTCAGCCATTTGGCTACTTCCCATATTGTCATTATTTCGGCTTGATAGACACTGCAGGTATCTGGTAGAAGGGGACGTTAGGAGGAACAAGGAACTCCTGGATGAGTGCCTGTGTCTAGGTGGCGGACAAGTTGGACTGAAAGTGATAAGGTGCGGGCGACGTACGCTTTTATTCGTGACGCGACGTTTGTTAGGGAGCGCCAGACTTTGGCTTCGGTCTTAAGGCCTGTTTTTGTAACTTATTTTCGTTCGTCTACGGCGAACGATCAAAATTCTCTCAGCTATTACTTGAATTCTATAAAACGCAGGTTAGAAATATTTTAGGAACAAGCTTTTTACATGATTTTCTACAGACACAACGAATTATAAACTTCTGTGATTTATAGATTTCTCGGAATAATTGAGTGATTTTTGATCGTTCGCAGTAGACGAACGAAAAATAGTTACAGAAACAGGCCCTTAGTCTCGCCTTTTTACTGACGGGACACGGCTCTCTCACTGCATTTTTGCATGCGAGAAGTCTGTCCGACAGTCCGGACTGTGGTTGTGGGAGGGGACCTGAGGACTGTCGGCATGTGCTTACGAAATGCTCGCACTACGATGATGTTAGGGACTTAGCTAGCGTGGGAAACTTCCACTCCCAGGGGGTGTGGGATTTCAGTAGGGTTGTAGAGGACGATCGGACGTTAAGGGCGATGGACAATATTGCTCGTATTGTGTTTAATAGGAGACGACTCAGAAACATGTAGCGGAGGTGACTGATTGCACTAGAGTCGACATAGCCTGTCTAGTCGGATGTTACTGTTTTGTCGATCGCGAAGCGCGACACAGATGCCTCCATCAGCGCCCTGATGCTGATGTTGCTGATGCCAGCTGATGTTTCCGATGTTCCTGCTGATGCTGTGGTGTGCGAGGTGATTGTTGTTACCTTGTATGTATGATTGTTTGTTGTTGTTCACCCGTGAGGGTGTTCGCGTTCATTGTTGTTTTATGTTTGTGGGTCACTGCATTTCAGTGGCTGTGTGTTTGTCCGGTGCGGCGTCACGATTGTAACCGGTGTCATCCGTGAGGATGCATGTGTTAATTGTTGTTTTGTTGTTGTTCATTATTTGATTGTTTTGGTAGTTTACCCACACAAATTTTGAATGCAGGCCACCAGCCCCGGACCTTTTTTGGAGGACCAACGGGTAGTAGCTTCGGCTACGAAGTCTGACCGGAGACTATAATCTGGTGCCACGGGAGCCAGGAGCCCCTGGAACTTCGGTTCTAGCCTGGCAGTTGGTGTGGGCCCTCGGGGAGCATTTCGTGGTGGCTGTAGTTTGGACCCAAATCGCGGGGAGAGCATAAGCTCGATATGGAGTTGCATTTTCAACCGGGTGCCATGACCCATAGAATGGAAGGAGTTTTAGGTAGACTACGCCCTTAACCAAAGGGGACGACATGCCAAAAACATGAAGTCGAATTGGTACTCATGCAATTGTGTGTGGGGGCGTTGGTAGACGCATTGTATTCCCCCTGTGTTAAGAGCACAATGCGGCAAGGCCATTGCGGCTGGGACGCACTTAAAACCCTCGGCTCCTATGCCCTATACAGGCGCTACCAGAGCCTTCTTTGCTTCATTTCAGAATGTTGGGTTTGCAGTTCAACTTGCCGTCTAGTAAAATACCTAACGCTAGCGCTTTCAAATAAGGGAACTTCAATACCACCCAAGGAGACAGCTGTCGCTGTTGGTACCTTTTCCGTCTGGGTCGGAAAATTCCATTATCGGAAGCCAAACCTGCGGTTGTGCGAATGGCCTGATGTAGGATGGCCGGAAGATAGACAATGACCTTAACACTCATTTCCACCAGAGAATGCAGAATATTGTTCATGGAGAGATTCCATAGCAGAGGAGACAGAATACCACCTTGGGGCTTCACAAATCTCAAAAATCGAGGTCAGTTGACCCTAAGCTAGCTGAAATGCGTCTGTTAATCAGAAGCTTATGAATGAACATACGTATACTGCTATCAAGCCCCGAGCTTTGCTAAACCCGTAATTATAGCGACTGGATCTATAAATGATCTACATGCAGGGCGGATTCGGTGGACTTGTCCCTGCTGTAAGCGTGCTGTTGATTGGACAGTAGTCTGTGATCAATTTTAGTCCAAAGGTAACTTCTATTAATCTCTCCAGAGTTTTAAGGAGAAATGACGATAGACTGATGGGTCGGATATCCTTCGCTGTATGAGATGGCTTTCCCGCATTTGGGATGAAAAACCTTGATTTCTCTCGATTTTGTTGATGTGAGGCATGATTGAAGCAACATGTGTAGATCTCTCTAAGCCAGGGATCAATTGTATCAGCCACTGGCTGTAGCTCCTTACTATTTTTTGTACCGCTTGAGTTCTTCCTTATATTTGTCCCAATCCTGTGGGGCTCTGGTGGCCTTTGCGCTATTAAAGAGCTTCCTGCAGCACTTCCTCAGCATAACTAATTGAGACTCAGCATAACTAATTGTTCTTTTCGTTGCCGCTCCTACCAGTGATAGTTATTGCATAGGGTGGCATCTCAGTGTTATGTGCAATATAAACGAAGGCCAACCAAATATGGGAGATTTCTAACTCAATGATGACAAATACTATGTCTTCACTACTAAAAGAAGGAAGAATGTATATACTAAATTTGTTTTGGCAAGTATATAGGCTCTTCGCCTTCTATTACCTTTACATTGAAGCGGCTTAAATATTAATCAAAATAAGTGCAATGTGCGTGCTGCTCTTCTGGCATAAAATTTATATTCCGAAATACTACTCGTATGTTTAAATTGGATAAGTTATGAACTGACAACATCTTTAGATCTTAAAATTAATCTTCAATAAATACCTTAAATGTACTCGTATTTGATATACAATTTTTTTAATAAACTTACCTGAAAGTAGAGAAAGGGAAAATTGTTTATTAAAATAAATTTTAAAACAGATTACACTGTCCAACAAATTAAGACTTTTTTATTGGAACAGAATAGCGACCCTACATATACTTCTGAAAGGGCATGTTGAGTAGATCATTTGTGTAGAATAAACTTATGGTCCAGCTGGTCTGAGTTTTTTTTACAGTGGGGCAAAGTTTTCATTTTTTGGTTGAAGGTAGCATTATACTAAATGAAAACCAGTAAGGAAAGGCAGAAAGTCCTCCCTAACAATGCGATAAGGGTTATTGCGATAATAATTTGGAATAATTGGTAAATGGGTAAGAACATATATATGCTGATATATCTAATTCTGAACCGATGATCGCTAAATTAAGCAATATTCGTTCCTAAATTGAGAAACATCTTTCTGGAGAATTTTGTAATGATCGGAAGTAAAGTACAACTTCTATAGCGCTTTGTAACCAAATCAGGAGGAACATATATATGGAGCTTATATATAAATCTGAATCGATTTTCCCTGAATACTCATTCATGTAAAATAGAAACCTCTTTCTGTCGAATTTCGTACTGATCGGATATAAAATACAGTCTCTACAGCGCTTGAATGTCAAATCGGTGCTAACATATATATGGGGGCAATATCTAAATCTGAGCCGATTTTCTCCAAATTTGGCAGTATTCCTTCGTGTAATAAGAAACCTCTTTCTGCCGAATTTCGATGTGATCGGATATAAAATACAGTTTCTACAGCTATTGAATTTCAAATCGGTGGTAACATATATATGGGGGCTATATCTAAATCTGAACCGATTTTCTCCGAATTTGGCAGTATTCCTTCATGTAATAAGAAACCTCTTTCTGCCAAATTTCGTACTGATTGGATATAAAATACAGTTTCTACAGCGCTTACATGTCAAATCGGGTGCAACATATATATGGGGGCTATATATAAATCTGAACCGATTTCCCCCAAATTTTGTATTGTATCTAAGTGTATCACGAGACTACTCTCTGTCAATTTTTGTACAAATCGGTTACAAAATGTTGCTTATACAGTGCATATATGCCAAATCGGAGGTACATATATATGGGACCTATATGTAAATCTGAACCGATTTTAACCAAATTCAATAGGGATCGTCCTTGGGTCTAAAAAAAGATATGTGCAAAGTTTCGTTGAGATCGGACCATAATTGCGACCTGTACTTTGATTACAAGAATACGTCTACAGACGGACAGACAGACAGACAGACGGACAGACAGGCGGACAGACAGGCGGACAGACAGGCGGACAGACAGGCGGACACAGCTAAATCGACTCAGAAAGTGATTACAAGTCGATCGGTATAATAAACAATGGGTCTATCTCTTCTCCTTTTGGGTGTTACAAACAAATGCACAAAGTCATAATACCCTGTACCACAGTGTCGTGTAGGGTATAAAAATGATGTAAATTAATGTCTGAGAGATTTCTCATTGTCAGAGTTACATACATAGTGGAATTTTATGAGGATCATTTTTGTGGAAGATCTTAATCCTCTAGCTCCCCTCTTAACGGGTCAATTTGGCCCTTTTTTTCGAAAAAATTAAAAAAAGTCTTTTCAAAAAGGACATTTAAGGATTAAAAAATTTGTCGCCAAGGACACCAGAGTTGTAATTATAGCTCTTTACGTTTAGTTAGCAAAATAACATGTCAACTAATACAAAAAAAACTATAATGCAAATTTAAAGCAGTGATATCTGTGGAATTATTGGAGCAGAAGAGCGACTCTATGATTCTGATAGGGCATGTTGAGTAGATTATTTTTGTAGAGTAAACTTATGGCCCAGTTGGTCTAAGTTTTTTTATTACAGTGGGTCAAAGTTTCAATATATTTTACGAAAATGTTTGCCGGATATTTTCAGTGGGCTTTTACGCTTAATTAGCAAAATTACAAGTCAACTTATACAAATAAATTATATAAAGTAAATTAAAAGTCGTAATAAATTAAAATATGTTTAAGGAAGTCTTCATAATTTTTTTTAACACACGGAGAAAAAAACAGGAAACAAAATATGTTTGGGAGCAAAATTTAAATAAAATATACTTTGGCGCAAATATTGAATATTTATATACCGGAAAAAAATGTTTGAATATCTCGTTTAACAATATTAGTTTTTTTGGAATTTTGGTGCAGATTATCCTAAAAAACGGGGAAATATTTTAATAGGTTACAGAATTTGTTTTTCGACTTATAGGACAAAAGTTAATGTTCTCAAATATAATATGCTTCCGGAAAATATACTACAGACGCGATTTTTTTTCTTAGGGCATTATTTATTTTTTTTTGCTTCAAAATTTTCAAGTAAACAAGAATTGTTAAAGACTTAAATGAGGAAAAATAGCAGTATCTATGGATAAATATATAAGTTATTACCAATATTATAAAAATAAGAGAAATTAAAAAAAAAATTAAAATTTGTTAATTTGGCCATATTATTTAAAAGGTACCTATGGGTACTATAAACGCATTACACTGTACAAAATTGCAGGTGTTTGTATTTTAATTTATCGCGACTTTAAATTTACATTATATTATTTATCTATAAGTTGGCGTGTAATTTTGCTAATTAAACGTAAAAAGCTATAATTACAACTTCGATGTCCTTGGCGACCCCTACTGAAATTTTCCGGCAAACATTTTCGTAGAATATTTTAATCCTTAAATGTCCTTGTTTAAAGGACTTTTTTAATTTTTTCGAAAAAAGGGCTAGATTGACCCGTTATGAGGAGAGCTAGATGGTTAAGATCTTCCACAAAAATGATACTCATAAAATTCCACTATCTAACTCTGACAATGAGAAATCTCTCAGACATTAACTTACATCATTTCTTTCATTTAGTATAATGCTACCTTCAACCAAAAAATGAAAACTTTGACCCACTGTAAAAAAAACTCAGACCAGCTGGACCATAAGTTTATTCTACAAAAATAATCTATTCAACATGCCCTTTCAGAATTATAGAGTCGCTCTTCTGCTCCAATAATTCCACAGATATCACGGCTTTAAATTTACATTATAGCATTTTTTGTATTAGTTGACATGTAATTTTGCTAATTAAACGTTAAGAGCTATAATTACAACTCTGGTGTCCTTGGCGACCCACACTGAAATTTTCCGGCAACAATTTTCGTAGAATATTTTCAACCTTAAATGTCCTTTTTGAAAAGGCTTTTTTTAATTTTTTCAAAAAAGGGCCAAATTGACCCGTTAAGAGGGAAGCTAGAGGGTTAAGATCTTCCACAAAAATTATCCTCATAAAATTCCACTATGTAACTCTGACAATGAGAAATCTCTCAGACATTAACTTTCATTTAGTATAATGCTACCTTCAACCAAAAAATGAAAACTTTGACCCACTGTAAAAAAACTCAGACCAGCTGGACCATAAGTTTATTCTACAAAAATGATCCACTCAACATGCCCTTTCAGAATTATACGGTCGCTATTCTGTTCAAAAGCTGCTGTTGGACAGTGTTATTAAATTTAAATATAATGATATGAATTGTTAATTCTAATGTTTTGAAGGTAAATGCTAAATTCTGCATATCCTTAGCAATATGCGTAAATGCAGGTAATTGTCACACCCACCTCATAAAAAGGCCAAATCGTACCACAGTTGAATTGCTCATAACTTGAATACCATTACACATAATCACTTACAATCGGTAATTAAATTACAATAAAACAAAAAACGCAATAATGTTTGGCAATTTAATATGGATTAACAAATAAATCAATTACGAGTGAGTGTAGCTGGGGCCTTCGCAAATGCCCTCCATACATATGGTTGGAACTGTTGGTGGTTAATCATAAAAAAAACTGTGTTTGAACAAACTTTCTCTCCAACTTCTTGATTACACATTAAAGTTGGCGCTACAAATGCGCAACTGAAATGTAAACTTAACCCGCAAATATGAACATGAAACTTTGCAGCTGGAAAACCACGACAAATCCCAAGCAATAAACAAAAAATCCATCACATACAATTGGCTTAGATAAAATTGTAAATTGCAGTACAACCACCACGGCCAATTGATCGTGTGGCGTTGCACTGCAAAAGGAGTCTCTCGTAGCCTCGCCTCGAGTGTCGCCCATTTATTTTACTTTTGGTCGGCATCAAAACAATCGTGGAAATAAAATCAAAAGTCTAACACCAAAACACTTGACCATTGTGGGCTAATACGATACGATGCGTCTGGGCCAACTGCAACATTTGTTAAGCCTAAAGTCATTCTTTGAATGAGAAGAAAGTAATAAGAGAAAATATATTTATATACAAAGACCTTAAGGTTTTGTAAGTGACAGTATTGGAAAATTAATGTTGATATCCAAGGTGTACGAGTATCTATATCCGTTATTTATTTTATCTTTAGGGAATTGTAACATAGTTACACTTATTTTTTTTAAAATTACACAATACAACACTTGATTTTGGGACTCAATTCTAAAATAAGAACTTCTGCATCATTCGTTTAGTTAAGTTGGCTCAATAAATAATTTAATGGCCACACGATTTTTTTGCCGATGGTGAATTTTTAGCACTTTTTCTATAGTTTAGCACGGTTATATCTTTGTATACCGTACGGAATATCTCTTTTGTGTCTGAAGGAAAGTTGTAGATATTGAATAGGAGAAAACAACAAAAACAAACCTACCCGAAAAAGTGCATCCACTGCCCCAAAAATATGAAAACCTACGAAGAAAACAAGATCATCAGAACCACAAGCGTCAACATCAACGAGGATGGATATTGACAATAATTGACAATTTTCTAAATTTGGTTCCATGCATAGTGTAACATATAAAAATCTCATATTTTCTGTTTAAGAATAGCTGTAATATGAATAGGAATTTTTATTTTCATGCAAAACAAATTTATAAAAAACCAGTAAGGAAAGGCTAAAGTCGGGCGGGGCGGACTATATAATACCCTACACCACTCTCGTAATATTGAATAACTCTGATATATAAATTTTGTAATTCATGTATAAATTGTTTACATAAATTTACTTTTGGGACATTTTATACTTAAATAATACCCTGTACCACAGTGTGGTGTAGGGTATAAAAACGATTGGATCTAAAGAGCCAAATCGGACGAAACATATATATGGGAGCTGTAGCTTAATCTTAACCGATTTGCTGCAAATTCGGTAGTGTTGGTTCATGGATCAAGAAACTCTACCATTCTAAATTTCAAAATGATTGGATGTAAAATGCAGCTTCTTCAGGGCTAAAGAGCAAAATCGGACGAAACATATATATGGGAGCTATAGCTAAATCTTAACCGATTTTCTTCAAATTCGGCAATGTTGGGTAATGGATCAAGAAACTCTACCATTCTAAATTTCAAAATGATTGGATGTAAAATGCAGCTTCTTCAGCGCTAAAGAGCAAAATCGGACGAAACATATATATGGGAGCTATAGCTAAATCTTAACCGATTTTCTTCAAATTCGGCAATGTTGGTTCATGGATCAAGAAACTCTACCATTCTAAATTTCAAAACGATTGGATGTAAAATATAGCTTCTATAGAACTAAAGGGCCAAATCGGACGAAACATACATATGGGAGCTATAGCTAAATCTTACCCGATTTTCTTCAAATTCGGTAGTGTTGGTTCATGGATCAAGAAACTCTACCATTCTAAATTTCAAAACGATTGGATGTAAAATATAGCTTCTATAGAAATAAAGGGCCAAATCGGACTAAACATATATATGAGAGCTATAGCTAAATCTTAACCGATTTTCTTAAAATTCGGTAGTGTTGGTTCATGGATCGTGAAACTCTACCATTATAAATTTCAAAATGATTGGATGTAAAATACAGCTTTTATAGGACTAAAGGGCCAAATCGGACGAAAGATATATACTCGTATGGGAGCTATATCTAAATCTGAACCGATTTCAACCAAATTCAATAGCGATCTTAACAGCTGCGAAATACTCTAAACTGCAAAATTTCAGAACGATCGGAGTGAAATTGCGACCTGTAGTCGACGAACAACTTTACATGGACAGACGGACGGAGGGACGGACATCGTTAAATCGACTCAGCTAGTGATTCTGAGTCGATCGGTATACTTTAAGGTGGGTCTAGCTGTGTTATTTTCAGGTGTTACAAACATCTGCCGTGAAACAAACTTATAATACCACAGTGTGGTGTAGGGTATAAAAACAGCATATCTGTGGATTTGTAATCCAGTAATTGAGCAAAAAAGGTGAAAAGTGGGGAAAAAATATTAAATATAAAAAGGTGTTAAAAATCCACCTTGAACAGAAAAATTCGTATGGCCATTAAATTATTAATTGAGCCAACTTGACTAAAGGAATGATTCAGAAGTTCTTATTTCTGTGGCTACTTTCACGTCCAATTCTCAGAATTGAATACCAAATCAATGAGCTGAAAAATGCTGTAATGTGTTATATGATTATTGCATACGTGAGAAAAGGAAGCAGATTTGTTAATTTTTATGCAAAAACACGTAAAGAGGGATTAAGTTCGGCGTGCCGAATCTTATAAACCCTCCACCATGGACCGCATATGACAAATAAACTCATTATACCAAACCAGCTGCTACACTGATGACTCCAGGCTAGGAGGAAGGACGGGTCTGGGACTTTTTATTGATAAACCAGAAGTCGAACTTTAATTCCGCCTCCCAGACCATAACACAGTATTTCAAGCAGAAGTTCGAGCAATCACGGAGTGTGTTAACTGGCTCAGTAATACCACAAAGCCTAAATATTCCAACATATTCACAGATAGCCAAATGGCGATCAAAGCACTAACATCGGAATAGGTAAAATCCAGAACAGTGTTAGACTGTAAAAGAACGATAAATTATTATGTACTCAGTCCATGGTCAACTGCGTATTTTCTGGGTACCGGGACACCAACGGAGTGATTGGAAATGAACGGGCAAACAGCTTGGCTTTAAAGGGCAGAGAACTTCGAGTAATAAACTTGGATGATTGGAAACCTGTCGAAGCCACGAAGGATGAGTTGAAGCACTGGGCAATGATGGCTCACAAAACTGTGTGGAATAGCGCAACAGTAGGAGCAACGGCAAAGATACTGTGGGTGACCCAAATGAAAAGAAAAAAAGAAGTTTTCTAAAACTAAACAAGATCGAGATTAGTAAGATGATGAGTGTTCCAAGGGGACACTCAAGCTTACAAGCACATTTTCATCGCATAGGAATAGCAGGAAACGACGAATGCAGGGCATGCAGGGAACGATAGAACATTTTCTGTGTCATGCAAGATCCCAACATTTCGGGTCCCCGACATATTACCAGACTTGGCTCATCTCAGAGAATATGACTGGAAGATACTGAGAAAATTCGTGTCTAGTACCGATTTTCTGTAATTCGTGATGTATAAAAAGATCATAAATAAGGAGCGCACAACAGGCCGAACCACTGGCTTAAGTGTATGTCCATGGACATGAAACGTTTAAACGTCTCCTCTCTTCAACCTAACCTAACCTAGTTATATGAATGGGGGAAAAAAGGACCGTTTGACCAAAATGTCAATATTCAACACCCTTCAACTCGGGCAGTCCTTAACCAATCTCGTTGCAATTTTGTGTTATAACTACTATCCAATTGGATTAAACATGATGCAAGTTTCATCCCGATCAGAGGACATCCCTTTTTAAAATTGACTCACATGACATAAAAACCCCCATATATTTAAATCTTAACCGATTTTTCCTCAAATTTAGTATTGTCTCTCAGCGTATTAAGGCACTTTTCTGTGTCAATTTCTGTTCAGATCGTTGAAAAAATGTTGCTTATACAGAGCACCAAATTCAATAGGGACGACATTGGGCCATAAGAAAGATATGTGCAAAGTTGCGTTGAAATCGGACCATAATTACGACCTATACTTTGATTACAGAATACACACACAGACAGACGGACAAAGCTAAATCAACTCAGAGCGTAATTCTAAATCGATCGGTATAATAAACGATGGGTCTATTTCTTCTCCATTTGTGTATTGCAAACAAATACACAAAGTTATAATACAGTGTACCACAGTGTGGTGTATTGTATAAAACACACCACAAGCAAATGCCTGAATTAAATAAAACATGCAATGTTTCTGGTAAATTTTAAAATTAAAATTCGATTTATTTGAATGACGTTAATTGTATTAATGCGCCTTCAATCGATCGATTGGGATCGATCAACATATCGCAAACAAACAAAAAACAAATAAAATAAAAAAACGAAGATAAATTATATAGACAAGCAATAAAGTCTGACGAAAAGGCAAATACATACATATGTAGTAACATTTTATGGAAATTAATTGTTGTCTAAAGCGAAACAACCGCAAGCAATTGAAGACAGTACACTTTGAAAAATATTGCTTATGTAGTCTATCTCTCATTTATTTTAAGAATGTCATATCTCAAAATTATAAATTGTTGAGGTTACCTTATGGAAATGCGAACTTTGTAATTTTCAATTTGGAAATTTTGAGAGTTAACAAGTAAAAGCGTTAAGTTCGGCCATGCCGAATCTTATATACCCTCCACCATGGATTGCATACAATTTTATTACTGGAAACATCTATGGATATGGAGCAAATCATGAAACGATCCTTTTTGTTTAAGTAAATTATTAAAAAAACGAACGCTGAAATTTTTAGGCCGCAAATTCATTCTAATCAAACTCTTCACCTGAAAAATGTGGTATTTATTGCTTGTAATAGCTTTTTGAGAGCTACTTCTACACAAGGACTACAGCGAAATAAAGGACCTACCCGAAAAAGTGCATCCACTGCCCCAAAAATATGAAAACCTACGAAGAAAACAAGATCATCAGAACCACAAGCGTCAACATCAACGAGGATGGATATTGACAATAATTGACAATTTTCTAAATTTGGTTCCATGCATAGTGTAACATATAAAAATCTCATATTTTCTGTTTAAGAATAGCTGTAATATGAATAGGAATTTTTATTTTCATGCAAAACAAATTTATAAAAAACCAGTAAGGAAAGGCTAAAGTCGGGCGGGGCGGACTATATAATACCCTACACCACTCTCGTAATATTGAATAACTCTGATATATAAATTTTGTAATTCATGTATAAATTGTTTACATAAATTTACTTTTGGGACATTTTATACTTAAATAATACCCTGTACCACAGTGTGGTGTAGGGTATAAAAACGATTGGATCTAAAGAGCCAAATCGGACGAAACATATATATGGGAGCTGTAGCTTAATCTTAACCGATTTGCTGCAAATTCGGTAGTGTTGGTTCATGGATCAAGAAACTCTACCATTCTAAATTTCAAAATGATTGGATGTAAAATGCAGCTTCTTCAGGGCTAAAGAGCAAAATCGGACGAAACATATATATGGGAGCTATAGCTAAATCTTAACCGATTTTCTTCAAATTCGGCAATGTTGGGTAATGGATCAAGAAACTCTACCATTCCAAATTTCAAAATGATTGGATGTAAAATGCAGCTTCTTCAGCGCTAAAGAGCAAAATCGGACGAAACATATATATGGGAGCTATAGCTAAATCTTAACCGATTTTCTTCAAATTCGGCAATGTTGGTTCATGGATCAAGAAACTCTACCATTCTAAATTTCAAAACGATTGGATGTAAAATATAGCTTCTATAGAACTAAAGGGCCAAATCGGACGAAACATACATATGGGAGCTATAGCTAAATCTTACCCGATTTTCTTCAAATTCGGTAGTGTTGGTTCATGGATCAAGAAACTCTACCATTCTAAATTTCAAAACGATTGGATGTAAAATATAGCTTCTATAGAAATAAAGGGCCAAATCGGACTAAACATATATATGAGAGCTATAGCTAAATCTTAACCGATTTTCTTAAAATTCGGTAGTGTTGGTTCATGGATCGTGAAACTCTACCATTATAAATTTCAAAATGATTGGATGTAAAATACAGCTTTTATAGGACTAAAGGGCCAAATCGGACGAAAGATATATACTCGTATGGGAGCTATATCTAAATCTGAACCGATTTCAACCAAATTCAATAGCGATCTTAACAGCTGCGAAATACTCTAAACTGCAAAATTTCAGAACGATCGGAGTGAAATTGCGACCTGTAGTCGACGAACAACTTTACATGGACAGACGGACGGAGGGACGGACATCGTTAAATCGACTCAGCTAGTGATTCTGAGTCGATCGGTATACTTTAAGGTGGGTCTAGCTGTGTTATTTTCAGGTGTTACAAACATCTGCCGTGAAACAAACTTATAATACCACAGTGTGGTGTAGGGTATAAAAACAGCATATCTGTGGATTTGTAATCCAGTAATTGAGCAAAAAAGGTGAAAAGTGGGGAAAAAATATTAAATATAAAAAGGTGTTAAAAATCCACCTTGAACAGAAAAATTCGTATGGCCATTAAATTATTAATTGAGCCAACTTGACTAAAGGAATGATTCAGAAGTTCTTATTTCTGTGGCTACTTTCACGTCCAATTCTCAGAATTGAATACCAAATCAATGAGCTGAAAAATGCTGTAATGTGTTATATGATTATTGCATACGTGAGAAAAGGAAGCAGATTTGTTAATTTTTATGCAAAAACACGTAAAGAGGGATTAAGTTCGGCGTGCCGAATCTTATAAACCCTCCACCATGGACCGCATATGACAAATAAACTCATTATACCAAACCAGCTGCTACACTGATGACTCCAGGCTAGGAGGAAGGACGGGTCTGGGACTTTTTATTGATAAACCAGAAGTCGAACTTTAATTCCGCCTCCCAGACCATAACACAGTATTTCAAGCAGAAGTTCGAGCAATCACGGAGTGTGTTAACTGGCTCAGTAATACCACAAAGCCTAAATATTCCAACATATTCACAGATAGCCAAATGGCGATCAAAGCACTAACATCGGAATAGGTAAAATCCAGAACAGTGTTAGACTGTAAAAGAACGATAAATTATTATGTACTCAGTCCATGGTCAACTGCGTATTTTCTGGGTACCGGGACACCAACGGAGTGATTGGAAATGAACGGGCAAACAGCTTGGCTTTAAAGGGCAGAGAACTTCGAGTAATAAACTTGGATGATTGGAAACCTGTCGAAGCCACGAAGGATGAGTTGAAGCACTGGGCAATGATGGCTCACAAAACTGTGTGGAATAGCGCAACAGTAGGAGCAACGGCAAAGATACTGTGGGTGACCCAAATGAAAAGAAAAAAAGAAGTTTTCTAAAACTAAACAAGATCGAGATTAGTAAGATGATGAGTGTTCCAAGGGGACACTCAAGCTTACAAGCACATTTTCATCGCATAGGAATAGCAGGAAACGACGAATGCAGGGCATGCAGGGAACGATAGAACATTTTCTGTGTCATGCAAGATCCCAACATTTCGGGTCCCCGACATATTACCAGACTTGGCTCATCTCAGAGAATATGACTGGAAGATACTGAGAAAATTCGTGTCTAGTACCGATTTTCTGTAATTCGTGATGTATAAAAAGATCATAAATAAGGAGCGCACAACAGGCCGAACCACTGGCTTAAGTGTATGTCCATGGACATGAAACGTTTAAACGTCTCCTCTCTTCAACCTAACCTAACCTAGTTATATGAATGGGGGAAAAAAGGACCGTTTGACCAAAATGTCAATATTCAACACCCTTCAACTCGGGCAGTCCTTAACCAATCTCGTTGCAATTTTGTGTTATAACTACTATCCAATTGGATTAAACATGATGCAAGTTTCATCCCGATCAGAGGACATCCCTTTTTAAAATTGACTCACATGACATAAAAACCCCCATATATTTAAATCTTAACCGATTTTTCCTCAAATTTAGTATTGTCTCTCAGCGTATTAAGGCACTTTTCTGTGTCAATTTCTGTTCAGATCGTTGAAAAAATGTTGCTTATACAGAGCACCAAATTCAATAGGGACGACATTGGGCCATAAGAAAGATATGTGCAAAGTTGCGTTGAAATCGGACCATAATTACGACCTATACTTTGATTACAGAATACACACACAGACAGACGGACAAAGCTAAATCAACTCAGAGCGTAATTCTAAATCGATCGGTATAATAAACGATGGGTCTATTTCTTCTCCATTTGTGTATTGCAAACAAATACACAAAGTTATAATACAGTGTACCACAGTGTGGTGTATTGTATAAAACACACCACAAGCAAATGCCTGAATTAAATAAAACATGCAATGTTTCTGGTAAATTTTAAAATTAAAATTCGATTTATTTGAATGACGTTAATTGTATTAATGCGCCTTCAATCGATCGATTGGGATCGATCAACATATCGCAAACAAACAAAAAACAAATAAAATAAAAAAACGAAGATAAATTATATAGACAAGCAATAAAGTCTGACG
Source organism: Eudasyphora cyanicolor (assembly GCA_963930755.1). Lineage (NCBI taxonomy): Eukaryota > Metazoa > Arthropoda > Insecta > Diptera > Muscidae > Eudasyphora > Eudasyphora cyanicolor. Next base: position 137,928,572 of record OZ005735.1, read on the forward strand.
AAAAGGCAAATACATACATATGTAGTAACATTTTATGGAAATTAATTGTTGTCTAAAGCGAAACAACCGCAAGCAATTGAAGACAGTACACTTTGAAAAATATTGCTTATGTAGTCTATCTCTCATTTATTTTAAGAATGTCATATCTCAAAATTATAAATTGTTGAGGTTACCTTATGGAAATGCGAACTTTGTAATTTTCAATTTGGAAATTTTGAGAGTTAACAAGTAAAAGCGTTAAGTTCGGCCATGCCGAATCTTATATACCCTCCACCATGGATTGCATACAATTTTATTACTGGAAACATCTATGGATATGGAGCAAATCATGAAACGATCCTTTTTGTTTAAGTAAATTATTAAAAAAACGAACGCTGAAATTTTTAGGCCGCAAATTCATTCTAATCAAACTCTTCACCTGAAAAATGTGGTATTTATTGCTTGTAATAGCTTTTTGAGAGCTACTTCTACACAAGGACTACAGCGAAATAAATATTTATTTGTATACTTCTTATTAAGATGAATTCTTGCCAAAATAGAATACAAACTGCAAGGTTTCTGCTAAATTTCTTAGAAAATGTGGTGTTTATGGCTTAAATAAGCATTTTTGGGAGCGACATCTATAGGTGGACTATAACAAAATATGAACTATGAAAATTTTTACTGCGATGAATTCTTGTCTTAATTAAATACAAACTGCAAAGATTCAGTTAAAATGCTTAGAAAATATGGTATTTATGGCTTAAATACATATATTTTGCAGCGACATCTATAGGGTGACTATAACAAAATATAAACCGATTTGTAAAATTTTTGCTGTGATGAATTCTTGTCAAAATAGAATGCAAACTGCAAAGTTTCTGCTAAATTGCATTAAAAATGTGGTATCTATGGCTCAGAACCCGTATTTTGGAGCGACCTCTATAGGGGAGCTATATCAAAAAATTGACCGATATGGCCCATTTGCAATCCCAAAAAACCTGCAACTAACGGGTTTTCCAACAAGAGGTGTTATTTTGAATCACCTGGTATTTCGGTAGCTGTCACTTTTGAAGCTTTTATTCTTTGACATTTGACAAGTAGAAACTAGGCCATTATTAAAAATGGAACGATACACGATTCAACAACACATTGAAATTATTAATATTCACTACAAAAATGGTGAAAATCTTGCAGTCACAGTTCGCATGAGGCCCCTTTCCACCTCGGTGGCTACATCAACAAGCAAAATTGTCGCATCTGGAGCTCGGAAAACCCAAGAGTTATTGTTGAGAAGCCTCTCCATCCTCAAGTGTGACTGTTTGGTGCGGTTTATGGTCCAGCGGGGTCATTGAACCTTACTTTTTGGAAAATGAGGTTGGATAAACAGTTACGGTGAATGGATTGCGCTATCGAGAGATAATAAATGATTTTTTATGGTCGGAGTTGGATGGTATTGATCTGGACAACGTTTACTTTCAACAAGACGGCACTACGTGCCACACAAGCAACGAAACCATTGCTCTGTTATGGGAAAAGTTTCCGTACCGTGTTATCTCTCGAAGAGGTGATCACAATTGGCCAGCGAGATCTTGTGATTTAACACCTTGCGACTTCTTCATTTGGGGCCACGTGAAAGATAAGGTCTACGCCAACAGCCCAGCGTCGATTCAAGACCTCATAGATAGAATTCGTGAGGCTATCGAGGACATAGGGCAGCCACTTTGCGATTTGGTTATGGAAAATTTCATGAAAAGGATATGGTCCTGTAAGCGTGGTCGTGGTGGCCAGTTGGCTGATGTTGTTTTTCATTACACTATGCAAACAAAAAAAAAATTTTTTGTGTCCTAGACCTAAAAATTAAATAGATAATAAAAACAAAACCAAAAATTTTTTATAGATACATTTTTTTGTAAAAATTTTTTTATTAAAAATGCTATTATCGTCGATGGTACCCTTACCCTTATTTCCACTATACCCATAGTATTTCCCGATCAGGTCGACTTATACGTTAAATTGAAGCTATTATTGTGGGCTACCTATGTTGGAAATATGTCTTTCACTTAGAAACAGTGGTTTAGTAACAGTCATTAAACAAATTGAAAAAAGTAGATGTTTTAAAAAAAAAAAATCCTGGGACAAATAAAACATAAGAAATAGAAAAAAATCGAAAAAAATATTTTATTTAATTTTTTTAAAGTTTGTATCCTAGCGAAGAAAATAATGCCTATTTGAAAAAAATCTATGGATAAATTTAAAAAATTATAGAATTTCAAAAAATCTTTTTTTTTTAATTTCTGTTTAAATAGCGATTTTATTTATTACTTTTATTTATATTATGTACATTTGAGTTTATTTACATGAACAAGTTTCATTAGAAGTAATTGTGAGTTCTTTGTTGACGATTGTAGATTTCGGAATCGGTTTCTCTAATGAGGAACCAAATATAATCTCCCATCATTCTTTCATCCCAGTGCCCTTGGTAACGCCGCTCGATGGGCTTCATTTCTTGTTAAAACCTTTTGCCATGTTCGTCACTTACGTCGCCAAGATTCTCGGCGAAAAAGTTTAAATGAGAATGCAAGAAATGAATTTTGAGGGACATATTTACACCTGTTGGAATACATAAAGCGAAAAATAAGAATACATACATATGTGTTATATACATACATAAATATAAAAAAATATATTTCTAACCAATTTTTTCATAATTTTTTAAGAAATCATTAATCATTGTTTCATTTTGCGGGCTTTTATTGGATCCAAGGAAATTTGAAACTACAAGCTTAAACGACCTCCATGCTGCAATTTCATCCGACGTCAAATATGATTCGAAATTCACATTTTTCATCAGTTTCCTTATTTTAGGCCCATCAAAAACTCCTTCTTCGATTTTTTGAAAAGAAAGACTTTTAAATAAACTTTTTTAAATATGCCATCTTTCCTTAAGGCTTTTACAAAATTTTTAAAGAGCCCCAGCTTAATATGCAGTGGTGGCAAAATATCGGCTATCCCAGAGGCATAACATACCAACTACTTTTAAATCGCAACAAATTTTCCAGTCATGTTCATATTTTATATATTTTATCAATTTAGCCATTGTTTCGTATGATTCCTTAGTGTTGACAGAATGAGCAATGGGAATCGACGGTTTCTGATTTCCGTTGTGCAAAAGTACTGCTTTCAAATTCCTTTGAATTGTATGTTTGATTAAGTTCCTCAAACAATCCGGGATTGTCCTTGCAAAAGCATCTGTTATCCACAGTTGTATAAAATTGTTTTTAAGGTATATCACGGACTCTATAATATGATATGTTAACATCTGGGGCCAAAATATTGTACTGTATCATCCCAGATGCAAGTAGTTCTCCCTTATCTTTGGTCAGTTCCAAATCTCTTACTAGATCAATGAGTTGAAACTGAGTTAAAAGCGATGACTTCTGACTGAAACTTGAATCGCTCAGAGTTGAGTACTCAGTTAAACTTGATGATGTTTCCGTAATTAGGCTGTTGGCTATTCTTGGACACTTGGGAATTGGTATTGTTTCCGAATGTGCAACTGGCAAAGTGACAAATTTTACTTCACCGTAATTCCAGCGAATGCTCCTTCACAAAGTCAATGAATATAGAAGATGTGCCATCGCAAGTTTGTTTACATTTTCTCGAGTTACGAACGAATAGAAATGATTCAACCGTGAAAAAATAGTTTTCTGGTGTCCTTTCCTAAACTTTTTTTGCACATATCGATTGATATTAATTTTGTAATCGTGATAATTAAAAAAAATCGGGAAATTCGGTCGGAAAACACGTGAAAAACCTAACTCGTTGAAATCAAATTCCTATTCAAATTCCTATTCAAATTCCTATTCGTAATTGATACTTACTCGCTACGGAAAGGAATGTCTTCTTATAATATATTGTTTTTGCTCCTTCCTACTCCAATCTATTTACTTAGACAAAAATAGCAGTCCGTATCGTGAATGAATGGTTGTCTCCAAATCATTGGCATTCCAAATTGCACGTGAAGTCCAAAATTAAAATGTTTTATTCCACAAAACATTGTAATACATTAATTTTAAAGTACTTACCGCATTCTTCCACTAGTCCATCGATTAAGATTTACGTGGCACGAATTACACAAAATACTAGGTGTCCATGGTTCGTTCATATTTTTAACTCGTATACCAAAATATCACACATATATTTCTTCTATTATTTTACTAAACGCACGTCGATTTTTGTAATTACATATTTTCCACAGATGTAGCAGAAATTGTCGGGATTCTTTGCCTTTTATTCATACTTCGAAATATAAGTTCGTAATATATTTCAGTAAATCGACGCTGAATTACACTAATTTATTAATAAGAAATTTCATTCATAAATTACGGGATTAGGGTTCATAAGTTGCAGTACCTGTAGCTGACATATAGTTTGCTTCGAAAGTAGACACCCAATATTTTCAAGACTGACGCGTACTCCTTTGTATTGCGTACATATAATTGTACTACCTGTATATACGACTGGGATGTCCATGCCCCTTAAAGGCGTAACTGAATGGAAACCTCATAAATAAAAAACACAAATATTGTTGATTGACCCTCTATCTGAGCGGATCTCATCCAATATAGCTCTCACATTGCATATAATGTTTTATGGAGGGTTACGAACGGCCATAAAACCTCGTCCTCTCTATAATTTTATAATGTCTGACATCAGTCCTCATAAAATAAAATGCTTGCACTCGCATTATATGTCTCTCTCACATATGGCGAATTCAATATAAGCAAAAACATCATGTAAAACGAAAAAATAAGAAACAAGATTTTTTTTAATTTCCCTAACATTTACAAAATGGCTCATAACTTTTACATCTATCCATAGATTCTTTTCAAATAGACAGTGTTTTCTTCGTTAGCATGCTGGCTTTTTAAAAATGTGATAAAATTATTTTTTCAATTTTTTATGTTTTTTTTTTGTGCCAGGAAAAAGTGTTTTTTTAAAAAAAATCATTTTTTTCTCATATTTTTGACGACTGTTACTAAACCATCGATTCTACGTGAAAGCGATATTTGCAGCATATGTAGCCCTCATAATTCCCTTTAATTTGAGACACAACACGGCTCAATCAAAAGTTACCATAAAAATTGTTTTTAATTTTTTTTTTTGTGTTTTTGTGTTTGTGACACCTAATCCACTTCCCTTGGACAAAAATTTTGTTGCATAGTGTTATTAACGGCATACCTTCCTCTTTTTGTTATGAAATAAACATCCGATCATTTATCTCAAAAAATGGAATTTTTCTTTGAATACCAAAATAACACCTCTTGTTGGAAAACCCTTTATAAGAAATATTTCTACCAAATTCGATCAACCTAGCTCTATTATTACGGACTGTAGCGTGATTACAACAGACGGACGGACAGACGGACATGGCTAAATCGTCTTAGAATTCTACGACGATTAAGAATATATACTAGGGCGGGTCGATTTAAAAATCGCCCATTGCTCAGTGAAAATCGTATTCTAGGGATCAAAATAAGAAACTTTGCCGAAGAAACCATACCTCTAAAACGAATTCTGATGTCCCGGAAAAAATCCCACTTTGACCCATTTAGAGTGCTCCAATCGAGTCCAAATGTATGGAACCCCCAGGGGGTGTGCCACTGGCATGGGAGGGTCGGGCCTCCAAAGTTATTGGGGGTCGGTCATACATTTGGACTCGATTGGAGCACTCTAAATGGGTCAAAGTGGGATTTTTCAAAATTTGCCCCGACCCAAATTCCGGGACATCAGAATTCGTTTTAGAGATATGGTTCCTTCGGCAAAGTTTCTTATTTTGATCCCTAGAATACGATTTTCACTGAGCAATGGCGACTTTTTTTGCCTCCCCACAAATCGACCCGGCCTAATATATACATATGTATACTTTATGGGATCTCAGATCAATATTTAGAGGTGTTACAAACGGGGTGACAAAATGAATATACCCCTATCCTATGGTGGAGGGAATACAAATAAATTTTATAAATTACATAGACACATATTTCAATATTCATCGTCTTGTTAATATAATTTATTCATCCAGGCTTTGATTTTGTTAACTAACAATCCAAACTTAATTTTCGGATTTTTTCTCCGAGCTTGAGTGATGGACAATGCGATAGAAAAACCTTAACCTTAACCTCAAAGATGAAAACTTACATACATATTTTTGGCAATTTTTATCATCTTTACCAACGTATTTGGGTCATTATGACACGTTTAAGTTAAATCGACAAAAAAACTTTAGTTAACCTGTCAATCGCCGACTTTTAAAAAGTAATTATCACAGTTGGACAACTCTAGGATACGTTTGGTTAGTTCACTCTTCTTCTCAATTTAGTGTATGTTTTCTTGAAAAACAAAAATTTCTTATTCATGTTTCAAACGGTATAGAAATGTGAACTCATTCAATTTAATTTTGCAATGAAGGACACGAGCACAAAATATTCCGTTTTTATTTTTCAAAAACAATCTGAAATTAAAAACAAATACAAAATTTCGCATTTATTGAAGACAATAAAAGCATTAAAAAATTCACAAAGAAACAATTATATACAAATAAATTGTATTTACATGACAGAACCTACAGATATGTATTTACAATTTAAATGGACCAAAAATTGTATGAGGCATTGCACTTGACATTTCAGAGGAACGTTTTTAAAATATATATTCCAAAAATTTAGCCACAACGGTTAAACAAAATATGGACTGCAAGGCGGCAAGAAGTCAACTCGGAAGGTAACTTTATATGGGGGCTGTATCAAATCGTCGACCAATAAGGCTTATTTTGCAGGGAATGATATAGAAGGTGTTCTATTGATTCCTCCTCGTCATGTCAAAAGCTTCTGCAAAAATCACTTTGCAAGGTCTTCAATCTCTCTGCGCGTCGCCCAATAAGGCAGTAGTGGCCTGTCATAACAGACACGATAAGCAGAGAATGAAGCCGAGGCAAAATTGACGGCGGCGGCTGCCATGGAAAATTACAGATCGGCGGCGGCGGCTTGATGGCTTAGCCGACATAAAATTGACATACGGCGGCTCTGTGATAGTCATTTTTATACCCTACACCACACTGTGGTACAGGGTATTATGACTTTGTGCATTTGTTTGTAACTCCCAAAAGGATAAGAGATAGACCCACTGTTTATCATACCGATCGACTTGTAATCACTTTCTGAGTCGATTTAGTCCGTCTGTCTGTAGATGTATTCTTGTAATCAAAGTACAGGTCGCAATTATTGTCCGATCTCAACGAAACTTTGCACATATCTTTCTTTAAGTCCAAGGACGATCCCTATTGAATTTGGTTAAAATGTACATATAGCTCCCATATATGTATATGTACCTCCGATTTGGCATATATGCTCTGTATAAGCAACATTTTTGAACCGATTTGTAAAAAAATTGACAGAGAGTAATCTTATGAGACACTTATGGCGAATTCTTTTCTGCAAAAAAGTGCAACACTTGCATTGCCCTTTTTCCGAAAACTGCACTATTATATCGCTTTTTTGAAATTTTGAAATTTTAGTTGTGCTAAATTCGAGTAACTTAATTACCAAATTTCAAAAAAGTGCCTTTTTCGGAAAAAGGGCAATGAACATGTTGCACTTTTTTGCAGAAAAGAATTCGCCATTGGAGGCAATACAAAATTTGGGGAAAATCAGTTTAGATTTAGATATAGCCCCCATATATATGTTACCCCCGATTTAACATATAAGCGCTGTAGAAACCTTATTTTATATCCGATCAGTACGAAATACAACAGAGAGAGTTTTCTTATTACATGTATGAACACTGCCAAATTCGGGGAAAATCGGTTCAGATTTAGGCATAGTCCCAATATATATGTTACACCCGATTTGACATGTAACCGCTGTAGAAACCGTATTTTATATCCGATAAGTACGAAATTCGGCAGAGAGAGTTTTCTTATTATAAGAATGAAAAATACCAAATTCGGGAAAATTCTGCTCAGATTTAGATGTAGCCCCTATACTTATATATATGTTTCACCCGATTTGACATGTAAGCGCTGTAGAAACCGTATTTTATATCCGATCAGTAAGAAATTCAAAAGAGTTTTCTTATTATATGAATGAACACAGCCAAATTCTTATCGCAATGCCTATTTTCGCATTGTTAGGGAGGTGTATGGTATAATATATTCGGCCCGCCCGACTTTATGTCTTTCCTTACTGGTTACATTTAAAATAATAGTTGAAAAGTTAAGCTCTGGTAGTTATTCATAAATAATGGATGTTTTTAAGTTAATTGTAAGATATTGTGAAGTGAAACAAGTACCAGCGTTAAGTTCGGCCATGCCGAATCTTATATATGTACCCTCCAGCATGAATTGCTTTCAATTCTATTACTCAAAGATTTTTGGATATGGAGCAAGTCATTGCTTAAACAAAAAGATCTCACGATTTATTGAAAAAACGAACGCTACAGTTTTTAGCCAAATTTTATGCCTCTTTAGCCAAACTTTTGATTTGTATAAATTTCATTGACATGAATTCTTGTCAAAATATAAGTAGAATACAACCTGAAAAGTTTCAGCAAAATGGCTTTAAGCATGTGGTGTTTATGACTTAAGCAAGACTTTTTGGGAGCGACATCTATAGGTGGACTACAACCAAATATGAACCGATTTAAAAAAAATCTTGCCAAAGTAAAATAAAAAATTCAAGGATTCAGTTAAAATGCTTAGAAAATGCGATATTTATGGCTTAAATATGTTTATTTTGGAGCGGCCTCTATAGGGTGACTATAACAAAATATGAATGTAAAATTTTTGTTGTGATGAATTTTTGTCAAAATAAAATACAAACTACAAAGTTTCAGCAAAATTGCTTTAAAAATGCGGTATCTATGGCTAAAAAAACCATAATTTGGAGCGACCTCTATAGGGGGCTATATCAAAACATTGACCAATATGGCCTATTTGCAATCCCAAACGACCTAAGAAGAATTTATACCAAATTTGATTAACCTAGCTCTATTATTACGGACTGTAGCGTAATTTCAACAGATAGACAGACAGACGGACATGGCTAAATCGTCTTATGGTGGCGTGTATAAAAATCATCGATTTCCATACAATTATACGTCATAAAATTGACGATAGGCGGCTCTATGATATACTCGATTTTCAAAGTAAGCCGAAACTGGTTGTTTTCAGGAGAGGTCGTTTAAGTGACATTTTAAATTTGTGTAGAATTACCTTGTACCTTCATTTTATTGATGGATTTGACTGAAGACAATTTAGACTGCTGGACTTAGCATTCTTTACAACGGAGGTATTAATTTACATGCAGTATTACAATTCTGTAATACTCCATTGCCTTTTTTCCGAAAATATTTGTTTCTCTATGTGTAAGTAATGTAATCATAAATAAAAAATCTTATTATTTCCTTTAAAAAATTATTTTTATAATTATTTTTCAATTACTATCAATATTCTCATTTTTAATACATGTTAAGTTCCCTCTTGTGACAAGAAACGAATCAAAACGAAAATCACTTTCCATATCATCCCCCAATAAATGAGCAGGGTAGAATTTATTTGTCGTTTCGAGAAAATCATATTTGAAGTTTTTGTGATATTGAAACTCGATATCGGCACGTAGGCTTTTATTAATGAACAATCAATTTCAAACACCCAATTTGTGGAAGTAGAATTTCCCCAAATTTTTACTAGATATATAACCAATTGCGTAGATTATTAAAATGTATTTATGTTTATACAATATTCTTCTATTGAGGGAACGATATATCTGTTATATGGTTATTTGCTTATCAAAAATGTAAATTGTATCTATCCATAAGTTTATCAAAAATGTAAATTGTATCTATCCATAAGTTTTTCTATGGAACGGCGGCTGTGTTTCAGCCGATTTTAGCCGCAAAGATCGGCGGCGGCTTCGGCTGGTGAAAAAAGGTCGGCGGCGGCTAAAATCGGCGGCTCGGCTCAAGCTTCATACTATGACGATAAGTGAGACATGCAGTCTCGATAACGACAGCAGGGCGTTGCTGTGTTTGAAGTTTGGGCAGGGTCACATCAGCATGGAATGTATGCAGTTCCTGACTAGTGACCACCTGTCATATGTTGTCATAAGTCCACAAACTCTCAGGTCGAGCTATAGCGAGATTGCAGGAAGCAAGGTGTAAAGGATGGGCCATTTAAAATTTTAAATTTTAATCGGCTATAAAAAAGTACTGATAAGTTTTTCAAATTTCTGGTATTATTGGAAAGGTTGAAATTTGTCTTTTAATAATGGAACACAACATCATTGATATGACTAGCTCGGCAGTACTTCATACGATCAACCCAATTTTTCAGTACATTTTCGATTGTTTCGGATCGAATCTCTTCAGTGGTAACTTCGATTTCATGTTTCAACGCTTCAATTGCCTCTGGATGCTTTGCGTAAAATTTATCCTTAATGGTTCCCCACAGAAAATAATCCAAGTCAAAGTAAATCACAAGTCAAAGTAATCGGTAGTTCATTTTAAATTGCCCAACCCTTATGTCCACATACTCCAGTTTCCGTGGAGCATGCAAGTTACTACCAAAGCAGTTACATCTGCTTTGAGGTTGACCGGTATGTCCCTGTAGCCCGGCACTCATGTCAGGTGAATGTTGAGTTGTTCAGCCATCTCGTTAAGAGATCAGGTATAGTCGGAATTTGAAGAACAGAATTTCTAGAAACTTTATAGCAGGTTGACTATCTGAGAAAAAATATTGCTCCGACATTTGTCCGAACATTACTTTTCAGTCACTCCAAACACTACAGTCATCTTTCTTTTTGCAACGGACAGCTCAAGTTCCTTAGAAAAGTTCCATATTCCACTAGGTTATTCAGTTACAGGGAACAGAGCTTACCAACACTTTTAACCATACGGCTCCCCATAACTACATATGTAAAAAATTACATGCACCTTTCGCAAAATAAAATGATCAGAAATTATATTTCTTTTTTAAGTGATTAATTAAAACAAGTAAGAAAGTTCAGTGGGGTAAACCGACTTAAGAATCCCCTCACCATCAGTCCCAAAAAATATTCGTAAATTTATTTATTTTTTTGTTTTAATTAAATTGTTATGAACATAAATTGCATTTAATAACTTTAAAGTATGTACTTGTAAGTATGTAAGTTATAAGCTGTTAACTTTTGGCGCAAAATGGTTCATTTGTGTGGGAGGTACCAAAAGGAGCGTGTGAGTAACGCCCACTTTTCTCTGGACTCTAGGTATTATAAAAGTATTACCCTGTAGAAGTATTTGTATTAAAGTTATACGCAGTTAACTTTTGGTGCAAAATGTTCCATCTGTGTGGGAGGTACCAAAAGGGACGTGGCAACTTCGCCCATTTTTCTCGACAATAAACTAAAGCTATGCGTCGAATTTCACAAGATTCGATTAAGGAGTATAGAAGTTATTAAAGAGTCAATATTTCACTAAATATTAACCCTTTGTGGGGGAGGTACTAAAAGGAATGGACCAAAATGACTCATCTTCGAACTTAGCCGAAGATAGTCAAAAATATTATCGCGTACCAAATTTGAAGTCAATCGGTTACTTCTTTCAAGAGTTATCGTGCGCAACAGCCAGCAGACAGACACACAGACAGACAGACGGACGAACATTGCTCAAATGACTTAAAATGACCCAAAACGGATATCCGACGAACATACAGACATCGATCGTTTTGCACATAGAATTTTCGCGGTCCAGTTATCTTCAAATACCACTGACAGGAAGTTTTATGCAAATTATTCAATATAAGACAATGCGAACTTTTTAAAAAATATTTTTATTGAGCATTTTTTAAAATACTAGGCCAAACCTGTCAGAAAGATTTATTTATATCTCGAGATAGACAAAAAAAGCCATCGTGGAACTTGGCTATATTTTAGAGGACAATTTGGCCTAAAATACAAAAAATAAAATTTTAAATATAAAGTTTTTTTTTAAATTTAATTTTAATATTTTAAAAACAAAAAAAAAATATATATTCTGATTTTTTTTTTCTATTTTTCTTAAAAAGAGCAATTATCGGGTCCGTCAATAAGAGCGCTACAAAAGTTTTTTTAATAAAACAAAAACGGTTTTGGATATCAATGAAATTCTTTATTCCTGTGAAAGTACGTTCGATGCCATTATGTATGGAACTCGATTTCTTTTGCATGGCCACCACGGGCACGCTTGCAGATGTCCAGACGCTGAACCCAATTTTCGACGGCTTTCAAGCCGATACTGCTGCAATTTCACGTTCGATATTCGTACGAAGTTCATCAATCGTCGCTGGCTTGTTGGCATAGACCATAGACTTGACGTAGCCCCACAGGAAATAGTCTAACGGCGTCAAATCGAACCTCGAACGACCATTTCGTGAGATAACACGTTCTCCAAACTTGGTTTCCAATAAATTGATTGTGGCATCCGCTGTGTGGTTTGTGGCGCCGTCCTGTTGGAACCACATGTCCTCCAAGTCCATATCATCCAATTGCGGCCAAAAATATTCGGTTATCATTGAACGGTAGCGATTCCCATTCACAGTAACGTGCCGGTCTTGATCATCACGAAAGAAGAACGGCCCAATGACGCCGCCGGCCCATAAACCGCACCAAACCGTAATTTTTTCGGGATGCAATGATGACTCATGGAGTACGTGTAGATTGCTGTCTGACCAATAACGCATATTTTGTTTATTGACGAAGCCATTCAGCCAGAAATGAGCCTCATCGCTGAAGACGATTTTTCGCGCTCTTAACGTTGAGGCCACTGTCTCCGAATTTCGGTAGTAAATTTTAATAATTTCGACTCGTTGTTGGCTCGTATATCTTTCCATCATGAAATGGCCAACCTTACTGAAGAGAAATGTCAAAAGAGCGGCAAAAAATATGGCGACGTTTGCTGTCCCTGTCGGTCTATTTTTGTAGCGTCCCTGTTGAAAAACCCTTTACTTACTAACATTTTGCAAAAGCCCATATTGATAGCTTTTACCGATAAAAACGTATAGTTTTATTAATAATCCCAGTATTTCTCAAAATTCACAATTTTGAAAATTTTAAAACCTTTATAGTAGGCCTGTTTTTTAATTTTTTTGACAACACGTAGTATAACCATTATAACAAGTTTCACTAAAATCAGTGACATGGGCCAAAAATACTGTGATCACTTAACATGGAAATGCTCTACTTCGTCCAAATACTGAGGCCCAAGACCATCGGATCTACACTCCGGAACGACCCAATTCCTTTTAGCCAAGGATCAGGATCGTCAACTCAATAACAAATGTATCAACCATTGAAGATTTATTCGGGTCTGTTCTGTAGCAAGGTGATTTTAAAATCACCGGCGACTTACAATCACTGTTGGAGTTCGAAATCACCCGGTTTATTATTCGTAGCCTCCCAAAAAAGATTGTTCGAAATATGTTCGGGTGATTTCGAATTCCAAAAGTGATGTTAAGTCGCCGGTGATTTTAAAATCACCGTGATATCCAATCGCCGTGATTACAGATCAGACCCGATTGAACCGATTTTCAATATTACATCAAAATTCCATAACTATGTGTTAATTGCTTGAATTCTTCCTTATATGTGTCCCAGTCCTGTGGAGCTCTTGTGACCTTTGACTTGATAAAGAGCTTTCTTTAGCTCTAACAAATTAACGGTTGTTGATTGCCTCTTTGCTTTAGTTTTTGGACATGCGGTTTGTAACGAGCAATTAAGGGTTGCGGGTTAAGGGTTCACTCGTTTCACCGTTAAATTAAATGCCTAGAAACTAATCGCAGGACACTGCACTATGATTTGTAATACATAGTTGTAGAAACTCTAAACTTATGGATTTAGGTTTTAATAATGACGAATTTGTAGCATGGCGTAATTAAAAATAATATTTTTGCTGATGTTTGTACAGGGTGGCTGATGAATATTGCTACATTAAGAAACTCAAATAACTTTTTTTTCAGTGTATGGAATTCAGTTTTCTTTTATTCATGTTAAAGCTCATTAAATTTAATTAAATATAGCTTAATTAGTTTTAAAAATAATGGAATTTAAATGCCCCCCTGCTCGTTGATGCATGTGCGGCATCTCACCAAAAAGTTGTTCATTACTGCTTGGAGAGTTGAGACGGAATAGCCGCAATTGTTTCTCGAATGGATTGCTTTAGTTCATTCAAATTTGTTGGTTTTGCTTTGTAGACTTCTTGTTTGCAATAACCCCACAAGAAAAAGTCAGGTGCTGTAAGACCAGGCGACCTGGGGGGCCAACGGAATGTGGAGTTTCCGGATTTTCGCCGCAATTCTGTCATATTCGCCGCAATTCTGGCAAAATTCCAAGCGAATCGGGAAGTCTGCTGAGTTCACTTTGTTGGCCATTTGAATTTTATATGGGAATTACTCCAAATCTTTGTGCATAATTGACTGCAATGACTGTCTGAGCAGATATGTAAGGTTCTTGTCGAAACTCTTGGATTGCTTTGTATGGCATCAGCTACAGCAGCGATTGTTTCCTCCGTCCGAACTGAAGGGTTTCGATGGTAAGGTCTTAGATGGTAAGGTCTTTCATTAAATAGAAAACAAGTTATTAAATTTTTTTTTGTAGCAGCTTTCATCAGCCACCCTGTATAATTCTAAGAATTTTCGTCCTCTTTTCGCCCTTTTCGACTACCGAAAATTTGGCATTACTGATTATATTATTTTAGTTTAGAATAAAATGATATATGTATAGCAAAAATCGGTCTTAAAAAAAAAACAACACATCCAAACACATATTTTATTCAATATGCTCTAGTCGCGTAAATTATGAACTAATCTGTCATAAATAAAATTGCAGTAGGTTGAAATTGTAGCGTATGAATCTCTGATCTCAGATCTCGTGCGTAACTTCCCATATAATCGTTGTATTAAAACTACATAAATATGTTCTTACGTATCTCGAGTATTGTAGTTTTTGCATACCCATCCACCATACCCGTCGTCGAATGCGAGAGCAGAGCGTATTTTTGTATTTTTCTGTTCCATGGTCACTTTTTGTTCGTCATAAGTTCAAATGTATCATTAAAATTATGGCTGTGTATACTTATAAAAAGGAAATGTGAAAATAAACACTGACGACATTGTCTCTATTCAGAAATTCTATAAATATTCTAAAACCGCACAAACAACGCTCGCTCAAAAACAAATAATGAAACAAAATTGCCTGTTTGCCTGCCTCCATGCACCAGAAAGGCAGTCCGACCGACGGACTGGGCCAACCGACCAACTGAGGAAAAACACATGGACTCTGTGGTGGCTGGCAGCATGCAAAAGTTGTTTTCTTTTCTTCGCACACGCTTTTGGAATTCAAAACAAAACTTATACTCGTATAGTGAATTTGGACAGAGTTAATCAACATCGAATGAAAAAAACTAGAGAAGAATCATTAAGTTTTATTATCATTTGTTCTGATATTAGATTAACGTTAGTTCGGGAAAATGTTTGTAACATTTAAATCTATCTGGAAGATGGCCAATAAGAGTGATATGATTTCTTTGAAAAAAAAACACACTTATTGTTAAGGAAATTCAAAAGTTTTTTATTTAATGTGAAGTACAATTGATACAATTAAGTTTTAGGTAAAACGTCATTCAAATGGCCTCCACGACTTCTTCTGCAGGAACGAATTCAATGAACCCAATTTTCGAGCACTTTTTCCACTAAATCAAGTCGTATGTCATGAATGGCACGTTCAATATTGTCTTGTAAAGCTTGAAGAGAGTCTGGATTACGAGTATGTGACTTCAAATAACCCCACCAGAAATAGTCTAATGGTGTTAAATCACAACTTCTTGGAGGCCATTCAATATCACAATTTCTTGAAATAATCGAATCTTCAAACATTTCTCGCAACAATTCAATTGTTTCATTTGCTGTGTGGCACGTAGCCACAATCGGTCAATTGCAAAAAGATAGCTCTTAACGAGATCTAAAATATTGCTCATTGGTGTCAAGGTCGTAGGTCGACTGGAAAGTGTTTTTATTTGAATTTTTAAAAAAATGGACTTAGAGCACGAAAAGTTGCAATTGGAGAACGATTACACTATGCAACAAAATTTTTGTCCAAGGGAAGTGGATAACAGTTTCTGGTAACTAGGTGTCACAAACACGCAAAAAATATTAAAAACAATTTTTATGATAAAGTTTTTTTTTACAATTTTTTTTTTTAAATTCCAGCTTTCGTGGAAAGTACATTCAGTATTTGGACCATAATTTTTCAAGCATAAGCCTGATTTAGCCGTGTTACACCTCAATTAAAGGGAATTATGAGGGCTACATATGCTGCAAATATCGCTTTAACGTAGAATATTTGGTTTAGTAACAGTCGTCAAAAATATGAGAAAAAAATGATTTTTTTTTTAAAAAAAACACTTTTTCCTGGTTCAAAAAAAACATAAAAAATAGAAAAAAAACTAGAAAAAATTATTTTATTACATTTTTAAAAAGCCAGCATGCTAAAGAAGAAAACATTGTATATTGGAAAAAAAATCTATGGATAGATGTATTATAGAGAGGACGAGGTTTTATGGCCGTTCGTAACCCTCCGTAAAACATTATATGCAATGTGAGAGCTATATTGGATGAGATCCGCTCAGATAGAGGGTCATTCAACAATAGTTGTGGTTTTTATTTATGAGGTTTCCATTCAGTTACGCCTTTTAGGGGCATGGACATCCCAGCTGTATATACAGATAGTAAAATTATATGTACGCAATACAAAGTAGTACGCGGCAGTTTGCAAATATTGGGTTTCTACGTTCGAAGCAAACTATATCGTCATCAGAAACGAGAAAGGGCCTATCATCAAATTTGCAAATTTTACAGGAGAAGCAAAAAAGTAAATAAAATGAAAAATGTTTCGTTAGAAAAACGGGGTTTTCAGGATTATACCTAAACATAATGATGCATATATAAATTCACACAAACATGATTTATCACTTGGTTGTGAAAATTGCGTGAAATCGAAATTATTAACTATGAAAAAAGAAATAATTTCTTGTTATTCCCTTTTGAATTTCGTTAATAAATTCGCCATTTTTGATAGTAGGCCACTAAAAATTTGTCAGAATGTGTATTTTGAAGCAGTGTACCGAAGTGCATTAAAAACTTAATTTCAATTTTTCTTGTTGTTACGCCTTTTTTCGTTTCTGATGACGATATGTCAGCTACAGGTACTGCAACTTATGTACCTTAAACCCGGAATTTATGAATGAAATTTCTTAATTATAAATTAGTGTAATTCAGCGCCTTAAAGAGATAAGTCGATTTTCTGAAAAAATATTATAAATTTATATTTCGAAGTATGAGTAAAAGGCAAAGAACTTTTCAATGTGTAAATGATCCCGTCAATTTTTGCTACATCTGCGGAAAATATGAAATTAGAAAAAATCGTCGTGCATTTAGTAAACTAATAGAAGAAATATATGTGCAATATTTTGGTATACGAGTTAAAAATATGAACGAACCGTGGACATCTAGTATTTTGTGTAATTCGTGCCATGTAAATCTTACTCGATGGACTAGTGGAAGAATGCGGTAAGTACTTTAAAATTAATGTATTACAATGTTTTGTGGAATAAAACGTTTTAATTATAGACTTCACGTGCAATTTGGAATGCCAATGATTTGGAGACAACCATTCATTCATGATACGGACTGCTATTTGTGTCTAAGTTAATAGATTGGAGTAGGAAGTGTCCAAGTATAGCTAACAGCCTAATGACAGAAATATCATCAAGTTCAACTGAGTACTCAACACTGAGCGATTCAAGTTTGAGTCAGAAGTCATCGCTTTTAACTCAGTTTCAACTCATTGTTCTAGTGAGAGATTTGGAACTGACCAAAGATAAGACAGAGCTACTTGCATCTGGGATGAAACAGTACAATATTTTGTCCCCAGATGTTAACATATCATATTATAGAGTCTGTGATATTCCTTACAAACAATTTTATACAACTGTGGATAACAGATGCTTTTGCAAGGACATTCCCGGATTGTTCGAGGAACTTAATCAAACATACAATTCAAAGGAATGGCGGTTATTTCTTGACAGCAGTAAAGAAAGTTTGATAGCAGTACTTTTGCACAACGGAAATCAGAAACCGTCGATTCCCATTGCTCATGCTGTCAACACTACGGAATCATACGAAACAATGGCTAAATTGATAAAATACATAAAATATGAACATGACTGGAAATTTTTTTCCGATTTAAAAGTAGTTGGTTGGTATGTTATGCCTCTGGGATAGCCGATATTTTGCTAAAACGGCATATTAAGCTGGGGCTCTTTAAAAATGTTGTAAAAGCCTTAAGGAAAGATGTAAATTGCCATATTTCAAAAGTTTTTAAAAGTCTTTCTTTTCAAAAAATCGAAGAAGGAGTTTTTGATGGGCCTAAAATAAGGAAACTGATGAAAGATGTGAATTTCGAATCATATTTGACGTCGGATGAAATTGCAGCATGAAGGTCGTTTAAGCTTGTAGTTTCAAATTTCCTTGAATTCAATAAAAGCCCGCAACATAAAACAATGATTAATGATTTGTTAAAAAATTATGAAAAAATTGGTTAGAAATATATTTTTTTATATTTATGTATACATATACATCCCAGATGCAAGTAGTTCTGCCTTATCTTTGGTCAGTTCCAAATCTCTCACTAGATCAATGAGTTGAAACTGAGTTAAAAGCGATGACTTCTGACCCAAAATTGAATCGCTCAGAGTTTAGTATTCAGTTGAACTTGATGATGTTTCCGTTATTAGGTTGTTACCTATACTTGGACACTTCCTACTCCAATCTATTAACTTAGACAAAAATAGCAGTCCGTATTGTGAATGAATGGTTGTCTCCAAATCATTGGAAACGTTTTATTCCACAAAACATTGTAATACATTAACTTTAAAGTACTTACCGCATTCTTCCACTAGTCCAGCGAGTAAGATTTACATGGCACGAATTACACAAAATACTAGGTGTCCACGGTTCGTTCATATTTTTAACTCGTATACCAATATATTACACATATATTTCTTCTATTATTTTACTAAACGCACGTCGATTTTTTTAATTACATATTTTCCGCAGATGTAGCAGAAATTGTCGGGATCATTTACACATTGAAAAGTTCTTTGCCTTTTATTCATACTTCGAAATATATGTTCGTAATATTTTTCAGTAAATCGACTTATTTCTTTAAGGCGCTGAATTACACTAATTTAGTAATAAGAAGTTTCATTCATAAATTCCGGGTTTAAATTTAATAAGTTGCAGTACCTGTAGCTGAGATATAGTTTGCTTCGAAAGTATACACCCAATATTTTCAAGACTGCCGCGTACTACTTTGTATTGCGTGCATATAATTTTACTACCTGTATATACGACTGGGATGTTCATGCCCCTTAAAGGCGTAACTGAATGGAAACCTCATAACTAAAAAACACAAATATTGTTGAATGACCCTCTATCTGAGCGGATCTCATCCAATATAGCTCTCACATTGTATATCATGTTTTATGTAGGGTTACGAACGGCCATAAAACCTCGTCCTCTCTCTAATTTTATAATGTCTGACATCAATCCTCATAAAATAAAATGCAAGTGCAATGTCTCTTATATGTCTCTCTCACATATGGCGAATTCAATATAAGCAAATACATCATTTAAAAACGAAAAAATATGAAACAAGATTTTTTTGAATTTCCCTAACATTTACAAAAGGGCTCATAACTTTTACATCTATCCGTAGATTTTTTCCAATAGATTGTGTTTTCTGCGCTAGCATGATGGATTTTTCAAAATGTGATACAATTATTTTATCGATTTTTTTCTATTTTTTATGGTTTTTGTACCAGGAAAAAGTGTTTTTTTTAAATCATTTTTTTCTCATATTTTTGACGACTGTTACTAAACCATCGATTCTACGTGAAAGCGATATTTGCAGCATACGTAGCCCTCATAATTCCCTTTAATTTGAGACACAACACGTCTCAATCAGGCTTATACTTGACAAAGTACTTGAATGTACTTTCCATGAAAGATGGAATTAAAAAAAAAAAATTTAAAATAAAAATTTAAAAAAAAATTTACAATGAAAAATTTTTTTCATATTTTTTTCGATTTTGTGACCCCTAATTGCACCAGAAACTGTTATCCACAACCCTTGGACAAAAATTTTGTTGCATAGTGTTATTTTTGCTTACGTCTTAAATTGTCTATAAGCAAATTAAAACCACAATCAATCATCACACGTTTAGGTACTGAAGCTTCTAATGGTAATTGTGAAATAAATTTATTGTCAAACCCATCGAAATCTTAATCGGGCGCAATACAACTGGAAACTGCTGAAATTTCCAACACTAAAGAGTTAAACAATGTTTTTTAATGACACTATGCAACACGATTTTTCACCCGAAGTTTTTCATGTTACTTTCTGATGTAGTTTGGTATTCTATTCACTGACGTGGAAACTTTTGAATGGTCAGCATTTGGGTCAGTATACTGACCTATGAAGTTCACTTTTGACTAAAAAGTTTGATATATGGTAAGATAACATCTCGCTTTGATCCATACAGTGGACTCCTTCATATTGAATATGTTCTAAC
Organism: Eudasyphora cyanicolor; assembly: GCA_963930755.1. NCBI lineage: Eukaryota > Metazoa > Arthropoda > Insecta > Diptera > Muscidae > Eudasyphora > Eudasyphora cyanicolor. Next base: position 137,949,251 of record OZ005735.1, read on the forward strand.
ATACATGCTTTCTTATTTACAGTTTGTCTACAACTCAATTAGAAGATATCAGCCAAATAATAGCAGAGGTGTTTGTCGGGGAGCTCCCGGGTACATTTTACTAAAAATTATGACATTTTTGATTATAAACATAATTTAGTAAAACATATTAAATATTGTATTTCAATCAAATTATTCTTTTGCGACAATCGTTTTCTCATTTATTGTTAAACTGGCATTGCTTGTGACCAACGCAATGACCGTTTGCAACAAACGTTGCATAGGGTTTGTACAATGTACAATGACCGTTTGCACCAAACGTTTCACAGGGTTTGTAATAACTATAAATCATTTACGATAAGTACACTAACCGTTTGCTATAAAAGATTCTTTGGGGTTTGGGATAAACATAAATCGTTTGCGACAAACATAGACCGCAAACGAAATTCGTTTGTCTAATTATTTGTTTGGGAGTAACGATTTTTTTTGTGTGTGGGTCCGACTGGTGCTGAAAATGAGCTGATTAATGTTTTGATATAAATCTCCCATAGAGGTCGCTCCATTATATGTTTATACCCTAAACCACACTGTGGTACAGGGTATTATAACTTTGTGCATTTGTTTGTAACACCCAAAAGGAGAAGAAATAGACCCATCGTTTATTATACCGATCGACTTAGAATCACTTTCTGAGTTGATTTAGCTATGTCCGTCTGTCTGTCTGTCTGTCCGTCTGTGCATGTATTCTTGTAATCAAAGTACAGGTCGCAATTATGGTCCAATCTCGACGAAACTTTACACACATCTTTTTCCAAGGACGATCCCTATTGAATTTGGTTAAAATCTGTTCAGATTCAGATTGGTTAAAATCGTTTCAGATTTCTTGTAATCAAAGTACAGGTCGCAATTATGGTCCAATCTCGACGAAACTTTACACACATCTTTTTCCAAGGACGATCCCTATTGAATTTGGTTAAAATCGGTTCAGATTTAGATATAGCCCCCATATATATGTTAGCCCCGATTTGACATGTAAGCGCTGTAAAATTTGTATTTCAGTGCGAAATTCGGCAGAAATAGGTTTCTTATTACATGAAGGAATACTGCCAAATTTTGAGAAAATCGGTTCAGATTTAGATATAGCTCCCATATATATGTTACCCCCGATTTGACATGTAAGCGCTGTAGAGACTGTATTTTATATCCGATCAGTACGAAATTCGACAGAAGGATGTCTTTTTACATGAATAAGTATTCAGGGAAGATCGGTTCAGATTTACATTAAAGCTCCATATATATGTTCCTCCTGATTTGGTATCAAACCGCTATAAAATTTGTATTTTACTTCCGATCATTAAAATTTTCCAGAAAGATGTTTCTCACTTTAGTAACGAATATTGCTTAATTTAGCGATTATCGTTTCAGAATTAGAATACGTTTCGACCCATTTACCAATTATTCCAAATTATTATGGCAATGACCCTTATCGCATTGTTAGGGAGGTGTAGGGTATTATATAGTCGGCCCCGCTCGACTTTCTGCCTTTCCTTACTGGTTTTTCTAAGCAATTTTGCTTAAACTTTATAGTTTGTATTTTTTTTTTTTGAGACAATAATTCATCACAGTAAATTTTACCCAAATCGGTTCATAGTTAGTTTTAGTCCCCATATAGGAGTTTATTAAGCCATAAATACCATATTTTCCAGAATATTAGACTGACCGTTTGGAGTTTGTGTTGTACACGAAGGAAAATCGTCATTTTTGATATGTTTGAATTGAAAGAAAATATACTTGGAAACGATTTTTTTAAATATTATATATTTGTTAACAAATAAATTTTATTTGAAAATCAAGAAATTTTGTTTGGAACGCATGTATTAATATATTAGAACATAATTTATTTGCAAACCAAATTTCACAAATAAAATATGTGTTTACACACAAACAAAGTTATTGTTTAAGAAGTTTTCCAAATATAATTTTTTTAAAAAGATTTTTAAAACTTTGCTGACTTGTTCGAATATTAGTTTGTTTTTCCTAGTTTTCGTGTTAAAATGTATAGCCAAAAATGTCATTTAATTTATAAATATTCCAATTCATCACTTTTTGTCAATCCATCAATGCAACTTATATTTACGAAAGATTATTAGATTAGATTTAAGTTTAATAAAATTTTACAAACATATAAAATTTATAAAAAATGCTCTTTGAACATCTGAAAAACAGAAAACTTATCTTTAAGTTAAGACATTATTACATTTAAAAAAAATAAATAATTACAAATTAATCTTTGTTTCGGAAATACTAGTTCCAAATAAAAAATATTTGAATGGGAGCATATTTTTGTTTTGAACAATATCCTCCCAAACATACAATATTTGTGTGTGTCAAATATTATATATTTGGAGTGTACCCTAAACATATGTATATTTCAAGCCGAATATGTTTGGGACAATATACTACAGAAGCGATTATTCTTCAGCGTGTATATCTACTTAAATTATTCTGCACAAATAAAGTTTGCCATATCAGTATTCGTATATGTTTTGATGTAGCTCTTCTATAAAGGTCGCCCTTGAATATTCTTATCTATCCCGTATTCGCCGTTTTGCAAACTATTTGGCCGAAACTATACAGTTTGAAATTTTTTTGACAAGCATTTCCTACCACAAAAAAGAACCACATCGGCCAATTTTTTAATATAGGCACCGAGGTATGTTCAATAGAAAAGTTGAGTTTTTAAATTTCTCGGGTTACGTGCATTCAATTAAGGTTTTTTTTATGTTGGCACACTTGTCTCCAACATATATTCTTAGTTAAGTTTGTTTGTGAGAGACAGACGTGTTAGACGTGTTTTGCTTGTCCGGCGATTTTGTGTAAAAAATGGAATTACGTACTCAAAAGTACTTGAAATGTTTAAAGTGACATATGATGATTGTACTCTGAATCAGAAGAAGTTGCAGAGGATGTCGGCATATCGGTTGAATCATGCCATATAAGTTTTTCGGAAATTTTGGGCATGAAGCGTGTGGCAGCGAAGTTCATTATAAAATTGTCGATGTTCGTAATTTTTGGCCGATAGGAATACCGTAATCATGCCATTTTGAAGAGACCCATGAAAGGACGGCGTTTTGGACGATTGAGAAGATAAAACCCGAATCGCCGAACAAGCAAAACACTTCTAACTGTTCTGTCTCTCACAAAGAAACTAATGTAAAGACAAACAAACTCAATTAAGAACATATGTTTGAGACAATTTCAAAATTTACCTTTTCTATTGAACAGACCTCGTATGAGGCTTTCAAAATTTGCTTAAAGAACAAATTTTCAAGTCGATGTGTCTGACATTTTGCAGTTTGTCTTTTATTAATACTAAAATCCTGCGCAACAAATGTATCGCATTGGCCTACACTGAAAAAAAAAATAGTAATAAAACTAATGATGACACATTCTTATATTAAGAATGCTACCTCGGCATCAATTCAATGACAATTTTCATTAAAATAATGAAAATTTACACGTTTTTTACGAAATTTCCCTAATATAAAGTTTTTTGAATTTGAATTAATGTCTATCTAATCATTAGTTTTGTGTACGCGCTTCTTTAAATGTACGCATTTAAATTAAAGAAAAAAATCATTATTTTTGTGACAATCCGCATTATTTTAAGTAATATTTCAATACTTTTAAGGATTTTCTACATTAACACTACGACGTAGACATGTCATAGTTTTAATGCCGAATCGGACTTAATTAACAGTATGAGATATTTGAGTAATAAATTAAAGGCTATGTTCCCCTTAAAGGAAAGGCTGTCTTGGTAATAAATTTTATGACTATTGTCATTATTTTTAAGAATACATACGAGAGAATTATACAATCTCTCCCTCCCTCTCTCGCTCGGAGAATCAGTTTTGTTTGGTAATGTGTGAATCAATAATTGTTATGGAATGCTAGAAGAGAAAATAGAAAACAGTCCTGTTGTTCGTTTTCTTTTAAATCGTCAGTTATTTACAAGCGATGGAAGGAAACGGTTGTCTGTCTTCGGGACGCGGGTTGTGAAAAAATTTGATTGCTGTGAATATGTAAGTATACGTGCATACATACGTGCATATTGCACCGAAAATAATTTTAATATGGGCTGTTAACAGTTATTTTTGCTAAAGCATAGCAACAACAACAAATGAAACCGTCGTGTACATGTGTGTATGCATGTGGTTATGCCGTCGTCGTCACCATCGATCTCTGTGATAAGGGAGTGCGTGTGTCATAGTTATTTTTCCTGTCTGTTATATATGGCGATGTACATGCGTTTTTGAAGGAGATCTTGTTTGTAAGTCCTGTGAAGAGATTTGTGCCAAATGGATGACAAAAATGTGAGTAATAGATTTTGTAATACTGAAAGAGACAATGGGAAACTGTTTAGGTACGTGAAAAATAATATTATTATCCTGAAATACATAAACATCTTATTGGCAATTACATTTTTTTTGTTTATAGATAATTTTATGTGATTTATTTTCAGAAAAAATTTAATTATTTTAATTTTAGATCACGCAATATTTGAAGATAAATTTGATGGATATATGAAATTGCAGTGCTGAATGCCATTTATAACTTGCATACACCTACATTGGAATGTTTGAATTGAAAGGAAATTGATTTGGAAACAATATTTGTAAGTATTATGTATTTCTGAACAAATATATTTTATTTGAAAATCAAGAAATTTAATTTGGAACGCATATATTAATGTATTAGAACAAAATATATTTGCGAACTGACGTTCACATATAAAATACGTGTTTTCACACAAACAAAGTTATTGTTAAAAAGTTTTCCAAATATAATTTATTTAAAAAGATTTTTTCCTTTTTTTAATTTTAGTTTAAATTTTTCCCTGATTTCGTTTTCATAATTGCTTCATAAGTACTTCATAATTAAACCTGCTGTTAGATTAGGCCCATTTGGTCCAATTTTTGTATATATATATATATATATGTATGTATATATATTGCCTTATAATTTTGTCCAAGGGATATTTTAGTTTTACTAAAATCAAAATAATAAGCGTTTTTGCTCAAAAATAATTGTAAATAAGCTGATTTCTTTTCACGAAGTATTGAATAAAAATAAATATAAAATATTGTCTTCCACATTCATTCTATACGAAAAATGTAATGTTGACCAAATGGACTCTTAATCTAGGATTCGTACAGATTTGCTAATCTAACACCAGGGTTAAGAATGTCATAAGCAGCATTAGCTTTAGTTTTACAGAAGTAATTTTTAATAAGTTTTTGTAGTTTTGTTTGCTAACAAAAGTTAAGATTTTAAAATCTAAGTCACGATTGATTTTTTTGAGAAAATCATTTTTGATAACTCAGTTTATATGAAAAATGTCACTTTCGCCACTTTCAAAACAATCAGTTTCTATTATTAATAATATCTTACATAAATATTTTTTTTAACTTTTAGTACAGCAAATTTTGTATGGATCTATTATGAGAATTTGTGTCGTAGAAGAGTGACTAAATATTTCAGTGTAAGTAAGTATATTCCAAAGATTTTAATATATCTCTTATCTTTCAACATTTTGTGACAGTTATATGATAAAATTTATTTTAATACTTTATCGTATATATATCATCATGTTTGATTTCTATTCAAATAATTTTTATTTTAGTTCGCGCAATTGAACTTTATTTGGATATATGAAAAATGCAGTGGGGAATTAAAAATTTACAAATTGCAGGAAATGAGTGAGCATCCAAACTATATGAGAAAATAATATAATATTTGTTTTATATAATTTCTATTTAAATTCCAGCCAAATTCTAGGTTAAAAATCATTAAGGTTGGTTCCGATAAAAATTGTTCATGGACAACAAATAGAATCGATACATAACAATACAATATTCGAATAAAAGTCAAACTTCATAGTGTGTTGGCCGATTTGTCTTTATACAATTACATATTGTTTTAAATTATAAAATGTTCAAGGTTATCCGTAATATTTATTATATTTTTTTGTATTTTCCAATATAAAATATAACAAATAAAATATTTATCTAGAAAGATAAAGTGTTGTGTTATTGAATTTTCTATGAATAGTAAATGATTTCAAAGAAAATGATTAATTTAAAAGAGTAACATTATAATCAATATAATGTAACGAATTTTCCATACATATTTAAAAAAACTGTATTTAAATTCATGTATGCCTTAAATTAATTACCAGTATATTCTTATATCAAGGACAAACATTTTACATTTTATTACGATAATGTTTTAAATTATATGACATTTTACTAAAAATAAGCACGCGCCATACTTAAATTTACGCAAAAATGTGCTTATTTTAAGACCAAACTTAATTAGTTTTATTACCCAAAATTCTTGATTCTATGAAATGCATCCTCAAAACAAATACTATTCACGTCTTTAAATTAACTATGAAACCTTCTTATTTTTATAGCGATTGTCTTTGGCTCGAAATCATTGCCGAAATCTTAAACTTTACGAAAAATTCATTGATTTTCAGTACGCTTTTTTTTAGTGTATATATGTATTCATGTAGTCCCCATATAGAGATCGCTTTAAAATATTTTGTTGTGAGTAAAAAAATTTTGAAAATTTAAATCTTTCGAGGGTATTTATTATTCGGCCCTGCTGAACAGTTTCCCCATTGTGCACTGTAGGGGCTATTCAATTCTCACCGACAATTTATTCTTGTTTTATTATTAACATAACAATGGAAAACAGACAACGGACAACAGGTAAAAAAGGAATATGCAAAAACCGCCACGAACAGACGAGTGAAGGTAAATAAATAAACCATCACAAAAAGTGGGTCAATTTGCCATGTGTTAAATATCATAGCCAAGCATCATCATCAGCATCAGATTCATCCACATTAACATCCATATCATCCTTGTATTTGTCTTCTATAAGAAAAGCAAAAAACGTCATCATCTTTGAGTGAAAATCACAGACTTTTTATTTTGTTGTTATTATTCCGTTTATTATGTCTTATATATTTAATGTACGGAAATACTCTATGCACATTTTTAATTAATAAGAAAGCTCTTAAAAAATAGTGTTGCCTTTCACAAAGGCTACGGAGTAGGGATGTCGATCGGGAAATCCCGATCCCGTAAATCCCGAGATTTTGCGATCCCGAAAAATCCCGAATACCGGGATTTTTGAAAAATCAAGGAGTTTTGTTTGCTTTCGGAAATAATACGTGTTTTATTTATTCTATTAAAATAACTGTCGAAGTGTTATGTCGTTGTGATATGAATATGTACAAAGCAGATGCTGCACTGTAATTTATATTGAAGGAGATATCTGCTTTTACATCCATATTAAATGATGGAATAAATATGTATCTTCATAAAAGAATACATCTGCGTAGAACAATATACTCGAGTCTTCAAAATAAGAATAGAAGTAGAACAAGATGCTTGAGTCTTCCAAATTAGAATCCAAAAACAGTACAGCATTTTCCAGCTCATTGATTTGGGACTCGATTCTGAGAATTGAACGTGAAAGTAGCCCCAAAAATAACAACTTCTGCATCATTCGTTTTTTGCACCTTTTCTATATTTTTTTCTCGATATACCGTACGGAATATCTCTTTTGTGTCTGAATCAAAGTTGTATATATAGAATAGAAAAAAAAAATGCGGAACAAACCTACCCGAAAAAAGTGCATCCAGTGCCTTAAAAAATGCAAAAATGCCCACAAAGTAATAAAATAAAAACGAATGATGCAGAAGTTCTAATTTTTGGGGTTAGTTCCACGTCCAATTCTCAGATTTGAATCCCAAAATCATGTGTTGTACTGTGAAATATAAAATCGGCCTTTGATACTGTTCTAGTTATGTGTCTTACTAAACGCATCATTAAATCTTCCGTTTTAAAACAAATATTGTGTCGAATGATTCATATTGAGTCTGACGATTGCCCAGCTGAAGATGTAGAAATATAATCCATAGCAAAAAGTTAAAAGATGTTATAGATATGTGCGAAACTCCTATCGAGGCAACGAAAAGGTCGATGATGCTAAATAAACTTAGTTTCAATGTTTTTTGCGAAGAAAAAATTAAATATAAAGAAATAATAAGTGTGCTAAAAATCCCGAAATCTCAAAATATCCCAAAATCCCGAAAAACCCCGTGATCCCGAATAATACCGGGAGCCCGATAAATCCCGGGATCATCATTTTCTCAATTCCGAATCCCGAGATTTTCGAAACTCAGTCCCGATCGACATCCCTACTATGAAGGCCGTATTCTCATGGCGTGGAATAAAAATATACATTTTACGATCATTTTAATTGTAAATAATGCTTAGTGGGGTAGGTCTCTTTTTGTTTCGGCAATCATTTTGACAACTAATTTGAGGTTGATCAATTACACTATTTATCCTAACGTGTGCTATATGTGAAACCCATAACTTTAGTACTTTGGCCTAGGTAAGCATTTTAAAATGTTAACAAGTACGAAAGTTTCAGTTGAGTAAACCAACAGAAATCAACTCACATTCAAAGATATATAAATATATATATATAACACAGAAGTTGGTCTGAAGATGCTAAAGCAGGCGTTGACACACAACAGTTGCTACGAACATATTAAAAAAATTCCAATTTGTAGACTTGGAGAAGTGCAGAGGTTACACGCAAAGAAAAAATTCGTTTCTGCGAAACGAAATATTAGACAACTACAATTCTCGTTTACGACGACTCGCTTACGCGAAATAAGTTTCTGTCACAACTGACGAAATTTCAGTTCCGGCAAACGAGAATTGTAGTTGTCTAATATTTCGTTTCGCAGAAACGATTTTTTTCTTTGCGTGTATGATCTGTTTCCCTGACCAAATTTCGCACATTTTTGTTCGGTTTTTACCTCAAATTCCTTGGATCCAGAAGATATCTACAATAAGTTGAGAAGTAGGAACAGGATCCACAAATCGATCGCTAGTAAAAGTTGGAAAACCGACAAGAATTGGTGACCCCAGCAGCGATAGTGTGGCCACCGAATGTGGATATTACTCAGTGGAAACCCGTACAGACCATCCGAAATACCACCTCGCGAGAGGATGCCTGCAGAGGAACACTTTTTCCGTAGTTCTACGTTGTCGTTACTCTTAGATGTAGAACGCGAGTCTAATATCAACACCAAGCAGAATATCATTCTTGGAGACCATCATCCACCAGAAGCGTAGGCAGAATAAATACTGCCGCAACAAACTCTTGGGGATCTGGTACAGCTGAGATCAGGATACACATATGAATGATGTCGATCTTCTGGTAGAGTAGAACCGGATCCACAAATCTATCGCTGGTAAATGTTGGAAAACCGACAAAGACTCTTTGGTGACCCCAGCAGCAATAGTGTGGCCGCCGAATGTGAATATTACTCAGTGGAAACCCATACAGACCATCCGAAAAACCACCCCGCGAGAGGATGCCTGCAGAGGAACACTTTTTCCGTAGTTCTACGTTGTCGTTACTCTTAGATGTAGAACGCGAGACTAATATCGACTCCAAGCTGAATATCGTTCTTGGAGACCATCATCCACCAGAAGCGTAGGCAGAATAAATACTGCCGCTACAAACTCTTGGAGATCTGGTACAGCTGAGATCAGGATACAGTAGCAGCGCAATTACAACTAAGTTAGAAGTGACAACAATATTGGCTATACCTGTCGCCTCCGAAGCTTCTGCAAAAGTCATTATGCAAGACCTTCAATCTCTCTCCAATAAGACAGTGACCTGTCATGAAAGACACGATAAGTGAAACGTCCGTTTGAGTCTTTGAGTCTAGGCCGGGCCACCTCAGCTTGGAATGTATGCAGTTCCTGACTAGAGACCACCTGTCATTTATTGTCATAAGTGCACTATCTCTCACGAAGAGCCTGCAGATTGCTAGAGGCATGTCGTCATGTTCCAGTTCCCAAACAAGACAGAATTGGTTCTCTTTACTAGGATGAATAATGTCCCACATGTGGACCCTCCACCTCGGATACATGGAACAGACCTAGTCTTTTCTGAAAGTGCAAAAGAAGGGCACCCATATCAGGTGAATATTGAACTGTTCAGTCGCGAGATCTCGAGGGCAGTTTTTGAATTCAGGAATATAGTTTCCAGGGACTTGATAGAAGCCTGACTAACAGTAAAAATATTTATTCCGACTTTGTTCAACAAATTAATTTTCAGCCATCCCGCTACTTTAATATCCCAGATTTCTGCCTGGTAAACACTACAGTGATCAGGCAGTCGTTTTGCAAGTGATAGCTCAAGTTCCTCAGAAAAGACACCAAATTCCACTTGTTTATTGTGTTTGGAACCATCTGCATGGAAGTGAATGAATCTCCTATGTCCTGGGATACGACCATTTCATTCTGATCTATCAGGTATACAGTGAGATACTTCTTGTCAAAGAGTGGTTCAGTCATAGTGTTATCAATAGTGTCCGGAAGGTCAGGCATTCTGTTTAGAATGACACTATGTCCGTAGCCATTTCCTAACTATTGTGACTTTTCCCTGAGTCTAATCGCATTACATGCGGCATATTGCACTGCTATAATATCTAGTGGCATTAAATATAGTATAACATCTAGTGCTGCAGTTGATGTCGTTCTCCGCGCATCAATGATAAATACATATAGAAGGCATTAGCTGAACTTTGTTATTATCGCGCAGAAGGTGGATTTCTGCAGAGCTGTCCACCAGACGACAATGCCGTACAGCATTAGCGGTCTGACTACTGCCATATACAACAAATAAGCTATGGGCGGGCTACCACAGCCTTCTTTGCTCTTTTCAAAATGTTGGGTTTGAAGTGCAACTTCCTTGAAAGCAAAATACTTAAGAATTTTTTGGCTTTCAGGGAAGAGAATTTCAATACCCTCCATGGATACAGGGGTAACTTGTGGTACCTTATTTCTCCTGGTAAAAAGAACTAGTTCCGTCTTGGTCGGTTTAACACCATGACCAATACTGAAAGCCCATCTTGAGGTTGTATGAAGGGCTTGCTGTAAGATATCTCTGAGAGTATCCAGAAACTTCCCTCTAACAGCTATTGCCATGTCATCTGTATAGCCAACAGCTCTGACACCTATCATCTTCAGAGAAAGCAAAATGTTGTTAGTAGAGAGATTCCATAGCAGAGAAAACAGAACACCCACTTGGGGCGTTCCTCTGCTGACAAATCTATGGAGTTAAGGCGACCCTAAGCTAGCGTCTCTTAACTCTGCCGGCATGACTTTGTAGACTATTGATAGCTCAAATAATTCTAGATTCGGTTACAATCTCGGTAGCAACATCTGATGGCTGCACTTCAAGGGAATTCCCAACTGAAGTAAGAGGCACTGACTATTCAGAGTTGCCCGGGAAATGTGTATCCAGGATCACTCCCAGTGATTCCTCACTATTATCTTTCTTGATGTACCCAATAGCTCTTTTCAATTTTTTTTTTGTACCGTTACAGTTCTTCCATGTCTATATGTCCCAGTCTGACACAATGAAGTAAGAGGCACTGACTATTCAGAGTTGCCCGGGAAATGTGTATCCAGGATCACTCCCAGTGATTCCTCACTATTATCTTTCTTGATGTACCCAATAGCTCTTTTAAATTTTTTTTGTACCGTTACAGTTCTTCCATGTGCTATATGTCCCAGTCTGACACAATGTCTTCACTACTAAAAGATGTTATATGAACTGTGTTTTTGAACTAAAATATGTGCACCTTCGTCGAATTGACGTAGTCCCTGGAATTTAACTTAACTCAAATTTTCAAATTTCCAAAATGTTTTAGAAAAGTGCACTTTTCGGTAAAAGGGTAAGAAAAATGTTGCACTTTTTCCAGAAACGAAATCGACATAAGATCGTTAAAAGGGTATGTGAATAATAGATATATATTACAGGGTTTTCGAACAAGAGGTGTTATTTTGAATCACCCGGTATTTCGGTAGCTGTCACCTTTGAAGCTTTTATTTTTTGACATTTGACAAGTAGAAACTACGCCATTACTAAAAATGGAACGATACACGATCATCGAACGATATAAAACGATCAAAAAGCGATCGAACCAAAAAAACGATACGAACGATACAAAATCATCTTGACTGATGAGGCCCATTTCCACCTCGGTGGCTACGTCAACAAGCAAAATTGTCGCATTTTGGGCTCGGAAAACCCAAGAGTTATTGTTGAGAAGCCTCTCCATCCTCAACGTGTGGCTGTTTGGTGCGGTTTATGGTCCGGCGTGGTCATTGGACCTTACTTTTTCGAAAATGAGGCTGGATAAACAGTTACGGTGAATGGATTGCGCTATCGAGAGATGATTAATGATTTTTTATGGTCGGAGTTGGATGGTATTGATCTGGACAACGTTTACTTTCAACAAGACGGCGCTACGTGCCACACAAGCAACGAAACCATTGCTCTGTTACGGGAAAAGTTTCCGGACCGTGTTATCTCTCGAATATGTGATCACAATTGGCCACCGAGATCTTGTGATTTAACACCTTGCGACTTCTTCCTTTGGGGCCACATGAAAGGTAAGGTCTACGCCAACAGCCCAGCGTCGGTTCAAGACCTCAAAGATAGAATTCGTGAGGCTATCGAGGACATAGGGCAGCCACTTTGCGATTTGGTTATGGAAAATTTCATGAAAATGATATGGTCCTGTAAGCGTGGTCGTGGTGGCCATTTGGCTGATGTTGTTTTTCATTGTTAACGGCATACCTTCCTCTTTATTATGAAATAAACATCCGATGATTTATCTCAAAAAATGACACTTTTCTTTGAATACCAAAATAACACCTCTTGTTGGAAAACCCTTTTTTACATTCAGTTCATCTCAAGACTTCATTGTTCTTTTTTTACTGAACATTTTCGCATTCTAGTTTTATTAACCCCCTTTTTCTAGTTCATATTTTAAGGTCGTTCTTGGCAAGTATACAGGCTCTACGTCTTCCATTACCTGTACCTTGAAGCAGCTTGAACCCTGGCGTCCTAAGCCCACAAACCATCACTTCATTCAACCATGGTTCCTGGATTAAGACCAGGTCAGCCCCTCCTTGCAACAGGAGGTTTTTTAAGGCAGCTGATGCAGCCTTAGAGTGGTTTATCTGCAGGAACTTTTACTATGGGGCCTCTGAGGCTCACTTTTCTTATAGGAAAAGTTGGCCTCTGAGGCTCACTTTTCTTATAGGAAAAGTTGGCCTCTGAGGCTCACTTTTCTTATAGGAAAAGTTGGCCTCTGGAGCTCAATTTTCTTATAGGGAGTGTTGGCCTCTGAGGCTCACTATACTTATAAGGAAAGTTGGCCTCTGAGGCTCAATTTTCTTATAGGGAAAGTTTACCTCTGAGGCTCAATTTTCTTATAGGGAATGTTGGCCTCTAAGGCTCACTTTTTCAAAGGGGGAATGTTGGTATCTGAAGCTCACACTTCCTATAGGGGACAAGTTGGGATCTGAGGCTCACTTATTAATTCAATAGATTTTTACCAATAGTACAACTGGGTGTTTTTTTTTTAGACGTGTGGTTTTCAATCTGGCAATACTTTTTTCATAATTGGCCTTTTTGACAGCCGTCACTTGATTTATGCTCAGTTTGTTTTGTCATTTCATAACACTGTGCAACAATGAAAAAATATACACGGACTTGACAGTATAGGTTCGATTCTACTATCAAAGGGTAGTATAACCCTATACTCGGTTTGGCGAAATTGGTGACCAATTTTTTGTTATGGGCCTCCAAAGTTTCTGAAAATCAGTGGGCCCCTCGAAAACGATGTCTTCAGCTTTTGTCCAACAACTAATTCGGACTTGGTGATACCGCTTAACTCTGTTTGGCAATAATGTCGCTAAGAATATGCTGAATAAAGTTTCTTAACTTTTTTGCGGTACTTTTTTTTTAAAAAGTCACTTTTTTCAGCATAGCTTCCGGGGACTCGTAATTTTTCACTTACAATGCTTGGCAAAATTGTAGCCAACGTAAATCTGAACAACTTTTGTGAACATATCAATACAATTTGAACGTGTCTCGGCACCCTAAATAGCTCAAAAAACCACATTGTACCCCAAAAATTTAAGTATTTCACTGCTATGTAACAAAAATATATTTTTTTGGTATAGGGTATGTCCAGCACCATTATAGAAAATATTAATGCCAATATTTTTGTGAAACACATTAACCCTCTAGCTCCCCCACATAACTGTAATTTTTGGCCCCATTTTAACAAATCGTAAAAACTCCCCTTAAAATGGGGGGGCGGGGATGAAATGTTCTACAAAAATCGGCATAAAATTTTACTATATGTGTCAGAACACACCAAAGCTCAAAACATAACACAAACACCAAAAAAGGTCAAATTTCTGTTCGTGCAGCAATGTTAGTCGTACTATCTAGTGGTGGAAGCAATAAAGATACCAGTAAAGAGCGTTGTTGACTGGAATTTGACCGTTTTTTTGGTTTTTGTGTTGATGTGGGCTTTGGTGTAAACATGTCGGAAATAACATAAAATTTTAGAAACAGTTTAGATTTGTTCGAATTGGCCACCTTTGGCACGAATTATGGCCTTCAAACGGCCGACAAAGCCATCACACGCTGCACGGAAAGTGGCGAAAGTGCGGTATTTTGGCCCATTCCCGGCGAAGCGCCGTCTTGAGATGATCGATACTTTGGTATTTTTTAGTGCGAACCATACTCTCTAAAATGCCCCAGGCGCAAAAGTCCAACGGATTGAGATCCGGAGATCTTGGTGGCCATTGTGCGGTAGAAATGAAGCGAGGAACCTCCTTTTTAAGCTATTCTTGGTTGACGCGTGCTGAGTCCTGTTGAATGTCCATGGTCTGCGGCCGAAATGTTTGTCCTCCCAGGACTTCAATACTGTCTTTAGGACATTTTCCCGATAATATTCGGCATTTATTTTGACCCCATGGTCGATGAATACGAGCGAGGTGCGACCATCGGCCGTTACGGCTGCCCACACCATTACCATCGGCGGCGCTTCAGTTCTGGTGGCCAATCGAAGGTGTACATTTTCAGCTGACCTCTTTGGCAAGTAAACCCGATCATTTTGTTTGTTCACAAACTGCTCAATTTGGAATGGCTTCGCATCGGAGAAAACCAAATTCGGTAACTGGCCACTTTCGTGCAAGCGAAGCAACTCCTTGGCTCTTTCCAGTCTAACTTTTTTTTGTGCATCGGTGAGCTCTTGCACTTTTCGGAACTTCAATGGCTTTAGTCCAAGCTCATTTTTTAATATGTGTTGTATCTGTTCTCGCGATATGTTCAGCTCACGAGCAATTTTTCTACCACTGCGGCGTGGATTTCGATCAAATCTGGCCTTCACTTTTCGGATCATTTCTGTTGTTGTTACCGTTTTTTTTCGACCACTTTTTGGACGCGATGCAACACTGCCAGTATCACGGTAACGAGCAATGGTACGAGAAACAAAAGATTTATTCACATTTAAATGCTGGAGGGCTTTAACCATAGCCACTTGTGTTTTTCCACCCAAATATAAAGCAATCACACTATCACGCTTGAATTCCATCACAAATAACTTTTTTTCTGAATCCAAAGATCAAAATGCTTTTGTAAGCTTGTAAACAATAAAATGAACTGTCACTGAAATAAATCTGTCAGCTATCAGACTAGCGGTTTAGAAATGATAGCAACCTGAAGTTGGTTGCAATACATATCAGCCACACTGTATTGGTGCGCCACTATCCACGTGCAAGCTTTGGCTTAGGCAAGAGGCAATCAGGCAGTCCAACGAAAGATGGACAGAAATCGGCACCTGCAAGGTAGCTAGACAAACCTGGCCAAGGTATGACCTGAGAAGATCAAAATATCTCCTCGCACTAGAGAGGCAAAGATTGTCTACGTTAGTATCAGTTCTGACGGGACACTGCTTGATCGGCGAACACGCCAAAAGATTGGGTATTGACTCTAATGACTTCTGCAGAAGCTGTGAAGATGAGGAAGAAGTGGAGAGCATTGAGCACTTGCTATGCGACTGCCCCGCTATGAGTAAACGACGACTGGACATACTGGTGTCGGCGTTTCTAGGCTGCCTAACAGATCTTTCCAGTACCGATATTCGTACTATCGATAAATTTATATATAAAACAGGTTGGTTTCGATGAGGGGCATTTCAGCCCGTGGTAACACTAGGTACCTAAACTGGTCTATGTGTGTTGGTATAAAACAAAAAAAAAATACGGCTGCCACCCTAACCTAAACCTAAACCTACGTTGAATTACGAGTCCGCGGAAGCTATGCTGAAAAAATTTGTTTCCTTCACTTTTTCAATAAAAAAGTACCGGAATTTTTTTTTCGCAAAAAATGTTAAGTAATTTTTTTGTTCACCATATTTTTAGCTACATTATTGCCAAACATAGTTAAGCGGTGTCACCAAGTCTGAATTAGTTGTTGGACAAAAGCTGATGACACCTTTTTCGAGTGGTCCACTGATTTTCAGAAACTTTGGGGGCCCATAAAAAAAATTGGTCACCAATTGCGCCAAACCAAGTATAGGGTTATACTACCCTTTGATAGTATAATCGAACCTATACTGTCAAGTCCGTGTATTTTTCAAAATGTGTTAATTTGTTGCATAGTGTAATGAATAGACATACTTGTTCAGCGATGAAGCTTACTTTTGAATGTATGAGTACGTTAATAAACAAAATTATCGCATTTGGAGTAATGATAATCTAGAAGCCATTGTTCAGACGCCGTTACATTCTCAAAAAAGCCATTGTTTGGTGTACTCTAGGGGCAAAGGGGATTATTGGTCCATAGTTCTTGAAAAATGAAGCCGGCCATAATGTTACAGTCAATGAGGAACGCTATGGAGCCATGATTAATGACTTTATCGGGCCTGAATTGGAGGATGTTGATGTGGTAGACCTTTGGTCCCAACAAGACGGCGCTACATGCCATACAGCCAACGAAACAATCAATTCGTTGGGCTTGTGTTGTGACCCCCAAGATCGTGCGATTTAACACAGCTGGACTATTTCACTGTGCTCGAAATGGACACTTTAAAAATGTAACAGAAATGAGAACCTATGGATATACCTATTTCGACATTGCTGAATCCAGTGGTGCTATCCGTTTTTCTAGGTTAGATCTTGTTTTCGTGATATTGGACCACAAAGTGTGCAAGGAAATCATAGAGGTTGGTTGTCTCGTAGGTGATTTTAAAGTGGAAGGCTACGGAATACACGCTTCATTCCAAAGAACGAAATAAAGGGAACCCTTCGAGAATTATTTCTTTCAAAATAGTCGTCCACGCTTCTTACCCCCTTACCCCTGAAAAATTGCAATCAAATCTTACCATATGTGAAACGACATACAAATCGTCAACATTTTTAGGCGGTGTCTTTGAGAGAAATATTCGTCGCGAAAAATAACTGAGTCTCCTAACAACATATTTATGAAAAATTAACAGGTTTCATAATTTAGCAGGCTTTTTTCGTTACCTTTGAAATTTCCATTAACACTAACCAAAAAAAAATGTACAAACATTTTAGTCAAAAAATTTTGTTACAAATATTTCCTGTTATGAGCAGAAAAATACACAAATTATGTAATAACTCAAAATCTGCTTAATTCTCATAAACAAGTTGTGAAAGGACTTATAGTATTTTTTCGCGAGGAATATTTTTCTCAACGATGCCTACTAAATATGTCGACGATATGAATGATTTTTAACATATGATAAGATTTCATTGCACCTTTTCAGGGGTCAGGGGTTGAGAAGCGTGGAAGACTGTTTTGAGGGTAATAATTTTCCAAATGTTCCCTTTATTTCGATCTTTGGACTGAAGCATATATTCCGAAGTCTTTCACTTAAAAATCACCAAAGATATAGGTAACCTTTCTGATTTCCCAACAAACTTTGTGGTCGAATATCGCGAAAACAAGAGCTAACTTAGAAAAACGGCTAATGCCACTGGATTCAGCATGGCCGAAATAGGTTTATCCATAGGGTCTCCTTTTTGTTACATTTTTGGACTAGCACAGTGTTTTTTGTGGGGTTATGTGATGTCGCTTGCCTTCGCAGATAAGCCCGACGCGATTGACGCCTTGGAAGAGAGCATTCGGCGCGTTATTGCTGACATACAGCCCTAAATGCTGCAAAAAGTGGCCGAATATTGGACCTCTCCGCTGGAATTTATCGAGCCAGCCGCGGCGGCCAAAGTGGCCGTGATCATTTTTAAAATATAATGGCAAACCCTTATCTTTATAATAAAGCTAAGTTCTTGGCCATAACATTAAATTATATGCGGTTTTATTTCTTCTTGTAAACCACATGTCAAAAAAACACCCTTTATATGTTTATATCATGCCACCTTGTGGTGGATCTAGGAGATGAGGGTAGAGCTTTCCATTGGTATCAATATGAATAACTCAGAATATGAAAAAGCGAACTTCTACCACTGTTAATTAAATGGCTAATATTATTTTGGGGTTCCGATATGAGTAATAACAAAGAATCATTCTTAGTATTTGTGAAGCCCTCAAAATTATATTTAATGCTTTCCTTGGCAGAAATTAAAAATCACCTCATCAACATGAAGTTTATTTGGGTTACACACCTGTTTTACGTTTTTGCAGACAATTGGAAGTGAGTTCGATTAATTGGCATTAACCACAGTCATTTGTAGTGTTTCAACGCCAAATCAATTGTTGGCTGGGAAAAGAATTGTCTCGTATTGACAAGACAACAGTCATTCCTCAACAACAACAGTCATATCGACAGCGCTATTGTTATGGCAACATTCGGTCTGAAATAACACTTTTGAAATGTTGTAGTCGATTAATGGACGGGGAGTGCTGGAATGGAAAGGAAACCTGTCTCACTAAATAAATTATAGAGTTTCTCCTACAACCATGACTATCTTACTTCCTCACTGGTGGATAGTAAGTAGTCATAGCACAAGAATTTATTTGTTCTCCATCCTTCCGGTGCCGTTCTGTGAGGTTGTGCTGCCATTTGTTGCGTGTTTGCCAATCGTGCGTATCAGACAAAGCCCTGAATATTTATGGCCAATATTGTTTTGGATTTCAAATTAATTGGGTTAAGCATTATTTTGTTATTGCCTAAGTTAGCGCCATGGAGATACAAAGTGGAGGACATAAGGGGAACATGAAATACTTATCACAAGGATACACCTGTTTTGCGTGAGTGTTGAGGCATAGCAATAAAATTCCAATTGATATGAGCCAATAAATGGCAACAATCTAAAGGAATTTATCTTAACGACCAAGGAATTGTTGGCCCAGGAGGAATTCTTCTTAGGAACAATTTGGAATGAGTTGAGAATTTGGTTTCTATATTTCACAAATGCTCTACTTATCCCCTAAAGGAAAAATTATACTCAGAGGAATATTGTGAGCCTCAGATGACAGCGTTTCCCCTATAGGAAAAGTGTGTCCCAGAGCCCAACATTTCTCCTATAAGAAAATTGTGAGCCTCAGAGGCCAACTTTTCCCCTATAGGAAAAGTGTAAGCCTCATAGACCATATTTTCCTCTATAGGAAAAGTGTGTATGAAAAGTTTGAACCTCAGAGACCAACTTTTCCCCTATACGCGCAAAGAAAAAATTCGTTTCTGCGAAACGAAATACTAGACAACTACAATTCTCGTTTACAACGACTGAAATTTCTTTTGGTCAGAACAAGTTTCTGTCACAACAAACGAATT
The DNA here is from genome assembly GCA_963930755.1 of Eudasyphora cyanicolor. Lineage (NCBI taxonomy): Eukaryota > Metazoa > Arthropoda > Insecta > Diptera > Muscidae > Eudasyphora > Eudasyphora cyanicolor. Next base: position 137,968,968 of record OZ005735.1, read on the forward strand.
TTAAGTTCCGGCAAACGAGAATTGTAGTTGTCTAAAATTTCGTTTCGCAGAAACCAATTTTTTCTTTGCGTGTAGGAACAATGTGAGTCACAGAGGATAACTTTTCCCATATATGAAAAGTGTGAGCCTCAGAGGCTAGACTTTTGAAATTGAATCTCTTCTCTACCATTGACGCTAAACACTGCAAATAAAGTTAACCTCAATTTGTGCAAAAGACAAACGTTTTGTTATTAACATGCGTTGGGATTAAATACAAAAGACATTCATAGAAATTGAAATCGTAGAGCCATCCACGAATAGACAGTGACCAAGAACACAGCTAAAGACATTTGTAGCAAAAGAAATAAACGAAACGCAGCCAAGTCAGCACTATCTTTGTTGCATGCAACAGTTTTTTGAAATGTTTCTTGGCCCGCATGGTACGAGAAGGTGCCAAGCATTGACCCTTAAACGTCAATATTTGACATTTGTGTTTAATTTCCTCCTTTCCACAGTTTTTTTGCTCTTGTTTGGGGCAAACGTCGTCAGCCGCCCGTCCAATAAATGAGGTAACATTGAAATACATACGATTGCATTGCACTGCAGAGCAAATGAGAATTTTCCAAAACGGCAAAATGCAGCTCCACAAAGAAAATCTAGTCTTAGAGTGCAACAGTTCAAGAAACTATTAAAGGAATACTGCCAAGTGCTGTTGCCGTCATCACTATTTTATTATAATCGTAAAAAACTGAAAAACAAGTAATCAAATAATTGTTTTGCCTTAGCCAAATGAATCATGTCAAAGTAGTGATGGTTCAGATGAAGACTAGACTAGACAGCAGCCAAAGATATCTGACTTTCCGACGGAAATGCAATATTTCAACAATGAGCCACAACAACAACACCATAAGAAAGATGATGGAAGCAAATAATCAAACAATTTCAGCTGTTTTCTAATTAAATACGTATGACTTAATATACGAGGGAAGTCTAAGAAATACAGTAACAGAAAAATCTACTATTTACATAAAGGTTAGGTTAGGTTGAAGAGAGGAGACGTTTAAACGTCTCATGTCCATGGACATACACTTAAGCCAGTGGTTCGGCCTGTTGTGCGCTCCTTATTTATGATCTTTTCAAAAAACTTCTTCTTTTCTTTTCATTTGGGTCACCCCACAGTATCTTCGCAGTTGCTCCTACTGTTGCGCAATTCCACACAGTTTTGTGAGTCATCACTGTCCAGTGCTTCAACCCATTCTTCGTGGCTTCGAAAGGTTTCCAATTTTCCAAGTTTATTACTCGAAGTTCTCTGCCCTTTGAAGCCCGTTCCCGTTCATTTCCAATCACTCTGTTGTGTCCTGGTACAAATACGCAATTTACCATGGACTGGGTAATCATTTATCGTTCTTTTACAGTCCAACACAGTTCTGGATTTGACCCTTTCCGATGTTATTGCTTTAATCTCCATTTGTCTATCTGTGAAGATGTTGGCATATTTAGGCTTTGTGGTGTTACTGAGCCATTTCACACACTCCGTGAATGCTCGAACTTCTGCTTGAAATACCGTGTTATGGTTAGGGAGGCGGAAGTGAAGTTCGACTTCTGGTTCATCAATAAAAAGTCACAGACCCGTCCTTCCTCCTCGCTTGGACCCATCCGTGTAGCAGCTGGTTCCCACTGGCACATGGGCCAAAGTTCCATTTTCCCAGGAGTGTCTGTCTGGCACAAACGAATCACAGGTAGCTGTAAGCCGCACTTCAGGAATGCGGTCGGAAATTTCTAGCATTTGAATGTTACCAACTACACTGAAAAAAAAAATAGTAATAAAACTAATGATGACACATTCTTATATTAAGTATGCTACCTCAGCATTAATTCAATGACAATTTTCATTAAAATAATGAAAATTTACACGTTTTTTACGAAATTTCCCTAATATAAAGTTTTTTGAATTTGAATTAATGTCTATCTAATCATTAGTTTTGTGTACGCGCTTCTTTAAATGTACGCATTTAAATTAAAGAAAAAAATCATTATTTTTGTGACAATCCGCATTATTTTAAGTAATATTTCAATACTTTTAAGGATTTTCTACATTAACACTACGACGTAGACATATCATAGTTTTAATGCCGAATCGGACTTAATTAACAGTATGAGATATTTGAGTAATAAATTTAAGGCTATGCTCCCCTTAAAGGAAAGGCTGTCTTGGTAATAAATTGTATGACTATTGTCATTATTTTTAAGAATACATACGAGAGAATTATACAATCTCCCTCTCTCGCTCGGAGAATCAGGTTTTGTTTGGTAATGTGTGAATCAATAATTGTTATGGAATGCTAGAAGAGAAAATAGAGAACAGTTCTGTTGTTCGTTTTCTTTTAAATCGTCAGTTATTTACAAGCGATTGAAGGAAACGGTTGTCTGTTTTCGGGACGCGGATTGTGAAAAAATGTGATTGCTGTGAATATGTAAGTATACGTGCATACATACGTGCATATTGCACCGAAAATAATTTTAATATGGGCTGTTAACAGTTATTTTTGCTAAAGCATAGCAACAACAACAAATGAAACCGTCGTGTACATGTGTGTATGCATGTGGTTATGCCGTCGGCGTCACCATCGATCTCTGTGATAAGGGAGTGCGTGTGACATAGTTATTTTTGCTGTATGTTATTTATGGCGATGTACATGCGTTTTTGAAGGAGGTCTTGTTTGTAAGTCCTGTGAAGAGATTTGTGCCAACTGGATGACAAAAATGAGAGTAATAGATTTTGTAATACTGAAAGAGACTATGGGAAAATGTTTAGGTACGTGAAAAATAATATTATTATCCTGAAATAAACATCTTATTGGCAATTACAAAATTAACAAAACACATTTTAATTGAAAGTATTTATTTATTAAAAATACCAGCGCATAATGCAGAAATGTAAAATTATTTGTGGCAATATAGAAATTTATTATTAATAATATGTTATACATATAACTATCTTTTTTAATTTTTTTAGTAAAACAATTTTAGAATGGGTCTTTTGTGAGAAGAGTGGCAAATTTTACAAAATATTTCGACGTAAGTATTACATATGAACCGTTGAAATATTTCTCTTAGTTTTCAGCGTTTTCTAATTGTGATATGATAAAATTTATTTGCATTTTTTTTGTTTATAGACAATTTAATTTGATTTATTTTCAGAAAAAATTTAATTATTTTAATTTTAGATCACGCAATATTTGAAGATAAATGTGATGGATATATGAAAAATGCAGTGCTGAATGCCATTTATAACTTGCAAAAAATAAGTGAGCATACACCTACATGGGAATGTTTGAATTGAAAGGAAATAGATTTGGAAACAATATTTGTAAGTATTATGTATTTCTGAACAAATATATTTTATTTGAAAATCAAGAAATTTAATTTGGAACGCATATATTAATGTATTAGAACAAAATATATTTGCGAACTGACGTTCACATATAAAATACGTGTCTTCACACAAACAAAGTTATTGTTAAAAAGTTTTCCAAATATAATTTATTTAAAAAGATTTTTTCCTTTTTTGAATTTTAGTTTAAATTTTTCCTTGATTTCGTGTTCATAATTGCTTTATAAGTACTTCATAATTAAACCTGCTGTTAGATTAGGCCCATTTGGTCCAATTTTTGTATCGTTTCCTTTATAAACGGTAATATATGTATGTATATATATTGCCTTATAATTTGGTCCCAGGGATATTTTTGTTTTACTAAAATCAAAATAATAAGCGTTTTTGCTCAAAAATAATTGTAAATAAGCTGCTTTCTTTTCACGAAGTATTGAATAAAAATAAATATAAAATATTGTCTTCCATATTCATTTTATATAAAAAATGTAATGTTGACCAAATGGACGCTTAATCTAGGATTCGTACAGATTTGCTAATCTAACAACAGGGTTAAGAATGTCATAAGCAGCATTAGCTTTTGTTTTACAGAAGTAATTTTTAATAAGTTTTTGCAGTTTTGTTTGCTAACAAAACTTAAGATTTTAAAATCTAAGTCACGATTGATTTTTTTGAGAAAATTATTTTTGATAACTCAATTTATATGAAAAATGTCACATTCGCCACTTTCAAAACAATCAGTTTCTATTATTAATAATATCTTACATAAATATTTTTTTTTAACTTTTAGTACAGCAAATTTTGTATGGATCTATTATGAGAATTTGTGTCGTAGAAGAATGACTAAATATTTCAGTGTAAGTAAGTATATTCCATATTCTTTCAACATTTTGTGACAGTTATATGATAAAATTTATTTTAATACTTTATCGTATATAAATCATTCTGTTTGATTTCTATTAAAATTATTTTTATTTTAGTTCGCGCAATTGCAATTTATTTGGATATATGAAAAATGCAGTGGAGAATTAAAAATTTACAAATTGCAGGAAATGAGTGAGCATCCAAACTATATGATATAATATTTGTTTTATATAATTTCTATTTAAATTCCAGCCAAATTCTAGGTTAAAAATCATTAAGGTCGGTTCCGATAAAAATTGTTCATGGACAACAAATAGAGAAATGAATCCCGCTATAGAATCGATACATAACAATACAATATTCGAATAAAAGTCAAGTTTGAGTCAGAAGTCATCAAACTACAATTACATATTGTTTTAAATTATAAAATGTTCAAGGTTATCCGTAATATGTATTATATTTTTTTGGTATTTTCCAATATAAAATATAACAAATAAAATATTTATTTAGAAAGATAATGTGTTGTGTTATTGAATTTTCTATGAATAGTAAAAGAAAATGATTCATTTAAAAGAGTAACATTATAATCAATATAATGTAACGAATTTTCCATACATATTTAAAAAAAACTGTATGTAAATTCATGTATGCCTTAAATTAATTACCAGTATATTCTTATATCAAGGACAAACAGTTTAAATTTTATTACGATAATGTTTTAAATTATATGATATTTTACTAAAAATAAGCACGCGCCATACTTAAATTTACGCAAAAATGTGCTTATTTGAAGACCAAACTTAATTAGTTTTATTACCCAAAATTCTTAATTCTATGAAATGCATCCTCAAAACAAGTACTATTCACGTCTTTAAATTAACTATAAAACCTTCTTATTTTTATAGCGATTGTCTTTGGCTCGAAATCATTGCCGAAATCTTAAACTTTACGAAAAATTCATTGATTTTCAGTACGCTTTTTTTTTAGTGTAGAGATTCTAAAATCTTCTGATGGTACGACTTGTGGTCTCGATTTATCCATTCACCCATCACTTGTAGACGTCTTGCTGTGAGGGCTGCCTCATACTTTATACGGATGTCTATTGGTTGGATGTGCAGTATAGTCTTCAACACATTTGTTGGCGCAGTTCTAAAGTTTCTGATTGGTGGTTAGGCCTGCATTTCTCTGATTGGTTGGTTGGTTGACGTGGTGACCAAGAACCGTTCCCTAGCCTCAATTAGTATATGAAGATACCGTGGAAGATCTGGTGGTTGTTAGAAGAAGATCCTGCTTTAGCTAGTTCGACCTGGGATCCAGGTGAGAACAGATCTTGATACACGACCTAGCTTAGCAAGTTTTTCCTTACAGTCTGTCACAAGTTTTGAAATGGCGATGTTGTTTTTTAAAGCAAGGAGACCTGCTTGACTATCGTAAAATATTCCTATGCGATCTGTTGTATGATTCAGCTGTAGTACATTACATGCTTCCTTTATGGCCAGTATTTTCGCCTGAAAAACACTGCAATAGTCAGAAGTTTTATTGAAATTGTTATGTGCGCTTCCTCGGAGAAGTCGCCTGAAGCAACTCTTGGTGTCGTGTCCCGTCAACGGAATTCCGCTATCCCATTCTTTTCTGCTAGGGAATTTCACTGCAAATGGCTGATCGATGTCATTGCGGGAGTGCAGCAGTCTACTGTAGTTATAGTTCCTCTGGGGAGTTTATGAAGGCTACGAGCATGTCTGTATGTTCTATCTTTCCAAATTCCAAGAGCGTCTAATCTTGAGGCCGTGCATGCCAGCATGCTAGCTTTAATGTGTAGATCTATTGGCAATATCGTCCGCTTATGCTATCACCTTAAACCCCATGTGGTCAAATTTGAATAGTATTTCATTGATGACAAGAATCCATAGCAAAGGCGAGACTACCCCACCCTGTGGAGTGCCCCGATTGACAACTTGCTGTTTCCCATTGTAGCGTTTATAATTCTATTCTGCAGCATGGTGACTATCCAGTTGTTGAGGAATGGTTCCACGCCAATGTTACCTAGTACATGTCCTATTGCCGAGGTATGTACGTTATTGAAGGTGCCTTCTATATCTAAGAAGGCAGCTAAGGTGTATTGTTTATGTTCAATGGATCTCTCGATAGTCCTGACAACTTCATGTAAGGCTGTGTCTGTCGAGCGTCCCTTTAGATACTAGACATGTTGGCTAGTGGATATGTCGTTTGAACTTTTCATCTTTTCTTGAATATTCACATCGATAAGTCTTTCGAGCGTTTTTAACAGAAATTATGAACCCTATTGAATTGGTCCCAATCAGTCCTTTTTGGGTTTCGAAAGCGTTTGACTGGAGTTGCCTATTCTGAGATATTGAACAGTATCCAATTGTGTTCCGAGAAGAACTTCTTATGTTATCTTCACCATCTTTGTTCTAATCGGCTTTGGCCAAGACTAACGGACGCACAGTCGGACAATTGGGGAACCCCGCTCCATCGTAACATGAAGCCATCCCCGTCGAGCAAGGTTCTACGATTTTTTTATGATTGCGTAATATGTACTGCATAATAGGTTTTAACTATCCGCTCTGTGATAAACACGGCCGTTCACTACGACTGATCAGCAACGAATCTTCAGTTGCTACAGTCTCACTTTAGAAAAATTAAGGTCCAATGGCTCCGCCATATCAAAAGAACCGCACCAAACGGTCGAGGATGGAGAAGCCTTTAAACAACAATTCTTGGGTTATCCGAGCCCCAAATGCGACAATTCTGCATGTAATCATAGCCACCGAGGTGGAAATGAGCCTCATTACTCAACATTATTTACGATGACATTCCGGATAATTTTGAATATTGTCCTGCAAACGTAGCCCTACGGCCATTTGATTGACGTGCGTTCAGATTAAGCTGGGCGATTAACAGCTTCGATCCCTTCAAATCACCTGGACCAGACGGCATCACTCCGGCAGAAATGCAGAAAATGTTGAAGTACATCCTTATGTTGAAGTACATCCTCTTATACATCCCCAATCGATGGAGGGATACCAAAGTGGTATTCAGACCCAAAGCGGGAAAGATATCGCACACTAGGCCAAAAGTCTCAGAATAATTAGCCTATCGTCCTTCCTATTGAAAGGTCTGGAAAGACTTTTAGATGATTTCATTAGGGAAAACCTGGATACAAAACTCCTCCGGACATGCTTGCAATAAGGGACAGTCTACAGAATCTTCCCTGCACGAACTTGTGAGCACTATGTATAGAGTCCCTACATTTCAAGGAATTCGCTATGGTGTCATTTCTTGACATAGAAGGCACTTTTAACAACATTCACTCAGATTCTGTGATTGCGGCGCTGTCACATCTAAAGGTGAACTCTAGCTTGATCAGACTAATTGAAAGTCTGCTCAACAGAAGATGCATAACATCGTCTTGGGTCCACAACTCTAACAAGGCTTGTACACAGAGGGACCCCACAAGGCGGAGTACTGTCTCCCCTAATTTGGAACCTAGCGGTGAATGACATCCTACTAGATCTAGATCTTTGTGGCTGCAAGGTCGTGGCGTATGCGGACGACATGGCAAAGTAAGTGGTAAATTCGAAAACGTCCTCAGACACATCCTGTAGGTGGCTCTGAACAAGTTACTAGATGGCCCAGAAGCAGCCATTTGTTGGGTTAACCCAATCAAGAAAGAATTAGTCCTCTTTACTAGGATGAGTAAGGTCCCTCGTGTGGATTCTCCTCCTCGGATAAATGGAACAGATCTAATCTTTTCTAGATATAGTTGTAGATATGAAACTTTTATTCAGGCTTAACGTACTGGAACGTGAAAGCAAGGCCAACGCCGCCTGATATTCCTACAGGAAAGCTATGCGGTCGGGTTAGGGCCTCCCTCCTAAAATCGTCTATTGGATACATATAGCAGCAGTAGTTAGTCCAATACTGATATACGGCATTGTGGTATGGTGGACGGCAACTGACAAACTAACCATCACCAACCTACTATGTATCAAAGGTTCAGAGAACTGCCTCCCTATGCATAAACGGAGCTTTAAGGACTACAGCGACTGAGTCTTTATAAGCCCTACTCCATATACTTATACTGCCGATTAATACTGGAGCGAGAAAAGTTGCAACCAGAGCGGTATTAAGCTTCAACTGTCTATAAATGTGGAGGTATAAAAACGACAGCCACAAGAGTATATCACAATGTAGTGCTATGGTATCCGACAGAGTGGACTATACTCGTATACACCGAGAAGGAACTTCACTACTATGATACCTACCAGAGAGGAGTGAGTTGGCAGAATACCAGGAAATATAAATCATCTTCACTTCTACACAGATGATTCGATGCTTGATGAAAAGGTTAGTTTCGGAGTACACTCTAAAAATCTCAGTCTTGATATAGCTGGTAGACTGCCAGATATCTGCAGTGTCTATCAGGCCGAAGTAATGGTAATGAGGGAAGTCGCAACATAGTAACCAACACTGGCGTTGTTATCTACTCGGACAGCCAGGCTGCCATCAATTCTCTGGAAGCCACATACCTAAATACACAAACAGCCCTAGACTGTCACAGATATTTTAATGAGATGGTCGAGCAGTTTAACATACACCTCATATGGGTGCCTGGTGCAAGTTTCATCCCGATCAGAAGACATCGTTTTTAAAAATTCACTCACTTGACATGAAATCCCCCATACTAGTGTGTATAATTTTATTTTATTTATAATCGGTTAAAATTAAGATATAGGGTGATATGTGGATAAATAAAAAAAAATTGATTCTCCATCATTTAACCAGCATTATCATACGATGCTCGTAATTATCTAATGTATAACAACAAACTATGAAGGCCAACACAAAACATACTCTCGCCTCTTTTTCGGTACAAATGCCAAGTATCTGTGTGATACAACTCTAAGTATGAATCGATGTAATTTGTAGCAATCTTCTGCAAAGATGATTTGTAATACACACACAACCACGAGAATGTTGCCATTGAGACATCGGTTGTGGCATGAAACTCGATGCACTTCTTCTTCAAAATTCATACAGCATTGGGTAATGTGTGCGTGTTACAGGTATGATATGCTTCTGCTGTAGCACAGATCATGACGCAAATGATGTTGCTTTGCTCTTGCAGATGATGATGATACCATAATTTACATCTAAAAGCAGAGATGAGATCTAGCATGGTGAAGAAATTGTGCGTGGGAGAGCCATCACACGTCTGGGCAGAAAGAGACGAGGGGAATTGGTCTGGGTGTGTAATTTTCCATCGAAATGATATCTCAATATAAACAAACGTGAATTAAATTTAGGTTAATTTCTTTTTCCTATGAACTGCTGAAATGTTATTGAACTACGAAATTGTCTGTTTCAGAAACAATAAATATTATTCCATCAAATAAATAGAAAATATGTATAGGAGGAGGTTCGTGCTAATGGTTTAGTTGACGTTGAAGACGGGATAATACCCAATGTCAACATGAAACACATGGATGTCAAAGTATATATTATGCGTTTCGTAGAAATATTATCGAGTGTGGTTCATCAGTCAAACTATTTACATAAATTTCTCTTGAAGGCCAAATGAAGTGTGTTTCAGAAAGTCATCGACGCATCGCCCAATTATTGTCTGTCTTTTGGTCCATATATCTGTTTTAATGGATTTCTTGTGCAGTTCACAGACACTCCATTTGAAAATAAAACGACAGTATTGTCGGCATTTTAGAGCAAATCAGTTCAGATTTGTATATATGCTTAGGGGTATATTTCGATTTGTCGAATTAATTCTAGAAATATCTAATTCGCATTGAAACCTTACAATATATATTTAACACGAAATTCAGATTCAGGTATAGATTCACATATTGGTTCCCGATATGAAATCAAAACGCAATAAAACAACATTTTAAAACCGATTTTTATGCAATTACGCACATGACGTTATATTTAACTCCGATTGATATACGTTAAAAATGGACCATATTGGTTTAGACTTAGATATTGATACTTTACATTTAGAATTATATGTTTTCCTGCCTATCTGGCATCTAAGCCATAAAGAACTATTCTAGAGTCTACCTCTGAGGTCTTCCTCTAAACTAGGGTCGACCTCTGAGGTCTTCCTCTACACTAGAGTCGACCTCTGAGGTCTAGAAAAACATTGAGGCTTGCTATCAAAAACTCCAAGGTGAAAGCTTGGGAAGATCTTTGCCAACAGATAAATGATGATCCGTGGGGCTTACCATACCGTATTATCATGAAAAAGGTTGGAAAAAATAAGCAGATACCTGGAATAACAAATCCACTTTGGTCAAAAACTATTGTGGATACTCTCTTTCCAAAGGCGGAAGAATCCAATGAAACTTTTTACACATCGTCGATTGTTGTATTGAATAAGCCCATTTCAGACGAGGAAATTTAACAAACGTGTAAACAATTAAAACGGCGCAAAGCTCCAGGCCCAGATGGTATTCCAAATGAAATTATAGCAATAATCGGAGAGAACTGGCCGAACCTATTTTCCAGTATTTTCAACAGGTGCTTGTTGAAGGGTATATTCCCAAAAGCATGGAAAAAACAGTTACTGGTTTTATTGCGAAAAGGTGACAAGCCTCTGGACAATGCATCATCCTACAGACCACTCTGTTTGCTCGATACTGTGGGAAAACTTCTGGAGAAACTTATTCTGAACAGACTGGAAGCTGAGCTGAGCGAAAAAGGAGGTTTTTCGTCGATGCAGTTTGGGTTTGTTAAAAAGAAGTCAACCTTAGATGCAATCTTTGAAGTAGTAAGGACTGCGGAGGAATGCAGATCTAACAAAGAATTCTGCGTGATTGTGACACTGGATATAAAAAATGCGTTTAATACGGCTAGTTGGGAGGCTATAAAACAGGCGACAAGAGAAAAACACTTTTCGAGCTACCTCATTCGAATAATCGATAATTATTTACAAGATAGAGTACTAGAATACGAAACTGACGAAGGTATGCAACATCATGAAGTATCTGCTGGGGTCCCTCAAGGGTCAATATTGGGACCTTTCTTGTGGAACCTCATGTATGATGGTCTCCTGAACTTGCAGCTTCCCGACAACTACAAACTAGTGGAATATGCAGACGACGTAGCCCTAGTCGTGACACAATCATCGGCAGCCGTAGCTGAAATTAAAACGAACGATTGCCTCAGTCGAATAAGTTGAAATCCAAACACCTAAAGCTGGTAGCTGAAAAGACAGGGGCTATACTTGTAACAGGTAAACGCTCATTCATATTACCAAAATTGAAGGTAGACGGACATGAGGTAAGGTTTAGTAGGAGTCTGCGATATCTAGGACTAGAACTGGACTGGCGGATGTCTTTCAGTGAGCACGTGAAACTCGTGACGGATAAGTCACTAAAAACAGCCTCGAAACTAGCGCAGATTATGCCAAACATACGAGGACCTGGTCAAACAACTCGAAAATTGATAGTTAGCGTTGCGTATGCCCAGTTGTTCCATGGCGCTCCGGTTTTCAGCGATAGCGTGCGAACAAATATGACTCTATTAAAAAGAATGGACAAAGTACACAGAATGTCAACCCTAAGGGTCACATCGGCGTATCGCACCGTATCAACATCTGCGGCATCCATACTCAGCGGTATCCCTCCAGCTCACCTTGCATTAAGAGAAATTAAGGAGATCTACAGTGAAAAGAAGATGTTAGAAGAACATAACAAAAGTGATATAAACAACATTAAAAGGCAAGCAAGACTTCGCCTATATCAAAGCTGGCAACACAAATGGAACAATGACGACAAGGGAAGATGGACACATAGGTTAATCCCTAATGTGGAAAAGTGGTTAGAAAGAAAACACGGCGAACTAAATTTCTATCTCACACAAGTAATGAGTGGACACGGAAATTTTGGTGAGTATCTTCAAGATTTAAAATTATAGACAGCGCCAGGTGTGATATGTGTCGCAGCATGGATGATACTGTCGAACACACAATCGTTGTATGTAGTTATTGGACAGATCTGCGTAACACCCTAGATGAATATCTACGAGTTACAATAACACCGGAAAACTTAGTAGATGAGATGCTTAAGAGTAACGAGAAACTAGAGTCGACCTCTGAAGTCTTCCTCTAAACTAGAGTCGACCTCTGAGGTCTTCCTCTAAACTAGAGTCGACCTCTGAGGTCTTCCTCTATACTAGAGTCGACCTCTGAGGTCTTCCTCTATACTAGAGTCGACCCCTGAGGTCTTCCTCTATACTAGAGTCGACCTCTGAGGTCTTCCTCTATACTAGAGTCGACCTCTGAGGTCTTCCTCTAAACTAGAGTCGTCCTCTGAGGTCTTCCTCTATACTAGAGTCGACCTCTGAGGTCTTCCTCTATACTAGAGTAGATCTCTGAGGTCTTCTTCTATACTAGAGTAGACCTCTAAGGTCTTCCTCTATACTATAGTCGACCTCTCAGGTCTTCCTCAAACTATAGTCGACCTCTCAGGTTTTCCTCTATATTAGAGTCGTCCTCTGAGGTATTCATATATACAAGAGTCGACCTCTGAGGTCTTCCTCTATACTAGGGTCGTCCTCTGAGGTCTTCCTCTATACTAGGGTCGTCCTCTGAGGTCTTCCTCTATGCTAGAGTCAAACTCTGAGGTCTTCCTATATGAAAGAGTCGACCTCTGAGGTCTTCCTCTATACTAGAGTCGACTTCTGAAGTCTTCTTCTATATTAGAGTCGACCTCTGAGGTCTTCCTCCATACTAGAGTAGACCTCTGAGGTTTTCCTCTAAACTAGAGTCGACATCTGAGATCTTCCTCTATACTAGGGTCGACCTTTGAGGTATTACTCTATACTAGAGTCGACATCTGAGGTCTTCCTCTATATTAAAATCGTTCTCTGAGGTCTTCCTCTATACTAGAGTCGACACCTGAGGTCTTCCTATATACAAGAGTCGACCTCTGAGGTCTTCCTATATACAAGAGTCGACCTCTGAGGTCTTCCTCTATACTTGAGTCGACCTCTGAGGTCTTCCTCTATACTAGAGTCAACCTCTGAGGTCTTCCTCTATACTAGAGTCGACCTCTGAGGTCTTCCTCTATACTAGGGTCGTCCTCTGAGGTCTTCCTCTATACTAGAGTCGTCCTCTGAGGTCTTCCTCTATACTAGAGTCGACATCTGAGGTCTTCCTCTATACATGAGTCTACACCTGAGGTCTTCCTATATACAAGAGTCGACCTCTGAGGTCTTCCTCTATACTGAGTCGTCCTCTGAGGTGTTCCTCTATACTGAGTCGTCCTCTGAGGTCTTCCTCTATACTAGAGTCGAACTCTGAGGTCTTCCTCTATACTAGAGTCGAACTTTGAGGTCTTCCTCTATACTAGAGTCGACCTCTGAGGTCTTCCTCTATACTAGAGTCGACCTCTGAGGTCTTCCTCTATACTAGAGTCGACCTCTGAGGTCTTCCTCTATACTAGAGTCGTCCTCTGAGGTCTTCCTCTATACTAGAGTCGTCCTCTGAGGTCTTCCTCTATACTAGAGTCGACATCTGAGGTCTTCCTCTATATTAGAATAGTTCTCTGAGGTCTTCCTCTATACTAGAGTCGACACCTGAGGTCTCCCTATAAACAAGAGTCGACCTCTGAGGTCTTCCTCTATACTAGAGTCGACCTCTGAGGTCTTCCTCTATACTAGAGTCGACCTCTGAGGTCTTCCTCTAGACTAGAGTCGACCTCTGAGGTCTTCCTCTAGACTAGAGTCGACCTCTGAGGTCTTCCTCTAGACTAGAGTCGACCTCTGAGGTCTTCCTCTATACTAGAGTCGACCTCTGAGGTCTTCCTATATACTAGAGTCAACCTCTGAGGTCTACCTCTATACTAGAGTCGAACTCTAAGGTGTTCCTACATACTAGAGTCGACCTCTGAGGTCTTCCTCTATACTAGAGACGACATCTGAGGTCTTCCTTTACATTAGAATCGTTCTCTGAGGTCTTCCTCTATACTAGAGTCTTTTTCTGGGGATTGTAGGCACTAAAAAGCATTACACCGTACAATATTTCAAGTATTTGTATGCACTAGTATTAATGTTATAAGCTGTAAACTTTTGGTGCAAAATGATCCATTTGTGTGGGAGGTCCCAAAAGGGGCGTGGCAAATTTTTCAATATTTCGAAATTAATACTATTTGTGTAATTTCAGACGATTCGAATAAGTAGTATAGAAGTTATTGGATAATCAGTATTTTAATAAATGTTAACCCTTTGTGAGGGAGGTACTAGAAGGAGTGGACGAATATGGCCCATCTTAGAACTTAGCGTGATATAGAAAAAATATATGATATATGATTAAAATGTCCCAAAACGGATTTCCGCAAAACATACTTAGGGTCTTAGGTCACACCTTCGATGTGTTACACTGTAGCAAATGATATATACCCTCCTCTCTAAGGTGAGGGGATAATTAGTAAGTAATATATAAACAAATCAAACCATGTTTGGACGCTACACGTTTTTCGGAAATTTTGTAACGTCCGAACGGGATTGTTTCCGTATATATTAATGATTGGAACAAGATATCTACACCTTTTTAGGTTAGGTTGAAGAGAGGGGACGTTTAAACGTCTCATGTCCATGGACATACACTTAAGCCAGTGGTTCGGCCTGTTGTGCGCTCCTTATTTATGATCTTTTTATACCTCACGAGTTACAGAAAATCGGTACTAGACACGAATTTGCTCAGTATCTTCCAGTCATATCCTCTGAGATGAGTCAAGGCTGGTAATATGTCGGACCCAAAATGTTGGAATCTTGCATGTGTGAAAGCCGGGCAGTGACACATAAAATGTTCCACTGTTTCGATGTTTTCCCTGCATGCACTGCATTCGTCGTTTCCTGCTAGTCCTATGCGATGAAGATGTGCTTGTAAGCATGAGTGTCCCGTTAGAACACTCATCATCTTACTAATATCGATTTTGTTTAGTTTCAGAAAACTTCCTGTTTTCTTTTCATTTTGGCTTTAATCGCCATGGTGTCACTGAGCCAGTTCACACATTCCGTGATTGCTCGAACCGTGTTATGGTCAGGGAGGCGGAAGTTAAGTTCGACTTCTGGTTCATCAATAAAAAGTCCCAGATCCGTCCTTCCTCCTCGCTTGGACCCACCCGTGTAGCAGCTGGTTCCCACTGGCACATGGGCCAAACTTCCATTTTCCCAGGAGCGTCTGTCTGGCACAAACGAATCACAAGTAGCTGTAAGCCGCACTTCAGGAAAGCGGTGGGAGATTTCAGCGTATGAATGTGACCAACTAGAGATTCTAAAATTCCATTGATGTCCACCACACTACACAGGCGTAGGTGATTTTTGGTCTCATCACGCTCATGTAAAGCCAATGAGTCATATTTGGACGTAGTCCGCATTATGAACCTATAGCTCTTCTGCACAACGACCAACATCTGTGGGCCTCTTTAACTCTTTCTTCAAGATGATCTTTCCAGTACAGTTTCTGATCCAAGATTACTCCCAAGTATTTTACCTTTTTAGTTATAGCAATTGTCTTATTCAGGAATCGAGGCCGGGTAAAACGTGTGATCTTCGTTTTCCTTGTAAATAGACATATTACTGTTTGTTTTAAGTGCCTCCTCAGGTCTTCTGCATGATAGATTTGATGAAAGCCCCTTAGAAGTATTACAGCGTCGTCTGCATAACAGACTGGTTTGAGTCCTTCATTCGTGAGGGCTTTTAAGAGACAGTGTATCGTCGTAACCCATAGAAGGGACGATAAAATGACCCCCTGAGGTATACCACGATTTACCTTGTCTCTAATTTTTACGTCATATGACCCACAAATAATCCACCTATTCATTAGCATATTGTTGATCTCCTTTTTAACCTCAACAAATTTTGCTTATGACGATGGAATTCAATTAGTTTGTTTGTGTTCGAAAATTATTCAGCTAATAGTTGCTTCTTGTTTAGGTTGCAATTTCATCATAGACAGACCTAGTCTAGGTTAGGGTAGGGTGGCAGCCGTTTTGTTTTACCAATTCACATAGGCCAGTTTAGGTCCCTAGTGTTACTACGGGCTAAAATGCCCCTCATCGAAACCAACCAGTTTGATATAAAAAGTTCTCGATAGCACGAATATCGGTAGACTGTCTAGAAGGCCGATCCCAGTTTGTCCAGACGTCGTTTACTCTAAGCGGGACAGTCGCAGAGCAAGTGCTCAATGCACTCCACTTCTTCCTCATCTCCACAGCTTCTACAGAAGTCATTGGAGTGAATACCCAATCTTCTAGAGTGTTCGCCGATAAGGCAGTGTCCCGTCAAAACTGATACTAACGTAGACAATCTTTTCCTCTCTAGTGCGAGGATATATTTTGATCTCCTCAGGTTATATTTTGGCCAGATTTGTCTAGCTACCCTACAGGTGCCGATTTCTGTCCATCTTTCGTTGGATTACCTGATTGCTTCTTACATAAGACAAAGCTTGCATGTGGATAGTGGCGCACCAATATATGCAAATTCTTCGAGAATGTGTAATGTCATCCCTTTCCGAGCAAGTTCATCTGCTTTGCAGTTCCCCGGGATATCCCTATGCGCAGGCACCCATATGAGGTGCATATTAATCTGCTCAACCATTTCGTTAAGAGATCTGGTGCCGTCGAGGACTGTTTGTGAATTTATGGATGTGGCCTCCAGAGAATTGATGGCTGTCCGAGTAAATGACAACGCCAGTGTTGATTACTATGTTGCGACTCAGCCACTTGGCTACTTCCTATATTGCCATTATTTCGGCTATATAGACACTGCAGGTATCTGGTAGTCTGTGAGCTTTATTCAGATTAAGTTCTTTATAGTGTAAACCGAAGTCAACCTTCTCATCAAGCTTCGGCCTATCTGCACAGAAGTGGTTTTCGTTATTTCAATCGGCCGTCTTTGATACGTTTATTTAAAAAAGTTTGTGTCCCCCAGGTTTGAGAACCCCAATTTAAATTATCTAATACTTCTTTTATAAGCATGCCCAAATTTGTTCCAATTGCTTGTCTGGCGGAATTATTTCTCTTTTCTTATTTCCTACCACTGTGCAACATCTGCATGGCCAGCCTGTATAACTAATAAACAGCTGTTTTTTTAAAACTGTGTATTCGGTTTAGAAAGAGTATCTGCCAAACATTTATCGAAATTATTCCACTATAAACATAAAGGAAGTGGTCAAACGAATATTTATTGAAAGGTACTTACACTTTGGTTCCGTACTATTCCGCATACACTGCTGGCTCAAGTAATCCACTAACAAAGGAAATAAGAAGAAGTAGATGGATGGATAGCTTTGTTCGCTGAGCGTTGATCTTTGGCTTAGTCCAAAATTCGTAAAATGTAACAAAAAAATCGCTGTTTTTTTTTTTTTGCTGTTGTTGTTTAATTTACGTTTTGTTATTTACTTTCCTCGCGTTTTAGGCATTTGGCTGGTTGGGTGGCGGTTAGAGGCGTTGGGTAGGGCGTTTGGTCACCTTAGAAACCAGGAACACTAGAGTACTCAACAAAGTATTGAGTAAAAACATTAGGCGATTGATGTATATGTATATTTTTTCTTTTGCCTGTTTTTCTATAACGTAAAATATTTTGCCAAGACACAAAACAAAACCGTTGACAGACACGTTTTCAATACGACGCGCGGTAAGGATTTGCGGTGGCAATGATGGGTTTCTGGTGCGGTCCCGGACCGGCGATAAAGTAGGAAATACCGATTGCTTATTGATTTTCAATTGCACACACTGTGAAAAACCCTTAAAAGGGTGACTGGCAGAGAGACATCAACAACACAGGTGATATGGGGTAATAAGACGGCGGAAAAAAAGAGTTGACAATAAACTCTGCTGGTCTAGTCTGGACTCTAAGCAATAAATTCACTCTTCAAAGTGCTCAAAGAAGGAAGTCAATGGAACACACGGGGGAATTGAATAAATTTAGCCCGCTATGTTAACAAATGACGTTGTCGCTTTTCGTTTTCTGGCTCAGTTTTCACGCTGTTGATAGATACTCTAATGACGCTGGGATAGATGGACAGCTGGACGGTTAGATGGGTTGACTAAACGTTTTTTTTTTGTTTTGATGGACACACACACGTCAATCCAATTAGAATTCAGTTTCAAATTACCGGCATTTGCGGCTGTTGGAAACTATTTCAGCGGGAAAACGACACTATTTGTTATTTTGCAACGTTTGAATTTTAGCGATTTACCGAAGCTTAATTCGCAATTTTATTTCACTGATTTATTTTCATTCAATTGCAACACTAATACGCCTCAAGGGCCACTACTGAGCTTTAAAAGGGGGGAAGGCAGGGCAACCCTGTTAATAACAACGCACTTTACTGACACCGCTCAATGCGCTTTGAATAGCCTCCAGACGCTTTGGCGTTTTAAACGCTTTTCCCCGATTTCTTTTACTTTGCTTTGATTTTTTTGCTCTTTTTCCGCTTTTACCGCAAAATTTATCACCAAAAATTATAGATAAATGTTATTAAACTATTTTCAGAATTTCAGAATTCTTTCATTCGTTTTGAAAGTAAAACGTGAAAACAACGCGACGCGACGTTAATAATTTTATTTTTATTTTTGTGTTTTTTTTTTTGTATCGAAAACTAAACGCACCGAAATTACGAAGAGGAAAGAAAATATACACGTTCGTTCTAAGAACTCAACAATGCTGAACTGATTTCTGAGGTGGATATGTTTTACCCCAATGGGGGTATCTTGAGGCGGCACACCGAGAGACAGCAGCAGCGGTAGCGACTGCATCAACAGCGTAACACTTTTGCGCAAATCACAGATACCCCTACAGCACTCCTCCCCCACCCATACACACACACATCCATCCATTCATTCATTCGAACGTATTTACATATAGGCCGCCGCAAGAAGCAACTATGAAAAGAAAACTAAACTAAACTAAACGGAAAACTAAAACAGAACATAGAGCACAAAACAATATAACAACAAACAGTAGAGTATTGTAGTGTAGTAGAGTAGTGGCGGCGGCGGCGGCATGGATGAGCAGCATACAACGCACAGAGGAAACAAGTGAAAAAACACAGACCTATGGCTCGACCGGGTAAATACTGAAAATATTCTCGAGTGTGTGGCGGTCTGTTTTATGCAGTTAGGCAATAATCATAAGCAATGTGCAACTTGTGGCACGTTTGCTTTAAAACCCCAACATTGAATTCATTGGATTTCACACTGAATTATTCTGGTGAGCTGTGGAGTTCGACTAATATACACCTCGGAAATAACGGGTTTTCCAATAGGGATGATATGATTTTGTAGTGACGTTTCGGCCATTTGTAATATGTCATGATCCGTCATTTGTTTTTCATTGTATTCAGTAGTGTTTACAATTTCATCATAAACTTTCCGTTCACATTTGAAAATGATGCTAAGCCCAATCCAAAAAATACTTTCCAGTCGACGAACGACCTTGACACCCATGAGCAATATTTTAGCTCTTTTAGTTAAGAGCTGGCCATATGGGACTTTTTCCCAGTTAATCCTCTCACTGTCAGCTACTTGTGGTTTTCCGTTCGACCGATTCATGTATTCTAGTTTACGAGATATCGGTGTTGCAATATCTGGGATATATAGCCGATATCTGATAATATATATGTATTCAAATCCTAGATGAGCTGACCATATGGAGCTTTTTCCCAGTTAATCAACTCACTGTCAGCTACTTGTGGTTTTTCGCTCGACCGATTCACGTATTCTAGTTTCCGAGATATCGGTATTGCAATATCTACTATATATATAGCCGATATCTGATAAGCTATATGTATATCTCAAATCCTAGATTAGCTGGTAATATGTGGCTTTTTCCCAGTTAATCCTCTCACTGTCAGCTACTTGTGGTTTTTCGCTCCACCGATTCATGTACATATTGTAGTTTTGGAGTAATAAGCCGCTAAATGCCAATAGGCTAAATGCTGTAATAGGCTGATTTCTTTAAATTTTTGTATATTTATGTACATTCGAATTGCTTAAAACTATTATAATTTAAAAAAAAACATGTTTAATTTTATTAGTTTTTTTTTACCGCTTTTTAACCAAAAAACGTATTTTTTAATAGGTTCCACACCACAAATACGTTCCACATGGTTTGTGTCTTGGGTGTGGAACGAATTTAACTCACGAATTTATCTTCACACCCTTTTTGTATTTATGGGAAAAAAGTGACAAAAACCCTTGCACAATTTAAATTATTATAGGTCAAGCAATAAAAAATCGATACTTAAAGTATCAGCATAAGGATTGAATGTGAGTATGGACTGAATTTCGACAACGCAATATGAAGTTTTCTGACATTAGGGCTAGCTTTTCTTTAACCAATTTTATGCGGCTCATTTCATGAAGAGATTATACAGGGTGGCTGATATGTAATGCAACAAAGTAAAGCGCTACATTTTTTTAATTTTTTTTTAAATTTGATTGTTCAAAAGCAAAAAATGTCGGAAATAACATAAAATTTTAGAAACAGTTTAGATTTGTTCGAATTGGCCACCTTTGGCACGAATTATGGCCTTCAAACGGCCGACAAAGCCATCACACGCTGCACGAAAGTGGCTCTGCGGTATTTTGGCCCATTCCCGGCGAAGCGCCGTCTTGAGATGATCGATACTTTGGTATTTTTTAGTGCGAACCTTACTCTCTAAAATGCCCCAGGCGCAAAAGTCCAACGGATTGAGATCCAGAGATTTTGGTGGTAGAAATGAAGCGAGGAACCTCCTTTTTAAGCCATTCTTGGTTGACGCGTGCTGAGTGCGATGGTGCTGAGTCCTGTTGGAATGTCCATGGTCTGCGGCCGAAATGTTTGTCTGCCCAGGGCTTCAATACTGTCTTTAGGACATTTTCCCGATAATATTCGGCATTTATTTTGACCCCATGGTCGATGAATACGAGCGGGGAGCGACCAGCGGCCCACACCATTACCATCGGCGGCGCTTGAGTTCTGGTGGCCAATCGAAGGTGTACATTTTCAGCTGACCTCTTTGGCAAGTAAACCCGATCATTTTGTTTGTTCACAAACTGCTCAATTTGGAATGGTTTCTCATCGGAAAAAACCAAATTCGGTAACTGGCCACTTTCGTGCAAGCGAAGCAACTCCTTGGCTCTTTCCAGTCTAACTTTTTTTGTGCATCGGTGAGCTCTTGCACTTTTTGGAACTTCAATGGCTTTAGTCCAAGCTAATTTTTTATATGTGTTGTATCCGTTCTCGCGATATGTTCAGCTCACGAGCAATTTTTCTACCACTGCGGCGTGGATTTCGATCAAATCTGGCCTTCACTTTTCGGATCATTTCTGGTGTTGTTACTGTTTTTTTGTCCACTTTTTGGACGCGATGCAACACTGCCAGTATCACGGTAACGAGCATTGGTACGAGAAACAAAAGATTTATTCACCTTTAAATGCTGGAGGGCTCTAACGATAGCCACTTGTGTTTTTCCACCCAAATATAAAGCAATCACACTATCACGCTTGAATTCCATCACGAATAACTTTTTTTCTGAATCCAAAGATCAAAATGCTTTTGTAAGCTTGTAAACAATAAAATGAACTGTCACTGAAATAAATCTGTCAGCTATCAGACTAGCGGTTTAGAAATGATAGCAACCTGAAGTTGGTTGCAATACATATCAGCCAAACTGTATATTAGTTTGAGTATTTTGTTTTGGCTGATTTGAAGTCGTTTTAGATGACAGTCAGATGCTTCGGACCAAACGGGGGATGCATAAAATAGTATTGCGTGAAAAATGCTCTTCAAGATTAGAATTTTATTAAATATACTCAATCCTGAGCGTCTGTTTATAAGCGGATACATGACTTTAGTAGTAATGTTAATTTTATGAATGATGTACTCGTAGTTGACGTGTTCTTTGAAAATCAGCTTATTATCAAGGATTACACCTAAATATTTCACTGTATCTTCCCAGGGTATATTGACATTACCAATTTTTATATTGGCCTGAGGTGTGAAACATGGTTTTCTTTTCCGAGTAAAAAATATGGCTTTGGTTTTGCTGGAGTTGATCATAATTTTCCATGTCTTAAAGTAATCAATTACTATATTTACTGAGTTTTCCAAGTTATTTATAATGTCTCCTGCTAAAATGTTTGAGCTGAGTATGGCAGTGTCTGACGGGACACTGCCTGATCGGCGAACACGCCAGAAGATTGGGTAATAACTCCAATGACTTCTGCAGAAGCTGTGGAGATGAGGAAGAAGTGGAGAGCATTGAGCACTTGCTATGCGACTGTCCCGCTTTGTGTAAACGACGACTGGACCTACTGGGGTCGGCCTTTCCAGGCAGCCTAACAGATCTTTCCAGTACCAATATTCGTGCTATCGATACATTTGTATATCAAACAGGTTGGTTTCGATGAAGGGCATTTTAGCCCGTGGTACCACTAGGGACCTAAACTGGTCGATGTGAGCTGAAGGAAAAAAATGAAAACGGGTGCCACCCTAACCTAAACCTAATGGCAGTGTCATCCGCAAAAATTGATGAGTTTGAACCCTCTAATATAGGGAAATCGTACGTAAAAATGTTGTATAGGATAGGTGAGAGCCATGAACCCTGAGGGCAGCCTGCTATTATTGAAAACTCCTGAGCAAATATAATGCCAATATGTACTCTAAATGTGCGTCCTGAAAGAAAACTTTTTATAATTTTTATGATTTTCATATCCATTTCTATAGTTTGGAGTTTATGGATAAGTCCGTCATGCCAAACGGAATCAAACGCAGCCTTAACGTCAAGCAGTATTATTATTATTATTATTATTATTTATTATTATTTATTATTATTTATTATTATTTATTAATAGATTTTTCAACAAACATGTATAATTCATTATAATGTAATTCAAATAAAGTACATATGTTTACTATAATCTATATTTGGCGTAACATTGAACGTTGTTTGCCAGAATGGCATAATAAAATAGTTATTAATTAAATTCATTTAAAATCAATTTTCTGTATTTTAAACAGCTTTCTAGATAATTGTATAAAGGTAACATATTTGTTCCATTCAACAAGGCAATCACATCATCATAATCAAGGGTAGGTTTGCCAAAACAACGGAATCTAGTGTTTTTGTATATAGGACAAACTCCTATAAAGTGGAAGGTGTTCTCAGATTGGTCCAAATTACAGATAGTACAAAAACCAAGGTTGTTATTTTTAAAGGCTCTCGCGTTGATGTTAAGTAATCCGCCTCTGGCCCTAATAATAATGCTTGTAGCACGAGTTGACCAACCAGGAACGTAGTATAGGCTAGACATATCATAGTTGAGCTGTGAATATAAGTCGTGAAACTGCGAACTTCTGGCTTTTTCAATGGCGTCATTGCGTTCCTTTTCACAAATTAAGCTCAATATTTGTTTGCTATATGAACATAGAGGCCGATAAAAATTTACAGGAGAGTATTGTAGGTCTTGGCACTTATTTAACCATTCCTCAGCCCAACATATTTTCTTCTCTATAATTTCGGTAGCCAAAACCCTGGGCAGTCTACTTGTTGGAAGTTGAAGAACTTTGTTGATATATGCAAAATGTAGCTTTAACGTTGATGTATATAGAGAATCCATACCAGTCTCGAGAATAAGCAAATAGTTTGGCGTGTTAGTTGGAAGATGTAACATTTTTTTGATGAAAAACCTAAACAGCTTTTCAACCTCATCGTATTTTTTGAAACCCCATACCTGGGCGGCGTAAAACATAATTGAAGTAGAAGCAGCATTGAATATTTTTAACTTATTTGTCATGGATAATGAGGGATTATTAATGTATTTGCTCCAGGTGGAAGAAATGGCCAGCTTAGACGAAGCCAGTTTGTAATTTAAGTGATCCTTAAATGATAAGTTGTATGCAAAATCAACCCTAAGATATTTATAATTGTTAACAACCTTTATATTATAGCCACCATAATTCCATCTCAAATTGGATGATATTCGAGCTCCAGTTCGAAATATTAGTACCTTCGATTTATCCAGATTGACTTTCAAACTCCAGGTTAAACAATATTGGTATAAAGCATTTATGATTTCTTGCAGTCCTGATGTTGAATCCGATAAAATTACGATGTCATCTGCATACAGTAGAATTTTTACACATACACCAGCAACTTCTACACCACCTGGTAGTATATCAGCAATGTCGTTTGTATACAATGAAAATAGAATAGGGCTCAAAATACAACCTTGTTTGACACCCAACTCCACAGAAAAAGATTCTGACATTCTAGACCCATCCCATATTGAGCTATTAGTGTTGATATATGAGTTTTGTATGATACGTATTATCTTCGACGATAGGCCCATAAGCTTGTAAAAGAGGCAATTTCTTGGAATCATATCGAAGGCAGACGAAAAATCGACAAAGAAAGCATACGTTTTTTTACCTTTTAGCTTGTTTAAGTGTATAATATTAACAAGGTTAAAAATATTATCAACAGTCGAGTAATGCTTCCTAAAACCAGCTTGGTACTCATTTAAAATTTGTTTATCTTCAATCCACTCATTCATGCGGTTCAGTATGACTGTGTTAAATATTTGCCCCAATGCATCCATTAGAGACAAGCCACGATAGTTTGTTGGACAGTTTGGGTCACCTTTCTTAAAAAGGGGAATGATAACGGAATTACGAAAGCTTGTGGGAATTTCTTCTCTCAAAAATATTTTATTCAGAACAGAGAGTATTGCGATTCTAAAACCACGTGGAGCATTTTTGTAAAATTCGTAGCAAATTCCATCTTGTCCTGGAGCTTTATCATGTTTCAAACCTCTCAAAACGCTGGCTGGTTCATATAATTCGATTGGAGAATCCAGAATTTCATCACTGAAAAGGGGCATACACCAAGATAGCATTTGATTGTTTTGAGATCGCTGCAGCAACGAACTGAAATGTAGGAGAAAGTCATCGGCGGTTAAGTCACCCATAACAGCTTTTGGTTTTACACTTAATGACTTGGATATACACCACCATTCCTTGCTGTCCTTAATCCAGTTGAGCCTATTCAGAGTTTTATTATAAAAATCAAGTTTTTTGCTTTTACAAAGCTGTGTGTATTTAGCTCTAGCAGATATATAACGTGCTTTATTGACCGTGTTATGACAATTTTTCTGTAAGCGAAGCCATTTCATCATACATTTACGGGCTCGAGCACATTGCCAGTCGAACCATTCGTGTTTTGGTTCAAAAAATGTTTTATTTGATTTAATAGCCGCAGCTTGCGATATTATGTTTGTGATTCTCCTGACCAATTCATCCACCGGATCACCCACGCCAAAGACATTACTAGCAATTAGCAGTATCATTGCTGTGGATTTTCCAATTGCAAAGTTTTCTCACAATATTTCGAATTCGAACAAGTGGCTGAATAGCGTTGTGCTCGGCGCGAAATCCTAATTGCTGAGTAGGCAGAATGTTTCTATTGTTGATGTGAGCTATTATTATTTCCTTAATGATTTTTTTCGAACAGTTTACTAATAGTTAGAGCCCGACCGAAGTCGGATTTTAAGGCCGAAGCCGTAGCCGAACTTCGGCTAAATTTACAAACTTCGGCCAAAACCGAATGTTTTATATTTGTTAAAGATTTTTTTACTTTGCACCAAGAATTTGTTTTATTTTTAATTAGTTTATGTCTACTGCTTACGTATTTATTTACTTAGCACATAAAATTAAAAACTTTAATGACAAAGAAAATATTTTTTCTGAATTGATACCTTGCATACCATTTCTTTAACTTGAATACAGGTGCTCCGCAGCATAAAAAACTTATCTCTAGCACACTTGGGTACAAGAACTTTTCTGCCACCATTTCCAAATTTTTGAAACGTCTCGAGTTACAGTATTAAGAAATATTATTGATTCTTGGGCACAATGGCTCCTTATTATAAATTCTTACAACTAGTACAAGAATGCTTGCACTAGTTCGAGAGCTTTTAGGTGAGGAACTGAGTCATATTTTTCATTGTCCTTCCTTCCTTTGATGTCCTTTCTCCAATTATTTTTGTAGTATTTTTCACTTCCGTACACTTCGCTGTTCTTATGAAGATTCACATCATAGAATTTTCATTAACAAGACATATATTTCTATTTTTTTGTACTTTTTGAACAAATATTCGGCCAAATTCGGCTGATTTTGTGGCCGAATGCCGAACTATGGCCGATCATCCCATTTTGGCCGAAGCCGTAGCCGAAGCCGAACGTTCGGTCGGGCTCTACTAATAGTATTTAGTAGGCTGATGAGACGATAAGAATCTGGGCTGCTGATATCCTTCCCTGGTTTCGGTATTGCTATAATTTTTGACTGCTTCCAAGCTGATGGAAAATAGCTCTATTTAAGACACGAGTTAAATAATCTAGATAGAACTTCAATGCCTTTGGTAGGTAGATGTTGAAAACATTGATTAGACATACCATCTAATCCTGGAGCCTTGTTGTTTTTTAGCTGTATAATTGCCGCCTTTATTTGGTTTAAGCTAACGCTGTCATTATTATTCGATAGTGTATGATTATCAACAACTCTAATTGAATGTTCGACCATCAGTCGAGTATTCTGGTTGCTTAAGTTAGAAGTCAAATTATGATTTTGAACAAATTTTTTGCCAAGAATTTCGGCCTTCTGACGTGTAGTTGAATAAATTGTACCATTTTCTTTGAAAGACGGAAGCGACTTGGTTTTCTTTTTAATAACTTTAGAGATTTTCCAAAATTTTGGTGATGAATCATTTAAATTTGTTAATAGGTTATTCCATTGTTGATTTCTAAAGATGAAAATTTTATTGTTGATTAAGTTATTTAATATAGACATTTGAGACTTGTGTATAGGTAATTTGTACCTAATCCATTTCCTCCTGAATGCATTTCTTGCTTTAATTAATTTTACAATATATAAAGAGGAAGCATTTTAGTAAAAGTGTTAGTAACATTTATTTGAGGAACACTGTTGTTTAAGGATTCTTTTATGAGTTTAGTGAAATTGTCACTATTAGAATCAACTTCTTCTCGACTTTCAAGAGAAGCATTTTGGATTGGGTTGATGTCATTTTTTTTATATATGTTTTGAAGAATTTCCAGTTAGCTTTTTGTGGTAGTCGTACTTCAAGGAATCATTGCGTTTGTATGTTGAATAGGGAATGTTTATTATCATTTGAAAGAACATTCTTTGGCATTTATTTTTTGAAGATTATGTCTATCAAATGTTGGCCGCGGCTACGTCTCAGATGGTCCATCCGTTGAGTCCAATTTTCGTTGACTCGTTCGAGCATTTCGACTTGTAACTGGCGAATGACAAGCGTGATGTTTTACTCCAAGGCCTGAATCGAAGCGGGTTTGTCCGCATAAACTTTAGACTTTACATATCCCCACAGGAAAAAGTCTAACGGTGTGATATCACCCGATCTTGGTGGCCAATCGACCGGCCCAAAACGTGAAATTATCTGCTCACCGAAGTGTTCTCTCAATAAACCCATTGCTTGATGCGATGTGTGGGAAGTGGCGCCATCTTGTTGAAACCAAATGTCGCCGAGATCACGAGCTTCAATTTCTGGCATCAAATAGTCGGTTATCATGGCACGATAACGGTCGCCATTGACGGTTACGTTCTCACCGGCATAATTTTTGAAGAAATATGGACCGATGATTCCGGTACGTCGGATCGGGAATCGGTCAATCGCAAGAAGATAGCTCTTAGCGAGAGCTAAAATATTGCTCATGAGTGTCAAGGTCGTGGGTCGACTGGAGTGTTTTTTTGGATTTAAAAAAAAATGGACTTAGTGCAATTGGCGAACGATTATTTTGATAATAAAATTGAATAATTTGTAAACGTTGTTCCGGCGTAAGTCTTTCCATGAAATGCCAAACAATACTTAACAAAAATAACATGACAGCATGACACGACTCACACGTGATCTGTCAAAAAAAGTCTATTGAGAAAAGTATCTCTACTTAGATCACCCTATACAATGTGCAAATGTAACCCTGCAATATGGTTTCGAGACTATAGTCCTGAAGGTATAAAAGCAAGATTTATCTCCAACTGCGGAAGGCGAGTAGTCCATCGTGTTTGATGCACGGCTTTCTGGAAGTGCGGAGAACCCACGCAAATTATTTATGGTGACTCAAAATCTAACAGAAGATCTGTAACGTCCTTCTCAGAGGACGAAAGCACTACTTCGGACACAGAGGGGCTGAGGGGAGTGTCCGGACTCTTTAACGCATCTGGCGGGGACATGCTCCTCGATGACACGGACGAAGAGTTCGATAACACCCTTGTAGGGGTGGAGATTAATCTGTCGATTACCAATGATGGTAAGAATACTACAGATTAACATCCATCAATTTTTTTGGAAAATGTGGGCGGGACAAATATGGGCGGGGTATTATTTAATATTCGAAAATCTCAGAAATTGTTGATCCTAGAAAAACGAAATTTCGAACACACGTTAGTGGAGTAGATATCTAAAACATCAACAAAATTTGAAAGGATCGGCTTAGTGGGTGCGGCAAAAGTGGGCGTAGCATTAGTTATTATCTCAGAATAGTTATTATCTTTATTATCTCAGAAACTATTGACCGTAGAAGAACGAAATTTGGATTGTAAGTTATTGGAGTCAATATAAGTAATTTCACCAAAAGTGGGCGGAATAGAATGAGTGGGCGTGGCATTATATAAAATTCGAATATCTCAACCTTTTTTTGATCGTACAAGAACGAAATTTGGAATATACGTTAGTGGAGTTGTTATCTAAAATTTCTACAAAGATTGGTAGGATCGGATAAGTGGGTGTGGCAGAAGTGGTCGTAGAATTAGTTAAACATTTATTATCTCAAAATCTATTGACGGTAGAAGGATGAAATTTGGATTGTAAATTCTTGGAGTCATCATTTGTACTTTCACCAAAAATGGGCAGGATAGAATCAGTGGGCGTGGCATTATATAAAATTCGGATATCTCAGAATGTGTTGATCGTAGAAGAACGAAATTTGGAAAATACCTTAATAGAGTTATTATATAAAACTTCAACAAAAATGGGTTGGATCGGATTAGCGGGTGTGGAAGGAGTAGGCGTAGCATTAGTTAAAAGTGTATTATCTCAAAACTGTTGACCGTAGAAGAACGAAATTTGGATTGTAAGTTATTGGAGTCAATATTATTAGTTTCACCAAAAGTGGGCGGGATAAAGTAAGCAATATTTAATCTATATATATGTATATAAAAAAAATGTTGTAACAATGTACGTTATGGACCATCCAACCGATGTACCAAAAACCGATTTCATTGGAAAGGCAATAATGCGAAGATAGTTTTATACCACTAAAAGTGGCCGTGGGCCCGCCCATATGACTTCACTATTAAAGACAAAATATCTGGGGAAATATTGGACAAATCGTTTAGCTGTATTTGATATCACTATGCGTGACCCAACAGAAAATTGGCGATATTGGAAATGTGGGTATGACCTCGCCCACATGCTTCCCTTACTAAAAATGAGATATCTGGAGAACCATTGCACCAATCTTGAACCAATCCTGAATATTGGCAATTTTGAAAAGGGGCGTGGCTCCATCCATTCCACTCCATTATTGAGAACGAAATAGATCGACAGCCATTGCCTTGAAACCTGGCACATACGCACTTAAGAACAATATGAGCGATTTAGCGGAAAATTTGGATAACACATCATTGAGCGAGGATAGACACCATCACGACACGATCTATTATTGAAAAAAATATGTGGAGAATAACTGCACGAATCAGCTAGAGATTTGGCATGTCTGAAAGTCAGTGAAAGAAATTATTCTTTAAAGTATGTATGTAAACACGTAGTTCTGCTAAAGCTGTCGGCATGAAAATTTTAGTACTTTTTTAATTTATCTAAAAATATATTTCTGCATGAAACACATCGTATGTCTCTATTTCTCCAAAATTATATTGGGGGCCAACAAGTGCACCAGGTATCTGCTAGTATATATTAATA
The DNA here is from genome assembly GCA_963930755.1 of Eudasyphora cyanicolor. Classification (NCBI taxonomy): domain Eukaryota; kingdom Metazoa; phylum Arthropoda; class Insecta; order Diptera; family Muscidae; genus Eudasyphora; species Eudasyphora cyanicolor. The sequence continues at coordinate 137,999,241 of OZ005735.1, forward strand.
TATGCGTTCAAAACTACATTTCTAGATTTTAAAATAATTATTTATTGTTGTTCTGTTGTCTGTTTATTCAGGCAGAATTTATTTTGGTTCGAGACCATATCGAACCTTAACAGCCAAAAAAGGCGTAAGCGCCACCTTTATATATTTTATTTTTTGAAGTAAATCGTTTTCTTTTGACAAATGGCATCATGTGTCAGAATTTTATAGCTGTAAAATATACCGTTATGCTACTAAACGTCACAGTAATATAAACAGATGTATGCATTACACATGCATTTAAACGAAAAAGAAACCATCTCTAAATTTTTGTGATTGGCGCTTATGTCTTTTTGGCGGTTATGGCTCAATATGTTTCAGTTACATTCTATCTACAAATACAATAAATAAAAATCGTAACTATGAAATCTACTGGAAATTGAACAAAGAGATTCGAACTGCAACAAGAGTTGCAAAAAAATTAAATCGTCAGTGCCAGGAAACAGAAGCTCTGCAAAGTATTCATGACGATTTTAATCTACATAAAAGATTCAAAGAAGCAGCCGGGGTATATAAAAGACCGTCTGCAGCTATATTATTTGACGATAATAATGAGGCTGACGGATAAAAAACGCATTTGGAGTGATTATATAGCAAACCTATTTACTGATGAGGAAAGATCGGCTTACGAATTTATCGCAGAAACCTCAATGTCTGGAACACCAATCACCAGATTTGAAGTCGAACACGCAATTAACGTGCTGAAGAATAAAAAAGCAACAGGGCCAGATGAAATTCCCTCCGAAGTTCTGAAACTTATAGATGGTGACAATATTATTCTACTTTTTAATCGAATTTATGACACCGTTATGGCTTAAGTCAATATTTATTACTATAACGAAGAAGTCCAATGCGAGAAAATAAAGGGTTTTCCAACAAGAGGTGTTATTTTGAATCATTCAGTATTTCGGTAGCTGTCACTTTTGAAGCTTTTATTCTTCGACATTTGACAAGTAGAAACTACGCCATTGCTAAAACTGGAACGATACACGATTCAACAACGCATGAGGCCCATTTCTACCTCGGTGGCTGCATCAATAAGCAAAATTGTCGCATCTGGAGCTCGGAAAACCAAGAGTTATTGTTGAGAAGTCTCTCCATCCTCAACGTGTGACTGTTTGGTGCGGTTTATGGTCTGGCGGGGTCATTGGAAAATGAGGTTGGATCAACCGTTACGGTGAATGGATTGCGCTATCGAGAGATGATTAGTGATATTTCTATGGTCGGATTTGGATGGTATTGATCTGGACAGCGTTTACTTTCAACAAGACGGCTCTACGTGCCACACAAGCAACGAAACCATTGCTCTGTTACGGGAAAAGTTTCCGGACCGTGTTATCTCTCGAAGAGGTTATCACAATTCGCCACCGAGATCATGTGATTTAACACCTTGCGTCTTCTTCCTTTGGGACCACGTGAAAGATGAGGTCTACGCCAACAGCCCAGCGTCGATTCAAGACTTCAAAGACAGAATTCGTGAGGCTATCGAGGACATAGGGCAGCCACTTTGGGATTTGGTTATGGAAAATTTCATGAAAAGGATATGCTCCTGTAAGCGTGGTCGTGGTGGCCATTTGGCTGATGTTGTTTTTCATTATTAACGGCATACCTTCCTCTTTATTATGAAATAAACATCCGATAATTTATCTCAAAAAATTGAATTTTTCTTTGAATACCAAAATAACACCTCTTGTTGGAAACCCCTTTACAATAAATATAGATTGATTAGTTTAATGTCCCATGCATTAAAAATATTTCTTAGAATAATACACTTATAAGCTAAATGCGAACTGTTCACGACCGAAACACAATTTGGCTTCAAGGAAGGAATAGGTACTCGCGAAGCTCTACTTGGTATTCAGGTACACACTCAAAATAGCCGGAATGTCCTCAAAGATTTGTTCGATAGTGTGTTCAGCTTGACAAACTAATGGAGACTTTAACAACCATTGGTATAGACGAAAAGAAATGACAATGCATAAAATCTCTTGGAATCAGTTGGCGAACATTTACATCAATGGTGAACTAAGCGAAGAAATTGCCATCTCAAAAGGAGTCAGGCAAGGGTGTATACTACATATAGCCCTTGTTATTCAACATATATTCAGAGAGAATATTTCGGGAATCAATAAAAATAGAAAGACTTTGAATAAAAGTTCACGGGGTGTTTATAAATAATATACGATATGCAGATGACACCACTTTATTGGCAAGTAGCATAAATGGTCTACAGAATCTGACGGATAAACTTACCTGCGTAATGGAATCATATGGCTTGAAAACTCATAACAAGTAAGAAAGTTCAGTCGGGTAAACCGACTAATGAATCCCTTTACCTTGAGTCTCAAAAAAATATTAGTAAATTTATTTATTTTTTTGTTTTATTTAAATTATTATCAATTTAAATTGAATTTAATAACTTTAAATTATGTACTGGTATTTAAGTTAAGAGCTTTTTACTTTTGGTACAAAATGGTCCATTTGTGTGAGAGGTACCAAAAGGGCGTCCCAATAATGGTCACTTTTCGCTGGACTCTAGGTACTATAAAAGCATTACACTGTACAATTTCAAGTATTTATATGCACTGGTATTAAAGTTATAAGCTGGTAACTTTTGGTACAGAATGGTCCATTTATGTGGGAGGTACCCAAAGGGGCGGGCCCCTAACGCCCATTTTTCTCTGGACTCTGGATACTATAAAAGCATTACATGTACAAAATTTCAAGCATTTGTATTAGAGTGATCAAAACCGGTTTAAAATAAACCGGCCCACCGGTTTTTTGCTTCCACCGTCCCCGGTTTTTCTCAAAATCATGAATTTCGAACAACCGGTGCAACCGGTTTTATTCGTTTGTTTCCACCGGTTTTCCGGGGTTTTTATTATCACTAAAATATTAAAAATTATTTACAACTTTATATACAAAATATCACAAATTAAGATAATAATATGAAAGATCTCCTTATATGGCCTAAAAAGACTCGGCAACTTTGCTAGAATACGAAGCCATTCACCAATTTCTATACAAATTACAAAAATTTAAAGAAAATAAATGATTCATACGCGCAGAAGTTATGTGAAAAGTAAACGCATTCTCCCACTTCCAAACCGAAACAAAAACAAGTAAGAAAATTTCAATTGGGTAAACCGACTAGTGTATACTCTTATATATTTATATACTCGTATATACCCACCTGCACTAACGTGTGTATATAAAATATATATGTATAAAGATTTAGTACCTCTATTAAATATTCTATTTAATACCCCGAAATATTAATATTTTCTTGACTGAACTACATAAGGCGAATTTCATGTCAAGTGGGTTAATTTTTAAAAGGGATGTCTTCTGTCTGGATGATAATTGCATCAAGTAGCCCTATCAGATAGTAGTTATGTGACACAATTCCAACGAGATCGGTTAAGGACTTTCCGAGTTGGAGGGTGTCAAATATTGACATTTTTGTCAAACGGTTGTTTTTCCCATCTGAAATGCTAAAATGTTTGGTTGAACGTTAATTTTTTTTTCAGAGGTTTATATTTATTTTGATAGATCAACAGGTCCCATCCCATTAATAGGTCACAAAGCTTTTAAAGGAAATTATCTAATGGTGTTTTCTTTTGTGCCAAAAAATGCTAAATTTTTTATGCCTTTCGCCCCAAAAATGCCTTTTTGTCTTCGATTGTAAAATAAATGCTGCACTGTGAAAGGGTTTCGTTTTCTTTTGTGAAAAATGTCGCACGTGCACGGGTCAAAAATGCAACATTTCAGCCCTGTATTTAATCGAAGGGGTGGACGCTGCCCTACAAAACAGATGTTTTTTCGGCGTCGAGCGAATAGCCTAAATAACCACGTGTGTCCGTGCGTGCTTTTTTATAATGAAGTTTGGCCAGATGCTTTATTTGCTGCTCTCTGACAGGGCAAAATCTTTTTTTAGAAAAGAAAACACCATAAGCTTTCTTTTGAGCAAAAAAATCAAAAATTAAAACAAAATTTCAAAAAAGTTTAATTTTGCAAAAAAGTAATGAAAATATATTTGTTAATTTTTTTAAAAGGTTGAAGAAAAGACTATCGATAACACTTTTGGAAAATGTTTTTTAATACAATAGCTAATTAGTTATAAGTATGAGATAAAAGGACCGTTTGACTTAAATGACAATATTCATCACAATCCACTTCATAACTACTATCCAACAGGACTAAATTTGGTGCAAGATTCCTGATCAGAAGACATCGCTTTTAAAAATTTAATATTAAAAAATCGCCTTTTTGTTATTAAAACGGAAAATGTTTTTCAAACGGCAATTTTCATACTGTTTTGTTATGCCGAAAAAAACAGGTTCTACCGCTTTCCCCGGTTTTCTTCGAAGAAAAAAACCGTCCACCGGTTTTTTTATAACTTAAATAAACCATCCACCGGTTTTTTATTTTTTCAAAAAAACCGGTTTTTTGATCACTCTAATTTGTATGCACTGGAATTAAAGTTATAAGCTGGTAACTTTTGGTACAAAAAGGTCCATTTGTGTGGGAGGACTCTAGGTACTATAAAAGCATTACACTGTACAACATTTCAAGTCTTTGTGTGCATTGGTAATAAAGTTATATGCTTTATATCATTTGCTACGGCCCAAAAGTGTAACACATCGAAGGAGTGATCCAAGACCCTAAGTATGTTCGGCGGATATTCGTTTTGGGTCATTTTAAGTCGAATGAGAAATGTCTGTCCGTCTGTATGTCTGTCTTCTGGCTGGTGCGCACGATAACTCTCGAAATTAGTAACTTATTGACTTCAAATTTGGTATACGGTAATATTTCTTTCTATCTCCGGCTAAGGCCATATTGGTCCACTCCTTCTAGTACCTCCCACACAAAGGGTTAACATTTAGTGAAATATTGATTCTTTAATAATATCTATACTACTTATTAGAATCTTCTGAAATTCCACACATTATATTGTTATATTAGTAGCTATCACCTCAAGAGGTTGTCACGCCCCTTTTGGTACCTCCAACACAAATGGACCATTTTGCATCAAAATTGAACTGCTTATAACTTTAATACAAGTGCATAAAAATACTTGAAATTTTGTACAGTACAATGTTTTTTTAGCGCCTATAGTCTGGTAAAGAATGGGCAGTTTTGTACAGCCCCTTTTGGTAGCTCCCACACAAATGGACCGTTTTATACCAAAAGTTAACGGCTTATAACTATAATACCAGTGCATACAAACATTTGAAATTTTGTAATTGTGTTATGCTGTTATAGTGCCTACAGTTCTGTGAAAAGTAGGCGTTATTACCACGCCCCTTTTTTTATCTCCCACACATAATGACCAAATCATACCAAAATTGAATAGCTCGTAACGTGAATATACCAGTGCACATAAACGCTTATAGTTCGGCAAAGTACAATGTATTTAAAGAATCTACTACTTACCGACAAGTAGGTGTATTTGTTAAACCTCTTCTGGTACCTTCCACACAAATTGACAGATTAATTAGTGTAATTTTATATATTACATTACTCACAAAGTGAGGGTATACCTTAGTCGGTTTACCCGACTGAAACTTTCTTACTTGTTAACTATTAAGTATTCCACAAAATCTAGGAAAAGCTGGCTAAAATTCCAAAAATTCATCTACGTTTTAAAAATCTTTTTTAAATAAAATATATTTGGAAAACTTCTTAAACAATAACTTTGTTTGTGTGCAAACATATATTTTATTTTAAAGTCAGTTCTTAAATATGTTTTGTTCTAATATATTAATATGTACACGTATACGCATATACATATATATGCGTTCCCAAAAAAAATCTCAATTTTCAAATAAAATTTATTTGTTTACAAAAATATACCCAGCAAAATCTTGGTAAGTACCTGTCATTATTCCCTGCATTACCAAATAATGACATCTATAATGACTTACCAATAATAACAGAAATAAGTGATTTTTTATGAAAATAATTTTTGGCAAATTTTAGTATAATGCAATTTTGGCTATAATAACCCACATATTGTAGAAGTCTTCCAAAAATACGTGCAAATTGAATGAAAATACCAAAAATATTTACGTATATTGTATGATGATAGACCATTGAAGAATTTTTCACATGGTGTTTTGGGTTCAGAAATTCGAAATATGCGCGACAATATGCACAAAATTACTTTCAATGCCCATCTCTACATATCTACCATATCTACTACGTATTTTGTAACTTATTGGTAATGCATTATTCAAGTACTTAAAATCGTGAAAACATAAGCACATATTTATGTGGTATGCCTATGCTACAAATAAGTACTTATTATGCTACTTTATTGTATGCTTTTGGGAAGTACTTCCCTCCAATGACATCCCCATGTTAAAATAATGAGAAAAGTGGCTAAATAATAAGTACTTACCATTATCGAACTTTGCTTACTCCTCGGATTATTTGGTAATGAGAAATTTTGCTGGGATGTGGGATATTGTACAAGATTTATTTATATTTCAACATGTTTTCAAACAATACGTGCAGATTTGAATGAAAATACCAGCAATTCGAATCTGGCATGCGGAAATTGTTTGTTTCGAGAAATATGCGCGACAATATGCAAAAAATCATTTCAAATGGCCATTTCTACATATTTACTACTTATTTTATAACTTATTGGTAATGCATTATTCAAGTACATAAAATCGAGCTACAAATAAGTACTTATTATGCTACTTTATTGTATGCATTTGGGAAGTACTTTTCTCCAATGACATCCCCATGTTAAAATAATGAGAAAAGTGGTTAAATAATAAGTACTTACCAATATCGAACTTTGCTTACTCGTCGGATTATTTGGTAATGAGAAATTTTGCTGGGTTATACTTAAAAAATTTGTTTCCAAATATATTTGCTTTCAATTCAAACATATCAAAAATGGCGATTTTTCCCCCTGAATGTCGAGAAATGCAGATCAATTATATTAAGGGGCAGTAAATCTCACAACATCGGCGAAGACATCATCCATAGCACCAAAACCCTGAAATATCTTGTTGTGGTATTCCAAAAGGACATGCTGTTCACCAAGAATATCCTCAATAAGGGCAGGGAAACATTCCGCAAGTTCCAGAGGATCTTGGGCAGAGGATGGTGTCTAAGTCGCAAGATGCAACTGGCAATAGAAAAGACATAATGTACCTAAAAATGTTCTCCTATTTATGGGGAATAACATTTTCAAATCAACTGAAATCAAAGCAATTTAGATTTTGAAACACAAAAAAGTTCGAATAAAATATAGGAGTAAAATGTGAACTTATCTTATATTTTTATTGATATCTCAAAAACTACCGGTTGTTTACAGTGACTTGAAAAAATCAATTTGGCAAAAAAATGGAATTAACTCGTGAATTATCTCGACGTGGATTATCGCGACAAGTGTGCATCGATGAACTTAAATCTTTGTATGGTGATGAAGCACAATCCTATAACACTGTGAAGAACTGGTTTAATGAATTCAATCGTGGCCGAAGCTCGCTCATAGACAAGGTCGTGATGGTCGTCCAAAAACGGCCGTTGTGCCAGAGAACATTGATGCCGTGCGTGAACTGATAATGCAAGATCGTCATGTGACATACCGTGAGATAGAGGCATCCTTGGGCATTTCTTCCACCAGGCTCGTTGGATCCCGCACAATTTGACAATCGCTCAAAAAAAGGCTCGTGTCGATTGGTGCAAAAACATTTTGAAAAAATACGATCGTGGTGCTTCAAAAGGCGTTTATAAGATCGTCGCAGGTCACGAATCTTGGGTCTATGCTTGTGAGCCCGAAACAAAACAGCAATCGACCGTGTGGGTCTTCGAAGACAAGCCAAATCCAACGAAAGTTGGAAAAAGCACTTCGAAGCAAATGGTCGCCTGTTTCTTCGGCAAAACTGGACATGTGGAGACTGTTCCGCTTGAGCAACGGAACAGTCTTCGGAGAAATTTAAAAAACGAACAAGAGAAGACGAATTATTGTGCACCATGACAATGCGAGCTCTCACATATCGGCTCAAACCAGCGTCTTTTTGACCGGCCAAAACGTGGAATTGATGGGTCATCCACCGTACAGCCCTAACTTGGCACCCAATGACTTCTTTGTATTCCCGCACATCAAGAAAAAAATGTGTGGTCAACGATTTTCGTCGCCAGAAGATGTTGTTGACGCGTTCAAACACCATGTTTTGGAGGTGTCTCAGTCGGAGTGGAAAAAGTGCTTCGACAATTGATTTGAGCGCATGCAAAAGTGTATAAATCATGCTGGAGAATACTTTGAAAAACAATAAAACCATTTTTGATTATAAATATTCGAATTTTCATTATTAGGCCAGAAATATATACATATAGCAGCCCTCGTACAACTTCCAGAAAGTAGTTTACCATACTGATAAATGACCCGCTGGCATAGTGAAAATGGAACATTTATGTAGGTTCATATTTTAATATATCCTCCATATAAAGGCTTGATTCTTACGAAATCCTCCGGTGCTAACAGATATACTCCCAGTAAAAAAATACTGATTATATTTGTAACTGACTCGCCCAGAAATACTTCCAGTTTCGTTTGCCAAGATTCAAGTAAGCATTGCTCTCTGCATTCTATTGAAGTATCTGTGGAACTGGCACCAAACCAAGACATTAATTCTTCATTATATTTTTTCCGTCTAGAATATAATGTTAATTCCAAAAATCCTAAAAAGGAAGCAAGGCTATCGAAAAAATCGTGTTCCCTTCAATACTTAGTACAATTTAGCGTTGGTGAAGGCGAGACCTTTGGTGGTGCAGAAAGCTAGCATGCACTGTTGTGAAGAAAGTAACCCGAGTTCAAATCCTCGTCGGATCGGATAAAAAATAAAAACCTTCCAGGGAAAGAATACCATTTGAAGGTCTTAAGACTTTTAAGACTTTAAGCAAATATTCTCTGGAATCCGAACCTTCAGAATGTCTTCCATGGTAACAGGGTATTTAGGAGATCTTCTTTGTTAGATTATCTTCTATAGAAATATAAATGTCTGAACAAAAAGCCTAGTCTAAATAACATAATTAATTAGAAATTGCCACAGAGTCATCGAACAAACAGATACATTTTGAATGTTTTAAAAATAAAATTAAAAATAGAAAATAAAAAGGAAAGAAAAATTTTTTTTTTATTTTTTTAACATGGTAAAAAACTCGAAAAAGAAGGCATTCTTTTTCAGCAACTCAGAATTAGTTTCCGAAGTCTCATCCCTTTATAAAATGAATCGGTTAGGAAAGCGAGTGGGGAATTAGTACGCACATAGCTGCTTAATTTCCTACTCGATTGCTTTTGCGGAAAATTTTTTTACTGGGCTCGAATATAATAATATATATAAGACACAAGTTGACACGAAAGGCGTACCACACCTTGGATAACCCGGACAATTGAATTTAGCATTTCACTTGTAAAATATTTTTACGTTCTTTAACACAAACGCATAGACACTTAAAATAGTTAAAAAGCTTAAATGAAAAGGAGAAGCAAAGAAAAAAAACATCCCTCATAGAATTCAATTGAGACATTGTTCATTTCCACACCGGCAGTCAAGCTCATTCATTCATTGTTGTATGGAAAATATTGAAATTAAAGCGATTAACGAAACAACAAACTGCCAACACACTAACCATACCCGTACAATTTGCACTAGGCAATAAATCCAATAGGCGACTACTACAAGTGATAGACTCCACTATAGAGCCTTATGTGGAGAATTACAGGGTGGCTGATATGTAATGCAACAAAGTAAAGCGCTTTATTTTTTTAATTTTTTTTTTAATTTATTGTTCAAAAGCAAAAAATGTCGGAAATAACATAAAATTTTAGAAACAGTTTAGATTTGTTCGAATTGGCCACCTTTGGCACGAATTATGGCCTTTAAACGGCCGACAAAGCCATCACACGCTGCACGAAAGTGGCTCTGCGGTATTTTGGCCCATTCCCGGCGAAGCGCCGTCTTGAGATGATCGATACTTTGGTATTTTTTAGTGCGAACCTTACTCTCTAAAATGCCCCAGGCGCAAAAGTCCAACGGATTTAGATCCGGAGATCTTGGTGGCCATTGTGCGGTAGAAATGAAATGAAATGAAATGAAGCGATGGTGCTGAGTCCTGTTGGAATGTCCATGGTCTGCGGCCGAAATGTTTGTCTGCCCAGGGCTTCAATACTGTCTTTAGGACATTTTCCCGATAATATTCGGCATTTATTTTGACCCCATGGTCGATGAATACAAGCGGGGAGCGACCATCGGCCGTTACGGCGGCCCACACCATTACCATCGGCGGCGCTTGAGTTCTGGTGGCCAATCGAAGGTGTAAATTTTCAGCTGACCTCTTTGGCAAGTAAACCCGATCATTTTGTTTGTTCACAAACTGCTCAATTTGGAATGGCTTCTCAACGGAGAAAACCAAATTCGGTAACTGGCCACTTTCGTGCAAGCGAAGCAACTCCTTGGCTCTTTCCAGTATCACGGTAACGAGCAATGGTACGAGAAACAAAAGGTTTATTCACATTTAAATGCTGGAGAGCTCTAACGATGGCCACTTGTGTTTTTCCACCCAAATATAAAGCAATCACACTATCACGCTTGAATTCCATCACGAATAACTTTTTTTCTGAATCCAAAGATCAAAATGCTTTTGTAAGCTTGTAAACAATAAAATGAACTGTCACTGAAATAAATCTGTCAGCTATCAGACTAGCGGTGTAGAAATGATAGCAACCTGAAGTTGGTTGCAATACATATCAGCCACCCTGTATACACTCCCGCCTGCTTAGAGCAGAGGCAACAACATCAGTTTCAAATGAAATGTGTCGATAACTCCCAATCAGACATATAAATAATAAACACTACAAACAGTGGTAAAATTTCGAAAAACAGGATATAAATCCGCGTTCCCATATCAGGCCACCGATTGTAAGTTTTAGGTTAAATCGGTTGACTGACGTTTTAAATTTGTCTTTTTATAGTACAAAGGTATTGTGTCTTGTAATATTCATAAGAGACCCTACGCGGGGCAAAAGCGCCTTTTTTGATATGTTTGAATCGAGCGAAAATATATTTGGAACACAAATTTTTAAATATTATATATTTTAGAGCAAATAAATTTGGGACGCTTTCAACAAAATATATTCGCAAACTAATTTCTCAATAAAATATGTGTTTATATATAAATAAAATTATTGTTTAGAAATTTCTCCAAAGATTTTCAAAACATTGCAGATTTTTCGAATTAATTTTTAGTTTTTCTATGATTTCGAGTTATACATTACAAATTTAAAATGGCAAGTAGCCATAAAATTTGCTTTAAAACACTAATTTCACTATGCAACAAAATTTTTGTTCAAGGAATGTGGATAACAGTTTCTGGTGCAAATAGGTGTCACAAAGACGAAAAATATATTAAAAAATTGTTTATGGTAAATTTCACGTAGAATCTTTGGTTTGGTAACAGTCGTCAAAATACGAGAAAAAAATGATTTTTTTTAAAAACTCTTTTTCCTGGTACAAAAAACCATAAAAAATAGAAAAAAAAATTATTTTATCACATTTTTAAAAAGCCAGCATGCTAATGAAGAAAACACTGTCTATTTAAAAAATCTATGGATAGATGTAAAAGTTATGAGCCACATTGTAAAAGTTTTTGCTTATATTGAATTCGCCATATGTGAGAGAGTCATATAAGGACACTGCATTTGCATTTTATTTTATGAGGATTGATGTCAAACATTATAAAATTATAGAGAGGACGAGGTTTTATGGCCGTTCGTAACCCTTCATAAAACATGATATGCAATGTGAGAGCTATATTGGATGAGATCCGCTCAGGTAGAGGGTCATTCAACATTATTTGTGGTTTTTTATTTGTGAGGTTTCCATTCAGTTACGCCTTTTAGGGGCATGGACATCCCAGTCGCATATACAGGTAGTTAAATGATAAGTACGCTATACAAAGAAGTACGCGGCAGTCTTGAAAATATTGGGTTTCTACGTTTCAAGCAAACTATATGTCAGCTACAGGTACTGCAACTTATGTACCTTAAACCCGGAATTTCTGAATGAAATAATAATAATAAATGATAATAATAAAATAATGAATAAATTAGTGTAATTCAGCGCCTTAACGTGATAAGTCGATTTTCTGATATTTATTTCGAAGTATGAGTAAGAGGCAAATAACTTTTCAATGATCCCGACAATTTCTGCTACATCTGCGGAAAGTATGTACTTAAAACCAGTAAGGAAAGGCAGAAAGTCGAGCGGGACCGACTGTATAATACCCTACACCTCCCTTACAATGCGATAAGGGTCCATGGCATAATAATTTTGAATAATTGGTAAATGGGTAGGAACATATTATCTAATTCTGAAACGATAATCGATAAATTAAGCAATATTCGTTCCTAAATTGAGAAACATCTTTCTGGAAAATTTTAATGATCGGAAGTAAAATACAACTTCTATAGCGGTTTGATACCAAATCAGTAGGAACATATATATAGAGCTTTAATATAAATCTGAACCGATTTGCCTGAATATTAATTCATGTAAAAAGACCTCCTTCTGTCGAATTTCGTACTGATCGGATATAAAATACAGTCTCTACAGCGCTTACATGTCAAATCGGGGTAACATATATATGGGTGTTATATCTAAATCTAAACAGAGTTTCTCCGAATTTGGCAGTATTCCTTCATGTAGAAAAAAACATCTTTTTGCCAACTTTCGCACTGATCGGATATAAAATAACATTTTTACAGCGCTCACATGTCGGGGGTAACGTATATATGGGAGCTATATCTAAATCTGAACCGATTTCTTCCAAATTTAAAAGTGTTCATTCATATTCTTGGTGCGAATTTCATACTGATCGGATATAAAATAAAGTTTTTACAGTGCTTACATGTCAAATCGGGGGTCACATATATATGGGGGCTATATCTAAATCTGAACCGATTTTCTCCGAATTTAGCAGTATTCCTTCATGTAATAAGAAACCTCTTTCTGCCGAATTTCATACTGATCGGATAAAAAATAAAGTTTTTACAGCGCTTACATGTCAAATCGGGGCTAACATATATATGGGGCTATATCTGAATCGATTTTAACCAAATTCAATAGGGATCGTCTTTGGGCCAAGAAAAAATATGTGTAAAGTTTCGTCGAGATCGGACCAAAATTGCGACCTGTACTTTGATTACAAGAATACATGCACAGACAGACGGACATAGCTAAATCAACTCAGAAAGTGATTCTAAGTCGATCGGTATAATAAACGATGGGTCTATTTCTTCTACTTTTGGGTGTTACAAACAAATGCACAAAGTTATAATACCCTGTACCACAGTGTGGTGTAGGGTATAAAAATCGACGTTCGTTTAGTAAAATAATAGAAGAAGTATATGTGAAATATTTTGGTATACGAGTTAAAAATATGAACGAACCGTGGACACCTAGTATTTTGTGTAATTCGTGCCATGTAAATCTTACTCGATGGAGTAGTGGAAACATGCGGTAAGTACTTTGCAATTAATGTATTACAATGTTTTGTGGAATAAAACGTTTTAATTTTAGACATCACGTGCAATTTGGAATGCCAATGATTAGGAGACAACCTTTCATTCACGATACGGACTGCTATTTTTGTCTAAGTAAACAGATTGGAGTAGGAAGGAGCATTCGCTGGAATTACGCTGAATTAAAATCTGTCACTTTGCCAGTTGCACATTCGTCATCAAGTTCACTCGAGTACTCAAATCTGAGCGATTCAAGTTTGAGTCAGTTTCAGCTTATTGATCTAGTGAGAGATTTGGAACGGACCAAATATAAGGCAGAACTACTTGCATCTGGAATGAAACAGTACAATATTTTGGCCCCAGATGTTAACATATCATATTACAGAGTCCGTAATATACCTTACAAACAATTTTATACAATTGTGGATAACAGATGCTTTTGCAAGGACATTCCCGGATTGTTCGAGGAACTTAATCAAACATACAATTCAAAGGAATGGCGGTTACTTGTTGACAGCAGTAAAGAAAGTTTGAAAGCAGTACTTTAACACAACGGAAATCAGAAACCGTCGATTCCCATTGCTCATGCTGTCAACACTAAGGAATCATACGAAACAACGGCTAAATTGATAAAATACATAAAATATGAACATGACCGATTTAAAAGTAGTTGGTATGTTATGCCTCTGGGATAGCCGATATTTTGCCAACACTGCATGTTAAGCTGGGGCTCCTTAAAAATTTTGTAAAAGCCTTAAGGAAAGATGGCAATTCACTCTCATATTTAAAAAGTTTTTTTTAAAAGTCTTTCTTTTCAAAAAATCGAAGGAGTTTTTGATGGGCCTAACATAAGGAAACTGATGAAAGATGTGCATTTCGAATCATATTTGACGTCGGATGAAATTGCAGAATGGAGGTCGTTTAAGCTTGTAGTTTCAAATTTTCTTGGATCCAATAAAAGCCCGCAATATGAAACAATAATTATTGATTTGTTAAAAAATTATGAAAAAATTTATATAACACATATGTATATTATGTTATGTATTCCAACAGGTGTAAATATGTCCCACAAAATTCATTTCTTGCATTCTCATTTAAACTTTTTCCCAGAGAATCTTGGCGACGAACATGGCGAAAGCTTTCACAAAAAACTGAAGTCCATCGAGCGGCATTACCAAGGGCACTGGGATGAAAGAATGATGGGAGATTATATTTGGTTCCTCATTAGAGAAACCGATTCCGAAATCTACAAACGTGAACAAAGAACTCACAATTACTTCTAATGAAACTTGTTCATGTAAATAAACTCAAATGTACATAATATAAATAAAAGTAATAAATAAACTCGCTATTTAAACAGAAATTAAAAAAAAAAAGATTTTTTTAAATTCTCTTACCTCTACCAAAAGGGCTATAATTTCTACATTTATCCATATTTTTTTTCATTATCCATTATCCATTATTTTCTTCGCTAGGATGCAAACTTTTAAAAGTAAAATAAAAAATAAAATATTTGTATCCCCTCACCTTAGAGAGGAGGGTATATATCATTTGCTGCGAGCCAAAAGTGTAACACATCGAAGGAGTGACCTAAGACCCTAAGTATGTTCGGCGGATATCCGTTTTGGGTCATTTTAAGTCGAATGACCAATGTCCGTCCGTCTGTTTGTCGGTCTGTCTGCTGGCTGGTGCGCACGATAACTCTCGAAAGAAGTAACCGGTTGACTTCATATTTGGTATGTGGTAATATTTTCTTCTATCTCCGGCTAAGTTCGAAGATGGGCCATATTGGTCCACTCCTTCTAGTACCTCCCCCACAAAGGGTTAACAACTTCTATACTACTTATTTGAACCCTCTGAAATTTTACACATAGTATTAGATTATTAGTCACTATTACCTTGAGAAAAATGGGTGAAGTGTCCACGCCCCTTTTGGTACCTCTCACACAAATGGACAATTTTGAACCAAAAGTTAATAGCATATAACTTAATTACCAGTGCATACAAAGACTTGAGATTTTGTACAGTGTAAAGGGTTAAAAGTACCTACAATTCAGTGAAACATAGGCATTATTGGCACGCTTCTTTTGGTACCTCCCACACAAATGGACCTTTTTGTACAAAAAGTTAACAGCTTTTTACTTTAATACCAGTGCATATAAATACTTGAAATTTCGTACAGTGTAATGTTTTTACAGTACCTAGAGTCCAGAGAAAAGTGACCGTTATTGGGACGCCCCTTTTGGTACCTCTCACACAAATAGACCAATTTGTACCAAAAGTAAATAGCTTTTAACTTTAATACCAGTACATGCTTTAAATTTATTAAATGTAATTTAAACTGATAATAATTTAAATAAACAAAAAAATAAATTAATTTACTAATATTTTTTGACTCAAGGTGATGGGATTCATTAGTCGGTTTACCCGACTATTTTTGGTTTTGATTTTATATAACAGGATGCCACAATCTATACAAAAAAAAATTTTTAGGTCTAGGACACAAAAACTGTTTTTTTTTGATGCGTAGTGTTTTCAACATGATTCAAGTCTACGGTTGAACTGGCCACTTCATAACGTTAACCCCTTCCTTTCTAACTCAATCATTGAATCATTTCGTGGTATTATTCGGGTGGTTGTCGTGTTCAAATTGCCGTAATAGAGCAACATTCTACTCAGCATAGGGAAACATGGAATTCTCCAAGATTTCGCAGTACATAAACCTGTTCATAATTCCGTTTATTGTATAAAGGGGTCCAACCACGTTACCGGAAAAGCATCCACAGACCATGACATTGCCGCCTCCATGATTTACAGACCGTAAGGGGTCCAATATTTTATTAACTTGTACGAATATATACTGTTGTGGCAGCACCAAGACCGCCGTGTTCGAATGACAAAGGAGAAAACAACAGCTGATTCCTAGATAAGTCTTCGCCGTCAACGGTAGCATTTTTTAGTAATACTTCGTAAGATTTTGTGAACTAGTTTTAGTAATAATAAATAGAATTAGATAGTTGTTAAATGTAAATACGAACGTCTTATTACTACATCGGCAACTATACTGTATATGATTCAAATCTGATATTCCGTTAAAAAGTTATATCGGCTTCAAAATAGCACCCTATAAAATCTAAACTGATTTGAAGTTGGTCATAATTCCGTACTGTCTTGTACTATACGCGTGCATAGTTTCATCTTTGGAATTACCCCATACTTTCCATATAGAGGGTTTTTCAACAGGGACGCTACAAAAGTAGACCGACAGGGACAGCAAACGACGCCATATTTTTTGCCGCTCTTTTGACTTTTCTCTTCAGTAAGGTTTGCCATTTCATGATGGAAAGATATACGAGCCAACAACGAGTCGAAATTATTAAAATTTACTACCGAAATTCGGAGACAGTGGCCTCAACGTTAAGAGCGCGAAAAATCGAAAAATCATCTTCAGCGATTAGGCTCACTTCTGGCTGAATGGCTTCGTCAATAAACAAAATATGCGTTATTGGTCAGACAGCAATCCACACGTACTCCATGAGTCATCATTGCATCCCGAAAAAATTACGGTTTATGGGCCGGCGGCGTCATTGGGATGATCAAGACCGGCACGTTACTGTGAATGGGAATCGCTACCGTTCAATGATAACCGAATATTTTTGGCCCCAATTGGATGATATGGACTTGGAGGACATGTGGTTCCAACAGGACGGCGCCACAAGCCACACAGCGGATGCCAAACCAAGTTTGGAGAACGTGTTATCACACGAAATGGTCCAGTCGATTGGCCGCCTCGGTCGTTCGATTTGACGCCGTTAGACAATTTCTGCCAGCGACGATTGATGAACTTCGTACGAATATCGAACGTGAAATTGCAGCAGTATCGGCCGATTTATGCTTGAAAACCGTCGAAAATTGGGTTCAGCGTCTGGACTTCTGCAATCGTGCCCGTGGTGGCCATGCAAAAGAAATCGAATTCCATTCATAATGGCATCGAACGTACAATAAAGAATTTCATTGATATCCAAAACCGTTTTTGTTTTATTTAAAAACACTTTTGTAGCGCTCTTATAAAAAACCCTTTATCTAGGCACTTTTTTGGATGATTTTTAAAAATCATCCATTTTTGTGTCATGATTTTTTAAATAGTATTGACATATCCTTCTAACATTTCGCATTTTTTGATTCATATATCGCAAAATTTTTTTTTTTCCATATTTTGCATCTTTTTGCATATTACAAAAATGCAAACATGCAAAAAAAAAAATTAAAAATATGCACCTGTTTTTCGATTCCTTTTTCTTTGAAATGAATTTTGGTCCAATCAGAATTTTCCTATCAATCTGCAAAACAAATATACAATTGCATATAATCCGAGGTCTTGTTATAACGTATTGAATAAAGCTTGCAATTCTTAATAAAACTTTTACTCTAAGTATTTTACAAAAATGTGAGCGCATTTAAAGTAATATTAGATATTTTAGGATTCTGCAGTCAAAAACATCAAATTTTCGCTATAAAGACGTCATTGCTTTCAACTATTTTGCAATATATGTACATAATTTATGAAGTAGAGTCCACACTGCACAGAAGGCATCTTAAACTTCACTGAAGAAGGTTTATGAGTGTTACACGAGCTTGAAAAATACATTAAATTTAAAATTTTCTTCCGCGGTTTTCTCTAAATGTATGTACTTTGAATACAGAATTATAAATAGCGGGTCGAAATCTGCAGGAGAAGTTCGTACTACATCAAAATTTTTTTGGCAATTTGGAAATCACATGAAGACGAAGCATTTGGCATCAAAATCTCATTTTCGATCTTAATATAGATATGTTAAATATAACATCCACAAAAAATAGTAATGTACCATGTGAATTCTGCTTTTATGGGTCTGAGATAAACATTCCTATGGTATGGAGGGTAAAAAAATAAAAATTTGGAAAATTATAGCATTTTTAATGGGAAAAAGAGCCTCTGTATTTTGTTATATATTCCCAATGACGACTAAAGCGTTTAGTCGAAATAGTGGATATCAATAAGTAAATTGAAAATCGTATAAAACGCATTTTAATTTTCAACAGGGAACTCGAGCCGAGCAGTACCAAAAATCACATTCATTGTGACATCTGTCATAATCATGATTATCAGGGTCTCAAGGCTGTTGGGTACGTTTTAATCACAAACAATTTTGTATTTAATTTCAACAACTTTGTTAGTTAAATTAGTTAGTTAAATCGTACCCAACAACTTGTTTTATTTTGTCTGTGTGCAAAGAATATATATGTAAACCCTTTGATGTCCGATTTATTTTAGGAACCACTATCACATTTCTGTGAACATATATTTGTTAACATCGAAGAGAATATCTACAGCTTCCAATTTCAATGTCCTCGGGGTCCTGGTTTGTCCGTTATAAAAAGTTGAATATTGGCAACAAGAATAATGAAAACAAGTAAAAGCGTTAAGTTCGGCCAAGTTAAGTTCATAATATGATTGTGTAGTAGAAAACACATAATGCTAAACATTTATGCTGCAATCTTAGTTCTGGATTTCGAGAGCAGATTGAATATTTCATATTCAAATTTCTGTTTAAGGACCTTGGAGGATTCTACGTAAGTGCAGAATGCCTCAATTTTCCCAATTCAAAGCTTATTTCATACATTCCATACTTATTTGAATCCAAAGAAACAAATTTAGAATCCCGATTCAGAGCGGAAAATTCCCATTCGGCAGTAGATAAAAGGAGCGTAAATGTAGTTATTCGCTTTTCTGTTTTGGAAGTATTTATTAGAAAACGAAATGAAAGCGAAATGCGCAAAAATTCTTTCCAACACACACCTGATGGATAGGCAGAGAAAAATTCCTCTTATAGACCAAACTGCAGTCTATAATAGGGAAAATAACACACAAATCGACAGGCACAGCATCCAACATGCTAGCAAAATAGAACTGAAACGACTGCACGTTTTCCTCCATTTCCCATTTACATAATTTGTCCCGTGCGATGCAGTACTGCTTTTATTTTGTTTTCCTCTAGTGTCTCGTTTAATCGTCTGTTATGATGTGGGGGGCCGGCCACTAGCATTTTTTACGAAGGTATAGAGCGATAAAAAAAACTCATATGAGGAAGACATGGAAAAGTATAAGGGGAAAGAATAGATCATGTAAATGAAAACATTTGCGATGATCGTATGAATGGAAGCCACTACAGCTACAACAACAGCGACATTTTCATAACTCGTAAAGTGAGATCTCATTTAGTTTTTGCTTTTGAATTGAAAGTGATCGTCTGGCCTGTGGTCGCTGCCATTTCAGGGGCATGACATTGTGAGTTCTATTGAGGCGGTAATATATATTTTAAAGGGTTTTCCAACAAGAGGTATTATATTGGTATTCAAAGAAAAATACCATTTTTTGAGACAAATGATCGGATGTTTTTTTCATAATAAAGAGGAAGGTATGCCGTTAATAATGAAAAACAACATCAGCCAAATGCTCACCACGACCACGCTTACAGGACCATATCCTTTTCATGAAATTTTCCGTAACCAAATCGCAAAGTGGCTGCCCTTGTTGGAAAACCCTGTACTTTTTGAAAGGATTTTGTTTTACAATTTATCCGACAGACAAAAGGTAGGGAATAAACAATAACAATGCTAACGAGTTGTATGTATTTGCACCATATCGGTGTTTAGATAGCTTCAATTCAAATATCCCTTCCGATTTGAATTATTTTTGTCCTAGAAGCCAGGGTTTGCAATCAATCCGGGGGAATTTAAGCAATTTATAATTTATTTGGCCCTATACCATTCTTAGCCAAAGTAGCCAATATCGGTACCTAGAAGTGTCATAAACATATCCATCGGTAGATAATGATTAGCTGGATTTATTTATGCTTAAATCTGGCAAATGCTGTTATTCCAGAAAACCACAGCCATTTGGTATTTTATTTTTAAGGCTTGTTGGGGGTGGTATATATTAGGTAAATTATATATTATATTAGCTATATTAGCTAAAAAATTTTAAATTATCAATCAATTTTCTTCGGAATGGCCTCATTTTATTCATGACCGATAAAGTAAAAAAATACAATTGTGCACTCTTCGAAGGAAGTGACCAAAGTTTTCGTTTGAGCAAAAAATCAAAAATAAATGTGTTTTTTTGGCCAAAAATGTCAAAACGTTTTAATCAGCAAAACGAAATGATAATATTTTTTTTAAAAATTGACAAAAACAACTTTGGGCTACATTTTCAAAATATGTACAATAGGTAATTATTTATTTCGATGAAAAGAATGGTTCGTTTGATAAAAAAAAAATAAAAATTCATCACCAACCAACTCGGATTGTCCTTAGCCGATGATCTCGTTGAAATTTTGTATCATAACTACTACCCAATATGACTTTGGTTTCAAAAATTACTTGCTAGACATGAAAACTGCTATATATGGGCAAGAGTCAACATTTTATAACATGGAGAAATGTATGTTGGTTGTCACTTTTTTCGCGTTGTGTACATATTTCATGCAAAAAGTTGATGGAATAAGATAAATCACGAACATCAAAGTTTTTACTCAAAAAATTTTATTATTATCTTAGACATTTTACATTAAAAGATAATAATGTCTTTATAAGACATTTCAAAAATGTGGAATAAATCCTAGAAATGTTTAGTGCAAGAACGTCACAACTCCAAATTTTAAAATTTCTAGGTGCGCATTCAAAAATGTCCTGCACTTCAACATGTTAAAATTATCGATGGATATTTTTGATATATGGGATATGAAACTATATTTCTCAAACTTAGTCGTGCTACACACGTGGCAATTTTTTCAAGCTAGTGTCAAATGATGTATGAGAGAGAGCGCTTTCCGCCTGTCTCTCTCTCCCACAAACATTGACACTTGCTTGGAAAATATTGCCTTGTGTGAATCTGGACTTAGGAATTGAT
The DNA here is from genome assembly GCA_963930755.1 of Eudasyphora cyanicolor. NCBI lineage: Eukaryota > Metazoa > Arthropoda > Insecta > Diptera > Muscidae > Eudasyphora > Eudasyphora cyanicolor. The sequence goes on from OZ005735.1 coordinate 138,020,774, forward strand.
TTTATCTCAAGTAAATTTTCTATAGGCTACACAAATCGTCCATAGGCGGAATTTCCAATTTTGAGTTGTGACGTTCTTGCACTAAATGAGCGATAACTTTCTCGATGTTTTTATAAGTTGTGGCCGAACAAACTATTCATTCTAGAGGTACTGGTCAGCTACAAACATGGAGAATTGTTCACGTGAGATCTTTCGACGGAAAATTATAGCTCATAAATTATGGAAATGCGATTTCAGGTTTTTTATGATTTTTGACCGCGGTCAGCTCACCCCGCGATATTATGAAATAACACTAAAGAAGCGATTATAGCGGCTTGAAGTACCTAAAAAATCCATATAGGCATCGATGATGTGCTCATAACGGAACCAACGCTAGAGCTTTATACCCCTAATAAGAGATTATATATGAATATCTACTGAAGCTTCATTAAAATATTTTCTAACCCAAGCATTAGCCTCTTTTTTTTTAGTAATTTTATTTCTTTTAAATACAAGAACAAGTAAAAGCGTTAAGTTCGGCCATGCCGCACCTTATGTACCGTCCATCATGGATCGCACGTTAATGGTTACGGGTACTAATAAACTCATTATACCAAATTTTCAGGCCAATTCTTTGAAATTTGAGGTTCTTGTGGCGTTAAGAAGTGAAATCTAGAGGGACCTTTGTATGGGGGCTATATAAAAACATGGACCTATGACTACCGTTACCAACTTTCAGCCCGATCAGTTGACATTTGTGGTCTCTATGACGTTAAGGAATCATATCGGGGAGATGCCATATATGGGGGCTATATCAAAAATTGGACGAATATTGCCCATTTTAGATCCCAACATACCTGCAGTTATAAGAAGTATATGTACCAAATGTCAGCCACCTAGTTCAAGTTTTATAGATTGTAGCGTGATTACAACAGACGAATGGGCGGACGGACAGACGGACATGGCTAAATCGTCTTAGAATTTTACGACGATTAAGAATATATATACTTTATGGGGTCTCAGATCAATATTTAGAGGTGTTACAAACGGAGTGCCAAAATGAATATACCCACCATCCTATGGTGGAGGGTATAACAAGAGAATCTAACTATTTTATAGAAACTTGCGTAATTTTTTTTGCGATTTAGCGATTTTTTAGATGTAGCTAAATTTATTGTCCCAGATGGCTTTTTACATGGTTAATTAAATTTTAATTATTTATTAAAAAGGTTTTTAACGATTTATTCCGAGATCTGCGTACCGGGTCCTTTTATTTTGATGATTGTTCAAATTATGCACATTGCAAAATTTACATAACCTCGAAATAAAACCATTCATTATTAGTTTCCTTTTAAGATATATGTACCTTTTAGGGTTTTAAGCGATTTCACACAATATAAGTTATCCCGCATGACCAAGTAATTACCGACTTCACAATCTGTTAAATTCATAAGAAAATATTTCACATTTCTTAATGTAAGAGTATCACCACAAAAATTCGCGAGTTCTGATTCTTTTTATGTGGAGTATATTAAATTATTATTAAAGGTCATAACAAATACTATTATGTAATATTACAAAAGAATTTCACCAAAAAATACACTAAAAAAGATCTTAACATTCAACTCCCATCAATGCCTAGGGATTTTATAGATAAATTTTGCATTAAAATAAAATAATTTTCTTTATTTTTCTTTTTTATATGTTTCAAATTTTTTATTTCGTGGAATTCGTTATATTAAAATTTGTCGATTTGCTATATTTTTTCCAACAATAAAGGCCCAGCGAATATTTTTACATATGCTTATATGCTGCTGAAAATTTAATTTTATAGAATTTTTAAAATTTCAATTTGGAACCGCCATAACTTCCGCGCCCCTTTGTGAAATTAATTCACAACAACGGCGTGCAAAGTCTACATTTTTATCTATGCCTACTACAAACCTCGCAAAAAAAGAAATTCGAAGAAATATTTAACCGAAATTAAAAAAAAATTGACTTTGTCCATAGGTCAGCCCTATACTCCTCCAAGAACTATAGGGAAATATATATAGGATCGTTCAATTTTCACGATTTTGGGCATGATGGATTCGTACTGGACCAAGGAAGGACACTATGGAGGAAAATTTTATTCTGCAATGGGTTTAATCATATGAACACTTTTTGAAAAATACATGGACTTGACAGTATAGGCTCGATTCTACTACCAAAGGAAAGGGTAGAATAAACCTACTCTTTTAGGATTTGGTTTCCTGCGCACACAGGATTTATTCGACCCCGCACAACTTGTTTACTTTTCATACACAGTTAAAATAAAGGTATTCCATTTAATTACAAATTTGCATATAGTTTCAGTGCAGCAAAAATTATGTTTGCTACACAAATGATTGTCATGATCAATATTTTTTATTAAGCTTAAACACTCAAGTCACTTACCTCTTTTTTTAATTTTTATAGTTTCATTCTCTCCGAAGCATCACCGACGGCACAGCAAATAAGCATCCATTGATTGACGTTGCCGCAACACGATTTAACCCACACCGAGAATAGGGTCTACCGAACCGAATGACGATGTATAGATATGGCCTTGACCGAATTATAAATTGCAATTTAAAGATGAAGGAACAATGGGGAGGATGGCAAGGCCATATTAGCAATAATGACGAAAGACAAATACACAATCACTTTTTAATAGACAACACAAATAACTTAACAAAATTAAAAGCACGTGAATAGATATTTTACACATTAATTAAGAAAAAAACCAGCAAATTGCCCGCCGCTGCAATCAAATGCAATCCGCATAAACTAATATGACGACATAAAACCTAAACTTACCTTAAATTAAAATTTAACAAAAATGCGAAACGGGCTAAAATCACAATAGAGCTTAGAATAAATCATGACCTACAAGAAAATAAATTTTATACATAAAAACACACACGCACTTCTATTTTGGCAAGACTTTTCCAATTGGAATATTTCTTTATTGTTTTCTCATACTTTTTGCGCGGATTTCAGGTGCAAGAACGTATCAGGAGATTGAGAGAATTATTAATTTACTTTAATGCTATCGAACATAAAACGTACGTACTTTGTTTACTTTAATTATTTATTTGTTATTGTTTTTCTTAACTTTAGAGAACACAGACGGCATTTTTCGTGTCTTTTTACTCTTTTGTTATGTTCACTTTCCTTCTTTGCAAGGTTTGTTTTTGTTAATGTTGTGTTTATTGTTTGTGTCCTAGAAAAACATGTGTGCCAAAGGCAGAGTTGCAATTATTTAAACCACGAATCGACGCAAAAGGAGCACGATTAGAGTTGCCCATGCAAATATTTGAAAATAACCGTTAATAACATAATTTACAGTGGGGTATATTTTTAGTATTACCAAAAAATAGTTATTGAGGACAACATTACCTTAAAATTTTGAATATTTAGCAATACACAGGGTAATGTATAGGGGCTATGACAAACAATTATTCCTGGGAAATTTGGAATGGAAATATATGCAGTTATATTAAAATGTGAACCGGTATGTCCAATCTTTACAAAGAGTGATACTGCACACAGAAAACAGTTTGGTTGCCTCAACGGAATTATTTTCCAACAGAATTTTGTTGTTCTGTCTACTATCATGCGATTCCATCAGGACAACCAACATTTTGGTTGTGGTATACTTCTGCTTCCATGTTGATAACAATCATATTTGGTTACACCAACTACGAAAATGGTAGCTAAAATTATCCTCTGTATGTTGCCACAACCAACTGATTTAAAAATTAGTTGTTCTCACAATTTGTCAGTCGTACCTACAATTAATTAAAAATAGTTTTCATTAATTTTTATTTTATTTATTGAACAAAAAACCAAACAATTTATAACAAATTTAAAAATCCCATATTACAATTCATCACTATTATGAGATGTGGAAATATTTGACACAATTTTTTTTACACGAGAGTACAATGCATAACAATACTTTTATGGAAATATTGCTTAACCTTGTGCTTTCAATTTCATGATTATTGCTTTTATTTTTTATTTATGTAAAACATTATGCACAACATATTCTGCATTCCACACATTATTATCCGCACAAAATTCTATTTGACTACACATACCGCTCTTGAAGAAAATGTTGAAGATTTATTTATGTCGAATAATTTTATTTTTTGTTTGTCATGTATCATGAAAAGAACAGCAACCATGTTTGTTGCTAGTTATACCCTCACTTTACTGATACGAGGGTATATATCATTTGCTACGAGCCAAAAGTGTACCACATCGAAGGAGTGACCTAAGACCTTAAGTATAATCGGCGGATATCCGTTTTGGGACATTTTAATTCGAATGAGCTGGTAGGGATATAGTTACGGCAAATTTTCGACCTTTCGACTTTTTGCAAAAATCAAGAATTCGACTTTTTAGTATAAAAAAGTCGAATAAAGTCGACTTTATTAATGAAAATGCTAATATTTCTAGTTTTCTTCATAAATTTGTAGTATAACACAGGGAAAGATAAAAACTGATAATGATCAGGTCATCAGAAATTCGCAGAAGTCGTTCCATAAAAGTCTACACAAAACTTAAAAAGAAATGTAGTGGCCTATATGTGGACATGGTATTTCACTACCTTATTTGTGGATTATTTAAGACGTAGTTAAGAAGTACGAACTTTGTCAACCATGTAAACTATTCATTCTTGTTCTTCCTCTCTTTTTGCGCAGTCATCGCATTACATCTAAGATCTCACGATTTCATCATCATTTCATGTATATTATTAGAATTAGTTAAATAAAGTGTTTATTATATTAAACATTATATAGCCGGTTTATTCATTCATTAAACTAACCACGAACGGCTATAGTGGTGACCCCGACGTGATAGTAATACACACATGAGATGAACGAAGACACAGGCAACGAGAAGACAAGCACATCCGTGGGAGCAGGCCAGGCTCCGGACACTGCTGGACAAGGAGTGGCGACTTCCCCGATGTACGGAAATTTTGTAAGCAGAGTTTCAGTGAAAGTACCGCCGTTTTGGTCTGATCACCCTGAAATCTGGTTCGCACAAATAGAGGCTCAGTTCGCCGTTTCAGGCATCGTGGCTGACGAAACGAAATACAGCACCGTCATAGCAGCGATTGAATCACAGGTGTTGGTGCAGATTTCGGACGCTGTCCTCAAGCCGCCTGCAACAGGAAAATACGAATTTTTGAAAAAATGCATCATCGAACGCTTCTGTGAAAGCGAACAGAAGAAAATACAGAAATTGCTGTCCGACATGCACCTTGGCGACAGGCGACCTACACAATTATTGAACGAGCTCCGTAGTCTTGCGAAGGATAGGGTAAGTGATGACTTCCTGGCATCATTGTGGCTTCAACGACTACCACAGAATGTTCGTGCCATTCTCCAAGCCTCCAACGCGGAGCTGTCCGAATTGGCGAAACTGGCGGATAAGATTTTGGAGGTGAGTGATTATCGACAACTCGCCGCTGTGTCCACATCCACGACACCTAACGAAGCCAACTTATTGCAAAGAATTGCGGTTTTGGAAGAACGTTTGGAGAAATTAGGCCGCTCTCGTTCATCCAGTCGCTCATCGAATCGTAAGAAGAGCCAACGTAGTGCCACACCATCTTCGGAGAAATTTTGTTGGTACCACTGGAAGTTCGGCGAGGCCGCTACAAAGTGCCGCCAGCCTTGCGAATTCCATTCAAAGCCAAAAAACTAGTTACCGTGGCTGGTGCATTGTCCAGCGCACCACGCCGAATTACAGTGGCACGTCTTACATTGCTGGACAACGATACAAAGGTGAAGTTCTTGATCGATACGGGGGCTGACGTTTCCGTTTTGCCACCGCGTTCTTGTGACAGAAACGTCACATCGAATTCAGTAACATTATTTGCAGCTAATGGCACCCGTATTAAAACATATGGCGAACGTCGTCTCAAGTTATCTCTTTCATTAAGAAGAGTCTTCGAATGGAATTTTCTCGTGGCAGATGTTTCAACTGCCATAATAGGTTCTGATTTTCTCAAGCACTTCGATTTACTTGTGGATATTAAGCAGAATCGTCTCGTCGATCGCAGGACTTTGCTGCACGCTAAGGGTGACACAGTATATTCATGTGCACCCGTCATATCAACATTCAATGCCGACAACATATTTTCACGACTGCTATTTGAGTATAAAGACATCACCGTGTTAAGCAGCAACCGAGATCGAGAGTCATTGCAGACGGACGTTACACACCACATCGTTACGGGTGGCCCAGCGGTGTCTGCCCGACCACGAAGGCTGCCACCTGAGAAATTCGCTGCTGCCAAAAAAGAGTTTGAGTTTTTGGTGGAGCAAGGTATTTGCAAGCCATCCAAAAGTAATTGGGCAAGCCCCCTTCATATGGTAAAAAAGACGAACGGGGAGTGGCGGCCGTGCGGTGATTACCGTGCGCTTAATGCGCAAACTTTACCAGATCGCTACCCTATTCCATTTTTGCATGATTGTACTCACATGCTCCATGGCAAGTGTATATTTTCTGTGCTAGATTTGCAAAAGGCGTACCACCAAATACCCATAGAACCCTCCGACATACCTAAGACGGCGATAACAACACCATTTGGGTTGTTCGAGTTCAACTACATGACATTTGGATTGCGGAATGCTGCACAAACTTTTCAGCGCCACATCAATTCTGTTTTGCACGGCATCGATTTTACATTCGCTTATATCGATGACATTCTCATTGCATCATCTAGTGCGGACGAGCACGAGAAACACCTGAGGATTGTTTTCGATCGGCTACGTAAATCTGGTTTGGCAGTAAACGGCAGCAAATGTGTTTTGGGCAAGTCCGAAGTTAAATTTTTGGGACACACTATAACTCCGAACGGCATTAAACCACTAGAAGAGAAAGTGACAGCAATACGTGATTATCCCAAACCTAAAGTGGCTAAAGAACTTAAGCGGTTTCTGGGGATGATTAATTTTTACCGCTCCTTTCTCAGGAATGCAACGCGCAATCAAGGAAAATTGCAGGCTCTCATTTCGGGCAACGTCAAAAACGACACGACGCCAGTTGTTTGGGACGATGAAGCCACAAACGCATTTGAGGCCTGTAAGGAGGAATTAGCAAACGCCACCATGCTTTGTCACCTGTCGCCCAACGCAAAATTGTCTTTGTATACAGATGCCTCTAGTGAAGCTGTTGGCGCAGTTTTACACCAGACTGTAGATTGTAAGGTCCAACCATTGGGATTTTATTCCAAGAAGTTAACAGCCGCACTAGCAAAGTACAGTACATACGATCGGGAGCTGTTGGCCATTTATCAGTCAATAGACCATTTCCGGCACTTGTTGGAGGGCAGACAATTCACGATATTGACCGACCACAAACCGTTGATATATGCTTTCGCCCAGAAAGGCGACAAGACACCACCAAGGAGAGCGCGCCAACTGGACTTTATTAGTCAGTTTTCGACCGACATACGACACTTGCGGGGAGATGACAATGGCGTTGCCGATTTTTTGTCCCGAATAAGTTCGATAGACAGCCCGGATTTTGAGGCCCTGGCGAGAGAGCAAGGTCGCGATTCGGAATTGGAGCAAATTATAGAAACCAATAGTTCAACGCTAAAACTGAAAAAGGTTGCTGTTCCGAATTCGACCGAGACGCTGTATTGCGATACCACTAACGACAAAATTCGACCATTCGTACCACGAACTTTTCGTCGTCAGGTAATTGCGAAACTACATGACCTGTCCCACCCTGGACGAAAGGGAACGCAACGAATAGTTGGAGAAAGGTATGTATGGCCTGGTATGATGAAGGATATAGCATGTTTCGTCAGAGAATGCATACCGTGTCAGCGAAGCAAAATTTGTAGACACACGAAAACACCTATTGGAAATTATGAGCCAGTCGAGGCCCGTTTTGATCATATCAACGTGGATATTATTGGACCACTTCCAGTCTCCAAGAACCAACGGTATTGCCTCACGATCATTGACAGATTCACGCGATTTCCAGTGGCCATACCAATTGCTGACATAACTGCAGAGACTGTTGCTAGCGCTCTGATCGAGGGATGGATATCTTTGTTCGGCATACCTCTTCGTATATCCACCGACTTGGGACGACAATTTATATCATCCGTTTTTTCCGAATTAACAAATATTTTGGGAGTACAGCATCTGAAGACCACTGCTTATCATCCGCAAGCCAATGGCATGATCGAGCGATTCCACCGCACGTTGAAGGCTGCCATCAAGTGCTACAACACAGACGACTGGACGGCAGCGTTGCCATTGGTTATGCTTGGCCTACGCACTACGGTGAAAGAGGACATAAATGCGAGCCCAGCGGAGATGTTGTTTGGTTCCCAACTACGAATTCCTGGGGAATTTGTACATGCGGGTAAAGTCAAAGCTAGCGAATCCGACTTCATTAAAAACCTTCGTAGGCAGATGTCATCGTTGCGTCAGTATTCAACTTCACATCATGGCGAACCTAATGTGCACATCGATCGCAATTTGCAAAACTGTAAGTTTGTTTTTATACGCATTGATAGAGTTCGAACTCCTTTGGAAGCGCCATACGAGGGCCCCTTCGAGATATTGAAGAGGGGTGATAAATTTTGTAAAATCAAATTGGGACAACGGAATGTGAATGTATCTAATGACCGTCTCAAACCAGCATTTATCGATTTTAACGACACAACTCTAGCTGCTTCTAGGAACCCGGCCACTGAGGAAACGACATCTCTTGAAAGTCCTAGTATGTCGAATGGTCAGCCGTTTTTTCAACACGAACCCCAACCAACACCAGAGACCCGACTAACGAGAACTGGCCGGCACGTTCGATTTCCGGCAAGGTATCTCTAGAGGGGGAGCCCTGTAGTGGCCTATATGTGGACATGGTATTTCACTACCTTATTTGTGGATTATTTAAGACGTAGTTAAGAAGTACGAACTTTGTCAACCATGTAAACTATTCATTCTTGTTCTTCCTCTCTTTTTGCGCAGTCATCGCATTACATCTAAGATCTCACGATTTCATCATCATTTCATGTATATTATTAGAATTAGTTAAATAAAGTGTTTATTATATTAAACATTATATAGCCGGTTTATTCATTCATTAAACTAACCACGAACGGCTATAAAGTCAACAAAAAACTTAAAAAGAAAAAACCAAAATAATAATATAATATTTCTAGTTTTCTTCATAAATTTGTAGTATAACACAGGGAAAGATAAAAAACTAGTAATGATCAGGTCATCAGAAATTCGCAGAAGTCGTTCCATAAAAGTCTAAAAAAAACTTAAAAAGAAAAAAACCAAAATAATAAAAAAATGTTTTCTCAAGTCCAACTGAATTTAATTGTCATACTCATACACGGAACATGTCCAAATCAATTGGCCTTAAGGGTATCCATTAAATACTGGTGAATGCGTCCGGCGTCTGTCAAACTCAAATCTCATCCTATTGTTTTCTGTGCATACAACAACACTTTGACAGGCGCCGGACGCAATTCACCGGTATTTAGGAGATACCCTAAAAAATAAGCTTGTTTAAACCGAGGGATTTGGCTCCGAATTTGTGTGGCGATAAGCCGAAAGTAACCCCTAATCCAATCAGTGTTGCCGTTTTGGACATTTCGGACCAAATTTGGGCAGAAAGAATTAAAAATTTGTAGTTTGGGCAGATTTCTTCCGCTAGGAAAAATCAAGGAATATTTTGGGCCGCTCAAAAGTCCTTTGCAAAATATGGTTGGTTTAGCAACAGACGGTGTCTGGTGTAGTTGGAGGACTCTTTTGAAAAACCTAGAATTGTAATAAGCAATAAACAGTGGATGTCGCTCGAGTGTGTTTTTTCAAGAATTGTTGAGCAATGGGATTGTTTAAAATTGTATTTCATTTCGTGTTACTATGAAGTAACAGGTTTTCCAACAAGAGGTGTTATTTTGAATCACCCGGTATTTCGGTGGCTGTGACTTTTGATTCTTTTATTCTTTGACATTTGACAAGTAGAAACTACGCCATTACTAAAAATGGAACGATACAGGATTCAACAACGCATTGCAATTATTAAAATTCGAAAAATCGAAAATCATCGAAAAATCATCTTGGCTGAAGAGGCCCATTTCCACCTCGGTGGCTACATCAACAAGCTAAATTGTCGCATCTGGGGCTCGGAAAACCCAAGAGTTATTGTTGAGAAGCCTCTCCATCCTCAACGTGTGACTGTTTGGTGCGGTTTATGGTCCGGCGAGGTCATTGGACCTTACTTTTTCGAAAATGAGGTTGGATCAACAGTTACGGTGAATGGATTGCGCTATCGAGAGATGATTGATGATTTTTTATGGTCGGAGTTGGATGGTATTGATCTGGACAACGTTTACTTTCTACAAGACGGCGCTACGTGCCACACAAGCAACGAAACCATTGCTCTGTTACGGGAAAAGTTTCCGGACCGTGTTATCTCTCGAAGAGGTGATCACAATTGGACACCGAGATCATGTGATTTAACACCTTGCGACTTCTTACTTTGAGGCCACGTGAAAGATAAGGTCTACGCCAACAGCCCAGCGCCGATGTTTTTCATTATTTACGGCATACCTTCTTCTTTATTATGAAATAAACATCCGATCATTTATCTCAAAAAATTACATTTTTCTTTGAATACCAAATTAACACCTCTTGTAGAAAAACCCTTTACATGGAATTTGTGCTGGTGGCATTGAAGAAGAAATGACTAGCAGGGTTAAATGCTTTTTTTCTTGCTAACATATACATATTCTGTCTGTATTAATGATTTGAACAAGTAAATTCAAGGGGAAAATTCACGTTTGCGCTACATATATACGAGCAGAAAATCAAATTGTCTTCCAATATTATGGAATTTCATAAAAAACGAACTGGTTAATAAAATAGACATTGACTACAAAAATATTCAAAAAGGCGGAAAATTCCATTCAAAATGATTTAACTCGATCAGAAAAACAGAAGTAAAATCAGCCATTTTGAAATTTGCATCCACTCAGAAATTTGCATCCACTCGTTTATGTGAGTAAAATCTATATCTCAGTTTAGTTCAAGATTTTTACTCATGTTTAGTTAAATTTTCCTCAAAACTGGAAAATTTTACTTTCAATGAGTAAATTGAACTAAATTCAAAGATATAGCAATTTGGTTACATACTCGGAAATGGGATATGATTTTACTTACTTAAAATTCCATCGATTAAGTAAAAATTTCGTACTATTTGGTAAATTTTGACTTTTACCGAGGAAGGATTTCCTAGCGTCGAAGAAACATTTACTACTCCTCGAAAATAAATCCTTTTAGGAAATTTTAACTAGAAATATCCGAATTTCCTTAGTTCTAGTTCATGTTTTTCTGAAATTTATAATACGATTTTCAAATAATCCTTGAATATTCGTTAAGCAAAAAATTCCCGTTCTTTTCAAGAGATTCTTTCCTTAACTGCTCAAATATCATTTCAAACAGCAGCTGCGAAGTTAAGTAATTTAACTTCGTAGCAAATATATAGGATTATATGTGAAATACTTAAGACATAAGATTGAGAATTCTATTTCTTTCAGGTTTTTTGAATTTGTTTCAAATCAGCCATTTTGAAATTTGCATCCACTCAGATAAATGGCAATCGTTTATGTGAGTAAAATCTATATCTCAGTTTAGTTCAAGATTTTTACTCATGTTTAATTAAATTTTCCTCAAAACTGGAAAATTTTACTTTCAATGAGTAAATTGAACTAAATTCAAAGATATAGCAATTTGGTTACATACTCGGAAATGGGATATGATTTTACTTACTTAAAATTCCATCGATTAAGTAAAAATTTCCTACTATTTGGTAAATTTTGACTTTTACCGAGGAAGGATTTCCTAGCGTCGAAGAAACATTTACTACTCCTCGAAAATAAATCCTTTTAGGAAATTTTAACTAGAAATATCCGAATTTCCTTAGTTCTAGTTCATGTTTTTCTGAAATTTATAATACGATTTTCAAATAATCCTTGAATATTCGTTAAGCAAAAAATTCCCGTTCGTTTCAAGAGATTCATTCCTTAACTGCTCAAATATCATTTCAAACAGCAGCTGCGAAGTTAAGTAATTTAACTTCGCAGCAAATATATAGGATTATATGTGAAATACTTAAGACATAAGATTGAGAATTCTATTTGTTTCAGGTTTTTTGAATTTGTTTCAAATACATTGGGGCAAAATATTTATTGGAAAATTCCCGAGAATATTTTGCTGAATTATATTAGTAGTAATGAACTAAAATTTAGTTTACTTCTACAAGTTGCAAGTTCAAAAATTACTCATTTATAGTTAAACGTTACATACATTTTAGTTTAATTTTCGTATATTCAAGTAAAATTGAACTTGATTTGAGGAATTATTTTACTTCCATTTAGTAAAAATTTAACTTAATCTTAGTAAAAAAATTACTTGATTTTAGTTAAAATTTTCTTAATTTTTAGTAAAAATTTCCTGATTTCAAGTAAAAATTTACCTGATTTTAGTGAAAATTTAACTAGATTTTTTCCAAATTTCATGTAAATTTTTACTTAAACTGAGTTAATTTTTCCTTAATATGAGTTCAATTGAACTAGATATAAAGGAATATTTACTAAATTCAAATTAGTATTAACTAAAACTAAGTTCAAAACATTTGCTAATATTAAGGACAAATGTGAACTTGATTTGGGAAAAAATTGTTTTAGCGCCATATGAAGTTTAATTTTCTTGAAGTTTAGTTCATTTTAACTTATCTTTGGGTTCATGTTTATCTGAGTGTCGAATTGCTAAAGCTGATTATAGACGATTGCCAGATCGGCAAACGTTATCAACCCTGTTAAAGTGCTGCAAATATACGGACAATGACAGATTGTTAGGCAAGAAAACATTACAATTTCATATATTTACAACATATTTTGTAAATATTTATATGCAGGATTGCCAATAAAAATAAATTATAGACAGTGTTGCAAATAAAATGTTTTTCTGACAATGGCGCTGTTGTCACATGCATAAACTTCGCACATATAACAATCTGCAAATTATCTCGCAATCACGCACACGGTTGTAAATTCACAGGGTTGCATTTTTCCGCATTTTTCTGGCAATGTTGTCCGATCTGCAAATCGTGTGTACTTACCTGAAGTCACATAGAATGTGAAATCGATTTTAAAAATGAAAGTTTAAAGTTATTAAATATGATAAACGTGCTTTTAAGATTTTTCAATATTGCCACTTGTTAGGAAATTCCCTACGCTTCTTGAATGTGACCCCGATTTGATTATAACTGAGTGGAATTTACTCCGTCTTATCGACACTAAACTCTCCTCTTTTTAGGGAAAGGTTGCCCCTATAATAAAACCGTGAAAAATTTTTTGCGTCCTTTTTATACCCTCCACCATAGGATGAGGGGTATATTCATTTTATCACTCCGTTTGTAACACCTCTAAATATTGATCTGAGACCCCATAAAGTATATTCTTAAGCTGAGTATAGATCGGCAAACGTTATCAACCCTGGTAAAGTGCTTCAAATATACGGGCAATGTCAGATTGTTAGGCAAATGTGAATTGACAGTTCAGACGATTGCAAGAAAACATTACAATTTCATATATTTACAATATATTTTGTAAATATTTATATGCAGGATTGCCAATAAAAATACATTATAGACAGTGTTGCAAATAAAATGATTTTCTGGCAATGGCGCCGTTGTCATATGCATAAACTTCGAACATATAACAATCGGCAAATTATCTCGCAATGACTTTTCTGCTAACGTTGCAAAACAAAAATTGTGTGTTCACACGGTTGTAAATTCACAGGGTTGCATTTTTCCGCCATTTTTCTGGCAATGTTGTCCGATCTGCAAATCGTCTGTACTTACCTTTAATCGTCGTAAAATTCTAAAGCTGAGTTTAGACGATTGCCAGATCGGCAAACGTTATCAACCCTGTTAATGTGCTGCAAATATACGGGCAATGTCAGATTGTTAGGCAAAGGTGAATTGACAGTTCAGACGATTGCAAGAAAACATTACAATTTCATATATTTACAATATATTTTGTAAATATTTATATGCAGGATTGCCAATAAAAATACATTATAGACAGTGTTACAAATAAAATGATTTTCTGGCAATGGCGCCGTTGTCACATGCATAAACTTCGAACATATAACAATCAGCAAATTATCTCGCAATGACTTTTCTGCTAACGTTGCAAAACAAAAATTGTATGTTCACACGGTTGCAAATTCACAGGGTTGCATTTTTCCGCCATTTTTCTGGCAATATTGTCCGATCTGCAAATCGTCTGTACTTACCTTAAGACGATTTAGCCATGTCCGTCTGTCCGTCCGTCTGTGGTAATCACGCTACAGTCCGCCATAATACAGCTAGGTTGATCAAATTTGGTACAAATACTTCTTATAGTTGCAGGTTGTTTGGGATTGCAAATGGGCGTTATCGGTCCATATTTAGATATAGCTCCCATATATATCATCTAACTTGTTGTTATTCCTATTTCGGTGTTATTTTCTTTAGGTTTGAGTTATTTTGTTGGTTTGAGTTTTCATGCTATCCATGGTGGAGGGTATATAAGATTCGGCATGGCCGAACTTAACTCTTTTACTTGTTTTGATATAGCCCACAAAAAATTGACTTCTTAACGCCACAAAAAACTGAAATTTCAACGAATAGTGCTGTAATTTGGTATAATTAGTTTAGTTGTACCAGAAACCGTTCACATGCGATCCATGGTGGAGGGAATATAAGATTCGGCATGACCGAACTTAATCCGTCTTTACTTGTTTTTTATTTGGGCAGATGAAGTCGATTTTGGGAAAATTTTGGGGCGAAAAAAATTTTCCAACGGTAACAGTGAATCCAATACTTTTCGTATTCTCGTGACAGTATTTTGTTTGGATCCGTCAATTTTTTTATTAATTATTATGCCAAATTATTTTTAACTACAAAAAAGAATATATGTATATATAATTATGGCAGATGCGATTACTGTGTATTCATATTATATCGCATATTTTAAACTGTTAAATTGGACCCATATTGGTGGTGATACAACTAACTAAAGGTTTTTTCTAACCCAGATGTGTTTTATTTTTATTAATTTTAGCCAAATGTAATATAAATTTGGTAATACTAGTACATGAAAAAAGTCCACATGGAAAAGTCGACTTTAGACTTTTTAGAAACAAAAAGTCGACTTTCGATTTCGACTTTTTTGTACCAAAAAGTCTTAAGTCTTAAAGTCTAATTAGTCAAAAGTCGAATTATAGAACCCTACTGGATGGTGCGCACGATAACTCTCGAAAGGAGTACCCGATTGACTTCAAATTTAGCATGCAGTAATATTTTTTTTTCTATCTCCGGCTAAGTTCGATGTTGGGCCCTATTGGGCCACTCCTTCTAGTACCTCCCCCACAATGGGTTAATATTTAGTGAATTATTGATTGTTTAATAACTTCTATACTACTTATTTGAATCCTCTGAAATTTTACACATAGGATTAGTTTATTAGTCACTATTACCTGGAGAAAAATGGGCGTAGTTGCCACGCCCCTTTTGGTACCTCCCACACAAATGGACCATTTTGCCCCAAAAGTAAACTCTTTATAGCTTTAATATCACTTCATTCAAATACTTGAAGTTGTGTACAGTTCATTGATTTTATAGTACCTAGAGTCCGGTGAAATGTGGGCGTAATTGTCACGCCCCTTTTGGTACCTCCCACACAAATGTACTATTTTGCAGCAAAAGCCGACAGCTTATAACATGAAAACCAGTGCATACAACGACTTGAAATTTTGTATAGTGTTATGGTTTTATAGTACCTACAATCCAGTGAAAAATTGGCTTTATAGCCATGCCCTTTTCGGTAACTCCCACACAAATGTACCATTTTGTACGAAAATTTTACAGCTTATAACTTTAATACTAGTGCCTACAAATACTTAAAATGTTGTACAGTACAATGTTTTTATAGTACCTACAGTCTGTCGAAAAATGGGCGTTATTATCACGCCCCTTTTGGTACCTCCCACAGAAACGTACCATTTTGTACAAAAAATTAACAGCTTATATCGTGAATATCAATACGTTTACATACTCAAAATTTTTGCACAGTGTATAGTTTTTAAAATTCCTACAGTACTGTTAAAAATGGGAGTTATGACCACACCCGTTTTAGTACCTCGCATACAAAAGAGCCAAGACATAGACCAGTGTGAGCCATTTTCACTAGGAACGATCTAATGCATTTGTATAATGAACTGCAGGTCTATCTCTTCTCTTTTTGGGCGTTATAAAAAAATTCACAAAGTAATGATACCCTGTTCCGCAATGTGGTGTCGGGTATAATAAACTGAATAGTTTAAAAATCAACAAATAAGGAAAGATTAGTTAACTGACCCTACGTTGTCGAAAATACGCCAGTGGGATCATATTGTACACGATCTGTACCAAAACACAATACGTGAAGAAATGTGTAATTTAAACCGTTCGACTCACAATCGTGATAGAATCGATGTTTGTCCGACTTTTCCAGTGAAGAGTTATGAATGAACCTAATTTTTGGTTATAGATCTTTTTGGTATATGGCGGGGATATTTTGAACTTCTCAGTTCGTATCCTGGCCAGATTTGGGTAGTAAGACCAGTTTTGGTAAGTAAGTAAGTGCCGATTTCAGACCACTTTTCATTGGACTTCCCGATTGCCTCTTGCCTAAGTCAAAGTTTGTACGTGGACAGTGGCGCACCAATATATGCAAATTCTTCGAGAATTTGTAATGTCGTCCCTTTTCTAGCAAGTTCATCTGCTTTGCAGTTCCCCGGGATATCCCCGTTAATAGATCTGCGGCAGTCGAGGGCTGTTTGTGAATTTAGGGATGGATGGCACCCTGGCTGTCCGAGTAAATGACAACGGCAGTCACTATGTTGCGACTCATCCACTTGCCGACTTCCCTAATTGCAATTATTTCCGCTTTATGGACACTGCAGGTATCTGGTAGTCTGTGAGCTGTATCAAGACTGAGTTCCTTATAGTGTACTCCGAAGCCAACCTTACGAATATCATCAAGCTTCGAACCACCTGTGTAGAATATTTCCTGGTATTCCGCTATCCCAGTCCTCTGTGACAGGTCTTATTGCCAAAATTAGGTTAGGTTATAGTCCACTCGGTCGGCTACCATAGCATTACATTGTGAAATCCTCATGTGGCCGTAGTTCATATATCTCTACATTGATAGATCTATCTCCCATATTAAGTCGCTTCCGATTTTACATCTTGCCTTTAACTTTTTCCTACGGTCCGTGTACTGGTCCAAAGAAAAATAAGTCTTATTTAGGTTAGTTTAGGTTAAACGACACATTTGTTCGATAGTCCTGATTCACACTCGGCAATTTTTTTAAGCAAGTGTCAAAGTTTGTTGGAGAGGGAGGCAGGCGGAAAGAGCTCTGTGCAGCTCTCACCTACAAACATTGACACTTACTTGGAAAAAATTGCCGAGCGTGAATCAGGACCTACTTCACCTGGAGAACAATTCTGGTCCATTGTGTTAGTTCTGTCAAGTAATAAAGATATATAGATATAAATATTTATTTTCAGAGATCCTAATTGTGCTTTGGGCTTTATGAGTGAGATGTGACTTGACAACTTTATCAGTTGTTTGTAATCCACAGCCATTTGAGGCCCTTGGCGAAATCAAGGATTGCTCTCACGTCAAAATTTGCAACCAAATCAAGGGAATCGATTGTGAAAGCTCCAAAATAGCGTGGTCTTCTAACAGCGAGTGCAGGACAACGGCATAAAAGTTGGTCAATCGTTTCAATCTCCTCTTCGTCTTCGCACATGCGACAGTAGTCTGTGATATCGTGTTGCCACTTTGTTGTCATTGATCAGATGCCGCAGTAACCCGTCAAAACACCTATCATCAGTCGCAAGTGTTTTACCCCCATCATTAGAAGGGTTTCTGACCTGTCACCTGACTTAACGGGCTATAGAGTTCTGAGAGATCCTGCACCCGAGCAAACCTCTCTGGGTGTCCTGATTTCTGAATAAAACCTATTTGTCGATATTGACAAATAGGTTTTATTGGTAGATGCATCCGCCATAGAGATGTTCATTGCTTATCCTCCTCGTGTCAACAGCAATATCGTTTCCCACTGTGTTACTGCGAATCTACCATAGACGAACCATTCCTTTAAGATCCTACAGTGCTATTCTGCATTTATTTGCCGCTTTTGATTTGGTAACATTTGACTTCAATGCCTTCAGAGCTGCCTGACTGACAAAGGAATAGATTTGTGGCAGCACCAAGACCGCCGTGTTCGAATGACAAACAATCTGGCAACGTTATAACGAACCAGAGGAGGAGAAAACAACAGCTGTTCCCTAGAGAAGTCTTCGCCGTCAACGGTAGCATTTTTAGTAATACTTAGTAAGATTTTGTGAACTAGTTTTAGTAATAATAAATAGAATTAGTTGTTAAATGTAAATACGAACGTCTTATTACTACATCGGTAACTATATTCGTGACCCCGCTTTTCACGCACAATCTGAAGTGGTATTTTCTACATTGCTACAAAAACTTCTTGGAAGCAGAGCAGCAAAAAAACATGATAGCAGAGCAGCAGCAGCGCTTTTAAAATTTGCAACGTTTTTATAGCCTCACTTTAGTGTGACGAGGGTATATATCATTTGCTACGAAAAAAAAGTGTAACACATCGCAGGAGTGATCTAAGACCCTAAGTATGTTCGGCGGATATTCGTTTTGGGTCATTTTAAGTCGAATGAGCAATGTCCGTCCGTCCGTCCGTCTGTCTGTCTATCTGTCTGCTGGCTGGTGCGCACGATAACTCTCGAAAGGAGTAACCGATTGACTTCAAATTTGGTACGTGGTAATATTTTTTTCTATCTCCGGCTAAGTTCGAAGATGGGCCATATTGGTCCACTCCTTCTAGTACCTCCCCCACAAAGTGTTAAAATGTTGTGAAATATTGAATCTTTAATAACTGCTATACTACTTATTCGAATCTTCTGAAATTCCACACATAGCATTAGTTTATTAGTCGCTATCCACTCGACAATAATGGGTCAAGTTGCTTTCTTTGTTGTTTCATGCATCATTTTGCCAAAATAGTCTACGTTTTTGCTTATGCATTCCAGACACAAATTGAGGCAACGAGAACACTCTAATTACAACCAAGATTCGCTCAGTGGTGACCACATGGACATTTTCGACTGTAGCAACATAAACATTTCGGAAATGGAAAATCTAATTTAGCAAATAGAGGCACTACAACGTGAAGTACACTCTCTTTGACAGTCATCAGTGAAAGCATATGAAGGACAGCATTCGAACCTGCATAAAGTGCATATTCCAAAATTCAACAGACAACATCCGGAATTATTTTTTGCCCAGGCTGAACGTTCCTTTTCTCTCTGTGGTGTTTCAACGGATGCGGGCAAATTCAATGTTGTTTCTGTGCGCCTTGAAGACGACATACTCTTGTCGGTTGAAGACCTCATAACAAATCCGCCGAAAGACGACAAGGTGGTGAGACAACAGGTATGAAGCCGTCGGAAATGCTATCCCACATGAGACGTTTGGCACCTGGCAAAGGAAATGAAACAATTATTCGGACACTATTTCTCTGGCAAATGCCAGATTCGACTCGTCCTCTATTAACTGTGTGGGAAGAGGAAGATTTAGACAAACTAGCTAAAAACGCATGTTGGATGCTATAGGAAATACTGTGTGTGCTGTCTCCGAGGCACCACCACATTCTGATACCAACATTTCGATTGACGTAATTAATTCGCCTGTGTCTTTGGCTGATATTTGCAAGTCTTTAACGGATCTTTCTGCTAAAGTGGACATCTTTCAAGCGAGCAATAATAGCAGATACGGTCATCATCGATCCAGATCTCACAGTCATTCACGTTCGAATGATAGACCTCCTAACAACAAATTGCTTTGCTGGTATCATCAAAAGTTTGGAGATTCTGCCAAACATTGTAAACCGAATTGTCCCCGCTACAACACTAGTTCGAGAAAATGAATAGGGCTGTCGTCAGTTAACACGACTAGCGATATGACAATGACAACCCAGTAAAGGAGAATCGTCTACATATCTACGACACATGTACAAAGTCTCGATTTTTAATTGATTCCGGATCGGTGGTGTCAGTTGTACCCCCATCCTTAATCAGAACAACTCTAAAGCCGTCCGGCATGACGTCTCGATTTTTAATTGATTCCAGATCGGTGGTGTCAGTTGTACCCCCTTCCTTAATCAGAACAACTTTTTCGTGAGCTCAAGTGGTTGTTTACCATTGCCGATGTCCAGTCGCCCAATTTGGGGGCAGACTTTCTAATTCATTACAATTTGATGATTGATTTAAATTCGTAAGACCAAAGAGTTTAGTATTTCAAAATTATCGTCATCGACAGGACCACTTCAAGAATTACTGAAAGAGTTTATTGACATCACAATTACTACTTTGACGCGTAAATCGACAATTATTGTTCACAACATCGAAACAATCGGAATCCCTGTTGCAGACCGCCCACGAAGACTTTCTGGAGAGAAACTTGCAGCTGCTAAAGCGGAAATTGACTTCCTATTGGACAATGGTATATGTCGTCTCTCCAAAAGTTCTTGGGCTAGTCCGCTCCATATGGTGTCGAAAAAAGATGGTGGTTGGCGAGCGTGTGGAGATTACCGAAAGCTGAATTCGAAAACTGTGCCTGACAGATACCCAATTGCCAACATCAACGATTTTTGTGAGAAATTATATGGTAAGTCAGTTTTTTCTACACTCGACCTTGTTAAGACTTATTACCAAATACCAATGGCTACGGAAGACATCGAAAAGACAGCAGTGCACCCCTTCTGGACTTGTGGAATTTTTATATATGCCATTCGGGTTGAGAAACGCCACACAAACCTTTCAGAGGTTTATGGACTCCGAGAGGACTTGATTTTGTTTATTGTTATATTGACGATATGATTGTTATGTCTGAGTCTATTGAAGAACACCAAATACATTTACGGCAGATTTTTGACCGCCTTCGACAATACTGTCTAACAATCAACGTCAATAAATGTAAATTTGGACACTCTGATGTACAGTTTCTTGGTAACATCATCAATGGCAATGGTTGTACACCTCCAACAGATCGTGCTGCCCCTATTGAAAATTACACCAAACTTGAAACTATTTGCGAGCTTCGCAGATTCGTCGTTGCATTCCACATGCTGCTCAGCTACAGGCACCACTCAATGAATTCCTTAAGGACTCCAAGAAAAATGATAAGAGGAAGGTTCCTTGGACACTTGAAGCTGAAAATGCTTTTGCATCTTGTAAACGCAGCCTTCGTGAAGCAACTATGCTAGCTCATGCAGCACCCAATTCAGATTTGGCCCTTACAACCGACGCATCAGACATCGCCATCGTAGCTGTGTTGGAACAAAAAGCAAATGGAATTTGGCAACCACTCGGATTTTTCTCCCGAAAATTGTCTGCGGCAGAGAGAAATTATAGCACATATGACAGAGAGTTGCTTGCTATCTACGAGGCCATAAGATATTTTCGCCATTTGCTGGAGGCAAGACATTTCATAATTCGGACCGATCACAAACCGCTCGTCTATGCATTTTCGCAAAAACCGGAAAAAGCCTCGCCTCGACAATTGAGGCACCTTGATTTCATTTTGTACTTGTCAGGTTCTGAAAACGCAGTGGCTGATGCACTGTCCCGCCTTAACGCAAATTCAATGCCAACATCAGTCACTCTAATGGAACTCCAATCAGCTCAAGAGATGAAGAGTTGAAAAATATTTTGGATGGCGCAATTTCTTTAAAACTACAAATAATACAAAACTGAGTCACTACGTCAACAAATCTTCAATTCAATTCATAATCTTTCACATCCCGGCGGCCGTGCTAGTATTCAACAGATACGTGAGAAATACGTATGGCCTGGAATGAAGAAACAAATCCTAAATTGGTCTCGGAATTGCACATCGTGCCAAAGATCACCAGACACAACCGCCTTACTCCAGACAAGATAGATTTCCCAGACAATCGGTTCGATCATGTTCGTGATAATGCCGTTAGTACAGGATTATAGATATTGTCTCGCCATGATCGATCGATTTTCACGATGGCCTGAAGTGGTTCCTCTGAGGGACATGTCGGCCCAACTGGATTTCACGCTTTGCTTGTCCTAAGACAATTACTACAGACCAGGGAACTATTCAAGGCCTTAGCGAATTTAATAGGTTCGAAATGTACTCGAACAACGGCTTATCATCCACAATCGAATGGAATGATTGAGAGATGGCACAGATCTTTCAAAGCAGCTTTAATGTGTCATTCACAAGTATAGTGGGTCGATATACTTCCAACTGTTTTGTTCGGATTAAGGACAGCTGTCAAAGAGGATCTTCAAGCCACGCCTTCGGATCTTCTTTATGTTGGGCACTTACGGTTACCTCAAGAGTTCTTCACCGAATCAGAAATTCCTGCCGATTCATCTGAACTGTTAAGGAAACTTCGTGAATACTTCAACTTCCTGCGACCAATTCCAGTGTCTCACCACAACAAAAACAAAATGTTTATTTTCAAGAACCTCGATGATTGTACTAACGTTTTTCTTCGCACGGACGCAGTACGAGGACTACTTGAACCACCTTACACTGGACCGTTTGAGATAGTGCGACGAATTTCAGATCGGTTATATACGATACGAATAAAGAACAAGGACGTGAACATATCGGTAGATCGATTCAAGCCAGCTTTCGTCATCAATAATACTGAGCCTGAACATCCTCAAACAACACAAACACCTCTACCGAGTCCTCAGACATTCTCTCAAGACTCATCAACACCATCTCAGAGTACGCAGTCCACCGAACTTCCAGTTGTGCGGAACACACAAACTAGGAGAATATTGTTCCAAGCGGATCAGGTGTCGGATCCGGTCACTGGAGAGGGAGTGGCTGTGGCTGCACCAAGACCGCCGTGTTCGAATGGCAAACAATCTGGCAACGTTGTAACGAACCAGAGGAGGAGAAAACAACAGCTGATTCCTAGAGAAGTCTTCGCCGTCAACGGTAGCATTTTTTAGTAATACTTCGTAAGATTTTGTGAACTAGTTTTAGTAATAATAAATAGAATGAGATAGTTGTTAAATGTAAATTCGAACGTCTTATTACTACATCGGCAACTATATATATACACAAAAATATTAATTTCAGTTCAACCCGTTTTGGCTCATTTGTTTTGGGAAAACATCTCACCGTTCACACATGTTGCCTGCTTAATTATGACATTTATTATGTTTACAAATGGCATATGTCAACTTATTGTGTACAAACAACTTTTACTGAATATATAAAAAAGAAACATGGAAAGTACCAAAAAAGCATTGTTAAATTATTTGGTGCTCACAAATCAATGCACAACGAGAATTCAACTATTCGGTGCCGTATTATTGTTGACAAAATTTGAAATGTATATGTTCAGTGTGCGACAGATTGACAACTTAAGGGGGTTGACATTCTTCAATATGCAGTTTTGGGACGTGTTATTGAGAAAAACATGCCGATTGAGACGGCTTCAATTGACATTTCTATAAGGGGAAAGCAACTCGTTTTGGCTCGAAAACATCTCAATGTGCCAAAACGGGTTGGTGTGAACGCCTTATTAACCCCTTGTGATCCCAACTTAAAATCTTCGAACCACCCTGTTTAAGCAACATTCTTCTAAAATACAACTCTATGTATACCATATGATTATTGACACTTCTCTTCTCTCAATTCATTACAAAAGTGTAAATTATTTTTATTGTTGAATTCTACACACAAACTACAACTCGAAATCATGGCAAAATTAGATACATCTACAGTGAAAAAATCAAAAGCCAAGAAAAGAAAAAATCCCAATCCGGAGCACGAAGATGAAGTAGCAAACAAAAGTGTAATTTTGGAGGACACGACAACACCACAACATGAGGACATAGAAGAAGCCACCGAAGAAACAAACACCACAGAAACCAATAATGAGCAAGGTAAGAAGAACGCAGTCTGTGTAACAAGACTATTTATAAAACGCAAAAATATTAATAAAATGCATATAATATTCATATATATGCAGCCACTACAAAGAAATCAAAAAAACGTAAAAACAAAGAAAAAAGTGTCATCAAAGAGAAGCGATCCAAATCAGGCGGTGGCGAAGCTGACGACGGCGTTTCATCCGACCACGAGGTGGGCGATGATGAGATAGACGGCGCTCATGGGCCCACATTGGAACAGTTGAAAGAAAGTGAAAAGCCTGAAAACAACTTAGCCATAGTAACGGGGCGACAAAAGAAAAAACAAAAACACCAGAAACTAATTGAAGCTCAGAAAGGTCAATCCGCGGAAAAGGAGAAACAACGCAATGAAGAATATCTTAAGAAATGGAAGAATTCTCGCGAAGAGTGGAAATTTGAAAAGTTACGTCAAATTTCAATACAACAGACAATGTTTGACGAACTTGTATTAACTGATGAATTATGGGCCATTGCTCTGGAGTACTTGGCCGGTAGTAAGGGAGCAGCTAAGGAGAAGGTCACCAAACTGGCCAATGATGTTATTGACGAAATCGATAAAATGTGCGAAGAGAACGAGGCTGAAGAGGAGAAACAGGAATTGGTAAATTCAACAAAGTACCAAAGGGCGCGAGATTTGTTGCAGATATTCACTTAACTTAATTACCTGAAGTTAATAAAATTTTAAATTTTTCGACAATGTAACAAATACAATATGATAGTAATTAATTGTTCTACAGTTTTCCATGTGTAAATGAATTGTTGAGAGACACCTACCTGGTGCCAAATCGAAATGAGTTTTTTAATTATACTCTCCACGTTAGTGGAGCACTCATTTTGTAACTCAAGTTTAAAGACTCAAAATATTAATCAGGATCTTCATACATATATTTTCATAATCGCCGTAAAACTTTATGACGATTTAGCCATGTCCGCAGGACCGTCTTTTGTAATTATGCAACAATCAATGTACAATAATTGTGCTAGATGTCTGAAATTTGGTAAAAAAAAATACTTCATATAGCTGCAAGGATTGAAAATTTGCAACATATTGATATAGCCCCTATATAAAGCACCTCCCCGATTTGTCTTCATAAAATCGAAGAAACCGCAAATTGAGTTCATTTATACCCGAAAGAAACCATTAGCACATAAATGAAATTATCTTTTTAGAAGACTAAATTCAGCTTCAACACAAATATTTTTGTTGATTTTTGGCGCTAAATAACTACTATCATAAATGAAATTATCTTTTTAGAAGACTAAATTCAGCTTCAACACAAAAATTTTTGTTGATTTTTTGTAGCTCTCTCGATTTCTTAAACAATGACTGAAATGCTATCGCAATTTCCGTAAGAAAGAAGGGTTAATATTTCGAAAAAAGGGCCCTCACCAAAATTTACATATGAAATTGAAATTTTCCATTCAAAGTTCGTTAATTCTCATTTGAAAATTATATTTTACTTTAAAAAAATAATTACTGTAATGAATATAAGGCTGGCTTGGATTGGGTCTTTGGCCTGTGCACATACTCATGGGTTAAGTTTTCATATGCACATTTATTTATTGAAACAAGTAATTTGAAGCCTTATGTCCAATTCAGTAAATGATAGCACAATACAGTTGAGATAACTACTCAAAAATGAAGAAACGCTTAGGCCAATACAAAGGGGGAAAGATTAAAAAAAAATAGTATCCACTATGCCTTCCTAGTTTTTATAACTATGTAGTGAAGATAGTGAGTTGGCATAAAAAAATTTTAAATTCATTCTCGAGACTATTATCGAATAGTAGTGGATACATAGTCTTATTAGAGCATATAGCCTTATTTATAATTTTCTTGCTAGTCTAGATATTTATATTTATTTAAGTATAATAATAAGATCGGTTTTTTTATAAATTTATCAAAAGTATAAACTAAAAGCTTAAAAACGATTTGCAATGATTTTTCAGAATTCGTTTTCAGTATTGGATTCATATGGGTTACGCTCTTGCTAATTCAATATAACTCGAAATATTATATTTTTGCGTGGAATGCACCACACCCAGGTTCCTCAATAAAATCGAAAGATCCGTTCTCGAGTTATGAGGTTGTGATGGCCGTGTCGCGTAGCCTTCAACAATCCTCAATTTTCCTCTAAAGTGTCACCCATTAGGGTCAATAAGAATCCATCGTGCCGAAAATCGATTGATCCATTCTTGAGCTAAGAGGTTTTGATGGCATTGTCGCGCTGCTTTCAACAATCGTAACTATTGTTCCACGGTGTCCCTCCCTGGGGCCAATATGTATCCAATACGAATACACCAATCCAAAAATCGTGAAAATCGCACCATACATACTCGAGCTACGTATTTTTCTCCATAGAGTCCTTCCTTGGGCCAATACAAATACATCAAGCAAGATCGGTTCTCGAACTATGAGGTTGTGTTGGCCCTGTCGCGCCCCTTAGACCAATCCGAAAATTTCCAATACGAATCCGTCAATCCCAAACGATCCGTTCTCCAATTTTGAGGTTATGTTTGCCGCGACACTTCCTTTATAGCTTCGAGCGGCTAAATTTTCGTTGTATTGTACTACATATTTACAAATGTTTAAGTTTTTTTCTTATAAAAAGCTTCTGAATGTAAGTACTGAAAGTGTGACACTGCAGTTTGACCTCAGGCTGGACATTGAATGGTTGTTTCCAAACCCATATGTTATATTTATGTACATTTTAATTTTTTGATTCTTAGCTCCTAAATAACTTTTAAAACGACTGAAATAATGAACAAAAATGTGGTTAATGTTACACTGACCACTGTCAGAGAATTCTAAATTAATTTTCGCGTTTATATTTGTCGTCTATAGCACTTTAGATTTACAAAATTTTAGCTTTTGATCTTATAAGATGCTTCTGAAAAGAAACATAATTCTTAAGTTTTTGATAGCGCTAGAACTGACCACAGGGCAAAAAATGACTACGCGAAAAGTCAGTTGTTTATCAAAACTGTGATCTATAGCTGTGCAAAATTCCAGCTTTCCTGGTCTTACAGGACTCTCAGCGGTCAAGTGGTCGGCGCCACCTGTTGAGAATTTTGCTACTTCTACTTTTCCTAAACCTTTGCGTAACAATTACGAACAAATCCGCAGAAGGAAGTATCCAATTTGGTCCAGTAGTTTTCAAGTTTTAAGCAGTCGAACAAACCACGATTCATTTTTATACATATAGATATTTATGTCTACTGGATTTTTAGTTATAATTTTGTTTAAATTATTATACAACAAACTACTCCGCATATGTATTATCGTTATTAGGATTTTATTATTTGGGGAAGACCTCAGAGGACTAGTGTTCTCTAACGAACGGTCCCAACGCAGACTCCCATACCCGCCCTTCTGACCGAGGGTGCCACATCACTATAACGTAGAGATTGCATGCACACCATAATCTGGACCATGGCGGGTTAATAGTAAAGGGTGGAAACACCAGCTACAGAAAAATATCAACAGCCGGCAAATGCATGTGCCGGCTGTTGATGACATCTGAGGTCGACTATAATATCAGGGTTAACATACGTCCTCCTTTCGGAGGACATGTCCTCCTTTTGACCATTGTCCTCCCTCCTTTTTTAAAAATGTGGGATTTGTCCTCCTTTTGTTACTGATTGAAATGTATTTTTATAGTTCGACCAATCGTTGGTTTGGGTGGACTTTTTCACCAATTATGAAGCTCAAGCTGAAGTATACTTCCAACTACTGAATATTTTTTATTTTCTTTTCGCTTTAATTTGCACAACATTTTATTTCTAAAATTACTCCTCTATAGAATTTTATAAGTATTTGTTATCAAAGCCGTCTCTGCTAAAACAGATGTCTTCCACAGCTAAAAAACGTAGACTGCATTATTAAATTGATCTCTCTGGTGAATATTAACATACTTTTAAATTAATATGTTTGTATGTTTTGGTACCAATGTAATGTTTTGTTGTTTTTTTATCCAAAGAGTTTCTTTTGTTACATTTGCTAATATTATTCTTAAAATTCGCAATACATACTACTACATGGACTATAGGACTATGTCTTTTTTTTTAAAAAAAATGACCTGTTGCACATAACAATATGTTTATTTTTTCCAACTACTGCTATTTTTATACCCTCCATCATAGGATGAGGGATATATTATTTTATTTTGTCACTCCGTTTGTAACACCTCTAAATACTGGTCTGAGACCCCATAAAGTATATATATATACTTAATCGTCGTAATTCTAAGACGATTTAGCCATGTCCGTCTGTCCGTACGTCTATTGTAATCACGCTACTTGAGCTAAGTGGCTGAAATTTGGTATAGATACTTCTTATAGCTGCAGGTAACTTGGGATTGAAAATGGGCATCTAACTTGTTGTGATTCCTACTGTTTTCATCTACTAGGTTTGAGTTATTTTGTGAGGTCACATGCTATCCATGGTGGAGGGTATATAAGATTCGGCATGGCCGAACTTAACGCTTTTTCTTGTTTAGTGTCCGATGCCTCTTTGTTAATATCACAAATGGCTACAGTGGATAAAGAGGTGTAGGTGGACCATCCTGTTAGAATTTTGTTCACACCTGTGTAGCACTTCGAAATAATCAGGGTAGTTGTCGAATCCGATTGTTGTCGGAATCGGAATTGAAACCGAGAAAGAAAATAAGTTTGGCGTCGCAAAAGGTTATTTTTTTCGATTTCAATTCCAATTCGAACAGCAGTCGAATTCCACGACGAGAAAAAAAATAAATTTTGTGTCACAAAAAGTTATTTTTTTTCTCGATTTCAATTCCGATTCCGACAGCAATCGGATTCCACAACAACCCTGAATATTCCTTGAATTGTATATTTTATACATTTATACTGTGGAATGTGATCCATGGTCTCGCACAAAATTTTTTATTGTACCTTTTTTGAAGCTATTGACATATTGAAAACGGAGTAATATACCAGTTTTCTCGAAAAACATCCTTATCTAGAAATCACAATGTTTGTTCATTAGTAGTACATATCGTCATCAGAAACGAGAAAAGGACTATCATCATATTTGAAAATTTTACAGCAGAAGCAAAAAACTAAATAAAATGAAAAATATTGTCGTTAGAAAAACTGGGCTTTCGGGATAATACTTAAACATAATGGTGCATATATAAATGCACACTAACGTGATTTATAACTTGTTTGTGAAAATTGTGTGAAATTGGAATTTTTAACTATGAAAAAAGAAATAATTTGTCTTTAGGTCCATTTTGAATTTCGTTAGTAAATTCTCAATTTTTGACAGTAGGTCGCTAAAAATTTGTCAGGATGTGTATTTTGATACAGCGTACCGAAATCCATCAAAAACAGAATTTCCATTTTTCTTGTTGTTACGCCCTTTTTTCATTTCTGCTCAGTGTTGCCTTTTTGGGCATTTCGGGCCAAATTTGGGCAGAAAAAATTAAAAATTTGTAGTTTGGGCAGATTTTGGGCCGATTTTTTCCGCTAGGAAAAAATAAAGCAATATTTTGGGCTGTTCTAAATTCCTTTGCAAAATATGGTTGGTTTAGCAACAGACGGTGTCTGGTGCAGTTGGAGGACTCTTTTGAAAAACCTAGAATTGTAATAAGCAATACACAGTGGCTGTCGCTCGAGGGTGTTTTTTCAAGAATGTTTGAGCAATGGGATTGTTTAAAATTGTATATCTTTACTTGTTTTAGATTTGGGCAGATGAAGTAGATTTTGGGCAGCTTTTGGGAAAATTTTGGGCCGAAAAAAAATTTTCCAACGGCAACACTGTTTCTGATGACGATGTGTATGTATAACACTAGACAATTTCAAAAATAGTCACATATAATAGTAATATTAAATATATCGATATGTAATGCTTAGCTGAGAGCATTTATTCAATAATATCATAATAGGAAATTTCTAGCATGCCTATGTTATTCGGGAAAATCACAGATATATCGAAGAAATTACAAATTTAGGTGCTCACATTTTTTAAACAAAAAATCTCCGACAGATTCTAATTTTTGTTTAAAATTTATTGAACAAGTGTTGCAAATGAATGAATACAAATAGCAAATTGTAGATTGTATTAAAAAATACATTTATTCTACATATGTACATACATAAATATAATTTACAATTCAACATAAGCCAATAATTTATCTACATATTCCACTCGCCTCTGCAATAATTCCATTTCCTCATCAGTTAATTTTAGCGTTGTCCCTTGTTCTTTTAACATAAAATGCTGCAGGAATAATCGCAGACTCTGTTTGAACTGTTGCAGTTTTGAATTCTTGGCCAATCTTTCGAAGGCCTGATATATATCTTGTTCTTCCGACGACAACAATAGGCCCTTACAAATCTCTCTCATCAAAGCAAAACTTTGTTTATCTATTTGCAAGAAATCAATAATTTTCAAAACAGCCAACTGTAGACCATTATTCAAAATGAGATGTTGTAGAAATCTTGCCAAATTGCGAACTTGTATCTTATTCAGTGAATCAATTTCGTTAATGCGATCCCACGATGCAAATTGGAATGCCAGTTGATACTTTCGATTGTAATTGCAGAACTTTAAGGCTAGATGCGCATAATAGGGATTCGAAGCCTTCTCATTGAGGGAACAGTGTATGATGACATAAGCTATGGAGCGCAAATCTTTCACCGCCAAATGTAAAATCTTCTCAAAGGCATCTATATAATCGGCTGCACTCATTATAATACAGAAGATATTGCGACGTTCCTCGGTGTTCATTTTTTGTTGTTTGGCCAGTTTTAGCAGCTGTTCTGAAAATCTTTCAGACTTGCTGCCACTGCCATCGGCGTTTTCTCGTTTTTTCTGCGCCGCAGCCATTTCATTAATATTCCCCGTCCAAGCGGAACCAACAACCCACCATTTACCCACAGTGTCGGCCCTTAGAAGATCGTCCATTGTTATGTTTAATGTTATCACATATTTGTCATTTCTCAGCATTGCTTTCAGTTTTTTCCTCAAATTCTCATGCAACTCGGGATCGAATCGTGGAATTTTATTTATATTATTATTTTTCACAGCATTTAAAATATCAACCATGAATTTAAGTCTCAGATTCTCCTTCAACTCCAATGGTGCGGCGGCAATTTTCGTTTGTACACTTAACATCATTTGCTTAAATGCCAAGGGATCATCTTTCCTCAGTTTAAAGCCAACCGACTGGAATATAAGTAACAAACACTCAATAGTTTTTTCACACAATTGGCAGGACAAACGTTCAATGAGTTCCAAGAGTAAACGATGTTCGAAAATTTTGAAAACATACATATAACTTAGCAGCAGGACAACATTGTTAAGACGTTTATCTTCCTGTTGTAAATTATCAATGTCCTTGAGAAAAGCATCAAATTGTTCGATAAACATTTGCAAGAAATGGGCTCCAATTTCACTGCCTATGTGGGCATGTAAATAGGCCAGTAATACCATATGTTCTTGCACCATTCTCTCGTTACTCATGACCGTACCGACCAGAGCTTCTTGCAAGAGCTTATTCAGTGTCTCGTTCATATTAAAACGGGAATTTTTCATGTACAATGCTTCGATACCCGATGAAATTTTATGCAGATTTGCTTCAGACAAACGATTTAGAAGACCTTTGCTCTGTTTTCGCAGACGTTCAAGGATTTCGGCTTGTTTATCATCACTCTTAGCAGCTAGTAGCGCTCTCTGATGTGGTGGTATATATTTTTGTGGGCCACCACTGTTAGACTCCTGTATGATATTGCCATCTTTATCGCGTTTACGTCCATAGATGTCTTCTTTGACTGGAAAAATTAAAATAAAGATTTTGTTTAATTGTAAAGCACATTTTTTAAATTAAAACCAAATAACAAAAGCAATGTGACCATTATGTATAACATGACGTTATAGAGCATAAGAATAAAAGATCAAGTTTAAATTGAATAGACTACAACATTTCTGGTAATCAGACTACAATAAATCCAGAAATTATTACGTTTACTATACCGATCGACTTGGAATCACTTCCTGAGTCATCGAAAGAGAAAACTGATTCTCAATGCTAAAACGTTTCTTAAACAATCTTTAAATTATGAATAATAACTAAAATGTTTAAATATAGCTTACATTCTTCTTCGTGCTCGTTATCTGCATTGTCTTCTTGCTCCTCGTCATCATCATCGCCATCAGCATTATCTTCTTCATCAAATTCTTCTTCATCACCCTCGTCATCATCATCTCCACTCTCTCCAGGATCGATTTCGTCCATCTTGCCTTCTCCTTCCGAACCATCCGATTCTCCTCCACTTCCAAAGATGGCATTAAAACGCTCATCGTCTTGTTCCTCATCACTCCATGAGGGTTCTTTTTGTTGCAGCTTCAGTTCCTGTTTGCGTTTTTCTTTTAGCAATTGTTTCTCAGCTTCTTCGTCATCATCGAGACATAATTCCAAAGCGAAATCCAAGCCATCATTGAACATTTTTCGAACAGAGCGATTCTTATTTTTTGTTTTGTTCAAACCGAGTTTCTTTTCTAATTTTGCAATGACCTTGTCTTCCTCTTCATTCTCGATTTTCATCTGTTTGACGCGTTGTTTGCGTGATGCATTTTCCAAATCCTTTTGACGTAGCAGCTCGCGACGATGTTGCTCTTCAACATTGGGACGATTAGATGTTTGGGGTTTGGCTTTTTTGATGGTTGTTGTAGTTTTCGGCTTTTTAGTCTTCAATGAAGCCGGTAGTAGGGCGTCCACTTCTTCGTCCGAAAAATCCGAGTCCAGAGATTCATTATTATCAGAATCAACTTCTCCAGATAAGAGCTGCTCCAAAGGCATATCCTCTGGGTTCACTGCGGGCTGCTTACGCTTTTTGTTTTTCTTCTTGTTTCCTGCCTTGGTCTTGGATTCTTTTTGCTTTATGGCCTCAGCCACCAGCTTTTTACCTTCGGTTTTGCTGGAGAAGAATAAGCGTTTGTTTTGTTTCTTCTCCTCTGATTTCTGCTTACGCGCTTCCTTACGGGTCAATTGGATGGGAGCTGCGCGCTTTTGTTTAGTTTTATTTTTCTTAAGTTTCACCATTATTATTGTTGACTAAATCTCTGATATTAATGTTATTAAAAGGGTACGGTGTGTTTTCACACGTGCTCCAAATGTAAACAAACACAGAGGTGCAATTTGAGGTAGTTTTTGTTTTGCCGGCTGTACCATGATACACTGAGAAAGGTATATTATAGCAATCAGCTGATGGGATATTTTAAGCAGTCTTTTTCTGGAAATTTTTTTTAATGCTATATTTACCGTTTATTGAGCTTTCTTTGGTAAAAAATCAAATAAATAAGGAAAATTCGGAAATTAAATATTGCTTCAATCGACTGTATTTGATACCAAAAACCAACCAATTAACGACAATTTGCTTTCGGTGAAGTGTCACTACCTTTTTTATTACATCATAGCTTTTGCTACTATTCATCATTGCAAAACAGCTGATATCAATAAAAAATACACAACAATTGAGCGACAGAATTTCATATTATTTTTACATTTCCCTTGAGTATTAAAACAAAGATTCCACTGAAAAGAAATAATTTTGTGTACTTGCATCATGTCTTCTCGCTGGTACCCCATCTATCAACGCGGTAATCCACAATTGCGCGTTTTTCTGCCAAACTTCTGGATGAAACTTATTCGGCCGGCAGAACCGCAACCAAAAAATGTCGCCACATTCTCGGTATCAATGGAAATGACTAAATATGATGTGAAAAGCTATTTGGAGAAGATCTACAAAATTCCAGTCATGGATGTGCGTACACGCATTGCTTTGGGATCGACAAAACGTGATACACACTATGGTTATGTGACCAAAAACGATGATATGAAGATAGCTTATGTAACTATGGTGAGTTTTCGGATTGTTTCCTTGCCTCTTTGAGACTTGACGATTATTCCGTTTCATTAACAGCCAAAAGATATGGAGTTCACATTTCCCGATTTGTTCTCAAAGAAAGAGGAAGCCAAGAAAACGGACGAAAAAGCTATGGATGATTCAAAGGAAGGTTTTAAGAAATTCTTGGATCGCAACAAAAAACGTCCCGGAACGCCTGGATGGTATTCAATATAAGTGTAGTGTTTTTAGTAAATAAATTGGAATGTTGGTTAAACCAATGTAAGCTTTAGTTTTTTTATTTAACACACAGACTGCAATGATGGGCAAACTTTGGTCAACTCAGTTTTATCGTTTTCATACGCGGATTAGCTATTTGCAATTCGACAATATTTGAACTATATATAGAGAAACTACTTGGATTAAATACATATTACATTTGATTTAAAATAACGGAAGTGAGCGGGGATACAAAATCGAACTGATGAAATGCCTCTTCGTTTCTGTAAATGAATGTAGTTGTTTTTTTTTTGTCATTTCCTTTTAAAATCTGCATTATAATACAAAAATGATGTGGTGGTGAAAAAAATTAAGAAAATCCTAATTTTTGGTAAAATATTAACGTGAATTCTAAAATGGTATTTGCAAAATGGTTGCATTTTCACAAACATTTCCATGAGGATTTTATATATGACTTTAAATATATAGATCAATTGATCTCTGATAAGCTATCCAATTTTTAGGGATGACGAAACATTGTACCAATTCGTCGGCTCAATGCAATTTTGTTCCATACGCCATTTTGTATGATCGGAGAAAAACACAATTTCTTGTTTGAGAAATAATGGGACTAAACAGTCACACACTTTTTATTTCATAGGGTTCCCAACAGTGTTTGAATGATTCTCATGCATTTCTATGCCATTATATTCAAAATATGCAAATTATAACAATTTTTGTACATGGTATTATGGTCCATATCCACTTTTGTTTTAATACTTTTTCGTATTTGTATTACATGAACCACAAAGAGGGTCGTCATGGAAGGAAAGTAATTTACATATTGTGATCGAAAGAACGCAAAATACTGATTCAAGACATAGAACAAAAATATCAATATTATTTACCGTTAGTCAGAGTTAAATAGATTTACCCTAGCAATCGAAAACTAGATGAGATAAAAAAATTATTGCAGATTATAAAAGAGCATGCTTGAAACTTAACTAATCCTAACTAAAAAACTCAAAAATGGCGTATGGACCAAAATAGCATTAAGCCGACGATTTGTCAACAGAGAGCGAACATTTTCTTATAGTTTTTCAAAGTCAGGACATAGAATATATATTATCTAATATTAATTTTCAGAAATTACCAATACCAGATTAAAAGACAATTTGGTTCTATAATCAATACAACAATTTAATGAAAACAATTACCTTACAGAAATTGCCTCTAAAACGTTATTCGTTCAACAAGTAATATATATAGTATCTCAGAAGCAGATTTACCAAAAGAAAGCAACAAATTTTGAAAAGTTTAGTCTACTTCAGAAGTACACGGCTGTGCTTTTTTATGGTTTAATTGTGTGCACCACACATCAAATAAATAAAATATTACGAAGAGCTCCTGCCATCACATTTTATTTGTTGTCCTCCACGGTTTTGTCAATCCAAGCCCTCAATTTATCGGTGTCCTGTAAACCAACCATCCGATTGACAACTTTTCCACCCTTCATGGCCATCAACACAGGTACAGCAGCTACATCGTAATCCAATGCCAATTCGCTGTGTTCATCGATGTCCACTTTGGCCAATTTTATCGAACCAGCTTTCTCGCCCACAATCGTTTCTATGCGGGGTGTCAACATTTTACATGGATTACACCATCTACAATGTAACAAGGATAATTTCGTTAGCACAAACTTATATAACTAC
Source organism: Eudasyphora cyanicolor (assembly GCA_963930755.1). NCBI lineage: Eukaryota > Metazoa > Arthropoda > Insecta > Diptera > Muscidae > Eudasyphora > Eudasyphora cyanicolor. The sequence continues at coordinate 138,056,731 of OZ005735.1, forward strand.
AACAAGCAAAATAGTTCTCCAGAAAACTTCAGTCAAATCTTACGTAGCAAAGAAGTCGACAATCACCACCTTATCACTTTTCTTGACCCTAGTATCGAAATCTTCAATGCTTTGAACTTTGAAAATTTCATTTTGCACATTACTAGTGGTAATTAGGCGTTGGGTCGTCACACGGGGAACAAGGGTTTGTCCGGCTTTCTGTAAAACGCTGCGCAACATTATTGCAATTTGGTCCTAATTTTTCACCTGGGGAGGGAAAGGCAAAGAAAGTCGAAAATAATTAGCATTCTACGCACTTTTTACTTATTTATATAGCTTACTTATTCCTGGAAATATAATGAAAGAGTGTGTACAATTATCGTGTCTTTGTTTTTGTTACCGACAATATCGATGACTGAACGTAAACAGCTGATCAGAGGTTGCCTGTGATTCACAAAAAAAGCTTTCGCCTATATCTAATTCGTACGTCAACGTAGGCGTATTGTTAAAAAATTTTTGTTTGTATTAGGAATGGACGAGCGAAAGCGTACGAAGTTTGTCAAATTCTTCGTACGCTTTCTCACGCATGTAAATGAAGCCCTATAAAATTATTCTGATGGTGTTTTCTTTTGTGCCAGAATATGCTTTTTTTCTGACTTTCGCTCCATAATTTTTTTTGTTTTCGTTTGTAAAAAAACGCTGCTCCTTGAAGGGGTTTAGTTTTCTTTTGTAAGAAATGTCGCACTTGCACGGTGCAAAAATGCAACATTTCAGGCCTATATTTAATTGAAGGGGTGGACGCTGCCCTACATAACAGATGTTTTTTCAGCGTCGAGCAAATATCCTAAATACCCGCGTGTGTACGTGCGTGCGATTCTGACCATAAAAAATGCAGCAGTACAAGAGGGTGTAGGTGACAGTATAAAAATGCTGCTCTCTGACCGGGCAACATCTTTTTAGAACAGAAAACGCCATAAGATAATGTTTTTAAATTTTGACACCCTGTGGCAAATTCTAACAAATTGTACACATCAAAACGATTTGTCAGGTGATTTTCGAGAGAGAATTAGCATTTGAATCGCAAATTTTTTCCAAAACTCGTCATGAAAACCGCGAACTTCCGATCAATCGGAACGTTACAACCGACGAAATCGATGAGTGTGTCGGCATCATGACCACCGCTTTCAGCGACACTATGGAAGAGAACATTCCTCGAATGAACTTCAGCCATAGAGGACTTCGAAATCTTCCACCCCATATAATTAATTTTATACGGGAGAAGAAACACCTTCGAAGGATTTTACATCGGTCGGAAGACCCTGTCCGATATCCGACCTTAAAAGCCGAAATTCGAAACCTAGATGCAATTATTCAGGGCCAAATCGCTGACTTCTAGCGCTCACATTGGACTGCCTTCCTGCAATCCATCAGAGTAAACAACTCAACATTCAGACAAGTAAAAGGTGCAGCCGGTCTAAAAACCCGATCACCTGTTTCAGCCCTGGCATTAATGGCATTTTCATATCTGATGATATGGGTAAAGCGAATCTTCTCGCTGCCAGCGTTCAGTTGTCTGGGACTTCGAACCAGACTGGAGACAACACAGTCAATGACTTCATTGATAGTGAAGTTTCCGAACTGAACGACTTGAGCCCAATCCTCAACTTCGATGAAGAACTCACCGGGAACGATCTGGCGAAACGTTGGCTTTGTGACACCTCAAGATCGGAGAGGCCTCCATCGATCAGCCGGAGTTGACGGAATTCCAGATATTGTCTTGAAAAAGACCAATATAATGATCTGGACATTTTTTTCCATCATTTTCAATCATTGCTTAAACTTGGGATATTACCCCAGCGCTTGGAAGGAATCACTAACAAACTATTAACAATTCTAACAATCTAATTAATAACACTGTGATACAAAATCGAACTTTCCGAATGGGAATGGTATTTGACCAAATGCAAATTAAAGTTGACATTATCCATAACAAAACCTTCAAGGGTTTTTTCAGATTTTTTTTTACACGCATTTGAAGTTGGTGATTTTGGAACGCTGTCTAACAAGAAAAGATCATTAAAAATTTGATAAAATATTTATTTTTATTATCATGGAAAGTTGTGGTATCTTAGTCCGGATTTACACTAAGCAAGTTTTTTCAGCAGCTTATCATCAAATTCTCTTTTGAACTCACGAAGAACTCAAAACGTTCAGGGAGAGTTTTTTCCTCCCTCTTGCCGACTGCCCCTCTCTCCAACAAAACGCCGATAATCTGCTGAACATTCAGCCAGTGTAAATCCGGACTTACTATTTTTGGGGTCGAGGAATTCATTTATTACCCACAACTCACACTAGATGGCGCTGACATACAAATGTTGCTATTTCTAGCCGATTTTCATAGAAAAAACGGTTCAAAACCGCCAACTTCGAAAGCGTGTAAAAAAAATCTAGTACTGAACTGAAAAAACCCTAGAAGGTTTTGATATGGATAATGTCCACTTTCATTTGTAATTGGTTTCATCCCATTCCCATTTTGGTTGTTGCACTGTGTAATTAGCCTCCTTCAGACAATTGGCAACTTCCCCCAATATTTTTAAATGTTCGTCGAAGTCACCTGAGATCACCGCACTGCATTATCCGGAACTAGTATAATGGCCGCCCGAGAACAGTGAAGGCTTACTTTCCTCTTCTAATTCCACTTGCCAAAACGCGTATTTGAGATCTATGGTACTAATATATTCTGCAACGGATATACATCTTTGATTGTTAATTTATTCAGCTTCCGGGCATGCAGGCAGAATCGATTTTTTCCGGGTTATCTCACAACTGTTACAACCCGATTACTCCACAGACTTTCGCTTTCTTCGATTACTGTAACATGTTGTATATTTCTTGATATACAATGGCCTAAACCGCAGGAGACATGGGATAGTGGCGATCTTTTACGGGGACTGCCCCTTCCACAAGCTTTATCGTATGTTTTTCTTAATTAGTTTTTCCTAACCCTTTTTCCTCGAAGGTATCAAAAATGTGGATGATCATCCTGCAATCTAGCTTGTTGTTCATTTGTTAATATATGCGGATTCAGTTTATGTTCCATGCTTTCACATATTCCTAACTAACTATTAACTATTCCAGGCGCTAGCTTAAATTTCCTCCAAAAATCTATTCCTAGATATAACACCTGGTTCAAATCCGGACGCAGATACAGTTCGATGTCCTCCGTTATATCTTTATACTTCAAAGTCAGTTTCACTTTACCTAAAATTCTGTGTTCCTTTCCACCCGCTGTCTTGACATTGCTAAATTTGGTCTTCATGGTACAATTTAAGTTGTCCATTAGCTCTCGGCAACCATTTCCTAGAACACTAACTGTAGCCTCTGTATCCAAAAGTCCTTTCATTCTAATTCCATGAACATCTACGTCTGCAGAAATCCTTTGGTCTTGAAGATCACAGGCTGTTTTGATCGAATCTATTACCATTTTCATTAATCTTTTCTTTTCGGCAAACTTCTGACGAACTTTTGGTATCTTGTTAGTTAGGGTTTCGTTATTTGGAATATTCTGGGACGGATTTCCTCATATTTCTGTTGTCTGACTTCAAGTGGTAAGTAATGACGCATCTCTGGGTTATATTTATCGCTATTAATTTCTAAAAACTATTAAAAACTTCTTTTTTGGTGAACTCTTTCGAATTGGGTTGGATTCGTTCACTTATTATTGTTGTGTCTCGGGGTTCTCGCGAGGACGTGGCCCCTGCATTTTTCACGCCCGTTTTGCGGTTTTCCTGCTGGCAAACTGGTCATATCGGAGTGATAATACCGGGTTTCCCACATTTATAGCAGAATAAACTTCTAATCCCTAAATCCATGCCCTGATTTCCTGCAATTCCAATATGTTATAGAATTACTAAAATGTCGATTCACTTGTATCGCGACTACCGACTCCAATTCTGATATTTTAATATTACCATCAGATAAATATTCCGCCGTATCGGCGTAGATTTCGCTTACTTGTCGACTTGGCGCGGTGGTGGTACCATACTTCTCATTTCGCGTCTAGAGAAGTTCTTCTCGGCCTTATTACATTCAATTTTAAGGTGCTCTACTGAGGACATTTGAATTGGATATACTATGAGGCCGATATTTTCTTTTACGTTTTTCATCATGATTTTTATCATATCGTATTCTGAAATTGGTTGTACCAATTTGGATCTAAATTGGTACAACCAGTTTCATTGGGTTGTTGTTTTCGTTGGGCCATGTCGGTTAATATTTCAAAGTTGGAGCGCGTCGACTGATACTGACTGAGGAGACAATGCTTCCATTCCTCCCAATCTCTAAATCTATAAGCATTTTGCGATAGCCAGTACCAAGACTCAGCTGGCCCAGTTACGATCAAAGGGAAATCTCGTATGGGATACAATATTGTCTTTGAAATTGTTCCAACCGATATACAAAGTCTTCCACGCTTAAACCGCAATAAGTACCATCAAACAAAAGTCCTAATTTGTCAATTCTTATTCTTATCTTTCCCGATCTAGGCTAACAGATTGGACAGTGCCGCGGTTGGCTGAAACACCGTTACTAACAACGCTATGCTCGTGTGGCGAAGAGCCTGTATCCATTGGCATAGTTTGATTATCTAACCCGTTTCCATTATGCATTGCACCTGTGTTTGGACTATTTCTCAGATTAGGCGAATGTTGGTGAGCTGTGAGATTGGTCACTTCTCTAATTGCCCTTGACAAATTATTATAGTTTTCTTAATATCCCCCATTTCGCTCTGAACAGTTTGAACCCGGTTCTCGGGGGTCTCTGGATCGCTAAAGTTTCTCCCTGAAGTGGACACTGGGTATGACATTACCGTCTAACGTATTTCCTCCCGACGTTCCTTGAAGGTATACCGGAACTAGTGTATTGGTTCCGTAGGACCTGTAAACTGCTCGTCCATGGTTGCTCCTTCTTCAGTCATTTCGTCGGTACGTTCTTTTCGCCTTTGCTCTTCCACACACTGGATGGATCTATTTAGGTCAAATAACACGGGTCTCCTTCTTTTTTGCTTAGTTTGCGCGCGAGTTTTTACGCCCATTACTTTTTATACGATATAATCAAACATCAACCTACCACAAAAAAATGCTTTTGCACAAATTGTATATAATTAGTCTTATTTTGTCTGAGTATATACATAGTTTCTATAAACCTTATCTTTCATTTAATATACGGGATGGTGAGCTTGAGTTGCGATGTGTGCGGTTTTGTTTCACTATGATTCTCTTCTGAGCGACTCTATTGAATATGATAAGACATTATTAAAAAAGGAACAAAACTCATTGTCTTTGCCATGTTAGTTTCTTCCCTAACATGCTCAAATATTTTCAATTGGCTGATACTACAGTCCTCTAGTACTCCTCTAGAGCGGTTATCAGTAGATATTTAGTCAAAACCTAACTACAAACGGATTTTAATAATTACTTTCAAACTTCGAATAACGTGTGCTAGTAGTCACATATCGCTAGGAATATGCACGTCACTACGTTTTCTCTTTATGTATAGATCATTATAATTTCTCTTCTCCAGCTTCAAAGTGGTTGGGAAGACTCCAAACTTCTTCACTTTTGATTCTAAAACGAATGCTGGACTATTGTATCATATCTAATGGTCTATTGTTTCATGTTTCGATGTCATACGTTTTCAATTAATCCACGGCATGAAAATGCCGGGTTTCTTCCGTTTGGGCGCCATATTTTTACGGTAGCCTCTATGCGACAGAATGATAAAACTATGCCCTAGCCAACTCGGTCTCCTCCAGGGGCGGTTCCCTCCCATCTATCTATGTCCAAGGTCCGCATCAATAAATATTTTGCAGCACAAAAAAAAACTCTAACAACAAACCCATATCCTACTGAGTCGGGGAGCAGTTGGTATTTTCCAGCCGCCCTCCCTACCGTGGTTTTATTACTATATCCCTTCCTATCTATATCTAAAGGTGGGTACTATGTTTTTTCAGCTTGAAAAAATTCCACAAAATGTTATTTCAAGTTGAAAAATGGAAAGCTTTTTTACAAAGTCGCATTGCATTTTTGAAGTGTGTGTGTCGAAATGTCACTTTTATATGAATGTGTGTGGTATAAGAATGTTCATTTTTTCCTTTTTGCTTTTTTTGAAAACAAACACGAGTTTAAATTCTAATCAATAAACAATTAAATGAAATAATGCCGACTTATAAAATAGTTAATTTAAATTGCAGAAAGGAAATATTGATGAAGATCATTGTGCAGTTATACATAAATTATTTATTTTGTGTTGATACGATGGCGATGCTTGTGAGGCATCAGAAGCCAGGTTACAAATAACAAAATAATTTCCTACTGTTGTACGAATATAAATAAATAAAATTATGTTTTGATGAACCGAAAAGATGTTTTATTATTATTTTTAAGGATTTACATTACATATAGTTGTTGACATATATAAATTAAACTTCCATCCATCAACGGAATTTCTTCTGCCAACTCCTATGGCTGGTAAGAACTCACTATTTTCTTTATAACCATTTAAAAACGAGATCACAGGCACTGCCCAATTCCTTTGTCCTACTGCTTCGGTAGCGTTAGCCGTCCACAAAGTTTTTCAAGGCTTTTCGTCACGATAGTTCTGAACACACAATATTTTCCGTCATTTGCATTAGTTTTCTTTATTTCAGATAATTTAATTTAGTATTCTTTATTAGGAAATGTTATTGCTAATATTTACAACAGTTGAATTTCTCGCGGACAAATATGAATATAAATAAATAGGAGTGCAATGCTTGCGGCTTCAATTTGTTGCGGCGTTCAATTAATTTGTATCGGCGCAAAATGTCAATTTCTCACGTTGAAAAAACATAGTACCACAAATGAAAAAATTTCACTCATATTTTCACAACTTTGTTTTTTGTATGGGATTTCAGCGTGAAACCGGAACATATGTAGTACCGTGCTTAATGGAGCTCTCTTAGAATATGTTCTGATGGTAATTATGCGTCAATCTGACACCGCTAAACTAAATAAAAAACAGTTATTTGTAGGCCCTAGTACATCAAATCGACGAGAAAAAACGTATATGACGAATAAAGTATAGAACAAACACAAAACAAAAAACTAAATCTAAATGATGGATAAAAACAAATACAATACGATAACTTAAATGTTATTTTTTTTTACTTGGGCCTTATTTTATAGCCAACATAATTGTCCAGTATGGGTATACGCTTCTATAGGCGTGTTTTCGTTACATCATAGGTGCTTAATTTGTATGGGGAGCTAAGCACTTTTAAGAATTATTAGTTCCCGATGAAGTTTGGTGTCTTAATCGAGTATGGTGTTCCAGATTGGACATCCTATATTTCGCAGTATGGCATATCTTTTTTGGAGAGAATGTTGTCAATTATTGTGAATTAACGGGAAGAAGAAGAACAGAAATGGAAAATTATTTCAATATTTGCAAAAAGAGTGTAAACAATTGAACATAGAATAGTAAATTTATGTTTTATAAATACTTTTCACGAATTTTTTGTCTGTTTCGCACTGATCTTTCTTCGGAACTCGTGACATCATTGTTACCAGATTGTGGAAATCCGCCACCTGCCGCTTATGTGCCAGTTAGTGGAAGTCAGTTGTTTTCGTTACAAAGTGCTAAACTAAAATTGCTAGCTTGTAACGAAAACATGCCTTATGTGTGGATATGAGCACATCCGGCTCTATTAACATTTCAATTTTTTTGGTTTAAGTGACAACTGATACCTCTGTTATATATACGAGTGCATGTTTGACACTCTTGTATCATTTATTCAGTTAAAATAGTGTTGTTAGGCCAAATGTTATAAAATTGTCTTATTATTTACTTTCTTACGGACAAAACACCGTAAATTAAATTTTGAAAAAGTAATCACAACTAATACAAAGAACTGGGTTCGAGGCAGAAGTCAAGAAAAAAACAGCTTTGTCTTACAAAAAATTAAGAAGCGGTTGGAATTCTGTAATACCCGCGTAAATAGAAGGATTGGTGGCTGGAAAAGTGTTATATGCCCAGTTTAAACAAATATTAACAGTTTCCAATCCGATGGGAATTAATACTACTGGCGACGGCCTTATGAAAGTATTCATAAACCCTCAAGTCAAGCAAACCGTTAAGCATGGAGGAGGAAGCTTATGATATGAGGATATTTTGAAACCAAATTTACCGGATTTTGCAGAGGTGAGTCATTACCCTGAGGAGGATGTTGTGTTTCAGCAAGACGTGTATCCCAGCATACTTCCAAAATAGTGAAAAATGGTTGTGGTAACATAAATTTCTACTTCCAGAATGGCCAGCAAGAGTTTCGACCTAATTCCAATTGAAAATTTGTGGGCTGTGGTCAAAATGTGGTTGGGGTTATGTCAACGTGCTGTGTATCCGGGTGAAGCATTAATGGAGTGATATTATAAATGAAATAAGCCAAAACCTAGTGGAAAGTATGCCCAAACGAGTGCAAAGCGTAATGAAAAACAAAGGACGATGAACTAAATGCTAAAACATCTGATATTAAATGTAATAAAAATTAAGTGCAAAACTGAGTGCATCCAAAATTTCATCTATGATATTCACTGATATTCATATGATGATATTCACTAGAATAAGTGTATAGCTTTTTAAACAATAATTTTTGTTTAGCAATAAATAAAGTATATTTGTTGCAAATTTTGTGACGTTTGGACTAAAGATACTGTTTTCACAAAATAAAAATTGAAAAAGTATCATACATGTATTCGGTTATGCTCCCCACTGTACATGTATGAGTGTACAACAGATATTCATTTAGTCCCCATCAGCGTTGCCGTTTTGGTCATTTCCGACCAAATTTGGTCGGATGGATTTGGTTTTATTCCAGAATATTTTATTCGTTTTATAATACAGAATAATTTGAAGTTTAATATAAAAAAAATACTGAATGTTAAAGCCTTTCACCGTTTGGAATACTCTCAAATGTCGATTGTGAATCCCAAATTTTTGTTGATCGCTGGAAGCAGTATCGATTGAAGTAGACGAATATATTGTAATAAAAATTAGTTTGAAAATATTTATTTCTGGTTCGACAAATGTTGTTTATAGTTGTCTAAAATATCTGCCCAGGGGAAAGAATTGTTGCTTTCACTCCTGTTCTGTATTCCGAGATCGGATTTAAATCGACATTTTGGTTGATAAATCTCACCATAATTGCGAAATTTTATTTATGTGCCGTAAGCTTATAGTAAATATTATTGACAAGTGTTGATGTGTAAAGTATGGCCCATCTGAAGTCGGAAATATGTGCGTATTTTACTTTTATCAATATTAGTGGGATATATCAGAACAATGTTCTTGGGGTTTATATAGTTGAAGAATTTCTTTTAATTTATACACATTTATACATCCAAATTATAACTTGATTTTTTGCCACATTAGGACGAAAATGTAACAAAAAAGACTATATTGAAACATGGGGATTTGGCGAAGATACTTAGGCTTAAAATATAAAAAAATTGAAAACAACGATTTATAAAGATATATTAAGATTTAGAAATATTCCTATCATTTAAACGAGAAATACAAGAAATTTTTCATATTATAACATTGAATGCGATCCATGATGTTGGGTATATAATTATACTTTTAAGACGGGTCACATTTCTACTTGTTTTAAATTACTTTTCAGTATTTTTATATCTAGTTTACATATTGTTTATTATAACTAGCATATTTTTTATGTTAATTAACTTTTCCAAAAATTCCAAGTTTCATCAAAATCTGAAAATATTGTCACCAAACTTTACCAGATACCAACTACTTTAATTTTAAAAATTTGGTCGGCTACAACGGATTTTGGTCGATTTTAGAGAAAATTTTGGTCGGAAAAAAATTTTTGCAGTGGCAACACTGGTCCCCATTTACATGGTACTTTTTTTAAGTAACTTATCGACTTATTCTCTTTTGAAAAAGTATTTACGTTCACACACGTACTTTTTTTCAATACTTATACTTATTTTCATTTGTTTTGTTTCGGCTTTTCCTGTGTGAATTGTTGTTGTTTCCAAGTGCGAACGAAAAACACAAAACGTTCACACACGTACTTTTTTCAATACTTGTACTTCCATTTGTTCTGTTTCGGCTTTTCCTGTGTGAATTGTTGTTGTTTCCAAGTGCGAACGAAAAACACAAAACGATGAGTACGAGTACGGCATACTTTTTTTCCCCGTTTCCGACTGCCTCTCTCGCCCACAAAACGCCGATAAGTAAAAAGTATCAAGTAAATGCAGACTAAGAGGCGACGTGAGGCGTCGAGGAACTTTCCTCCAGACGGACGGATTTCACTTTCGCAAATTCGTATATTTCGGCAATTTCCGTATACAACAATTAAGTTTTCTATCCTACCTTGACCGTTTGTAACATTTTGTGACCTCTATGTACTTTTTCCTGTGGATCCGGATCTGTTCAGGTCTCTCAGTGTACCTTTTGTGGCCTTTGCCTTAGTTTTTCCTCACTTCCTCCAAATAAAGGGGATCGCCTCCTGGTGCTCAGGAGGTTGTCTGTAAGTTTTTACACATAATTTACAAATTTAGCACAATCCCTAGGATCAACGATGTAATCTAAAACTTAAGTTTTTTATCTGTTTGGATTTGGTTTTTATCTTCCCGCTTATTTGATCACCAATCTTAAAGCACATGAAGACAATCTGTTGGATCTTTGTTTGAAATTAACATAAGTTTCTTTTCCACTTCACAAAATTCAAATTCTAATTGCTGATCTTTCATTTGTTGAGCTCTTTCAACACAACGACTAAACTTTTTGCACCCTATTCTATTCTATTTTCAATTATTTCCAACAGAAGACATCGTTGTCGAGGGTAGCCATATTAATGAGCTTTTCGTCTCATTTTTTGGCATTCTCTATTTGACCTTTTCTCACAATTCGTCTCATGACATTCATCATTTCACTATTTTCCCAACCGCTAATCAGGCTTCCCTGCCAGAATGGATGCATTCCCATTGAAGGGACATGGATGCATTCCCATTGAAGGGACACCCCCCCCCCCCTCCACTAACCCTGCGAAAATCATAGAAACGGCTGGTCAATCATTGTGGCAGGCAATGAGGCCGCTATATAGAAAATAAAACCAATTTTGTTATTTTCAACGTTTTTTATTTGTAGTAGTCAGTTATTTTGGTTTGAAGTACATTTTCCCACTTTTCTTCTTCAATATAATTTTCTAAAACTTTTAGAGAAGTTAATACAGTATTTGGTACGTTGGTTTTCATTTCCAAATAGGTACGGAAACGTTCAACTGATGAAGAAAGTTGTCCATATGTGGGTAACGGTTTCGCAATATCGGCAGATTCTTCTTCGTATTTAATGAATCTGTTAAAAGATAAATAATAATGTACATCAGAAAATTATTAGCCAGATTTTTTTATTATTATTTCTTTACCTGCGATAGCTGGTGCTCCAAAATTTTCTTGAACACTTTCGAGGATTTCTTCGTCGGAAGGGTTGTCTGTGGTAATGGCATCACAGTCAACATTGATGTAGTCTTTAAATGTTGCATTAATATTAGCAACTGTTTTAAATGAAGACTCTAAAAATGCGAAGTGGGATAGTGGTAGATAGTCTTCTTCGTCCCAAAGCATACTGTTGTTCGTTGTGGTGCCAACTTTTACAAATCCTGCTTTTCTAAAACAGTTTGCAATTGTCTCGGATTTCACATTGACATTCCACACTTTGCTTAAGTTTCGTATGGCATCCAGCAAATTTATGGGCGTGGGAGGTTCTTTCTCCTCCATTTGTAACAAAATGTTTGTCAAAATGCGTTTTCTGTAATGTTTCAATGTTACAAATTATGCCCTGATCCATTGGTTGAAGTATCGAAGTCATGTTGGGTGGGAAATAAGCAATTTCAATATTTTTCAATTGGTCCTTAACATCCCTCGGGTGTGCATCGCAGTTGTCAACAAAAAGCAAAACGTTTCTTTGTTGAGAAGCAAACTTTCGGTCCATTTTCAAGAGCCATTTCAAAAAAAATCTCGCTTGTCATCCATGCTTTCGTATTAAATTCATAATCCACGTCTAGAGATTTGATTCCTTTGAAGCATCTCGGATTCTTGGCCTTCCCTATAATAAGCAATTTAACTTTCTCCGATCCGGTCATATTGCATGCCACCATAACAGTGATCCTCTCTTTGCTGTTTTTCCCCCCAAAACACTTCTCATTTTTAAACGCCATCGTTTTATTTGGTAAGCACTTAAAAAACAAACCCGTCTCATCGGCGTTAAAGATGTCGTTTTCGTCATATTTTTCTAACAATTTTGGCAAGACATTCGTCACCCATTCATCTCGAGTTGGCGGTAGATAAGCTACTGAAAGGAATTCCAAATTGCTTAGCAATATCTTTTTTTGAAGCTTCTCTCTTTACAATTTCTTTTATGATCAATAGCTTTTTTTCCACAGTAAAGCACGGTACTATGTTCGCGTTTCACGGTGAAATCCCATACAAAATCCAAAGTTGTGAAAAAATGAGTGAAATTTTTTCATTTGTGGTACTGTGTTTATTTCAACGTGAGAAATTGACATTTTGCGCCGCTACAAATTAATTGAACGCCGCAACAAATTGAAGCCGCCAACATTGTACTCCTATTTATTTATATTTATATTTGTCCGCGAGAAATTCAACTGTTGTAAATTTTAGCAATAAAATTTCCTAATAAAGAATACTAAATTAAATTATCTGAAATAAATAAAACTAATGCAAAGCTTTGGAACGGAAAATAATTATGTATATGGAATAAACGAGAAGAACGACATTCCAATTATAGCAAAGCAAAAAATGTGGAAAACACTGGAAGGACATGTAACTATGTATATGTAATAATGTGGAATTTGTCTTGTAAATACATATGTACATTTACGTTTGTATGTTTAGAACAATCGTGACGAAAAGCCTGGAAAAACTTTGTGGACGGCTAACGCTACCGAAGCAGTGATGATGCCTGTGATCTCGTTTTTAAATGGTTATAAAGAAAATAGTGAGTTCTTGCCAGCCATAGGAGTTGGAAGAAATTCCGTTTATGGATGGAAGTATAATTTATATATGTCAACAAATACAATGTAAACCATTAAAAATAATAATAAAACATCTTTTTCGGCTCATCAAAACATCATTTTATTTATTTATATTCAACATCATTTTATTTATTTATATTCGTACAACAGTGGGAAATTATTTTGTTATTTGTAACATTGTATTCCACTGGCTTCTGATGCCTCACAAGCATCGCAATCGTATCAACACAAAATAAATAATTTATGTATAACATTAGCACAATGATCTTCAACAATATTTCCTCTCTGCAATTTAAATTAATTATTTTCTAAGTCGGCATTATTCCATTTAATTGTTTATTGATTAGAATTTAAACTAAACGTGTTTGTTTTTAAGAAAAGCAAAAAGGAAAAAAATGCACATGCTTATACACTCACACATTCATATAAAAGTGACATTTCAACACACACACACTTCAAAAATGCAATGCAACTTTAGTAAAAAACCGTTCCATTTTTCAACTTGAAATAATATTTTGTGGAATTTTTTCAAGGTGAAAAAACATAGTACCCACCTTAATACTTATGCGCGGAGTCATTTTACAACTTACGGTCGCGATATGCAAAGGCAAACTGATAGCGACTGCAAGAAATGTGACAGATGGTAATGATTCCAGTTTCCCAAATTACACGGGGGTTCCCCAAAATACACTTTCAATTTTATGGTAAATATGTAAACGATTCAAAGCATCAGTCTATGCTTGTGCGTTGTGAACGCAACAAAGTACACACAGAGCAACAATAACAACACCAATAACACACAACAAATCGACTTCGTTATATGGAGATTGGAAACGCTTCAATCTTGAAGTTACGGTCGCAAAAATACTTCGTTATAAGGAAAAATTCGCTATAGGGAAATTCGGTATATGGAGATTATAATACACTCAAAGTAGTCTCAAAACACAGTGTTCTTAAAATTGCTTCGTAATAAAGAGAAATTCGTTATATAGGAGTTCGTTATAGAGAGTTTCGACTATAATTAGTTCCAACATTTGACATGTAAACAAAAAGTTTGACAACCAAAATGAATTCATGAATTAAATGATCCCATTCCGAAGAAAATCGATGCATAATTTAAAAAGTAGTAGCCAATTTAGTAAGGTTTTAACTTCAAAACTTTCTTATCGGCGTAACATTTACAAAAACAAACTTTAAAAGCTAAGAATGGATATTTAGGCGTTTTTTGATGATTAGAATCAATGCATTAAAAGAGAAACCCAAGAAAAAAGATTGTTTTTGTTGACCGGTGTACCAGATAGATCAAATAAAATAGTACTGAAACGGTCGTGAGGATACGTTGGTACTTTTGAAAGTGAAAAGGTACTGAATAAAGTACTAACTTTTTCCATCCCTGCTTGTTGTGCGACTTTGTCTGTTCCGAAAAGATTTTACGTGCGATTTTGATAAAATCGGGAGAGAATCAAATGCAAATTCTCAACTGAAAGTCACGTGACAGACCGTTTAGATGCAAACCGGCCCTTAGTCTAGATTCACACTCGGCAATTTTTTGCAAGCAAGTTCAAAGCTTGTAGGAGAGAGATGCAAAGAGCTCTTTCCCCCTGCCTCTTTCTCCCACAAACTTTGACACTTTTGGAAAAAATTTCCGAGTGTGAATCTGGACTCATCATCAAATTCTGTTTTGAACTTGTACGAAGAACTGAAAACGTTCAGGGAGAGTTGTTCCCCTTCGCCGACTGCCTCTCTCTCCATCAAAACACCGGTAATCTGCTGAACATTCAGCCAGCGAATGTCGGGACTTAGTTGCTATTCACACGCGCGGAAAGTTAAGCCGATTATCGGCGTTTTGTTGGATAGAGGTATTCGGAAAGGGGGGAGAAAAAAACTCCCCCATATTCGGACTTCTCGGGCTAAACCTTTTGTGTTTTTCATTCGCACTTTGAAACAACGACAATTCACACAGGAAAAGCCGAATCAACAGTACGCCGTGTGAACATAAACGCAATTTTAAAAAGGAATTAAAGATAATCTGCTTAAAAAATTATCCCCGTGCGATTCACGAGTTACTACTTAATTACCTTTTTCAGTACTTTTCCACTTTCAAAAATACTAACGTACTCCCACGACCGTTTCAGTACTATTTTCTTTTATCCATTTACTGTCTACTTCTGCATCACATGAGGCAATTTTTTCCAAGCAAGTGTCAAAATTTGTCGGAGAGACAGGCAGACGAAAGAGCTCTCTCTCTCTTTTACAAACTTTGACGCTTGGAAAAAAATTGTCTCGTCTGATTCAGAACTTATAAATTATTTACATACGAGGTCTGTTTAATAGAAAGATGCGTTTTGAAAATACTCGGGCTACGCGCATTAGCGTGTATTGGCACACTTGTCTCGAACATATGTTCTTACCCGGGGTTGTGTGCCGCGCGTCCTTAACCTACCCGGGGCTTACACGATATAGTTTTGCGAAGATAATAGCAATACATTTACACTTTTTTACTAATACACTTGAAAAGCTTGTTTTCCACAGCAAAAAATCGCCGAACAAGCATAACGACCTTTTTCCACTTTGAAGCTGGGGTAGAACTCAGGGATACCAGGGTCGGTTAAACTATTCATATTTGACTGAGAGAGAGAAACACACTTTTCTTCTTTTCTTTTCAAAAACGTTATAATATGTTTTTCTAAACAATAATCACAATTTTCACAACACTAATATTGCTGGGTAGTATTCACAACACAAACTGCGAGATGCGTCGACGGCACCATAGGTGGTAAGGACGGCGTGGTACTACTTTCTCAGCAGCGATCTGATACACACAGGTGATGACCAGGGATTATCACACAAAAGACGGCAATAGCAACTTCTCACACACAAGTGACGGCAACGGCTAGTCACACTCAAGCGACGGCACCGATTAGTAACACAAGCTACGACGAATTACCTACAAGCTAATGTAGCGAGTCACACAAAAGCTACCAGGAACAGCTGCGAGTCACACACAAGCTACCAGGACAGCGGCGAGTTACACACAAGCCAATGTAGCGAGTCACACAAGCTACCAGGAACAGCGGCGAGTTAAGGTAAGTACAGACGATTTGCTGATCGGACAACATTGGCAGAAAAATGCAACCCTGTGAATTTACAACCGTGTGAACATACAATTTTTGTTTTGCAACGTTAGCAGAAGTCATTGCGAGATAATTTGCTGATTGTTATATGTGCGAAGTTGTAATGTGCGCCTTGTGAGGGTTAATAAAGGGATTTTTTTTTTAACGGATATTTGTATTTGAAATACCGGGAAGAAGGTTGGCAACAGCTGTTTTGTCAAAACAAACGACAGCTGACATTTAGTTTAGAGTGAAGGAGAAAAAAGGCAACAGGAAGAAAGTTCTGACAAGGAGAAGTTTCGTGGCATAAATGGCAAGAAGCTTCTTCCCTTTTTCTACCTTGATTTGGACCTGACCGGACGCAGTGGCTATTCCCCGGAGACCTAACCAAATAAAAAGTCTCAATATACGCGCAATTTCAAAATCGTTTATTGTTTTTGTGATTTAAAGTCTGTGAAATATACCATATTTGAAAACAAAAGACTTACAAACTAAGTAAAAGAAGTTTCCTAAAAGAAAGCTAAAAGAAATAATATGAGCTTAATTTGAGTTAACAAAAATTTGAAGTTAACAAAAGTTGAAAGTTAACAAAACTTTAGAACGACATAAAGAAAAACTAAAGTGCTATACATATACAAGAAAACAAATGTATAAATTTAAAACAAAGACAAATTAAAACAATAACTTTTTACAATACATAAACCAAGAAAAAAAACACTATTTGCACAAAACTAAAATATAAACGCGTGTGCGCCGCAACCAAGATAATCACAGCCACTTCATCAGGCGTCCGGTCCAACGAGGGAGTTCCAGCTTCGCATAGCCAAGCCTGGCATGCGACGGTAGGCCAAAAGTAGACAAACACTGCACACTTTTACCCCAACAGACAGACAGACCGACATCATATATCTATATTTGTATAAAAAAAAGGAATAAATTTGGATTAGGAGTGTTCAATTTCTGAGGTTTAAACAATTAGTTTTGTTACATACCTTTTTAAGTGGTTTTAGTGCACCAAAACATAGGGTTGAGCTCAGGCCTAGGTTAGGTGTCTTTTCTGTCTTAGGGCTCAGGGTTAGCCCCTTACTTTAATTGGTTTTTCCTCCTAATGAAATAGAACCAAAAAGACAACAATCATTGGTCGGTAAAATTTAATGAAAATAAAGACAAATATACATATAAAAAACTCATTCTACATTTACTTACCATAAAAACTTCCGGACAGACATATACAGACGACAGGAACTTTTGGTCATCCCAAACACGACTCAAACTGCTGGTCGCCGATCTCCTTTGGGTATCCTGTTTCCCTGCAAAATACCGAAGAAATAGAAGAATCCGAATATCCTGTTTTCTAACCTTACCTGTGAATCTGAATATTTTCCGGTGGTTTCGCCATCATCGTTCATCCGTGCCGAATGCTAACCTGAAAAGGAAAAGAGAAAGAAGAGATTAATTATTTGTAGTTTTTACTTTTTTTTGATAAATTGAAGTAAAATAAATCAAATTGATAAAATGTTAGAATAGTAAATTGCGCATTGTAACTTACATTTACTTTTGGTCATACTACGATTAATGTTGGAATCTTGAAATTTTCGAATAATTATGTAGATGCATTTCAGTCTGGCTTCGAGCCTATAAATAAATGAAGTATTGTCAAGAATTTTGAAAAGAAGAATAAGCATATTTTTAGAATGGAAGGCTAAGGGAGATATTAAAGGGTAAGTGTTCCACACGGCTAGAAAGGAGGGTGAAGGAGTCTGGGGTATTCCGGAAACATCGGACAACGGATACCATGGTTGGGGTGGGCAATGTCCAAGCACAAGAACATCGAATGTGCTTCCAAAACCAGAATAATGATATGACTGGGGATTTGAAAAGATACGTGATTCCTTTATTATTTGATCCAAAGGCTGATTGATATTTAGTTTTTGTCAACTACCTGAGGTGTTGTTGCTGACAAGAACCGCGCCCCTAGACTGAGCCACAGCCGGAGCTCTAACGCCAGCAACCAGCGCAAGTCAGCACAGCATCTCACTCCCAAAAGGTAGCAGTCTCGTCTACGGGACTACGACAAAATGGCGCCCGCAACATGGGGCCCGAGAAATCGGGTTAACCGATTCATTAAATAACTGCTACAACTCCTAGTGCGTCTATCGACTTTGGATATATCCTATATGACCCGGCTATAGGCCTTTTGACAGTTTTAGTCGCGTGCGGTAGGATAAAAAAGAAAATAGCGAACAGGGAGGGGTAGTAGGGTGCATCTTTTCCGACTGAACTGGAGACGGAAGTCATGAGCGAGAGGAAACTAGTTTGATCGTTATCATTTGCACGTTGAAGGAAAGAAGGGAAGATGGACCGTCCATCTGAAATAGTTTTTATATAGACCATATTGTTGTTTGTGTTCCAGTCCGTCCGTTTTACTATTTTATGGCTAACACCAGTCCAAAGTGAGTCCTAAGGAGAGTTTTCTCAGAGCTATCCAGTGCCGCATTGGAATGTCCGAAAAGGGAGACAAACACAATCCCATACAACACTTTTTGGATCACGTATCATTACCCACGGAAAAGACAGTGACGAAATCTTGGATAGGGAAATCTATGGATTTCTGACAGTCATTATGATGAGGAAAATCTGGTTTTTAGTTGTCTCACCCGTCCTTTAAGCCGCAAGGAACACAACCCTTAAAATTTTAAATAGAAATTTTGAAATTGAATAGTCAGTATTGAGAAAGAGAGAAGTACCAATGGTTAATACTAGGTCAAATAGCTATTCTAGCGAACTCCCAGTTCAACCAGTTTTTACAATGGCCTCGAATTCTACGACGACCAATACAGTTACCACAACCACAGCGACCACAACTGTCGCAATGACCCAACCCACAACAGCCACAGGCATAATGACGGCACCAATCGAGTCCAGTGTAGCTCCATCATTACATGATGTGTCGAATTTCACGTTGAGTCAGTCGACGCCGGAAACACCAAACTTTAGCAGCATCACAGCCAGAAATATACATCGAGAGAGAAGGGAAACCCGGGGACAGAACGACGAAGAGGTAGGAGGCCGAAGTGATATCAATTTACATGAGGTTATCAATTCAGCTATAGGAGTGGGACAGTCCGAGCTGATACGCATACTGGAAGAGAAATTGCGGGATTTGGTGCCACTGTTGGTGCAACAGAGTTTGGCGAACATGAATGTGGCAGCATCAACGGCCCCTAGAAATGAAACCCAACAGAGGCAGGCCGCAGTTCATATGCCACATACCGAGAACACAGTACCACCAACAGGTAGAACAGAGCCTTCGCGAGAAGTACATCCAGCCATGGGCCAACCACAACAAGTATGGGATCCGAGACAGCCCACATCTCTCACGGGGGCGCAGCCAACATATCTTGGTCCTCCTGCTGGAACCCAGTCATTACCTACTGGGCCTCCTACACAGTGCTATATGTCTCATTTACCACCTACCCAGGGTTATCATCTTGGCGGAAGCCAAAATCCACTTCCAACTACCCAACAAGGCTATGGAAATTCGCCGTTTCCAAATCAATTAGGTTCGAGAATGTCACCGGCGATAAGGAAGATAGACGTGGAGAAATGGCGACTTAAATTTGACGGAACGTCCAAATCAATTAACGCGGAGGATTTCATGTTCAGGTTGGAACAAATGAAACAAGACTTCCAGTGTGATTGGGAAGAGGTGTTGGTGAAGTTCCCGCAGCTACTAGAAGGACCTGCCGAGGAATGGTACTGGATGCAGCGGAGATTGGGACGTGTCCAGAGCTTTCCCGAGTTGAAGGAAGCCTTTCTCTCTCAATTTCGGAAATTCGAAAGCGATTTTGACGTCCAGCGCCGGATGATGGACAAGCGACAAGGGCCTCATGAGTCATTTGAGGAATATTGCAACGCGATGGTGCGCCTCAGGAATCAGCAAAGGGAGCCGATGGCAGAGCAAATGATAGTCGAGATAATGAAAAGTAACCTCAAACCAAGCCTCGCTGCCTTGTTGTTTCCCATAAGGATGTTTGGGTTACAACACTTCCGGGAAGAGTGCAGGAAAGCCGAGTTGCTATTGGTCAGCCAGAGACAAGCTGCGCAAGCACACCGTCAACAGTTTGCTCCTCGGGTACATGAGCTCGAATTTGATGACCCACCGGCAGAAGCGGAAGTAGAGGCTATCAGCAGGCAAAGTAA
Organism: Eudasyphora cyanicolor; assembly: GCA_963930755.1. Lineage (NCBI taxonomy): Eukaryota > Metazoa > Arthropoda > Insecta > Diptera > Muscidae > Eudasyphora > Eudasyphora cyanicolor. The sequence continues at coordinate 138,077,140 of OZ005735.1, forward strand.
CTATGTATGCTGGAACTGCCGAGAGAGAGGACATGGTTTTATGGACTGTCCGGCGACAGAGAGGAACCTATTTTGTTATGGTTGCGGTTTAGAAAATGTGGTTAAACCGAATTGTCCAAGATGCAGGGGAAACCGACAAGCGGGCACGTCCAAGGGGGAAACGCGCCCGATGCTTTAGATCCCCATACGGAAACGAGTTGGAAACAGGAGGAAGCTAATGTAGCTATTTTAGTAAATAAAACTAGAATAAGGTCAGAAACAAACATTGAAGCTAGAGTTAAGGAAATTAGACCCTGGCATGTTCGCATGCAAGAATACGAAGAAGCCAGGAATAGGATATTTGATAAGAAAAATGAATTAAATGAATTAATAGTAGACAGTAGGAAAGAAACAAAGATTGAAAAAGCTAGGAAGCGCTATAGGAGGCGGAGGGATCTGAGACAGGAAATAGCATCCGCAGCATTGTATGAAGGGGAGGATACCCGCCTGTATACCCGAATTAAAATTGGAGGCGAAGAAGTCGAAGGTCTTTTGGACAGTGGAGCTACTGTCACGTGTTTGGGTCAGGGGTGTTTGGAGTTTGTGGACAGGGTTCAGGTTCCCATTTATCCCTATAGCTCAGCAATAAGGACGGCAGATGGAACACCGCACCCCATCGTAGGCAGAATTCGGGCCAAAATAAAAATGAACCGAATTGAGGAAGAGATAACCTTCTTCCTAATTCCATCCTTAGGGAGGAGCTTGTATTTAGGAGTAGATTTTATGAAAGCTTTTAAGTTGTTAACAAATATTGAATGCCTTAGCATGGACGAAGAGGTCGACAAGGAGCCCGAAGATCCTACAGGACACATCCTCCGGGCGGACGAGCGGAAGGAATTAGATGCCGTGATAGCTCAGTTTCCGTCGTTTGAAGTTTTAGGCCTTGGTAAGACCAATCTAGAAATGCATCACATTGACACGGAAGATGCTGAACCAGTGAAGCAGCGTCATTACCCTGTATCTCCGGCGGTGCAGCGTCTCATGTTCGCGGAGTTGGACCGCATGCTGGACATGAAGGTCATTGAGCCCAGCCAGAGCCCGTGGAACAATCCTGTTACCCTGGTGCGAAAAGGCACTAAAAACAGATTGTGCCTCGATACTCGGAAGCTCAATGCCCTGACTGTCAAGGATGCGTATCCTCTCCCGAACATAGAGGGGTTGCTTAGTCGGCTTGGAGACACACACTTCATCTCGAGTGTAGACCTCAAGGATGCCTTCTGGCAGATCCCACTCGAGATGAAGAGTCGGGAAAAGACAGCTTTCACGGTTCCGGGACGACCGCTATATCACTTCACCGTCATGCCTTTTGGGCTGTGTAACGCGGCCCAAAGGTTATGTCGGTTGATGGATAGGGTCATCCCGTCGCATCTCCGTGAACGTGTATTTGTATATCTAGATGACTTACTGATAGTGGCTCCGGATTTTCGCACGCATTTGGAGTTGTTGAGGCAAGTGGCGGAGCTCCTAACTAAAGCCAAACTAACAATAAATGTAGCGAAATCCAGATTTTGTTTTCGGGAATTGCGTTATCTTGGTTATATCGTGGGTGATGGAAAGCTCAAGCCCGACCCAGGAAAGGTTTCCGCAATCTTGGACTGTGATCATCCGAAAAACGCGAAGCAAGTCCGGCGATTTATGGGAATGACCGGCTGGTATCGTCGCTTTATCGCGAACTATGCCTCGATTGCAGCCCCAATTTTCGACACCTTGAAGAAGGGAAGAGGGTTTAAGTTCGAGGGGGGTGCCCAGGAAGCTTTTAGGCACTTGAAAGATGCGCTTACTCGAAGTCCGGTGCTTCGGCACCCAGATTTCGGGAAACACTTCTACATTCAGTGCGACGCATCAGATGTGGGAGTAGGGGGAGTTCTTTTTCAAAAGGACGAAGACGGTGGAGAACACCCTGTAACGAGGTTTTTGCTTCTGCTGAGGTAAGTTCAGAGGACTCCAGGGTCAACTCAAGGACCCACAAAACCTTAAGTAAAAACACAGGGATTGAGTCTCCTGGACTATATAATGTGTTCTTTATTGATAAATCCAATAGTGTTACAACGACAATAAATTGAGAATTGTATGTGAGGGGCCCTCCTGGTATACGCTGGAGGTGGGCCTTTGCAGTAGGCTTCGGTGATGTATGCTGGCAGTGGGCCCTGGAAATAGGCCCCGGTGATATATGCTGGCGGTGGGCCCAGGAAATAGTCCCCGGTGATATATGCTGGCGGTGGGCCCTGGATATAGGCTCCGGTGATATGTGCTGGCGGTGGACCCTGGAAATAGGCCCCGGTGATATATGCTGGCGGTGGGCCCTGGAAATAGGCCCCGGTGATATATGCTGGCGGTGGGCCCTTGAAATAGGCCCCGGTGATAGTTGCTGGTGGTGGACCCTGGAAATAGGCCCCGGTGATATGATGGATACTGGAACCGGCGGTGGATTCGTTGAATACTTAAACTATCTTATATCTAATGGGCCCTTATTCTAACTTAACAGTTAAGTAAAATACAATTCAATGGGTGAAGCGAACGAATCGCGGAAGCGAACAAATCGCGGAAGCGAACTAATCGCGGAAGCGAACTAATCGCGGAAGCGAACGAATCGCGGAAGCGAACGAATCGCGGAAGCGAACTAATCGCGGAAGCGAACGAATCGCGGAAGCGAACTAATCGCGGAAGCGAACGAATCGCGGAAGCGAACTAATCGCGGAAGCGAACTAATCGCGGAAGCGAACTAATCGCGGAAGCGAACGAATCGCGGAAGCGAACTAATCGCGGAAGCGAACGAATCGCGGAAGCGAACGAATCGCGTATCAACTAACTACGGCTTATATCTAGGAGTGTTTGAAAGAGTCGCGCCTCGACTAACTACGGCTTAAAACTAGTTGTATATGCGATCTGGTCGCGGAAGCGAACGAATCGCGTATAAACTAACTACGGCTTAAAACTAGTTGTTTTGCGAACTGGTCGCGGAAGCGAACGAATCGCCGAAGCGAACTAATCGCGGAAGCGAACTAATCGCGGAAGCGAACTAATCGCGGAGGGTGAATTTCTGGTGATAACTTAAGACAAATTGTTTCGACTGCGGTCGGGCCACACATCTACTTTGGTCCGTCTAACTCTAACTCCAGAACTCCACACCTAGTGATCGACCAGATCAAACATTAAATATTCATGTGTATATAAAGTAAACGAGAATTATAAACAAAGGCGAGTTATTAATATATATTTTGACACATTGAATTCATGTTGGTCATACCACTAGAACTTTGTCACTGAGTTTTCATGAGAGGGGCCTTTTCTTATATATGGGGCCTTATGTTACATATGGGGCCTTCTTGGCACTTATAGATAATTCGTAAGAAAATAATAATGAAATATATATGAATAAATGTACGGACAAAAATAATAGAGTTTTGTCACGTTACATCTCCCCCCCGCTTGGGAAAAGAAAGGAGGAAAGGAAAAAACTCTTTGTTTCTAGTAACAATTTTTCATGGTTGGGGATGGGCGAGTTTTGGTCCAGAGACCTTCACTACCTCGTCGAGGAGGTAAATTTACTTTCATAGTGAAAGCTCAGCCCAAAAAAATACACAATTCAAGTGGTAACTAATAGCTAAATATATGTAATTATTATTAATTTTTTTGTTATTATTTTTTGTTTTGTTTTTTTTTTTTTTTTTTTTTTGTAGTTCAAGGAGGAGAGGAAAAAAAAATTAAAAATTCAGAGTTATCTTATACCTAAGTATATAACATTTCCATGAGGACACAACAAAAAAACTATTCTAAGCTCAGAAAAAAAACATATGGGTTGGGAATCCCGTTGTCGTTAACGGGGACCATGTAGCCGTACCATGACCGTTAAGTTGTTACAGAGAAGCCTGGCGTACTCCGTGTTGACGAACGTAACCTTAACCGACGGCCGATTGTCGAAATGCAAAACCAACTGGTGTCGCCGCTGGGATCGGGGTCTTCTAATCCGTAGGCTGCGAAGCCATTGAGTGAGCTCCCTGGTGGTGTTTCTTGGACCAAGTACGGCTGCCTGAACGACTGCTGGACATGGTTGTCGCGGAGCCGATGGCTGTGAGACTGATGGACGAGGGGCTAACTGCCGCGGAGCCGTCTTTGGTTTTGGAGCAGTTACTACTTGCCGAACACCTTTAGGGTGTCGGTTTACTGTTTGCTGTGCCGGGCCTCTTGGTTGTTGTACAGGGCCTGCCATTGGCATATTTCCTTCTGTCAGCTGTGGCACTGGTGGGGATTTTTGGGGCATAGTCTGCTGTAGTGCTGAATGCGGGTCTGTAGCTGAGGCGTTGGTTCGGGAAGAGTTTAGTTCCCGCTGACGAGCTTGGTTTGACGTGGAAGGCAGGTGGTCTTCCAGCAAAGGAAGCGGCGAGCCTAAGTCCAACAGTTGCTCAAGAATATCGTCTGTCTCCTTTGGCTGAGGGTGCGAGATACTACGGTCGCTGCTGGGTCGGATGACAATGTTCTCCGTCACCCTTGCCGTGGCTTCCGACGGTGGCTTGTACTTGGTTGGCATAGCCATCGGTGGATTATTGCGACGTGGTTTCGCTTGTTTTAATCTAATAACGTGTTTGGCTGCGACGCACGTGCCTGAAACACGGGCAAATCTTTGTTGATGATCGTCAATCAGGTTTTGTAACGCAATATTTTCCCCTTGAGTTAGGAATTCACGACTGGTTTTGCAATGCATAGATTCGACCGTTGGCTCCACTATCGGTCGAGTAACTGGGACATCATCCAAATACAGACGACAGTCTCTATCTATCAGGAAATCCATGCCTAGTATCAATGGCTCTGCTAATGAAGGGATTGCGGAGGCTACTAACTTCGTGGTCCTCCCACGATACACAACATCCAAAGCGTATTCTGATGTACATGGGGTAGTTCTCTTGTCGGCCATTTGAATCATGCGAGGTGAAGTGGTTGGCCTAACCCCTTTCGATTCGAGAAACTTCCATACAGAATCGTCGATGTAACTCATCGAGGCCCCGGTGTCAATGAGGGCGTTGATCTCGGTCTCAAAGAGCTTTACAGGGATGAAGTAACGACTCCTGTGCCTTCGGATAGGACTTGGTAGAGGGGAATGCTCTTCTATGCACACACAATTCTTGGATAGCGTGTTCTCGGTCCCACAATACGAGCAGAATAATATGGGAGTATTCCGACATTGCCACCGGATGTGTCCCATTTGCTTGCAGCGCCAACAATGCGTCTCTCGGCAGTAGGGCACCGCAGTGTCAGTTAGCACGTGAGAGGTGTGAGGCCTTTCTTGCCTGGATTCATCACGCTTCAAAAGTTCATAATCGTCCGTGAGCTCAATCAACTCGTTGAGCGACGAAAAGTCGGATTTCCGGACGTAGTGGCGGTATTCAGGCCGTAACCCGTCATAGATACGATCTAAATGGTCGCGTTCTTTGAGTTGGGGATGCCGGCGTGCGATTGTCAACATGGTAAGTATATAATCTTTCGCTCGTTCTCTATTCTGCTGCTTACGGTTGAAAAAGTTGTTCTCAATTTGATTTAAGTATCGTTTGGATAGGAAGAATTTGCCTGCTTCGGATCGGAAGCTAGCCCAAGAACTGATATTTTCCCGTTTGACACGATACCACTTGAGCGCATTTCCCTCCAACACCGTTAGTAGTGATGGCAAGAGACGGTCGCTCGGTATGTAGTGGCACTCAGCCAGCTCTTCAAATCGTTCAAGAAATTCCATCAAGTCACCCTCTCCATTATACTTAATTGCCCAGCGGGATATAGTTTTCATGATGTCTCTGTCGGAAATATCGCTGTGCAACGGCTTGGACTTCTCTGGTACTTGAATGCTCCTTATGTCCGCTATGAGCTTTTCTGACGATTTAACCTCGTCCTCTAGATCTCGCAGTAAATTCTCCGATGATGCTCGCATGCGTCTAGCTCGGATGTATTCGCTCAGTCGTTTCCGAAGATGTTCGACGGTGAATCCTTCTGTGCTTATCCCAATCTTCTTGCACTGCTCCAGGAGCTGGTCCTTCTTCAGCAGATAGATCCAGCTAAGCGAGTCGGGCTGCAAAAGATTGCTAGTCTCACGTTTCTCATTCTTATCGTTGTTGGAACCCGACGCTACCACGCTGGCGGGGGGATTTGTTTTTCCGCATTCCGTTTTGTCGTCGGGTCCCTGCTCGGGCGCCATTTGTAACGGGGTTTTTGCTTCTGCTGAGGTAAGTTCAGAGGACTCCAGGGTCAACTCAAGGACCCACAAAACCTTAAGTAAAAACACAGGGATTGAGTCTCCTGGACTATATAATGTGTTCTTTATTGATAAATCCAATAGTGTTACAACGACAATAAATTGAGAATTGTATGTGAGGGGCCCTCCTGGTATACGCTGGAGGTGGGCCTTTGCAGTAGGCTTCGGTGATGTATGCTGGCAGTGGGCCCTGGAAATAGGCCCCGGTGATATATGCTGGCGGTGGGCCCAGGAAATAGTCCCCGGTGATATATGCTGGCGGTGGGCCCTGGATATAGGCTCCGGTGATATGTGCTGGCGGTGGACCCTGGAAATAGGCCCCGGTGATATATGCTGGCGGTGGGCCCTGGAAATAGGCCCCGGTGATATATGCTGGCGGTGGGCCCTTGAAATAGGCCCCGGTGATAGTTGCTGGTGGTGGACCCTGGAAATAGGCCCCGGTGATATGATGGATACTGGAACCGGCGGTGGATTCGTTGAATACTTAAACTATCTTATATCTAATGGGCCCTTATTCTAACTTAACAGTTAAGTAAAATACAATTCAATGGGTGAAGCGAACGAATCGCGGAAGCGAACAAATCGCGGAAGCGAACTAATCGCGGAAGCGAACTAATCGCGGAAGCGAACGAATCGCGGAAGCGAACGAATCGCGGAAGCGAACTAATCGCGGAAGCGAACGAATCGCGGAAGCGAACTAATCGCGGAAGCGAACGAATCGCGGAAGCGAACGAATCGCGGAAGCGAACTAATCGCGGAAGCGAACTAATCGCGGAAGCGAACTAATCGCGGAAGCGAACTAATCGCGGAAGCGAACGAATCGCGGAAGCGAACGAATCGCGTATCAACTAACTACGGCTTATATCTAGGAGTGTTTGAAAGAGTCGCGCCTCGACTAACTACGGCTTAAAACTAGTTGTATATGCGATCTGGTCGCGGAAGCGAACGAATCGCGTATAAACTAACTACGGCTTAAAACTAGTTGTTTTGCGAACTGGTCGCGGAAGCGAACGAATCGCGGAAGCGAACTAATCGCGGAAGCGAACGAATCGCGGAGGGTGAATTTCTGGTGATAACTTAAGACAAATTGTTTCGACTGCGGTCGGGCCACACATCTACTTTGGTCCGTCTAACTCTAACTCCAGAACTCCACACCTAGTGATCGACCAGATCAAACATTAAATATTCATGTGTATATAAAGTAAACGAGAATTATAAACAAAGGCGAGTTATTAATATATATTTTGACACATTGAATTCATGTTGGTCATACCACTAGAACTTTGTCACTGAGTTTTCATGAGAGGGGCCTTTTCTTATATATGGGGCCTTATGTTACATATGGGGCCTTCTTGGCACTTATAGATAATTCGTAAGAAAATAATAATGAAATATATATGAATAAATGTACGGACAAAAATAATAGAGTTTTGTCACGTTACAACCCTATTGCGTATATCTCGCACAAACTGACCTCAGCTCAAAAAAATTATTCAGTGACTGAGAGGGAGTGTCTGGCGGTGGTAATGGCCATCAAGAAGTTTCGACCTTATATCGAATTGATGCCATTCACCGTCATCACTGATCACTCGTCACTTAAGTGGTTAATGTCCAATAAGGAGCTGAGTGGACGTTTGGCGAGATGGAGCCTACTTCTACAGGGTCACAATTTCGATATCGAACACCGGCGAGGCAGCCTGAACGTAGTCCCAGATACCCTATCAAGATATAATATGGAGGAGCTATGTACTGAATTTGCAACTTTAATAGACCTAGAGGCACCAGAGTTCAAAGATGATGAATATCTGTCGAAACTATCAACAATAGAAGACAATCAAGAAAGGTTCCCTGACTTACGTATCAAAGATGGCTACATATACAAAAGGACTGTGCCTGTATCTGTAGACATTCCATGTGAAGATTTTGTTTGGAAGCTGTGGGTACCAGAAGCCTTAACGGCATCGGTCATTGGCAAGGCCCATACTCCAACCACGGCAGCGCATGGTGGTTTCCACAAAACGCTACAGAGGTTGAGAGAGTATTACTATTGGCCTAACATGAGCACACAGGTTCGACTTTATGTTAGGAACTGTCAGGTATGCAAGGAGTCTAAGCCAAATTGTCAGAAAATGCAACAACCTATGGGGTCAGAAGTCAAAATAGTACGACCTTTCCAGAAGTTGTATATTGATTTTCTGGGACCTTATGTCAGGTCGAAAGCGGGAAATTGCTTCATATTTATAGTGTTGGACCATTTGACAAAATATGTCCTATTGAAGCCCATGACAAAAGCTACGTCCAGATTGGTAATACGTTTCCTAACAAGCGAGGTTTTCCATAAATTCGGAGTGCCCGAAACCATAATGTCAGACAATGGGAAACAGTTTACAGGAAAAGATTTTGCTGCGTTCTTAGAAGCATACGGGGTAGGCCACATGAAAACGGGACTGTACGCGCCACAAGCAAATGCCTCTGAAAGGGTCAACCAGTCTATACTGGCCGCAATAAGATCATATTTGAAAGAAGATCATAGCGATTGGGACAGAAACCTATCGGCTATTGAATGCTCCCTGCGCTCTTCAGTACACTCTTCCATTGGGATGACACCATACTTTGCTCTTTTCGGGCACAATATGATCACCCATGGCAGTGTGTACCGTTTAGCCAGGCAGCTACAATCCCTTAGAGATCCTGACTTCCTTGCCATACCCAAGGAATCTCAGTTGGAAGTAGTCCGGGAGGCAGTCCGGAAGAATCTTGCCGAAAGTTATAAAGATCGGGCCCAGAAATACAATACCCGAACCCGGTTGGTAAAATTTCATCCCGGTCAGGAGGTATTTAGGCGCAATCATCAACTAAGCGATTTCGGAAAAGGCATAAACGCAAAACTCAACAAGAAATACTTGAAGTGTAGGATAGTAAAAGCGGTGGGCCGAAGTCTCTATGAGATAGAAGATCTGAAAGGGAAAGCTATAGGGGTGTACCATGCCAAAGACCTTAAACAATAGCACACATGAAGGACCAGGAGGTTTCCGTCCAAAATGGCCATTCCAAATTAATTAGAGGTCGCTAGAATATTTGAGACACCAATCTCGGACAGACTGGTGGAAATGACAAAGAAACCCAAGTTTCGGAAGAGTAGGGTCAAGATTCCAGTACGTCAGACGGCTGGAGCACACACCAAGGTTTCCGAAGCCTGACTACAATGGTAAACTTTTCGGATCCCAACTGACTCAAAAACTGCAAATAGTGAAAAGACCGTTTAGATCTATCATTAGTCCTCAGTGACTCACCACCTTGCCCTAGGGACACTATGTCATTAAGCTGCACCAGTGGTGAAGTCAGGACCATGAGCTTGTCAGATATTTTTTATAGTGGGAGCCGTTGGGATACAGATAAAAGAAAACAACGAAGACATCGGAATGCCTCCGCTGGAATATGGTCGGCTTCGTGGACTTTGGTGTGTGATCTAGTCGCGAAGGTCTGGACTTCTATATCCAATCCCGAATGAATGGTTGGTCGAACAATACCTAGCACCTAGAACTATTGTTGGAGTATGTAATACTCCCTGAATATAATTAAAGTCGAAAGATTCCCTCCAAATAGCATAGGCAGATAGACATTTCAAAGCTTATTTATTTTTCTTTTTCTTTATGTGTCTATTGAAATTGAATTTAGAAGCATATGTATTTTAGTTTAAGGTATTAGTAGTTAGTAAGAATGTCTTGAATTACTAGGATTTTAGTTGTAGGCTTAGGTTAAGTGTTAGTGTTATTTATAGAAAAACAAGAAAGAAGTACTAAGCCCACTTAGCAAGCATGGAAACTTTAATTTTTTTTTGAGAAACTTTATAGCACCTAGCAAAAGCAAAAGTAACTCACACATTCCTTTGAAGTTGATTTCGATCCGAAGCGAGGAGTTTTAGTGGGTGACGTATTGTCAAAGTTTTCTAAAATAATTTTCGTAGAACTACCGTCCACCTAAATAGGAAAGAAAATAATTTAGACAGAGTATTAGGTTGGAGAGATGCAAATATACTTGAGTCGGTGATCCGAATGGCTCCACAATTTTTTTTCAGAAAGTCCAATCCTTAAAAGTGCTTGTGTCCATGCGTGAAGTCGTCGTTTCAGGATATTGACCTAAGAAAGGAATAAAAAAGGGTTACGGTACAAGTTAAATCACTTACCCAGAGCACAAGTCCACTGCCTGGTTTCAGTTGACTGGAAAGAAATTAATAAAAAAAAACAATGAGAAAATTAGAATGTTTCCACTTTAAATCGAGAAAAAAATTTGAAATTTAAATGTATGATTTATTTTTACAATATAATTTCCGAGGCTGTGTGTGTGTTCGGTGATTAAAAAGTCAAAACAATAGTATTTTCTTTTTATCCTTGATAAATAAACTATTCATCCTTGAGCAATTTAAAAAATTTGTAATTTCCAGTGTTTTTTTTTAACTGATCTCACTTTAAACATAATAAACGTTACCAGTAACTAAACACAAAGCAAAGAAACACACCAAAGAAAATAAGGAAAAAACGTTAATTTAAAGAAACATGTTCAAATCAAGCACAAAGTTAGTTTTTCACAAATTAATTACATTATGCTCATTTTATTTTCCAGTTTTTCAAGCTTTTTTTTTGATTCGTTTTTTATTTTTCACTGTTTCTGAGTTTTTGTTGTTTTCGCACAATTTCTTTTAAATACACCAACAGTTTTTCCACTTCTCCATAATCACAATAATCCAAAAGGAAAGACATAAGCAAACAATCACTCACACCATTGAAACACAATTAAAATTCGTTAAAGCTCAATTATTAACGCCTCCTTTTATCCTTGGTTTTTGGTTTAATATTCCGTCCGTCCGATTTCACCTTTTTGTTTTGATCACTGTTTTTTTTTCATTCCATCATTTTCTTTCACTATTTTCTATCTTCATATTGCATGCCACCATAACAGTGATCCTCTCTTTGCTGTTTTCCCCCCAAAACACTTCTCATTTTTAAACGCCATCGTTTTATTTGGTAAGCACTTAAAAAACAAACCCGTCTCATCGGCGTTAAAGATGTCGTTTTCGTCATATTTTTCTAACAATTTTGGCAAGACATTCGTCACCCATTCATCTCGAATTGGCGGTAGATAAGCTACTGAAAGGAATTCCAAATTGCTTAGCAATATCTTTTTTTGAAGCTTCTCTCTTTACAATTTCTTTTATGATCAATAGCTTTTTTTCCACAGTAATACTTATGCGCGGAGTCATTTTACAACTTACGGTCGCGATATGCAAAGGCAAACTGATAGCGACTGCAAGAAATGTGACAGATGGTAATGATTCCAGTTTCCCAAATTACACGGGGGTTCCCCAAAATACACTTTCAATTTTATGGTAAATATGTAAACGATTCAAAGCATCAGTCTATGCTTGTGCGTTGTGAACGCAACAAAGTACACACAGAGCAACAATAACAACACCAATAACACACAACAAATCGACTTCGTTATATGGAGATTGGAAACGCTTCAATCTTGAAGTTACGGTCGCAAAAATACTTCGTTATAAGGAAAAATTCGCTATAGGGAAATTCGGTATATGGAGATTATAATACACTCAAAGTAGTCTCAAAACACAGTGTTCTTAAAATTGCTTCGTAATAAAGAGAAATTCGTTATATAGGAGTTCGTTATAGAGAGTTTCGACTATAATTAGTTCCAACATTTGACATGTAAACAAAAAGTTTGACAACCAAAATGAATTCATGAATTAAATGATCCCATTCCGAAGAAAATCGATGCATAATTTAAAAAGTAGTAGCCAATTTAGTAAGGTTTTAACTTCAAAACTTTCTTATCGGCGTAACATTTACAAAAACAAACTTTAAAAGCTAAGAATGGATATTTAGGCGTTTTTTGATGTCTAGCATTAGAATCAATGCATTAAAAGAGAAACCCAAGAAAAAAGATTGTTTTTGTTGACCGGTGTACCAGATAGATCAAATAAAATAGTACTGAAACGGTCGTGAGGATACGTTGGTACTTTTGAAAGTGAAAAGGTACTGAATAAAGTACTAACTTTTTCCATCCCTGCTTGTTGTGCGACTTTGTCTGTTCCGAAAAGATTTTACGTGCGATTTTGATAAAATCGGGAGAGAATCAAATGCAAATTCTCAACTGAAAGTCACGTGACAGACCGTTTAGATGCAAACCGGCCCTTAGTCTAGATTCACACTCGGCAATTTTTTGCAAGCAAGTTCAAAGCTTGTAGGAGAGAGATGCAAAGAGCTCTTTCCCCCTGCCTCTTTCTCCCACAAACTTTGACACTTTTGGAAAAAATTTCCGAGTGTGAATCTGGACTCATCATCAAATTCTGTTTTGAACTTGTACGAAGAACTGAAAACGTTCAGGGAGAGTTGTTCCCCTTCGCCGACTGCCTCTCTCTCCATCAAAACACCGGTAATCTGCTGAACATTCAGCCAGCGAATGTCGGGACTTAGTTGCTATTCACACGCGCGGAAAGTTAAGCCGATTATCGGCGTTTTGTTGGATAGAGGTATTCGGAAAGGGGGGAGAAAAAAACTCCCCCAAATATTCGGACTTCTCGGGCTAAACCTTTTGTGTTTTTCATTCGCACTTTGAAACAACGACAATTCACACAGGAAAAGCCGAATCAACAGTACGCCGTGTGAACATAAACGCAATTTTAAAAAGGAATTAAAGATAATCTGCTTAAAAAATTATCCCCGTGCGATTCACGAGTTACTACTTAATTACCTTTTTCAGTACTTTTCCACTTTCAAAAATACTAACGTACTCCCACGACCGTTTCAGTACTATTTTCTTTTATCCATTTACTGTCTACTTCTGCATCACATGAGGCAATTTTTTCCAAGCAAGTGTCAAAATTTGTCGGAGAGACAGGCAGACGAAAGAGCTCTCTCTCTCTTTTACAAACTTTGACGCTTGGAAAAAAATTGTCTCGTCTGATTCAGAACTTATAAATTATTTACATACGAGGTCTGTTTAATAGAAAGATGCGTTTTGAAAATACTCGGGCTACGCGCATTAGCGTGTATTGGCACACTTGTCGCGAACATATGTTCTTACCCGGGGTTGTGTGCCGCGCGTCCTTAACCTACCCGGGGCTTACACGATATAGTTTTGCGAAGATAATAGCAATACATTTACACTTTTTTACTAATACACTTGAAAAGCTTGTTTTCCACAGCAAAAAATCGCCGAACAAGCATAACGACCTTTTTCCACTTTGAAGCTGGGGTAGAACTCAGGGATACCAGGGTCGGTTAAACTATTCATATTTGACTGAGAGAGAGAAACACACTTTTCTTCTTTTCTTTTCAAAAACGTTATAATATGTTTTTCTAAACAATAATCACAATTTTCACAACACTAATATTGCTGGGTAGTATTCACAACACAAACTGCGAGATGCGTCGACGGCACCATAGGTGGTAAGGACGGCGTGGTACTACTTTCTCAGCAGCGATCTGATACACACAGGTGATGACCAGGGATTATCACACAAAAGACGGCAATAGCAACTTCTCACACACAAGTGACGGCAACGGCTAGTCACACTCAAGCGACGGCACCGATTAGTAACACAAGCTACGACGAATTACCTACAAGCTAATGTAGCGAGTCACACAAAAGCTACCAGGAACAGCTGCGAGTCACACACAAGCTACCAGGACAGCGGCGAGTTACACACAAGCCAATGTAGCGAGTCACACAAGCTACCAGGAACAGCGGCGAGTTAAGGTAAGTACAGACGATTTGCTGATCGGACAACATTGGCAGAAAAATGCAACCCTGTGAATTTACAACCGTGTGAACATACAATTTTTGTTTTGCAACGTTAGCAGAAGTCATTGCGAGATAATTTGCTGATTGTTATATGTGCGAAGTTGTAATGTGCGCCTTGTGAGGGTTAATAAAGGGATTTTTTTTTTAACGGATATTTGTATTTGAAATACCGGGAAGAAGGTTGGCAACAGCTGTTTTGTCAAAACAAACGACAGCTGACATTTAGTTTAGAGTGAAGGAGAAAAAAGGCAACAGGAAGAAAGTTCTGACAAGGAGAAGTTTCGTGGCATAAATGGCAAGAAGCTTCTTCCCTTTTTCTACCTTGATTTGGACCTGACCGGACGCAGTGGCTATTCCCCGGAGACCTAACCAAATAAAAAGTCTCAATATACGCGCAATTTCAAAATCGTTTATTGTTTTTGTGATTTAAAGTCTGTGAAATATACCATATTTGAAAACAAAAGACTTACAAACTAAGTAAAAGAAGTTTCCTAAAAGAAAGCTAAAAGAAATAATATGAGCTTAATTTGAGTTAACAAAAATTTGAAGTTAACAAAAGTTGAAAGTTAACAAAACTTTAGAACGACATAAAGAAAAACTAAAGTGCTATACATATACAAGAAAACAAATGTATAAATTTAAAACAAAGACAAATTAAAACAATAACTTTTTACAATACATAAACCAAGAAAAAAAACACTATTTGCACAAAACTAAAATATAAACGCGTGTGCGCCGCAACCAAGATAATCACAGCCACTTCATCAGGCGTCCGGTCCAACGAGGGAGTTCCAGCTTCGCATAGCCAAGCCTGGCATGCGACGGTAGGCCAAAAGTAGACAAACACTGCACACTTTTACCCCAACAGACAGACAGACCGACATCATATATCTATATTTGTATAAAAAAAAGGAATAAATTTGGATTAGGAGTGTTCAATTTCTGAGGTTTAAACAATTAGTTTTGTTACATACCTTTTTAAGTGGTTTTAGTGCACCAAAACATAGGGTTGAGCTCAGGCCTAGGTTAGGTGTCTTTTCTGTCTTAGGGCTCAGGGTTAGCCCCTTACTTTAATTGGTTTTTCCTCCTAATGAAATAGAACCAAAAAGACAACAATCATTGGTCGGTAAAATTTAATGAAAATAAAGACAAATATACATATAAAAAACTCATTCTACATTTACTTACCATAAAAACTTCCGGACAGACATATACAGACGACAGGAACTTTTGGTCATCCCAAACACGACTCAAACTGCTGGTCGCCGATCTCCTTTGGGTATCCTGTTTCCCTGCAAAATACCGAAGAAATAGAAGAATCCGAATATCCTGTTTTCTAACCTTACCTGTGAATCTGAATATTTTCCGGTGGTTTCGCCATCATCGTTCATCCGTGCCGAATGCTAACCTGAAAAGGAAAAGAGAAAGAAGAGATTAATTATTTGTAGTTTTTACTTTTTTTTGATAAATTGAAGTAAAATAAATCAAATTGATAAAATGTTAGAATAGTAAATTGCGCATTGTAACTTACATTTACTTTTGGTCATACTACGATTAATGTTGGAATCTTGAAATTTTCGAATAATTATGTAGATGCATTTCAGTCTGGCTTCGAGCCTATAAATAAATGAAGTATTGTCAAGAATTTTGAAAAGAAGAATAAGCATATTTTTAGAATGGAAGGCTAAGGGAGATATTAAAGGGTAAGTGTTCCACACGGCTAGAAAGGAGGGTGAAGGAGTCTGGGGTATTCCGGAAACATCGGACAACGGATACCATGGTTGGGGTGGGCAATGTCCAAGCACAAGAACATCGAATGTGCTTCCAAAACCAGAATAATGATATGACTGGGGATTTGAAAAGATACGTGATTCCTTTATTATTTGATCCAAAGGCTGATTGATATTTAGTTTTTGTCAACTACCTGAGGTGTTGTTGCTGACAAGAACCGCGCCCCTAGACTGAGCCACAGCCGGAGCTCTAACGCCAGCAACCAGCGCAAGTCAGCACAGCATCTCACTCCCAAAAGGTAGCAGTCTCGTCTACGGGACTACGACAAAATGGCGCCCGCAACATGGGGCCCGAGAAATCGGGTTAACCGATTCATTAAATAACTGCTACAACTCCTAGTGCGTCTATCGACTTTGGATATATCCTATATGACCCGGCTATAGGCCTTTTGACAGTTTTAGTCGCGTGCGGTAGGATAAAAAAGAAAATAGCGAACAGGGAGGGGTAGTAGGGTGCATCTTTTCCGACTGAACTGGAGACGGAAGTCATGAGCGAGAGGAAACTAGTTTGATCGTTATCATTTGCACGTTGAAGGAAAGAAGGGAAGATGGACCGTCCATCTGAAATAGTTTTTATATAGACCATATTGTTGTTTGTGTTCCAGTCCGTCCGTTTTACTATTTTATGGCTAACACCAGTCCAAAGTGAGTCCTAAGGAGAGTTTTCTCAGAGCTATCCAGTGCCGCATTGGAATGTCCGAAAAGGGAGACAAACACAATCCCATACAACACTTTTTGGATCACGTATCATTACCCACGGAAAAGACAGTGACGAAATCTTGGATAGGGAAATCTATGGATTTCTGACAGTCATTATGATGAGGAAAATCTGGTTTTTAGTTGTCTCACCCGTCCTTTAAGCCGCAAGGAACACAACCCTTAAAATTTTAAATAGAAATTTTGAAATTGAATAGTCAGTATTGAGAAAGAGAGAAGTACCAATGGTTAATACTAGGTCAAATAGCTATTCTAGCGAACTATCAGTTCAACCAGTTTTTACAATGGCCTCGAATTCTACGACGACCAATACAGTTACCACAACCACAGCGACCACAACTGTCGCAATGACCCAACCCACAACAGCCACAGGCATAATGACGGCACCAATCGAGTCCAGTGTAGCTCCATCATTACATGATGTGTCGAATTTCACGTTGAGTCAGTCGACGCCGGAAACACCAAACTTTAGCAGCATCACAGCCAGAAATATACATCGAGAGAGAAGGGAAACCCGGGGACAGAACGACGAAGAGGTAGGAGGCCGAAGTGATATCAATTTACATGAGGTTATCAATTCAGCTATAGGAGTGGGACAGTCCGAGCTGATACGCATACTGGAAGAGAAATTGCGGGATTTGGTGCCACTGTTGGTGCAACAGAGTTTGGCGAACATGAATGTGGCAGCATCAACGGCCCCTAGAAATGAAACCCAACAGAGGCAGGCCGCAGTTCATATGCCACATACCGAGAACACAGTACCACCAACAGGTAGAACAGAGCCTTCGCGAGAAGTACATCCAGCCATGGGCCAACCACAACAAGTATGGGATCCGAGACAGCCCACATCTCTCACGGGGGCGCAGCCAACATATCTTGGTCCTCCTGCTGGAACCCAGTCATTACCTACTGGGCCTCCTACACAGTGCTATATGTCTCATTTACCACCTACCCAGGGTTATCATCTTGGCGGAAGCCAAAATCCACTTCCAACTACCCAACAAGGCTATGGAAATTCGCCGTTTCCAAATCAATTAGGTTCGAGAATGTCACCGGCGATAAGGAAGATAGACGTGGAGAAATGGCGACTTAAATTTGACGGAACGTCCAAATCAATTAACGCGGAGGATTTCATGTTCAGGTTGGAACAAATGAAACAAGACTTCCAGTGTGATTGGGAAGAGGTGTTGGTGAAGTTCCCGCAGCTACTAGAAGGACCTGCCGAGGAATGGTACTGGATGCAGCGGAGATTGGGACGTGTCCAGAGCTTTCCCGAGTTGAAGGAAGCCTTTCTCTCTCAATTTCGGAAATTCGAAAGCGATTTTGACGTCCAGCGCCGGATGATGGACAAGCGACAAGGGCCTCATGAGTCATTTGAGGAATATTGCAACGCGATGGTGCGCCTCAGGAATCAGCAAAGGGAGCCGATGGCAGAGCAAATGATAGTCGAGATAATGAAAAGTAACCTCAAACCAAGCCTCGCTGCCTTGTTGTTTCCCATAAGGATGTTTGGGTTACAACACTTCCGGGAAGAGTGCAGGAAAGCCGAGTTGCTATTGGTCAGCCAGAGACAAGCTGCGCAAGCACACCGTCAACAGTTTGCTCCTCGGGTACATGAGCTCGAATTTGATGACCCACCGGCAGAAGCGGAAGTAGAGGCTATCAGCAGGCAAAGTAACTATGTATGCTGGAACTGCCGAGAGAGAGGACATGGTTTTATGGACTGTCCGGCGACAGAGAGGAACCTATTTTGTTATGGTTGCGGTTTAGAAAATGTGGTTAAACCGAATTGTCCAAGATGCAGGGGAAACCGACAAGCGGGCACGTCCAAGGGGGAAACGCGCCCGATGCTTTAGATCCCCATACGGAAACGAGTTGGAAACAGGAGGAAGCTAATGTAGCTATTTTAGTAAATAAAACTAGAATAAGGTCAGAAACAAACATTGAAGCTAGAGTTAAGGAAATTAGACCCTGGCATGTTCGCATGCAAGAATACGAAGAAGCCAGGAATAGGATATTTGATAAGAAAAATGAATTAAATGAATTAATAGTAGACAGTAGGAAAGAAACAAAGATTGAAAAAGCTAGGAAGCGCTATAGGAGGCGGAGGGATCTGAGACAGGAAATAGCATCCGCAGCATTGTATGAAGGGGAGGATACCCGCCTGTATACCCGAATTAAAATTGGAGGCGAAGAAATCGAAGGTCTTTTGGACAGTGGAGCTACTGTCACGTGTTTGGGTCAGGGGTGTTTGGAGTTTGTGGACAGGGTTCAGGTTCCCATTTATCCCTATAGCTCAGCAATAAGGACGGCAGATGGAACACCGCACCCCATCGTAGGCAGAATTCGGGCCAAAATAAAAATGAACCGAATTGAGGAAGAGATAACCTTCTTCCTAATTCCATCCTTAGGGAGGAGCTTGTATTTAGGAGTAGATTTTATGAAAGCTTTTAAGTTGTTAACAAATATTGAATGCCTTAGCATGGACGAAGAGGTCGACAAGGAGCCCGAAGATCCTACAGGACACATCCTCCGGGCGGACGAGCGGAAGGAATTAGATGCCGTGATAGCTCAGTTTCCGTCGTTTGAAGTTTTAGGCCTTGGTAAGACCAATCTAGAAATGCATCACATTGACACGGAAGATGCTGAACCAGTGAAGCAGCGTCATTACCCTGTATCTCCGGCGGTGCAGCGTCTCATGTTCGCGGAGTTGGACCGCATGCTGGACATGAAGGTCATTGAGCCCAGCCAGAGCCCGTGGAACAATCCTGTTACCCTGGTGCGAAAAGGCACTAAAAACAGATTGTGCCTCGATACTCGGAAGCTCAATGCCCTGACTGTCAAGGATGCGTATCCTCTCCCGAACATAGAGGGGTTGCTTAGTCGGCTTGGAGACACACACTTCATCTCGAGTGTAGACCTCAAGGATGCCTTCTGGCAGATCCCACTCGAGATGAAGAGTCGGGAAAAGACAGCTTTCACGGTTCCGGGACGACCGCTATATCACTTCACCGTCATGCCTTTTGGGCTGTGTAACGCGGCCCAAAGGTTATGTCGGTTGATGGATAGGGTCATCCCGTCGCATCTCCGTGAACGTGTATTTGTATATCTAGATGACTTACTGATAGTGGCTCCGGATTTTCGCACGCATTTGGAGTTGTTGAGGCAAGTGGCGGAGCTCCTAACTAAAGCCAAACTAACAATAAATGTAGCGAAATCCAGATTTTGTTTTCGGGAATTGCGTTATCTTGGTTATATCGTGGGTGATGGAAAGCTCAAGCCCGACCCAGGAAAGGTTTCCGCAATCTTGGACTGTGATCATCCGAAAAACGCGAAGCAAGTCCGGCGATTTATGGGAATGACCGGCTGGTATCGTCGCTTTATCGCGAACTATGCCTCGATTGCAGCCCCAATTTTCGACACCTTGAAGAAGGGAAGAGGGTTTAAGTTCGAGGGGGGTGCCCAGGAAGCTTTTAGGCACTTGAAAGATGCGCTTACTCGAAGTCCGGTGCTTCGGCACCCAGATTTCGGGAAACACTTCTACATTCAGTGCGACGCATCAGATGTGGGAGTAGGGGGAGTTCTTTTTCAAAAGGACGAAGACGGTGGAGAACACCCTGTAACGAGGTTTTTGCTTCTGCTGAGGTAAGTTCAGAGGACTCCAGGGTCAACTCAAGGACCCACAAAACCTTAAGTAAAAACACAGGGATTGAGTCTCCTGGACTATATAATGTGTTCTTTATTGATAAATCCAATAGTGTTACAACGACAATAAATTGAGAATTGTATGTGAGGGGCCCTCCTGGTATACGCTGGAGGTGGGCCTTTGCAGTAGGCTTCGGTGATGTATGCTGGCAGTGGGCCCTGGAAATAGGCCCCGGTGATATATGCTGGCGGTGGGCCCAGGAAATAGTCCCCGGTGATATATGCTGGCGGTGGGCCCTGGATATAGGCTCCGGTGATATGTGCTGGCGGTGGACCCTGGAAATAGGCCCCGGTGATATATGCTGGCGGTGGGCCCTGGAAATAGGCCCCGGTGATATATGCTGGCGGTGGGCCCTTGAAATAGGCCCCGGTGATAGTTGCTGGTGGTGGACCCTGGAAATAGGCCCCGGTGATATGATGGATACTGGAACCGGCGGTGGATTCGTTGAATACTTAAACTATCTTATATCTAATGGGCCCTTATTCTAACTTAACAGTTAAGTAAAATACAATTCAATGGGTGAAGCGAACGAATCGCGGAAGCGAACAAATCGCGGAAGCGAACTAATCGCGGAAGCGAACTAATCGCGGAAGCGAACGAATCGCGGAAGCGAACGAATCGCGGAAGCGAACTAATCGCGGAAGCGAACGAATCGCGGAAGCGAACTAATCGCGGAAGCGAACGAATCGCGGAAGCGAACTAATCGCGGAAGCGAACTAATCGCGGAAGCGAACTAATCGCGGAAGCGAACGAATCGCGGAAGCGAACTAATCGCGGAAGCGAACGAATCGCGGAAGCGAACGAATCGCGTATCAACTAACTACGGCTTATATCTAGGAGTGTTTGAAAGAGTCGCGCCTCGACTAACTACGGCTTAAAACTAGTTGTATATGCGATCTGGTCGCGGAAGCGAACGAATCGCGTATAAACTAACTACGGCTTAAAACTAGTTGTTTTGCGAACTGGTCGCGGAAGCGAACGAATCGCGGAAGCGAACTAATCGCGGAAGCGAACTAATCGCGGAAGCGAACTAATCGCGGAGGGTGAATTTCTGGTGATAACTTAAGACAAATTGTTTCGACTGCGGTCGGGCCACACATCTACTTTGGTCCGTCTAACTCTAACTCCAGAACTCCACACCTAGTGATCGACCAGATCAAACATTAAATATTCATGTGTATATAAAGTAAACGAGAATTATAAACAAAGGCGAGTTATTAATATATATTTTGACACATTGAATTCATGTTGGTCATACCACTAGAACTTTGTCACTGAGTTTTCATGAGAGGGGCCTTTTCTTATATATGGGGCCTTATGTTACATATGGGGCCTTCTTGGCACTTATAGATAATTCGTAAGAAAATAATAATGAAATATATATGAATAAATGTACGGACAAAAATAATAGAGTTTTGTCACGTTACATCTCCCCCCCGCTTGGGAAAAGAAAGGAGGAAAGGAAAAAACTCTTTGTTTCTAGTAACAATTTTTCATGGTTGGGGATGGGCGAGTTTTGGTCCAGAGACCTTCACTACCTCGTCGAGGAGGTAAATTTACTTTCATAGTGAAAGCTCAGCCCAAAAAAATACACAATTCAAGTGGTAACTAATAGCTAAATATATGTAATTATTATTAATTTTTTTGTTATTATTTTTTGTTTTGTTTTTTTTTTTTTTTTTTTTTGTAGTTCAAGGAGGAGAGGAAAAAAAAATTAAAAATTCAGAGTTATCTTATACCTATGTATATAACATTTCCATGAGGACACAACAAAAAAACTATTCTAAGCTCAGAAAAAAACATATGGGTTGGGAATCCCGTTGTCGTTAACGGGGACCATGTAGCCGTACCATGACCGTTAAGTTGTTACAGAGAAGCCTGGCGTACTCCGTGTTGACGAACGTAACCTTAACCGACGGCCGATTGTCGAAATGCAAAACCAACTGGTGTCGCCGCTGGGATCGGGGTCTTCTAATCCGTAGGCTGCGAAGCCATTGAGTGAGCTCCCTGGTGGTGTTTCTTGGACCAAGTACGGCTGCCTGAACGACTGCTGGACATGGTTGTCGCGGAGCCGATGGCTGTGAGACTGATGGACGAGGGGCTAACTGCCGCGGAGCCGTCTTTGGTTTTGGAGCAGTTACTACTTGCCGAACACCTTTAGGGTGTCGGTTTACTGTTTGCTGTGCCGGGCCTCTTGGTTGTTGTACAGGGCCTGCCATTGGCATATTTCCTTCTGTCAGCTGTGGCACTGGTGGGGATTTTTGGGGCATAGTCTGCTGTAGTGCTGAATGCGGGTCTGTAGCTGAGGCGTTGGTTCGGGAAGAGTTTAGTTCCCGCTGACGAGCTTGGTTTGACGTGGAAGGCAGGTGGTCTTCCAGCAAAGGAAGCGGCGAGCCTAAGTCCAACAGTTGCTCAAGAATATCGTCTGTCTCCTTTGGCTGAGGGTGCGAGATACTACGGTCGCTGCTGGGTCGGATGACAATGTTCTCCGTCACCCTTGCCGTGGCTTCCGACGGTGGCTTGTACTTGGTTGGCATAGCCATCGGTGGATTATTGCGACGTGGTTTCGCTTGTTTTAATCTAATAACGTGTTTGGCTGCGACGCACGTGCCTGAAACACGGGCAAATCTTTGTTGATGATCGTCAATCAGGTTTTGTAACGCAATATTTTCCCCTTGAGTTAGGAATTCACGACTGGTTTTGCAATGCATAGATTCGACCGTTGGCTCCACTATCGGTCGAGTAACTGGGACATCATCCAAATACAGACGACAGTCTCTATCTATCAGGAAATCCATGCCTAGTATCAATGGCTCTGCTAATGAAGGGATTGCGGAGGCTACTAACTTCGTGGTCCTCCCACGATACACAACATCCAAAGCGTATTCTGATGTACATGGGGTAGTTCTCTTGTCGGCCATTTGAATCATGCGAGGTGAAGTGGTTGGCCTAACCCCTTTCGATTCGAGAAACTTCCTTACAGAATCGTCGATGTAACTCATCGAGGCCCCGGTGTCAATGAGGGCGTTGATCTCGGTCTCAAAGAGCTTTACAGGGATGAAGTAACGACTCCTGTGCCTTCGGATAGGACTTGGTAGAAGGGAATGCTCTTCTATGCACACACAATTCTTGGATAGCGTGTTCTCGGTCCCACAATACGAGCAGAATAATATGGGAGTATTCCGACATTGCCACCGGATGTGTCCCATTTGCTTGCAGCGCCAACAATGCGTCTCTCGGCAGTAGGGCACCGCAGTGTCAGTTAGCACGTGAGAGGTGTGAGGCCTTTCTTGCCTGGATTCATCACGCTTCAAAAGTTCATAATCGTCCGTGAGCTCAATCAACTCGTTGAGCGACGAAAAGTCGGATTTCCGGACGTAGTGGCGGTATTCAGGCCGTAACCCGTCATAGATACGATCTAAATGGTCGCGTTCTTTGAGTTGGGGATGCCGGCGTGCGATTGTCAACATGGTAAGTATATAATCTTTCGCTCGTTCTCTATTCTGCTGCTTACGGTTGAAAAAGTTGTTCTCAATTTGATTTAAGTATCGTTTGGATAGGAAGAATTTGCCTGCTTCGGATCGGAAGCTAGCCCAAGAACTGATATTTTCCCGTTTGACACGATACCACTTGAGCGCATTTCCCTCCAACACCGTTAGTAGTGATGGCAAGAGACGGTCGCTCGGTATGTAGTGGCACTCAGCCAGCTCTTCAAATCGTTCAAGAAATTCCATCAAGTCACCCTCTCCATTATACTTAATTGCCCAGCGGGATATAGTTTTCATGATGTCTCTGTCGGAAATATCGCTGTGCAACGGCTTGGACTTCTCTGGTACTTGAATGCTCCTTATGTCCGCTATGAGCTTTTCTGACGATTTAACCTCGTCCTCTAGATCTCGCAGTAAATTCTCCGATGATGCTCGCATGCGTCTAGCTCGGATGTATTCGCTCAGTCGTTTCCGAAGATGTTCGACGGTGAATCCTTCTGTGCTTATCCCAATCTTCTTGCACTGCTCCAGGAGCTGGTCCTTCTTCAGCAGATAGATCCAGCTAAGCGAGTCGGGCTGCAAAAGATTGCTAGTCTCACGTTTCTCATTCTTATCGTTGTTGGAACCCGACGCTACCACGCTGGCGGGGGGATTTGTTTTTCCGCATTCCGTTTTGTCGTCGGGTCCCTGCTCGGGCGCCATTTGTAACGGGGTTTTTGCTTCTGCTGAGGTAAGTTCAGAGGACTCCAGGGTCAACTCAAGGACCCACAAAACCTTAAGTAAAAACACAGGGATTGAGTCTCCTGGACTATATAATGTGTTCTTTATTGATAAATCCAATAGTGTTACAACGACAATAAATTGAGAATTGTATGTGAGGGGCCCTCCTGGTATACGCTGGAGGTGGGCCTTTGCAGTAGGCTTCGGTGATGTATGCTGGCAGTGGGCCCTGGAAATAGGCCCCGGTGATATATGCTGGCGGTGGGCCCAGGAAATAGTCCCCGGTGATATATGCTGGCGGTGGGCCCTGGATATAGGCTCCGGTGATATGTGCTGGCGGTGGACCCTGGAAATAGGCCCCGGTGATATATGCTGGCGGTGGGCCCTGGAAATAGGCCCCGGTGATATATGCTGGCGGTGGGCCCTTGAAATAGGCCCCGGTGATAGTTGCTGGTGGTGGACCCTGGAAATAGGCCCCGGTGATATGATGGATACTGGAACCGGCGGTGGATTCGTTGAATACTTAAACTATCTTATATCTAATGGGCCCTTATTCTAACTTAACAGTTAAGTAAAATACAATTCAATGGGTGAAGCGAACGAATCGCGGAAGCGAACAAATCGCGGAAGCGAACTAATCGCGGAAGCGAACTAATCGCGGAAGCGAACGAATCGCGGAAGCGAACGAATCGCGGAAGCGAACTAATCGCGGAAGCGAACGAATCGCGGAAGCGAACTAATCGCGGAAGCGAACGAATCGCGGAAGCGAACTAATCGCGGAAGCGAACTAATCGCGGAAGCGAACTAATCGCGGAAGCGAACTAATCGCGGAAGCGAACGAATCGCGGAAGCGAACGAATCGCGTATCAACTAACTACGGCTTATATCTAGGAGTGTTTGAAAGAGTCGCGCCTCGACTAACTACGGCTTAAAACTAGTTGTATATGCGATCTGGTCGCGGAAGCGAACGAATCGCGTATAAACTAACTACGGCTTAAAACTAGTTGTTTTGCGAACTGGTCGCGGAAGCGAACGAATCGCGGAAGCGAACTAATCGCGGAAGCGAACGAATCGCGGAGGGTGAATTTCTGGTGATAACTTAAGACAAATTGTTTCGACTGCGGTCGGGCCACACATCTACTTTGGTCCGTCTAACTCTAACTCCAGAACTCCACACCTAGTGATCGACCAGATCAAACATTAAATATTCATGTGTATATAAAGTAAACGAGAATTATAAACAAAGGCGAGTTATTAATATATATTTTGACACATTGAATTCATGTTGGTCATACCACTAGAACTTTGTCACTGAGTTTTCATGAGAGGGGCCTTTTCTTATATATGGGGCCTTATGTTACATATGGGGCCTTCTTGGCACTTATAGATAATTCGTAAGAAAATAATAATGAAATATATATGAATAAATGTACGGACAAAAATAATAGAGTTTTGTCACGTTACAACCCTATTGCGTATATCTCGCACAAACTGACCTCAGCTCAAAAAAATTATTCAGTGACTGAGAGGGAGTGTCTGGCGGTGGTAATGGCCATCAAGAAGTTTCGACCTTATATCGAATTGATGCCATTCACCGTCATCACTGATCACTCGTCACTTAAGTGGTTAATGTCCAATAAGGAGCTGAGTGGACGTTTGGCGAGATGGAGCCTACTTCTACAGGGTCACAATTTCGATATCGAACACCGGCGAGGCAGCCTGAACGTAGTCCCAGATACCCTATCAAGATATAATATGGAGGAGCTATGTACTGAATTTGCAACTTTAATAGACCTAGAGGCACCAGAGTTCAAAGATGATGAATATCTGTCGAAACTATCAACAATAGAAGACAATCAAGAAAGGTTCCCTGACTTACGTATCAAAGATGGCTACATATACAAAAGGACTGTGCCTGTATCTGTAGACATTCCATGTGAAGATTTTGTTTGGAAGCTGTGGGTACCAGAAGCCTTAACGGCATCGGTCATTGGCAAGGCCCATACTCCAACCACGGCAGCGCATGGTGGTTTCCACAAAACGCTACAGAGGTTGAGAGAGTATTACTATTGGCCTAACATGAGCACACAGGTTCGACTTTATGTTAGGAACTGTCAGGTATGCAAGGAGTCTAAGCCAAATTGTCAGAAAATGCAACAACCTATGGGGTCAGAAGTCAAAATAGTACGACCTTTCCAGAAGTTGTATATTGATTTTCTGGGACCTTATGTCAGGTCGAAAGCGGGAAATTGCTTCATATTTATAGTGTTGGACCATTTGACAAAATATGTCCTATTGAAGCCCATGACAAAAGCTACGTCCAGATTGGTAATACGTTTCCTAACAAGCGAGGTTTTCCATAAATTCGGAGTGCCCGAAACCATAATGTCAGACAATGGGAAACAGTTTACAGGAAAAGATTTTGCTGCGTTCTTAGAAGCATACGGGGTAGGCCACATGAAAACGGGACTGTACGCGCCACAAGCAAATGCCTCTGAAAGGGTCAACCAGTCTATACTGGCCGCAATAAGATCATATTTGAAAGAAGATCATAGCGATTGGGACAGAAACCTATCGGCTATTGAATGCTCCCTGCGCTCTTCAGTACACTCTTCCATTGGGATGACACCATACTTTGCTCTTTTCGGGCACAATATGATCACCCATGGCAGTGTGTACCGTTTAGCCAGGCAGCTACAATCCCTTAGAGATCCTGACTTCCTTGCCATACCCAAGGAATCTCAGTTGGAAGTAGTCCGGGAGGCAGTCCGGAAGAATCTTGCCGAAAGTTATAAAGATCGGGCCCAGAAATACAATACCCGAACCCGGTTGGTAAAATTTCATCCCGGTCAGGAGGTATTTAGGCGCAATCATCAACTAAGCGATTTCGGAAAAGGCATAAACGCAAAACTCAACAAGAAATACTTGAAGTGTAGGATAGTAAAAGCGGTGGGCCGAAGTCTCTATGAGATAGAAGATCTGAAAGGGAAAGCTATAGGGGTGTACCATGCCAAAGACCTTAAACAATAGCACACATGAAGGACCAGGAGGTTTCCGTCCAAAATGGCCATTCCAAATTAATTAGAGGTCGCTAGAATATTTGAGACACCAATCTCGGACAGACTGGTGGAAATGACAAAGAAACCCAAGTTTCGGAAGAGTAGGGTCAAGATTCCAGTACGTCAGACGGCTGGAGCACACACCAAGGTTTCCGAAGCCTGACTACAATGGTAAACTTTTCGGATCCCAACTGACTCAAAAACTGCAAATAGTGAAAAGACCGTTTAGATCTATCATTAGTCCTCAGTGACTCACCACCTTGCCCTAGGGACACTATGTCATTAAGCTGCACCAGTGGTGAAGTCAGGACCATGAGCTTGTCAGATATTTTTTATAGTGGGAGCCGTTGGGATACAGATAAAAGAAAACAACGAAGACATCGGAATGCCTCCGCTGGAATATGGTCGGCTTCGTGGACTTTGGTGTGTGATCTAGTCGCGAAGGTCTGGACTTCTATATCCAATCCCGAATGAATGGTTGGTCGAACAATACCTAGCACCTAGAACTATTGTTGGAGTATGTAATACTCCCTGAATATAATTAAAGTCGAAAGATTCCCTCCAAATAGCATAGGCAGATAGACATTTCAAAGCTTATTTATTTTTCTTTTTCTTTATGTGTCTATTGAAATTGAATTTAGAAGCATATGTATTTTAGTTTAAGGTATTAGTAGTTAGTAAGAATGTCTTGAATTACTAGGATTTTAGTTGTAGGCTTAGGTTAAGTGTTAGTGTTATTTATAGAAAAACAAGAAAGAAGTACTAAGCCCACTTAGCAAGCATGGAAACTTTAATTTTTTTTTGAGAAACTTTATAGCACCTAGCAAAAGCAAAAGTAACTCACACATTCCTTTGAAGTTGATTTCGATCCGAAGCGAGGAGTTTTAGTGGGTGACGTATTGTCAAAGTTTTCTAAAATAATTTTCGTAGAACTACCGTCCACCTAAATAGGAAAGAAAATAATTTAGACAGAGTATTAGGTTGGAGAGATGCAAATATACTTGAGTCGGTGATCCGAATGGCTCCACAATTTTTTTTCAGAAAGTCCAATCCTTAAAAGTGCTTGTGTCCATGCGTGAAGTCGTCGTTTCAGGATATTGACCTAAGAAAGGAATAAAAAAGGGTTACGGTACAAGTTAAATCACTTACCCAGAGCACAAGTCCACTGCCTGGTTTCAGTTGACTGGAAAGAAATTAATAAAAAAAAACAATGAGAAAATTAGAATGTTTCCACTTTAAATCGAGAAAAAAATTTGAAATTTAAATGTATGATTTATTTTTACAATATAATTTCCGAGGCTGTGTGTGTGTTCGGTGATTAAAAAGTCAAAACAATAGTATTTTCTTTTTATCCTTGATAAATAAACTATTCATCCTTGAGCAATTTAAAAAATTTGTAATTTCCAGTGTTTTTTTTTAACTGATCTCACTTTAAACATAATAAACGTTACCAGTAACTAAACACAAAGCAAAGAAACACACCAAAGAAAATAAGGAAAAAACGTTAATTTAAAGAAACATGTTCAAATCAAGCACAAAGTTAGTTTTTCACAAATTAATTACATTATGCTCATTTTATTTTCCAGTTTTTCAAGCTTTTTTTTTTGATTCGTTTTTTATTTTTCACTGTTTCTGAGTTTTTGTTGTTTTCGCACAATTTCTTTTAAATACACCAACAGTTTTTCCACTTCTCCATAATCACAATAATCCAAAAGGAAAGACATAAGCAAACAATCACTCACACCATTGAAACACAATTAAAATTCGTTAAAGCTCAATTATTAACGCCTCCTTTTATCCTTGGTTTTTGGTTTAATATTCCGTCCGTCCGATTTCACCTTTTTGTTTTGATCACTGTTTTTTTTTTCATTCCATCATTTTCTTTCACTATTTTCTATCTTCATATTGCATGCCACCATAACAGTGATCCTCTCTTTGCTGTTTTCCCCCCAAAACACTTCTCATTTTTAAACGCCATCGTTTTATTTGGTAAGCGCTTAAAAAACAAACCCGTCTCATCGGCGTTAAAGATGTCGTTTTCGTCATATTTTTCTAACAATTTTGGCAAGACATTCGTCACCCATTCATCTCGAATTGGCGGTAGATAAGCTACTGAAAGGAATTCCAAATTGCTTAGCAATATCTTTTTTTGAAGCTTCTCTCTTTACAATTTCTTTTATGATCAATAGCTTTTTTTCCACAGTAATACTTATGCGCGGAGTCATTTTACAACTTACGGTCGCGATATGCAAAGGCAAACTGATAGCGACTGCAAGAAATGTGACAGATGGTAATGATTCCAGTTTCCCAAATTACACGGGGGTTCCCCAAAATACACTTTCAATTTTATGGTAAATATGTAAACGATTCAAAGCATCAGTCTATGCTTGTGCGTTGTGAACGCAACAAAGTACACACAGAGCAACAATAACAACACCAATAACACACAACAAATCGACTTCGTTATATGGAGATTGGAAACGCTTCAATCTTGAAGTTACGGTCGCAAAAATACTTCGTTATAAGGAAAAATTCGCTATAGGGAAATTCGGTATATGGAGATTATAATACACTCAAAGTAGTCTCAAAACACAGTGTTCTTAAAATTGCTTCGTAATAAAGAGAAATTCGTTATATAGGAGTTCGTTATAGAGAGTTTCGACTATAATTAGTTCCAACATTTGACATGTAAACAAAAAGTTTGACAACCAAAATGAATTCATGAATTAAATGATCCCATTCCGAAGAAAATCGATGCATAATTTAAAAAGTAGTAGCCAATTTAGTAAGGTTTTAACTTCAAAACTTTCTTATCGGCGTAACATTTACAAAAACAAACTTTAAAAGCTAAGAATGGATATTTAGGCGTTTTTTGATGTCTAGCATTAGAATCAATGCATTAAAAGAGAAACCCAAGAAAAAAGATTGTTTTTGTTGACCGGTGTACCAGATAGATCAAATAAAATAGTACTGAAACGGTCGTGAGGATACGTTGGTACTTTTGAAAGTGAAAAGGTACTGAATAAAGTACTAACTTTTTCCATCCCTGCTTGTTGTGCGACTTTGTCTGTTCCGAAAAGATTTTACGTGCGATTTTGATAAAATCGGGAGAGAATCAAATGCAAATTCTCAACTGAAAGTCAC
Organism: Eudasyphora cyanicolor; assembly: GCA_963930755.1. Taxonomy (NCBI): domain Eukaryota; kingdom Metazoa; phylum Arthropoda; class Insecta; order Diptera; family Muscidae; genus Eudasyphora; species Eudasyphora cyanicolor. Next base: position 138,107,862 of record OZ005735.1, read on the forward strand.
GTGACAGACCGTTTAGATGCAAACCGGCCCTTAGTCTAGATTCACACTCGGCAATTTTTTGCAAGCAAGTTCAAAGCTTGTAGGAGAGAGATGCAAAGAGCTCTTTCCCCCTGCCTCTTTCTCCCACAAACTTTGACACTTTTGGAAAAAATTTCCGAGTGTGAATCTGGACTCATCATCAAATTCTGTTTTGAACTTGTACGAAGAACTGAAAACGTTCAGGGAGAGTTGTTCCCCTTCGCCGACTGCCTCTCTCTCCATCAAAACACCGGTAATCTGCTGAACATTCAGCCAGCGAATGTCGGGACTTAGTTGCTATTCACACGCGCGGAAAGTTAAGCCGATTATCGGCGTTTTGTTGGATAGAGGTATTCGGAAAGGGGGGAGAAAAAAACTCCCCCATATTCGGACTTCTCGGGCTAAACCTTTTGTGTTTTTCATTCGCACTTTGAAACAACGACAATTCACACAGGAAAAGCCGAATCAACAGTACGCCGTGTGAACATAAACGCAATTTTAAAAAGGAATTAAAGATAATCTGCTTAAAAAATTATCCCCGTGCGATTCACGAGTTACTACTTAATTACCTTTTTCAGTACTTTTCCACTTTCAAAAATACTAACGTACTCCCACGACCGTTTCAGTACTATTTTCTTTTATCCATTTACTGTCTACTTCTGCATCACATGAGGCAATTTTTTCCAAGCAAGTGTCAAAATTTGTCGGAGAGACAGGCAGACGAAAGAGCTCTCTCTCTTTTACAAACTTTGACGCTTGGAAAAAAATTGCCTCGTCTGATTCAGAACTTATAAATTATTTACATACGAGGTCTGTTTAATAGAAAGATGCGTTTTGAAAATACTCGGGCTACGCGCATTAGCGTGTATTGGCACACTTGTCTCGAACATATGTTCTTACCCGGGGTTGTGTGCCGCGCGTCCTTAACCTACCCGGGGCTTACACGATATAGTTTTGCGAAGATAATAGCAATACATTTACACTTTTTTACTAATACACTTGAAAAGCTTGTTTTCCACAGCAAAAAATCGCCGAACAAGCATAACGACCTTTTTCCACTTTGAAGCTGGGGTAGAACTCAGGGATACCAGGGTCGGTTAAACTATTCATATTTGACTGAGAGAGAGAAACACACTTTTCTTCTTTTCTTTTCAAAAACGTTATAATATGTTTTTCTAAACAATAATCACAATTTTCACAACACTAATATTGCTGGGTAGTATTCACAACACAAACTGCGAGATGCGTCGACGGCACCTTAGGTGGTAAGGACGGCGTTGTACTACTTTCTCAGCAGCGATCTGATACACACAGGTGATGACCAGGGATTATCACACAAAAGACGGCAATAGCAACTTCTCACACACAAGTGACGGCAACGGCTAGTCACACTCAAGCGACGGCACCGATTAGTAACACAAGCTACGACGAATTACCTACAAGCTAATGTAGCGAGTCACACAAAAGCTACCAGGAACAGCTGCGAGTCACACACAAGCTACCAGGACAGCGGCGAGTTACACACAAGCCAATGTAGCGAGTCACACAAGCTACCAGGAACAGCGGCGAGTTAAGGTAAGTACAGACGATTTGCTGATCGGACAACATTGGCAGAAAAATGCAACCCTGTGAATTTACAACCGTGTGAACATACAATTTTTGTTTTGCAACGTTAGCAGAAGTCATTGCGAGATAATTTGCTGATTGTTATATGTGCGAAGTTGTAATGTGCGCCTTGTGAGGGTTAATAAAGGGATTTTTTTTTTAACGGATATTTGTATTTGAAATACCGGGAAGAAGGTTGGCAACAGCTGTTTTGTCAAAACAAACGACAGCTGACATTTAGTTTAGTGATGGCAAGAGACGGTCGCTCGGTATGTAGTGGCACTCAGCCAGCTCTTCAAATCGTTCAAGAAATTCCATCAAGTCACCCTCTCCATTATACTTAATTGCCCAGCGGGATATAGTTTTCATGATGTCTCTGTCGGAAATATCGCTGTGCAACGGCTTGGACTTCTCTGGTACTTGAATGCTCCTTATGTCCGCTATGAGCTTTTCTGACGATTTAACCTCGTCCTCTAGATCTCGCAGTAAATTCTCCGATGATGCTCGCATGCGTCTAGCTCGGATGTATTCGCTCAGTCGTTTCCGAAGATGTTCGACGGTGAATCCTTCTGTGCTTATCCCAATCTTCTTGCACTGCTCCAGGAGCTGGTCCTTCTTCAGCAGATAGATCCAGCTAAGCGAGTCGGGCTGCAAAAGATTGCTAGTCTCACGTTTCTCATTCTTATCGTTGTTGGAACCCGACGCTACCACGCTGGCGGGGGGATTTGTTTTTCCGCATTCCGTTTTGTCGTCGGGTCCCTGCTCGGGCGCCATTTGTAACGGGGTTTTTGCTTCTGCTGAGGTAAGTTCAGAGGACTCCAGGGTCAACTCAAGGACCCACAAAACCTTAAGTAAAAACACAGGGATTGAGTCTCCTGGACTATATAATGTGTTCTTTATTGATAAATCCAATAGTGTTACAACGACAATAAATTGAGAATTGTATGTGAGGGGCCCTCCTGGTATACGCTGGAGGTGGGCCTTTGCAGTAGGCTTCGGTGATGTATGCTGGCAGTGGGCCCTGGAAATAGGCCCCGGTGATATATGCTGGCGGTGGGCCCAGGAAATAGTCCCCGGTGATATATGCTGGCGGTGGGCCCTGGATATAGGCTCCGGTGATATGTGCTGGCGGTGGACCCTGGAAATAGGCCCCGGTGATATATGCTGGCGGTGGGCCCTGGAAATAGGCCCCGGTGATATATGCTGGCGGTGGGCCCTTGAAATAGGCCCCGGTGATAGTTGCTGGTGGTGGACCCTGGAAATAGGCCCCGGTGATATGATGGATACTGGAACCGGCGGTGGATTCGTTGAATACTTAAACTATCTTATATCTAATGGGCCCTTATTCTAACTTAACAGTTAAGTAAAATACAATTCAATGGGTGAAGCGAACGAATCGCGGAAGCGAACAAATCGCGGAAGCGAACTAATCGCGGAAGCGAACTAATCGCGGAAGCGAACGAATCGCGGAAGCGAACGAATCGCGGAAGCGAACTAATCGCGGAAGCGAACGAATCGCGGAAGCGAACTAATCGCGGAAGCGAACGAATCGCGGAAGCGAACTAATCGCGGAAGCGAACTAATCGCGGAAGCGAACTAATCGCGGAAGCGAACTAATCGCGGAAGCGAACGAATCGCGGAAGCGAACGAATCGCGTATCAACTAACTACGGCTTATATCTAGGAGTGTTTGAAAGAGTCGCGCCTCGACTAACTACGGCTTAAAACTAGTTGTATATGCGATCTGGTCGCGGAAGCGAACGAATCGCGTATAAACTAACTACGGCTTAAAACTAGTTGTTTTGCGAACTGGTCGCGGAAGCGAACGAATCGCGGAAGCGAACTAATCGCGGAAGCGAACGAATCGCGGAGGGTGAATTTCTGGTGATAACTTAAGACAAATTGTTTCGACTGCGGTCGGGCCACACATCTACTTTGGTCCGTCTAACTCTAACTCCAGAACTCCACACCTAGTGATCGACCAGATCAAACATTAAATATTCATGTGTATATAAAGTAAACGAGAATTATAAACAAAGGCGAGTTATTAATATATATTTTGACACATTGAATTCATGTTGGTCATACCACTAGAACTTTGTCACTGAGTTTTCATGAGAGGGGCCTTTTCTTATATATGGGGCCTTATGTTACATATGGGGCCTTCTTGGCACTTATAGATAATTCGTAAGAAAATAATAATGAAATATATATGAATAAATGTACGGACAAAAATAATAGAGTTTTGTCACGTTACAACCCTATTGCGTATATCTCGCACAAACTGACCTCAGCTCAAAAAAATTATTCAGTGACTGAGAGGGAGTGTCTGGCGGTGGTAATGGCCATCAAGAAGTTTCGACCTTATATCGAATTGATGCCATTCACCGTCATCACTGATCACTCGTCACTTAAGTGGTTAATGTCCAATAAGGAGCTGAGTGGACGTTTGGCGAGATGGAGCCTACTTCTACAGGGTCACAATTTCGATATCGAACACCGGCGAGGCAGCCTGAACGTAGTCCCAGATACCCTATCAAGATATAATATGGAGGAGCTATGTACTGAATTTGCAACTTTAATAGACCTAGAGGCACCAGAGTTCAAAGATGATGAATATCTGTCGAAACTATCAACAATAGAAGACAATCAAGAAAGGTTCCCTGACTTACGTATCAAAGATGGCTACATATACAAAAGGACTGTGCCTGTATCTGTAGACATTCCATGTGAAGATTTTGTTTGGAAGCTGTGGGTACCAGAAGCCTTAACGGCATCGGTCATTGGCAAGGCCCATACTCCAACCACGGCAGCGCATGGTGGTTTCCACAAAACGCTACAGAGGTTGAGAGAGTATTACTATTGGCCTAACATGAGCACACAGGTTCGACTTTATGTTAGGAACTGTCAGGTATGCAAGGAGTCTAAGCCAAATTGTCAGAAAATGCAACAACCTATGGGGTCAGAAGTCAAAATAGTACGACCTTTCCAGAAGTTGTATATTGATTTTCTGGGACCTTATGTCAGGTCGAAAGCGGGAAATTGCTTCATATTTATAGTGTTGGACCATTTGACAAAATATGTCCTATTGAAGCCCATGACAAAAGCTACGTCCAGATTGGTAATACGTTTCCTAACAAGCGAGGTTTTCCATAAATTCGGAGTGCCCGAAACCATAATGTCAGACAATGGGAAACAGTTTACAGGAAAAGATTTTGCTGCGTTCTTAGAAGCATACGGGGTAGGCCACATGAAAACGGGACTGTACGCGCCACAAGCAAATGCCTCTGAAAGGGTCAACCAGTCTATACTGGCCGCAATAAGATCATATTTGAAAGAAGATCATAGCGATTGGGACAGAAACCTATCGGCTATTGAATGCTCCCTGCGCTCTTCAGTACACTCTTCCATTGGGATGACACCATACTTTGCTCTTTTCGGGCACAATATGATCACCCATGGCAGTGTGTACCGTTTAGCCAGGCAGCTACAATCCCTTAGAGATCCTGACTTCCTTGCCATACCCAAGGAATCTCAGTTGGAAGTAGTCCGGGAGGCAGTCCGGAAGAATCTTGCCGAAAGTTATAAAGATCGGGCCCAGAAATACAATACCCGAACCCGGTTGGTAAAATTTCATCCCGGTCAGGAGGTATTTAGGCGCAATCATCAACTAAGCGATTTCGGAAAAGGCATAAACGCAAAACTCAACAAGAAATACTTGAAGTGTAGGATAGTAAAAGCGGTGGGCCGAAGTCTCTATGAGATAGAAGATCTGAAAGGGAAAGCTATAGGGGTGTACCATGCCAAAGACCTTAAACAATAGCACACATGAAGGACCAGGAGGTTTCCGTCCAAAATGGCCATTCCAAATTAATTAGAGGTCGCTAGAATATTTGAGACACCAATCTCGGACAGACTGGTGGAAATGACAAAGAAACCCAAGTTTCGGAAGAGTAGGGTCAAGATTCCAGTACGTCAGACGGCTGGAGCACACACCAAGGTTTCCGAAGCCTGACTACAATGGTAAACTTTTCGGATCCCAACTGACTCAAAAACTGCAAATAGTGAAAAGACCGTTTAGATCTATCATTAGTCCTCAGTGACTCACCACCTTGCCCTAGGGACACTATGTCATTAAGCTGCACCAGTGGTGAAGTCAGGACCATGAGCTTGTCAGATATTTTTTATAGTGGGAGCCGTTGGGATACAGATAAAAGAAAACAACGAAGACATCGGAATGCCTCCGCTGGAATATGGTCGGCTTCGTGGACTTTGGTGTGTGATCTAGTCGCGAAGGTCTGGACTTCTATATCCAATCCCGAATGAATGGTTGGTCGAACAATACCTAGCACCTAGAACTATTGTTGGAGTATGTAATACTCCCTGAATATAATTAAAGTCGAAAGATTCCCTCCAAATAGCATAGGCAGATAGACATTTCAAAGCTTATTTATTTTTCTTTTTCTTTATGTGTCTATTGAAATTGAATTTAGAAGCATATGTATTTTAGTTTAAGGTATTAGTAGTTAGTAAGAATGTCTTGAATTACTAGGATTTTAGTTGTAGGCTTAGGTTAAGTGTTAGTGTTATTTATAGAAAAACAAGAAAGAAGTACTAAGCCCACTTAGCAAGCATGGAAACTTTAATTTTTTTTTGAGAAACTTTATAGCACCTAGCAAAAGCAAAAGTAACTCACACATTCCTTTGAAGTTGATTTCGATCCGAAGCGAGGAGTTTTAGTGGGTGACGTATTGTCAAAGTTTTCTAAAATAATTTTCGTAGAACTACCGTCCACCTAAATAGGAAAGAAAATAATTTAGACAGAGTATTAGGTTGGAGAGATGCAAATATACTTGAGTCGGTGATCCGAATGGCTCCACAATTTTTTTTCAGAAAGTCCAATCCTTAAAAGTGCTTGTGTCCATGCGTGAAGTCGTCGTTTCAGGATATTGACCTAAGAAAGGAATAAAAAAGGGTTACGGTACAAGTTAAATCACTTACCCAGAGCACAAGTCCACTGCCTGGTTTCAGTTGACTGGAAAGAAATTAATAAAAAAAAACAATGAGAAAATTAGAATGTTTCCACTTTAAATCGAGAAAAAAATTTGAAATTTAAATGTATGATTTATTTTTACAATATAATTTCCGAGGCTGTGTGTGTGTTCGGTGATTAAAAAGTCAAAACAATAGTATTTTCTTTTTATCCTTGATAAATAAACTATTCATCCTTGAGCAATTTAAAAAATTTGTAATTTCCAGTGTTTTTTTTTAACTGATCTCACTTTAAACATAATAAACGTTACCAGTAACTAAACACAAAGCAAAGAAACACACCAAAGAAAATAAGGAAAAAACGTTAATTTAAAGAAACATGTTCAAATCAAGCACAAAGTTAGTTTTTCACAAATTAATTACATTATGCTCATTTTATTTTCCAGTTTTTCAAGCTTTTTTTTTTGATTCGTTTTTTATTTTTCACTGTTTCTGAGTTTTTGTTGTTTTCGCACAATTTCTTTTAAATACACCAACAGTTTTTCCACTTCTCCATAATCACAATAATCCAAAAGGAAAGACATAAGCAAACAATCACTCACACCATTGAAACACAATTAAAATTCGTTAAAGCTCAATTATTAACGCCTCCTTTTATCCTTGGTTTTTGGTTTAATATTCCGTCCGTCCGATTTCACCTTTTTGTTTTGATCACTGTTTTTTTTTTCATTCCATCATTTTCTTTCACTATTTTCTATCTTCATATTGCATGCCACCATAACAGTGATCCTCTCTTTGCTGTTTTCCCCCCAAAACACTTCTCATTTTTAAACGCCATCGTTTTATTTGGTAAGCACTTAAAAAACAAACCCGTCTCATCGGCGTTAAAGATGTCGTTTTCGTCATATTTTTCTAACAATTTTGGCAAGACATTCGTCACCCATTCATCTCGAATTGGCGGTAGATAAGCTACTGAAAGGAATTCCAAATTGCTTAGCAATATCTTTTTTTGAAGCTTCTCTCTTTACAATTTCTTTTATGATCAATAGCTTTTTTTCCACAGTAATACTTATGCGCGGAGTCATTTTACAACTTACGGTCGCGATATGCAAAGGCAAACTGATAGCGACTGCAAGAAATGTGACAGATGGTAATGATTCCAGTTTCCCAAATTACACGGGGGTTCCCCAAAATACACTTTCAATTTTATGGTAAATATGTAAACGATTCAAAGCATCAGTCTATGCTTGTGCGTTGTGAACGCAACAAAGTACACACAGAGCAACAATAACAACACCAATAACACACAACAAATCGACTTCGTTATATGGAGATTGGAAACGCTTCAATCTTGAAGTTACGGTCGCAAAAATACTTCGTTATAAGGAAAAATTCGCTATAGGGAAATTCGGTATATGGAGATTATAATACACTCAAAGTAGTCTCAAAACACAGTGTTCTTAAAATTGCTTCGTAATAAAGAGAAATTCGTTATATAGGAGTTCGTTATAGAGAGTTTCGACTATAATTAGTTCCAACATTTGACATGTAAACAAAAAGTTTGACAACCAAAATGAATTCATGAATTAAATGATCCCATTCCGAAGAAAATCGATGCATAATTTAAAAAGTAGTAGCCAATTTAGTAAGGTTTTAACTTCAAAACTTTCTTATCGGCGTAACATTTACAAAAACAAACTTTAAAAGCTAAGAATGGATATTTAGGCGTTTTTTGATGTCTAGCATTAGAATCAATGCATTAAAAGAGAAACCCAAGAAAAAAGATTGTTTTTGTTGACCGGTGTACCAGATAGATCAAATAAAATAGTACTGAAACGGTCGTGAGGATACGTTGGTACTTTTGAAAGTGAAAAGGTACTGAATAAAGTACTAACTTTTTCCATCCCTGCTTGTTGTGCGACTTTGTCTGTTCCGAAAAGATTTTACGTGCGATTTTGATAAAATCGGGAGAGAATCAAATGCAAATTCTCAACTGAAAGTCACGTGACAGACCGTTTAGATGCAAACCGGCCCTTAGTCTAGATTCACACTCGGCAATTTTTTGCAAGCAAGTTCAAAGCTTGTAGGAGAGAGATGCAAAGAGCTCTTTCCCCCTGCCTCTTTCTCCCACAAACTTTGACACTTTTGGAAAAAATTTCCGAGTGTGAATCTGGACTCATCATCAAATTCTGTTTTGAACTTGTACGAAGAACTGAAAACGTTCAGGGAGAGTTGTTCCCCTTCGCCGACTGCCTCTCTCTCCATCAAAACACCGGTAATCTGCTGAACATTCAGCCAGCGAATGTCGGGACTTAGTTGCTATTCACACGCGCGGAAAGTTAAGCCGATTATCGGCGTTTTGTTGGATAGAGGTATTCGGAAAGGGGGGAGAAAAAAACTCCCCCATATTCGGACTTCTCGGGCTAAACCTTTTGTGTTTTTCATTCGCACTTTGAAACAACGACAATTCACACAGGAAAAGCCGAATCAACAGTACGCCGTGTGAACATAAACGCAATTTTAAAAAGGAATTAAAGATAATCTGCTTAAAAAATTATCCCCGTGCGATTCACGAGTTACTACTTAATTACCTTTTTCAGTACTTTTCCACTTTCAAAAATACTAACGTACTCCCACGACCGTTTCAGTACTATTTTCTTTTATCCATTTACTGTCTACTTCTGCATCACATGAGGCAATTTTTTCCAAGCAAGTGTCAAAATTTGTCGGAGAGACAGGCAGACGAAAGAGCTCTCTCTCTTTTACAAACTTTGACGCTTGGAAAAAAATTGCCTCGTCTGATTCAGAACTTATAAATTATTTACATACGAGGTCTGTTTAATAGAAAGATGCGTTTTGAAAATACTCGGGCTACGCGCATTAGCGTGTATTGGCACACTTGTCTCGAACATATGTTCTTACCCGGGGTTGTGTGCCGCGCGTCCTTAACCTACCCGGGGCTTACACGATATAGTTTTGCGAAGATAATAGCAATACATTTACACTTTTTTACTAATACACTTGAAAAGCTTGTTTTCCACAGCAAAAAATCGCCGAACAAGCATAACGACCTTTTTCCACTTTGAAGCTGGGGTAGAACTCAGGGATACCAGGGTCGGTTAAACTATTCATATTTGACTGAGAGAGAGAAACACACTTTTCTTCTTTTCTTTTCAAAAACGTTATAATATGTTTTTCTAAACAATAATCACAATTTTCACAACACTAATATTGCTGGGTAGTATTCACAACACAAACTGCGAGATGCGTCGACGGCACCATAGGTGGTAAGGACGGCGTTGTACTACTTTCTCAGCAGCGATCTGATACACACAGGTGATGACCAGGGATTATCACACAAAAGACGGCAATAGCAACTTCTCACACACAAGTGACGGCAACGGCTAGTCACACTCAAGCGACGGCACCGATTAGTAACACAAGCTACGACGAATTACCTACAAGCTAATGTAGCGAGTCACACAAAAGCTACCAGGAACAGCTGCGAGTCACACACAAGCTACCAGGACAGCGGCGAGTTACACACAAGCCAATGTAGCGAGTCACACAAGCTACCAGGAACAGCGGCGAGTTAAGGTAAGTACAGACGATTTGCTGATCGGACAACATTGGCAGAAAAATGCAACCCTGTGAATTTACAACCGTGTGAACATACAATTTTTGTTTTGCAACGTTAGCAGAAGTCATTGCGAGATAATTTGCTGATTGTTATATGTGCGAAGTTGTAATGTGCGCCTTGTGAGGGTTAATAAAGGGATTTTTTTTTTAACGGATATTTGTATTTGAAATACCGGGAAGAAGGTTGGCAACAGCTGTTTTGTCAAAACAAACGACAGCTGACATTTAGTTTAGAGTGAAGGAGAAAAAAGGCAACAGGAAGAAAGTTCTGACAAGGAGAAGTTTCGTGGCATAAATGGCAAGAAGCTTCTTCCCTTTTTCTACCTTGATTTGGACCTGACCGGACGCAGTGGCTATTCCCCGGAGACCTAACCAAATAAAAAGTCTCAATATACGCGCAATTTCAAAATCGTTTATTGTTTTTGTGATTTAAAGTCTGTGAAATATACCATATTTGAAAACAAAAGACTTACAAACTAAGTAAAAGAAGTTTCCTAAAAGAAAGCTAAAAGAAATAATATGAGCTTAATTTGAGTTAACAAAAATTTGAAGTTAACAAAAGTTGAAAGTTAACAAAACTTTAGAACGACATAAAGAAAAACTAAAGTGCTATACATATACAAGAAAACAAATGTATAAATTTAAAACAAAGACAAATTAAAACAATAACTTTTTACAATACATAAACCAAGAAAAAAAACACTATTTGCACAAAACTAAAATATAAACGCGTGTGCGCCGCAACCAAGATAATCACAGCCACTTCATCAGGCGTCCGGTCCAACGAGGGAGTTCCAGCTTCGCATAGCCAAGCCTGGCATGCGACGGTAGGCCAAAAGTAGACAAACACTGCACACTTTTACCCCAACAGACAGACAGACCGACATCATATATCTATATTTGTATAAAAAAAAGGAATAAATTTGGATTAGGAGTGTTCAATTTCTGAGGTTTAAACAATTAGTTTTGTTACATACCTTTTTAAGTGGTTTTAGTGCACCAAAACATAGGGTTGAGCTCAGGCCTAGGTTAGGTGTCTTTTCTGTCTTAGGGCTCAGGGTTAGCCCCTTACTTTAATTGGTTTTTCCTCCTAATGAAATAGAACCAAAAAGACAACAATCATTGGTTGGTAAAATTTAATGAAAATAAAGACAAATATACATATAAAAAACTCATTCTACATTTACTTACCATAAAAACTTCCGGACAGACATATACAGACGACAGGAACTTTTGGTCATCCCAAACACGACTCAAACTGCTGGTCGCCGATCTCCTTTGGGTATCCTGTTTCCCTGCAAAATACCGAAGAAATAGAAGAATCCGAATATCCTGTTTTCTAACCTTACCTGTGAATCTGAATATTTTCCGGTGGTTTCGCCATCATCGTTCATCCGTGCCGAATGCTAACCTGAAAAGGAAAAGAGAAAGAAGAGATTAATTATTTGTAGTTTTTACTTTTTTTTGATAAATTGAAGTAAAATAAATCAAATTGATAAAATGTTAGAATAGTAAATTGCGCATTGTAACTTACATTTACTTTTGGTCATACTACGATTAATGTTGGAATCTTGAAATTTTCGAATAATTATGTAGATGCATTTCAGTCTGGCTTCGAGCCTATAAATAAATGAAGTATTGTCAAGAATTTTGAAAAGAAGAATAAGCATATTTTTAGAATGGAAGGCTAAGGGAGATATTAAAGGGTAAGTGTTCCACACGGCTAGAAAGGAGGGTGAAGGAGTCTGGGGTATTCCGGAAACATCGGACAACGGATACCATGGTTGGGGTGGGCAATGTCCAAGCACAAGAACATCGAATGTGCTTCCAAAACCAGAATAATGATATGACTGGGGATTTGAAAAGATACGTGATTCCTTTATTATTTGATCCAAAGGCTGATTGATATTTAGTTTTTGTCAACTACCTGAGGTGTTGTTGCTGACAAGAACCGCGCCCCTAGACTGAGCCACAGCCGGAGCTCTAACGCCAGCAACCAGCGCAAGTCAGCACAGCATCTCACTCCCAAAAGGTAGCAGTCTCGTCTACGGGACTACGACAAAGTTTATGCATGCTATTGCTACAAAAACATTTTCTTTGCAACACTGTCTATAATGTATTTTTATTCAAAGAAAGTAGATTTATAAAGAAGTTCCGTCGTGACTTTGTTTACATTTGCGTGAGTTACGAACGAATAGGAATAATTTTGAAACGCGAAAAAAATAGTTTTCTGGAGTCTTTTTTTGAACTTTTTTGTTACTTAACGAACGATATTAATTTTCTAAATATGATAATTACAAAAAAATCTCGAAAATCGGTCTTAAAATGTTAAAAAAAATCACTCGCCGAAATCAAATTTTTATTCGTTCGTCACTGATAGAATACTCGCTACGGGACGGAACTTCTTTATAAATCTACTTTCTTTGTTTTTATTGGCAATCCTGCATATAAATATTTACAAAATATATTGTAAATATGTGAAATTGTTATGTTTTCTTGCAATCGTCTGAACTGTCAATTCACCTTTGCCTAACAATCTGACATTGTCCGTATATTTGCAGCACTTTAACAGGGTTGATAACGTTTGCCGATCTGGCAATCGTCTATACTCAGCTTTACACACAAGCCAATGTAGCGAGTCACACACAAGCTACCAGGAACAGTGGCGAGTTACACACAAGCCAATGCGAGTCACACACATGCTAATGTTGTCCCGACAGTTCAGCATCCACTGGCGAACTGAACTCCTCAGTTTCATGTTTATTTTCTAAATCAGTTTCTTATAGTATAACATCCAATGCAATCCATTATACTATATATAAATATTCTCTTAGCGTATCTAAATATTTATTCATGAGTTATACAATTGTTAATATAAACATTTAAATTCGCCGGCAGATCAGCCCGTTTGACCATTAAATAAGAGATCTCCTATCAGACTCTAAACATCATACATCTCTCGCAATAAGGAAAGTAAAAGCGAGGCCCTGGTGAACTGAACTTCTCAGTCTAAATGCACGCCTTTAATAATTTTTCTCTGGGTACCAAGACAGCTGATGTCCGGCAGCTGGTCAAGCATAGCTGCAAAGACAATTTAAAGTATAGACATCCTCGTGTATTTCCAACTATTTTCCACAAGATGGGGGATAAGTCAATTTCACGTACGTTTGTATGCGAGTGAGAAAATTTTTACGTAGCCATCTGGAGTTTGCACATGCGAATGTACTTTTGAAAAGGCCTTTGGGGTGTTTAGTTACTGAATTGTCTTTGATAGATGTGTTAAGTTTGGTTACCCTCATATGTTGTTACCATTACTATTTCTCCTATCCGCCGCTAGGGACTTTTCCCGTCCGTTACAACAACCATACCAATAATACAATTCGGTTTATAAAGCTAAGTACACACGATTGCCAGAATAGGCAATATTGTCAGAAAAATTCAACCCAGTGAACATACAATTTTTGTCTCGCAACGTTGGCAGAAAATTCATTGCGAAATAAGTTGCAGATTTTTAGATGATCGAACTTTATGCATGTGACAACGGCGCCATTGCCAGAAAAACTCTTTATTGACAACACTGTCTATAAAATATTTTTATTAACAATCCTGCATTAAATATTTACAAAACATATTGTGAATATATGAAATTGTAAGGTTTTCTTGCAATCGTCTGAACTGTCAATTCACCTTTGCCTATGAATCTTCCATTGTCCGTACATTTTTGGTGTTTGAGATCACTTCCGGCAGTATTCTAACATGATTCGTCTTGCTAATTATTATTCGGTACCGCAGTTCATCTACCCCAACAACTGTTCTTAGTTGTTTGTGGGGTCTTCTTTTCCTCTTAAGGTCCTGGATCACTTGCTCAAGCTCCGTGGTTATTCTGAAAGGAGTCTTCCGTCTTGGTGTACTAAGTGGTTCGGAGAAGGACGATTATCGTACCACGTTATCTGCGTTGTTCGCATCGATCATAAGTGGGGGCGGCGTTACGGCATCACGTAGGGCTGTCCACTCTATCCACCAACTGTCTTGCGACTCCTCCGGAATTGTCACCAGACTACTACTTGAATTGGAGGAACATTTGAGAACTTAACCCGATACTGGTCCCATGCCATCTGGACTCTTTTCACCTATAGGTCCGTCTTTTATTTTATCAATGTGTCTCATTGGAACGAAAATTTGAACAGTCGTTGTGCGTTCATAAACCTGATGGCCTAGGTGTTTATATGCTCAATCGGCAGTTTTAACCCGAGCGAACCTGCGCTTAGGAGGTGACGGTGGTCGATACTTTTCGTTACTCGAAGCTAAATCCCACGATAGTCGTCTGCACAGTTACACTGCGTCCGATAACTGCAGTTACTAGATGTGGGAATTTCGTCGTCTGGTATAAATATGGTGTAACGACGTTTGGAACTTTCCTGTGTAAATCTTTCACGAAATTTCTTCCTGCTTGCCTAGAATTTCTTTTTATATGGACTGTCACCCATGGTGTTGTGAGTACATGAACTTTTTGATTCTATGTTATCTTGATGCGATGATGACATCTTTATTTACTTTTTTTTAAGTTACGACTTTACAAGATCTCATTCACGGCATCTTCCAGCGATAAAACACCACATTGTTCAAGTGGAAGACATCTCTTTTTTATTTGCGAAATTTTCTTTAATGAAGCTGCATGTTGTTCCCGTGTCAATAGTGGCTGTGACTTTTAAAACTTTTCCAACCAGATTAGGGCTTTATCCCTAAGAAATTCGTGCATAATACGCGGCAGTTGGTCCAGATCAATATCATACATAGTCGCCAACTCTTCAAGTCTTTCAATGAATACCAAGAGGTCACGTCCATTATAGAATTTGACTCCCCATTTGCGTACTTGATCAATAACTGTAACGTGACTCCCAGCAGGACCATGTGATGGATATTTGGAATTTCGGGTTGCTTTGAGACTTTCAGTTTCATGGGGGCTCCTAAAGAGGTCCCACTATGTTGCTGCAGAGGTACATTCAACAACTTGCTTGTGCTCCCGGGTGACGATACTAATATAGTAGCGTGTGAGGGAATCTCCAGATTCACAGGTATTGATGTTTGCATGGGTCTAGTATCCGAGATCCCACTTTCAGATTGGTTTGCATTTCCCATTTTTGTCGTTGGTGAAGATAGCGATATTTGTGCTTCGTGCTTTGCTTGAAGGGCTAGTAATCTGGACAACGCCTCCGCTTCATGAGTCGTACTGAAAATTTAGCCCACCTTTTCCGTAGTTCCTCGACTTTTCCGGTACTTTCTGGGTTGAATTCTGTCCAATAGGATACAAGTTATTCTTTTCTTAATCTGTATGCCCACGATACTTTCAGCATTTTATTTTTTGTCTTACTTAATTGATACAGTCTACACATATATTTTTTTTTTGGGACGGCGTGTTACTACTTTCTCAGCAGCGATCTGATACACACAGATTATCACACACAAGCGACGACAACAGCAACTTGTAACATACAAGCAACTGCTAATCACACTCAAGCGACGGCAACGATTAGTAACACACAAGCTACGTAGACAGCAACGGCGAATTACCCACAAGCCAACGTATCGAGTCACACACAAGCTACCACGAACAGCGCCGAGTTACACCCAAGGCAACCAGGTACAGCGGCGAGTTACACACAACCAATGGAGCGCGTCACACACAAGCTACCAGCAACAGCGGGGAGTCAGACAAAAGCTACCAAGAACAGCGGCGAGTTACACACAAGTCAATGTAGCGAGCCACACACAAAATACCAGGACCAGCGGCGAGTTACACACAAGCCAATGTATCGAGTCACACAGAAGCTACCAGGAAGGACTATAGCGAGTCACACACAAGCTAATGTGTAAAAAGGAAAGTTATAGCGAGGCCCTGGTAAACTGAACTCATCAGTGCAAATGCACGCCTTTAATATTTTTTCTCTCAGTACCAAGGCAGCTGATGTCCGTCAGCTGGTCAAGCATGTGTTCAGTTTGGTTACTCCCATATGTTGTTACCATTACTATTTCTTCTATCCGCCGCTAGGGACCTTTACCGCCCGTTACAACCACCATAGTGGTATAGTGATATATAGTCTTCTTCGTCCCAAAGCATACTGTTGTTCGTTGTAGTGCCATTTCAAGAAAATCTCGCTTGTAATCCATGCTTTCGTATTAAATTCATAATCCACGTCTAGAGATTTGATTCCTTTGAAGCGTCTCGGATTATTGGCCTTCCCTATAATAAGCAATTTAACTTTCTCCGATCCGGTCATATTTCATGCCACCATAACAGTGATGTTTTTCTTTGCTGTTTTCCCCCCCAAAACACTTCTCATTTTTAAACGCCATCGTTTTATTTGGTAAGCACTTAAAAAACAAACCCGTCTCATCGGGGTTAAAGATGTCGTTTTCGTCATATTTTTCTAACAACTTTGGCAAGACATTCGTCACCCATTCATCTCGAGTTTGGATGTTGGCGGCAGCACTTTCACCACACATTGTTTTTTGAACAATGCCGTGACGATTTTAAAATTTTTCAAGCCAGCCTACACTTGCTTCAAATTCTCCGTGGACCAATGCTTCAGCGAATTTTTTTGCTTTTTCTCTCAGGATTGGTCCAGACAGAGGAAGATTCCTACCACGTGCGGCGAATACCCTTTTCAGCATTGCTTCGTCAATATCCTCAAAGGTACAAGTTCGAAGTTTCTTCAAACTGATAGCGACTGCAAGAAATGTGAGAGGTAATGATTCCAGCTGTCACTTGCATAGTTCGGGGGTTCCCCAAAATACACTTTTAATTTTATGGTAAATATGTAAACGATTCAAAGCATCAGTCTCTGCTTGTGCGTTGTGAACGCAACAAAGTACAGACAGAGCAACAATAACAACACCAATAATACACAAAAATGCTTCGTTATAAGGAAAAATTCGCTATAGGGAAATTCGGTATATGGAGATTATAATACACTCAAAGTAGTCCCAAAACACAGTGTTCTTAAAATTACTTCGTAATAAAGAGAAATTCGTTATATAGGAGTTCGTTATAGAGAGTTTCGACAGTATTTGAAATCGAGTTTGACAGACGCAGGACGCATTCACCGGTATTTAGGAGATGCCCTTAAGGTGGGTACTATGTTTTTCGGCACGAAAAAATTTCGAAAAATGTTATTTCGAGTTGAAAAATGGAACGCTTTTTTACAAAGTCGCATTGCAATTTGGAAGTGTGTGTGTCAAGGTGTGTACAGACGATTGCCAGATCGGCAAACGTTATCAACCCTGTTAAATTGTTGCAAATGTACGGGAATTGACAGGTTGTTAGGCAAATGTTAATTGACTGTTCAGACGATTGCAAGAAAACCTTCAAATTTCATATATTTTGTTAATATTTATATGCAGGATTGCCAATTAAAATATTTTATAGACAGTGTTGCCAATAAAAAGTTTTTCTGGCAATGGCCCCGTTGTCACATGCATAAACTTCGCACATCAACAAATCTGCAAATTATCTCACAATGACTTTTCTGCCAACGTTGCGAGACAAAAATTGTTTGTTCACACGGTTGTACGTTCACAGGGTTGCATTTTTCCGCCATTTTTCGGACAATGTTGTCCGATCAGGCAATCGTCTAAACATACCTTTAGTGTCACTGTTATATGTATGTATGTGTATTTTTTCTTTTTGATAACATTCTTGAAAATAAACGAAACATAAAATTCGAATCAATAAACAATTAATTGGAATAATGGCGACTTAGAAAATAGATAATTTAAATGTCAGAAAGGAAATATTATTGGAGATCATTGTGCTAATGTCATACATAAATTATTTATTTTGTGTTGTTGCGGTGGCGATGTTTGTGAGACATGAAAAGCCAGGGTAGTACAATGTTATAAATAACGAAATAATTTCCTACTGTTGTACGAATATAAATAAATAAAATGATGTTTTGACTAATCGAAAAATATGTTTTATTATTATATTTAAGCATTTACATTATATTTGTTGACATATATAAATTATACTTCCATCCATAAACCGAATATCTTCTTTCAACTTTCAAAACATCATTTTATTTATTTCTATTCGTAGAACAGTAGGAAATTATTTTGTTATTTATAACATTGTACTACCCTGACTTTTCATGTCTCACAAACATCGCCACCGCAACAACACAAAATAAAGAATTTATGTATAACATTAGCACAATGATCTCCAACAATATTTCCTTTCTGACATTTAACCCTAGAACACTAAACCCGGTCTGTGAGGCGACTCTTTTTTTTGTTGACACGATATCTTACGATCGGTTGCAAAAATCAACACGTGGTTTCGTGTCAACTCAGTCGACTGCTGTATGAGTATGTGAGTGGACGCTCATAGCTCTGTGTCTTCTAGTTACTGATATATACATATGCTTGTCGCCTGTGAGGCGAGGTTTAGTATTAAAGGTAAATATTTTTGCGAATTCTTGTTTAAATTCTTGGTCCAATTGTAAGTATATAATTAAGATTTAGTCCGTTTTTATTTAATTTTTTGAGATGTGTGTTCCCGATTCCCAAATATTATTGCGCTAAATGCAATAAAGCATATTGCCTAGAGCATAGATCACCGAATTGTTATGAATGTGATATAAAAAAAAATACCTGATTTAATTTTTATGTACAAGGTAAAATATACATTATATAATTTTTTTGTTTTTTTTTAATGGAAGTAAGTACAAATACGTATAAGAATTTGATAAATTTAAGTTTATGAACTGAAATATTTATTGTTATTTATTTTTTTTAAATAATCTCTTTTTAAAAACAAACAAAAAAAAGTTGTGCATTTTAATGTAATTTTCTTTATGAAATGTATAAAAAAATAAATGAGTTCCCTTTTGATTTCTAAATAAATAAGTGTATTCTCCATAAAAAAAGTCTAAAAAAAAAAAAAAAATTTAAACTAGGAAAATTTTGTTCTTTTTGAAAAGGTAGCCTCACAGGCGAGGTTTAGTATTAAAGTGTAAAAAAAGAGGTTTAGTGTTCTAGGGTTAAATGAACTATTTTCTAAGTCGGCATTATTCCAATTGTTTTTGTTTGTGTTCAAGAATGTTAGCAAAAAAAAAAATGCTCATGCATATACACACATACATACATATAAAAGTGACACTTTGACACACACACTTCCAAGCTGCAATGCAACTTTAGTAAAAAAGCGTGTCAACTTATTGTGTACAAACAACTTTTACTGAAAATATAAAAAATAAACATGGAAAGTACCAAAAAAGTGTTGTTAAATTATTTGGTGCTCACAAATCAATGCACAACGAGAATTCAACTATTCGATGCCGTACAAAGTAAATTCATAAATGCAAAATTTGAAATGTATATGTTCAGTGTGCGACAGATTGACAACTTAAGGGGATTCATATACTTCAACATGCAGTTTTGGGACGTGCTATTGAGAAAAACATGCCGATTGAGACGGTTTCAATTGACATTTCTATAAGGGGAAAGCAACTCGTTTTGGCTCGAAAACAACTCAATGAGCCAAAACGGGTTGGTGTGAACGCCTTATTATTGAGAAAAACATGCCGATTGAGACGGTTTCAATTGACATTTCTATAAGGGGAAAGCAACTCGTTTTGGCTCGAAAACATCTCAATGAGCCAAAACGGGTTGGTGTGAACGCCTTATAATAACACGTCACAAAACTGCATGTTGAGGTATGTGAACCCCCTTAAGTTGTCAATCTGTCGCACACTGAACATATACATTTCAAATTTTGTCAACAATAAAAATGAAAGCAACAATTGAAATGGAATCTAGTGGAAATATAACACCAAATAATAGCACCAAATAATTTAACAATGCTTTTTGGTACTATCCATGTTTCTTTTTTATATTTTCAGTAAAAGTTGTTTGTACACAATAAGTTGACATATGCCATTTGAAAACATAATAAATGTCATAATTAAGCAGGCAACATGTGTGAACGGTGAGATGTTTTCCCAAAACAAATGAGCCAAAACGGGTTGGTGTGAACGCCTTATAAAGTGATTACGATTTAAACTGAATAATAGGCATGTTTTCGTTACAAGCTAGCGATTTTAGTTTAGCACTTTGCAAAGAAAACAACTGACTTCCACTAACTGGCGCATAAGCAGTAAGTGGCGGATTTTCACTATCTGGTAGCAATGGTGTCATGAGTTGCCAAGAAAAAACAGTGCGAAACAGACAAAAAATTCGTGAAATGTATTGATAAAACATAAATCTACTATTCTATGTTCAATTGTTTACACTTTTTTTGCAAATATTAAAATAATTTACAATATTTGAAAACAATCTCTCCAAAAATGAGATGCCGTACTGCGAAATATAGGATGCCCATTCTGGCAACACCATACTCGATTAAGACAAGCACCAAACTTCATCGGGAACTAATAATGCTTAAAAGTGCTTAGTCTGCATTTACATGATACTTTTTTTTTAAGTATTAAGCATACTTATCGGCGTTTTGTGGGCGAGAAAGGGAGTCGGAAACGGGGGGAAAAAAAGTATGCCGTACTCGTACTTATCGTACTCATCGTTTTGTGTTTTGTGTTTTTCGTTCGCACTTGGAAACAACAACAATTCACACAGGAAAAGCCGAAACAAAACAAATGAAAATAAGTTAAGTATTAAAAAAAAAAGTACGCGTGTGAACGTAAATACTTTTTCAAAAGAGAATAAGCCGATAAGTTACTTAAAAAAAAAGTACCATGTAAATGGGGACTTAGCTCCCCAAACAAATTAAGCACCTATGGTGTAACGAAAACACGCCTAATTCGACAGATACCAAAAACGTCACAATAAAGGGGATTCTGAACCGAAAAACGTCAGGCGTCATTTTGCTAAATTTTTGTAAAAAACGTCAAAATGACGTAAAATCGTCACGTCTGACAGCACTGCTCCCGCCCACAAAACGCCGATAAGTATACTTATTAGCCCAGATTTACACTAGGCAAGGTTTTTCAGCAGTTTATCATCAAATTCTCTTCTGAACTTGCACGAAGAACTCAAAACGTTCAGAGAGAGTTTTTTCCCCCTCTTGCCGAAAGCCACTCTCCAACAAAACGCCGATAATCATCTCAAAATTCAGCCAGTGTAAATAAGAACAGCCAGTGTAAAAAGTATAATGTAAATGGGCACTATGTTGTACGATTAATCCAACGTTGTCAAAATTTTAGAGACGGCTTCGTTATCTGCTTTCAGGTAGAGTGACAGTTCGTGAAAGAAAACAATAACTGTAAAGAGAACAGCAAACAGCTGCTGCTGAGGCAAAATTGACGTGTTGCAATTGTGTGTTAATTATTGTTGTAAAGACGAAGAACATTTTTCGAGGAAAAATTCTGAAGAATAAATTCGCTTCCGAAGCTGAGAAGTATTTGAAAAAAAAAATCCGGATATATGTACATACGTACTCGCCCCCTTGTATCAATGTTTTAAAGGACAGATCTCGGTTGCATATTTTGCATAGACACCTATCACCCCACACCCCACAATGGACGATTTGTCACAAGGCGACATTTGTCGCGTCTGTCGTTGTGAGGCACAGTCGGATAGACCTCTATTCTATCCGTGTGTCTGTACAGGTAGTATTAAGTACATACATCAGGATTGTTTGATGCAATGGATGCGCTACTCTCACAAGGAATATTGTGAATTATGTGGTCACCGATTCAGCTTTCAACCCATCTATTCGCCGGACATGCCGCGAGTGCTGCCATTGCGTGATGTGGCCGGAGGTCTTTTGTCGGCCATAATGAAGGCGGCCAAGTCGTGGGCACATTATTCCTTAGTGGGCTTGGCTTGGTTTGTAGTAGTACCACTTTCAGCATACCGGACATATCGGTACTTGTTCCGAGCTTCATCATTTGATATGATTTTGTCGCTGCCTTTCGATGTTTTCTCGACAGAGAATTTGGCTTCAGATGTCTTTCGAGGATGTTTTGTTGTGACATGTACAATGCTTTCATTTATTGCGCTGGTGTGGCTGAGGGAGCAGATACTGCTAGGTGGTGGTCCCGATTGGCTGGAACGAGATGATGCACCGGGTATAGGGGCAAACAACGATGCCGATGATGATGTGGAGCTGAACGTACCTCCCGATGGAGGCGGCGGCGTCGCAGCTGAAGCGGATGCTCCCGTTGATGGTCAAGCTGAGGGAGACAATGTGGTGAATGCGGGAGTTGAGGGAGAAGACGCAGCTGCAGGGGCAGGCATTGGTCAAGTGGCACTTGGCCAGGATAATGAAGCAGGCGCTGATGTTGCAGCAGGACCACAAAACAACGTCAATAATCCTGAGGCTCCTGTGGTAGAACCCATGAATAACAACGCTCCTGCCATCGCTGATCCCGCTGAACATGAAGGTGACCCTCCATTGGAGTTTGGACCCCAACTGCCGCCTGCCCTGGCTGGCAACCAAAACAATAACAACAACGCCGCTAATCCCGCCGACAATGATAACGACGAACCCAATTGGAATCCCATGGAATTGGATAGGGCAGCTGAGGAACTGACTTGGGAACGTTTGTTGGGTCTGGATGGCTCGCTGGTATTCTTGGAACATGTCTTTTGGATTGTCTCGCTCAACACCATGCTGATTTTTGCCTTCGCTTTCTGTCCCTACTGCATTGGACATTTCATACTGAGCTCTCTGGACCTTATGCACCCGGATAAGCCCCTGCTGCATTTCCATGGTTTAATAACGACCTTATTTGGTTACTGTTTCATTGGCATAATATTGGTTGTGTTACATTTCTTGGCGAGAGCATTTCATATGAGAAGAGTACGCAGTCTCATTGGATTGTGTTACATAGTGGTTAAGGTATCGCTGCTATCTGTGGTGGAGATTGGTGTTCTACCTTTGGTATGCGGATGGTGGTTGGATATATGCTCATTGCCACTCTTTGATGCCACGTGAGTTTTTGTTGCCCCCCTTAAAGGTGTTATTGTAATCTATTGTTATTTTTTGTAGTCTAAAGGATCGTAAAGTCAGCTTTTCGGCGGCTCCCGGTACATCTCTTTTTGTCCACTGGATGTTTGGGATGGTATTCGTTTATTATTTTGCCGCTTTTATATCGCTACTGCGTGAAGTTCTTCGTCCTGGAGTTTTATGGTTTTTGAGGAACTTGAATGATCCCGACTTCAGTCCCATTCAAGTGAGTATAATTATTAAGTATTACTGTGATATGATTTGTTAGAAACTAACATTTATTGTTACTTTACAGGAAATGATACATTTACCCATTCTTAAGCATGTACGTCGTTTAATATCATCAGCAATGATATTCGGCTCTGTTGTTTTGTTAATGCTTTGGATACCTATACGCGTCCTGAAGACAATTTGGCCAACATTTTTACCCTACACACTATCGGGGGACTCTGATGTCAATGAATTGAGTCTACAACTATTGCTGCTACAGGTGAGTAAATAAGAGGACTTTTTGGGAAATTTGCAGGATATTTTTCTTTTGCCATACAAATGTTGTCGACAAACGTAAGTTGCTTCTATATTATCCTTGAGGGGTTCCCCTTGTCGATCTCATAACCACTGAAGTAGTTGAGAAACATTTGGTGATAACTCTGAAATTTAGAATGGTCATTATCCGTTTATATACAACTACTCTGCCTATATCTGTCTCACTCAATACTGATGGGGGAGGACATTGTTAAAATCACCTTCTATGCCAGCAACGCTGCAAGATACTTGATATCCAATGTCCTTTCAATATAATAAACCACACAAATGTATAGCCGAATTTACCGATCTACCTTTTAAGTAAACATGTCCGAGGGAAATAATTTTTTACCAGCAAAATTATGCATAACCGGCGTTGTAGTGGAGTTAATTCCAATATGTATTCACATCTGTAGTAAATTTTTCCAGAAAATTAAAACGTATGCAATTCTGTCCATGAGAAATTAAAATTACTTCGTCAAAAACTGAAGTGGGCCCGACAAGGCCTGTCGGAATTGTCTTGTTTTAACAGCTAGTCAGATACCACACTCTGGTACTTTATGGCTTTCACCCCTATCGCGAATGAATGTTCCCACAAAATGTGTTCACTTTCCACCAAATTCCAATCGCCAATTTTGTTCCCTGAATAATTCCCTCGTCGAACAAATTCCCCCTATCATGAATGATTTTTTGTGTGAAATTTTTTCCCTCTTCACTTGGATCTGTTCACTTTTTTTTGCCAGCGAACAGAACGGACTCATCATGAAAATGTTTTTTTTTTTGTATTCAAATATTGAATGTTGGTATGATATATCTGTGATTTTCTGCAATAACAGCACATTTTAAAAAATCAAAGTGTTCAGAAGAGCCCAAATACTTTTTCTCTCGCTGTACATTTGATACTAAATGTTCATATTTTAGATTTGGAAAAAGTTACCAAAAATTGCACAACCTAGGAGTGACATATATGGATCGATAGATTATGATTAGCTGAACATATTTATGCTAAAATCGCGAAATCGAAATTTTCTGACATAGGTCGTAAGGCCAGAAAACCATAGATATGTGAATACATATGTATGTATACATATATATTTTCACCTAATTAACACAACCTGCTTCCACTTTGCAAATAGTCTTGTTCCATTGTCCATTGACAAGCTCCTGGATGTGTCCCATCAACGTATCGTATCCTCATTTTACTATTGTAAATCTTATAAATATATACTTTTTTAAATATAAAATAGGTTAGGTTGGGTTAGGTCGAAGAGAGGAGACGTTTAAACGTCTCATGTCCATGGACATACACTTAAGCCAGTGGTTCGGCCTGTTGTTCGCTCCTTATTTATGATATTTTTATACCTCACGAGTTGCAGAAAATCGGTACTAGATACGAATTTTCTCAGTATCTTCCAGTCATATTCTCTGAGATGAGTCAAGTCTGGTAATATGTCGGACCCGAAATGTTGGGATCTTGCATGTGTGAAAGCAGGGCAGTGACACAGAAAATGTTCCATCGTTTCGATGTTTTCTCTGCATGCCCTGCATTCGTCGTTTCCTGCTAGTCCTATGCGATGAAGATGTGCTTGTAAGCTTGAGTGTCCCGTTAGAACACTCATTATCTTACTAATGTCGATCTTGTTTAGTTTCAGAAGACCTTGTTTTCTTTTCATTTGGGTCACCCCACATTATCTTTGCAGTTGCTCCTACTGTTG
Organism: Eudasyphora cyanicolor; assembly: GCA_963930755.1. NCBI lineage: Eukaryota > Metazoa > Arthropoda > Insecta > Diptera > Muscidae > Eudasyphora > Eudasyphora cyanicolor. The sequence goes on from OZ005735.1 coordinate 138,133,319, forward strand.
CGCTATTCCACACACGTGGCTTCGAAAGGTTTCCAATTTTCCAAGTTTATTACTCGAAGTTCTCTGCCCTTTGAAGCCAAGCTGTTTGCCCGTTCATTTCCAATCACTCCGTTGTGTCCTGGTACCCAGCAAATACGCAATTGCAATTGGGCTGAGTAATCATTTATCGTTCTTTTACAGTCCAACACAGTTCTGGATTTGACCCTTTCCGATGTTATTGCTTTAATCGTCATTTGGCTATCTGTGAAGATGTTGGCATATTTAGGCTTTGTCGTGTTACTGAGCCAGTTCACACACTCCGTGATTGCTCGAACTTCTGCTTGAAATACCGTGCTATTGTCAGGGAGGCGGAAGTGAAGTTCGACTTCTGGTTCATCAATAAAAAGTCCCAGACCCGCCCTTCCTCCTCGCTTGGACCCATCTCTGTAGCAGCTGGTTCCCACTGGCACATGGGCCAAAGTTCCATTTTCCCAGGAGCGTCTGTCTGACGCAAACGTATCACAGGTAGCTGTAATCCGCACTTCAGGAATGCGGCCGGAGATTTCTGGCGTTTGAATGTGACTAACTAGACATTCTAAAATCTTCTGATGGTACGACTTGTGGTCTCGATTTATCCATTCACCCATCACTTGTAGAGGTCTGGCTGTGAGGGCTGCCTCATACTTTATACGGATGTCTATTGGTTGGATGTGCAGTATAGTCTCCAACGCTTTTGTTGGTGCAGTTCTAAATGCCCCGCTTATGCCTAGACAGCACATAAGTTGAATTTTTTTGCAAAGGTTTTACGTTGCACTTCTTGTCCATTGATGTCCACCACACTACACAGGCGTAGGTGATTATTGGTATAATCACGCTCATGTAAAGCAGTGAGTCATATTTGGACGTAGTCCCCATTTTAAGCCTATAGCTCTTTTGCACAACGACCAACATCTGTGGGCCTTTGTAACTCTTTCTTCAAGATGATCTTTCCAGTACAGTTTCTGATCCAAGATTACTCCCAAGTATTTTACTTTTTTAGTTATAGCAATTGTCGTATTCAGGAATCGAGGCGGGGTAAAAAGTGGGATCTTCGTTTTTCTTGTAAATAGACATTTCTGTTTTGTCTGGGTTAACATTTAATCCCCTTGGTTGTTTGTGCCCAGTTATATGCTATGTTAAGTGCCTCTTAAGCTCTTCTGCATAATAGATTTGGATGAAAGCCCCTTAGAAGTATTACAACGTCGTCTGCATAACAGACTGGGTTAAGTCCTTCATTGGTGAGGGCGTTTAGGAGACTGTGTATCGTCGTAACCCATAGAAGAGGCGATAAAAAGCCCCCTGAGGTATACAAAGATTTACATTGTCTCTAATTTTTACGTCATATGACCCACAAAAACTCCACCTATTCCTTAGCATATTGTTGATCCAGTTTTTCAGCGCCCGGTCAACCTGAAACTCGTCTAAGGACTGGATAAGTGTATCGGTCTGTACATTGTTAAATGCGCCCTCAATGTCTATGCAAACAGCAAGTGCATACATTTCTTTACTGAAGGACTCTTCTATGTGAGGCACTACCTCATGCAGAGCTGTTTCCACTGATCTTCCTTTGACATAGGCGTGTTGTTTGAGTTTTAGCTTGCCATCCGCTATTTTACTTTTGACCATGTTATGTTGTTTTGACCATGTTAATGGGTCGATAAGCCTTTGGGGTCGTATAACTCGCCTTGCCAGGCTTTGCTGGAAATATTCCATCCGGACCCGCAGCCTTAAAGGAAGAGAAATTTTTTATCGCTTCTTTAACCATATCATCTGTTATATCCGTAACAGGTACTTGATGCAATACATTTTCATTCTGTAACTGTTCCTCTGTTGATCCAGCATTACCAGTCGGAAAATGAGTTTTCATCAAGAGCCTTACGGTATCCTCTATAGTTTCCATCCTTTTACCCGTTTCATCCACCAGTGTTTCGGTTTGGACATGAGTTTTTGAGAGGAACTTTTTCATTTTAGACATGCTGTTAACGCTGTCTACCTGTTCACAGAAAAGCCTCCAGGAGTTACGTTTCGCCGATCTAATGATTTTATTGTATTCTTTTAGTCTTCTGTGGTAGTCGTCCCAATATACTGATTGTTTTTTACCTCGAACTCTGTTGTAAAGTCTGCGAACATCTTTACCAATCGAGCGAATTTGTCCTCTCATCCAGGGTTTCTCAAAGGCAGATTTCATTTCTAGAAGTGGGCAACTATCTTCGAATGATTTTACAAGAGCCTCGGTAATCTTCTTCACATTGATATCAATGTCTTCTGCACATAGATAATCGCGTGTAGGCTGCTCCAATCGATTTCTAAGTAGATTTCCGAATTTAGTCCAGCCGGTCTTAGCCTTATTACGGAAACTTATGGGGTTTGGCGGTGGCCGTGCACTTTTAAACCTTTTATAACGGTGGTCTGAATAGGAGTGTTCATCCGAAACCCTCCACTCATGAATCTCATCAATAAGATTTTCTGAACATATCGTTATATCTAATACATACTTCCTAATTTTACTAACAAAGGTTGCAGTGTTTCCTATTTTAAGAGTTATGAGGTAATTTGTATTCAAAAATTCGATAAGGACGTGTCCCCTTTTATTGGTGTTAGTACTACCCCAAGCGATATGATGGGAGTTGGCGTCACAACTATACTAATATAAACTATATCACAAATATATAAAATAAATATAAAAAAAAAGAGGATTCGTAAATTAAAAGAAGATTCTGTTGAAGTACAGGTGCTAATTTGTCTTTCGCGCTACGATGTTCACGTGTGTACCATCAATACATCCTTCCTCTTGCGTTGGAAAAGTTATCCACTCGCTACAAATTCTCGATTCTAATGTAATCAAAGCTTCGGTCAGTACTTCGTTGAAGGTTGACTGTGCCGACTTCTTGATCTCTGGCAAATCCTTTCTGATATCCAACGTCTGCAAAGAACCGTAGACATGCACTGAGTTTTACAAAGAACTGAGTTTTACAATTGAAGGAATCGCAAATGATTTTTTGTAGACGGCAGCGATTAACATTTTTAACCTTAACTTTGAAAGAAAAAATCTTTTCAAATCTTCTTCTTGTTGTTACGCTCACTGTGCACTGATAATATATTTATTTTAAACTGCTGTACTTTTTCGATACATCATTACAGATTCGAAGTAAACAAAATGTTCCCTATTATTCACGATAGCATTTTCCACTTCCGTGAAGGGAAGAAATTTATGGAACAAATATTCCACGTATTATTCGCGAAAGGGGTGTTTGTGCATTTGTTTGTAACGCCTAAAAACAAAGATATATATACCTATAGTTTATTATACCGATCATCATTGAATCACTTCTTGAGTCGATTTAGCCATGTCCGTCTGTCCATATATTCTTGTAATCAATGAGAAGGTCGCAAATATGAAGCGATCATTAAGAAAATTGGTACAGAGGTATTTCTTAGACTACGAACGATCTCTATTAAAAATGGGCAGGCATATGTTTTGATATAGGCCCCATATAAATTTCCCCTCCGATGACAGTTAAGAACTTATACTTTATATTGGACCAAATCGGCCCTAGTAAAATGCGGTACATCGTTCCATGTTTGGGATAGCCCCCATATAAAGATACCCAACGATGTCACTTCTTGAATCTCTAGAGAACACATTTTTCACTTGATCTGCCTGATATTTAAGAATTTATACTTTATATTGGACCTAATCGTCTCTACTGAAAATGGAGAACATCGGCCATGTTTTGAGATTGCCCCCCTTTCCGAATAGACTTCTTGGGGACGCATTTTATTACCCATCATGCGGAAATGTAAGCTTTTGTACTTCATAATGCACTAAATGGTCTCGAGTGAAAAGTAGTATATCGATCCATGTTTTGTTATGTGTAACCCCCTTATGAAGGTAAAATTTTTTAGCCTATATGCCTGAAATTTAGAAATGTACTATATTTAACCTGCAACAGTTCATAGTAATAATGGTTCTCAGAGCATTTGTTGGCAAACAATGGGAGAGGATATTATACGGGTCGACTGTATACTTTCATTACTGGTTATAACATAATTATAATATTTCGTAAACAGAATATTTCTTAAGACTATAATGTTTGTATGTATTTAGTACATTTATCCCCGACAACGCAATGTGGTACAGGGTATTATTTACTTTGCGCATTTGTTTGTAACTCCTAAAAAGAGAAGAGACTTTTTGAGTCGATTTACCCATGTCCGTCTGTCCGCCCGTCTGTCTGTCTGTGCATATATTCTTCTGAACAAAGTGCAGATCGCAAATATGAAGCCTCCAAAGGTAAGCTGGTATGGGGTACAATGGGGTACATCGGTCCCTGTTTTGATATAGGCCCCACCAATGCCACTTCTTGACCCTCTGGAGAACACATTTTTCAATTTGTCTGACTGAATTTTAAGATAGTGATCCCACTTTTCAGGTAAAAAGTAGATCTGAAGTGATTGACATGACCTTGACTAATCTTGATGATTCTTTCAGGATGGAGATTGTCCAAGGGGAATTCCTTCTCGGACCACAGGTACATTCTTTTTACTCTGAATATGGTAACTTGTAATGAACCCCCCTTCAGAAACCCAAGGAAGACTAACTGGGCTCAGTATAATGAACTTGTTGTGTAACGTCCAAAAAGCCGGTCTTGTAAAATATGCAATCAATTTCTGAAATCACTGTTCAACCAATGCAATCATTGGTAACTTTTACAGACGGGGAATGTATCTAAGGTGGGAAAATATTGTATAGAGTTTTAACCTATCAATAAAGACAATGGGAGCCTTTTAAATGTTAGCTTAAAGTCGGTACATTCCTTAACATAAATACGTTTTATTATAGACTCCCGAAACATAAAAAGGTAAGAAAAACTAATGTGAATCGCAAAGAAAAATGTAATTAAATGCCCACAACGGTTTGATAAAAAGTTACAAAAAATAATCACTAGTCACTATATACCAGATTACACAATGCATTTATTTAGTAACTCCAGTTGTTGATGGAGTTTAGAGCCTCTTTACCCTTCCCAACCATGATCTTAGGGCTTTTGAAGTTTTTAAGATCCCTCATGCAAACCCTACTTCGGTCCCCTTTGCCTACATCACCACAGTAAGGAAGCGAGTAAATTGATTACGCAGACATTACCACTGCAGTTGTTATTTCATTTGGTATAACAGATAAAATGCAAATATATGATATCAACATGGTGGGATACGAATTATGGGTTCAGAGCTAGCTCAAACATGTTGCATCTAATTAACATGTAGAATAAATGATCGTTAGTCAAATAAGCTCAGCTTTAAACTTATAACTATTTATTTCATTAAATAACTTAATTTAAAGTGACACATGATATATTGAGTAAATTGTAAAATGTATGTTTATAGTTTTTTCTCGAGGCTAATTTCGATAATAATATAATTCAAGTAAGGGGGATAGGTTTATGAAAAATATCTAGATTTCTACTGATTTGAATCAAAGGAAAAACTGTTTCTCGCTCTGGCGATATAGTAAAGAAGTAATCTAATAAGAATGAAATTGAATGAATATAAAAAGTTGTCAGATTTAATTTTTATGAATCATTATATTAATGGTTTTGCAAAGGTTTCAAAACTACCCAGCAAAAACTCTCATTACCAGGTAACCTGGCGGATAAGTGAAATTCAAAATAAATAACGACTTACCATTTAGCCACCCTTCAGATTATTTTTACATGGGCATGATATTGGAGGAAAGTACTTTCATGCAAGCATACGAAGAGCTAACAAATAACTAACGGGTCCGCCATCTAACGTGTTTTTTCCAACTAGTGCTTATTTCGTGAATGGTAACACTTAGCTCGTGTCTGATTTGACAGATAATTATACCCTCACTTTAGTGTGACGAGGGTATATATCATTTGCTACGAAAAAAAGTGTAACACATCGAAGGAGTGATCTAAGACCGTAAGTATGTTCGGCGGATATTCGTTTTGGATTATTTTAAGTCGAATGAGCAATGTCCGTCCGTCTGTCTGTCTGTCTGTCTGTCTGTGTGTCTGCTGGCTGGTGCGCACGATAACTCTCGAAAGGAGTAACCGATTGACTTCAAATTTGGTACGTGGTAATATTTTTTTCTATCTCCGGCTAAGTTCGAAGATGGGCCATATTGGTCCACTCCTTCTAGTACCTCCCCCACAAAGTGTTAAAATGTTGTGAAATATTGAATCTTTAATAACTGCTATACTACTTATTCGAATCTTCTGAAATTCCACACATAGCATTTGTTTATTAGTCGCTATCAACTCGAGAAAAATGGGCCATGTTGCTACGCTCCTTTTGGTACCTCCCACACAAATGCACCATTTTGCACCAAAAGTTCACAGCTTATAACATTAATACCAGTGCATAAAAATACTTGAAATTTTGTACAGTGTAATGCTTTCATAGTGCCTACAGTCCAGTGAAAAATGGGTGTCATATTCACGCCCCTTTTGGTACCTCTTACACAAAGGTACCATTTTGCACCAAAAGATAACAGCTTATAACATTAATACCAGTGTATAAAAGCACTTGAAATTTTGTACAGTGTAATGCTCTTATAGTGTCTTTTGCACTGTGAAAAATGGGCGCTATTGCCACGCCCCTTTTTGTACCTCCCACACAAAGGTACCATTTTGAACAAAAATTTAAGAGCTCACAGCATGAGTACCAATGCACGAAAATGCAACAACATTTTGTACAGCGTAACGCTTTTGAAGTCCCTATAGCCCTGTAAAAAATGGCCGTTATCACCACGCCCCTTTTTGTACCTCCTACACAAAATGGCCAAATCATACCAAATTTAATATCTCATAAGTGCAAAAAACGCTTATAATTCGGCGCAGTGCAATGTATTTAAATAATCTACTATTCATAGAATAATAGGTGTATTTGTTAAAAACATTCTGGTACCTCCCATACAAATTGACAGAATAATTCGTTTAATATTCCATATTACATTACTCACAAAGTGAGGGTATACCTTAGTCGGTTTACCCGACTGAAACTTTCTTACTTGTTAGTTTTATCCTTCCGCTGAACGAATATGGTTGTGTATACGCTTGAACAACGCTGGGAGCGATCGACTTACAGAAGATGCCGATTTTGCCAAAAAAAATCATCTTTTCAGATGAAGCTCATTTTGAACTTGGCGGGTATATAAACAAGCAAAATTGTCGCATTTGGGGCACAGAAAACCCGCACGCATACATTGAAAAGCCGATACACCCAAAACGAGTCACTGTTTGGTGCGGATTTTGGTCCAGAGGCATAATTGGGCCATTTTTCTTCGAAAATGAGCATGTGAGCATGTGGCCAGCCGAGGCAGCCATTTGAATGAAATTATTTCCATTATTAACCGGAAGGATTGTACTTTCAAATAAAAAAAGAAATTTGAGAAAATATTCAGTAGTTTTTTTATATAGCATTTTCAAAAAAAAAGTTATTTGGCGGACCCTTTATAATTAAATACGACGAGAAATATTTTTTACTCGGAATATTCCCATCAAAAACATAGTAAGTACATGTCATTGTACATTGCATTAGCATGTAAGACATGTCATTACCCTCTGCATTACATGTAGTTAACAAATAATGACTTACTTATATTGACAAAGATATGTAATTGTAAGTCAATTTAAGATGGGTATTGTAAAATAAGCAACAACAACAATTTTTATTGAAGAAAAGTTGATTTGATAAGAAAATAAAAATTGGCGTTGTCGCATATTTTACAATACCCGACTTAAAATAACTTACAAATAAGTACATATTTATGTTAATATAAGTAGGTCATTATTTGTTGACTACATGTAATGCAGGGGGTAATGATATGTCATTACCTGGTAATGCAAGTGGTAATGGCATGTACTTACCACGTTTTTGCTGGGTATTTATTATACCCTACACCACACTGTGGTACAGGGTATTATGACTTTGTGCATTTGTTTGTAACACCTAAAAGGAGAAGAGATAGACCCATTGTTTATTATACCGATCGACTCAGAATCACTTTCTGAGCCATGTCCGTCTTTCAGAGCCATGTCCGTCTGTCTGTCTGTCCGTCTGTCCATGTATTCTTGTAATCAAAGTGCAGGTCGTATTTATGGTCCGATTGTGATGAAATTTAGCATAGTGCTCTTTTTTGGCCCAAGGACGATCCCTATTGAAATTGGTTAAAATCGGTTCAGATTTGGATATAGACCCCATATATATGTTTCACCCGATTTGACATGTAAGCGCTGTAGAAACCACATTTTATATCCGATCTTTATGAAATTCGGCAGAGAGAGTTTTATTATTACGTGAATGAACACTACCAAATTCGGAGAAAATCCGTTCAGATTTAGATATAGCCCCCATATATATGTTTCACCCGATTTGACATGTAAGCGCTGTAGGAACTGTATTTTAAATCAGATCAGTACGAAATTTGCCAGAGATAGTTTTCTTATTACATGAATAAACACTGCCAAATTCGGGGAAAATCGGTTCAGATTTAGATATAGTCCACATATATATGTTTCACCCGATTTGACATGTAAGCGCTGTAGAAACCGTATTTTGCATCCGACCTGTACGAAATTCGGCAGAGAAAGTTCTCTTATTACATGAATAAACACTGCCAAATTCGGGGAAAATCGGTTCAGATTTAGATATAGCCCCCATATACTATAATCGTTTCACCCGATTTAACATTTAAGCGCTGTAGAAATCGTGTTTTGTATCCGATCAGTACGAAATTTAACAGAGAGAGTTTTTTTATTACATGTATGAACACTGCCAAATCGGTTCAGGTTTAAACATAGTCCCAATATATATGTTACACCCGATTTGACATGTAAGCGCTGTAGAAACCGTGTTTTATATCCGATCAGTACGAAAATCGGCAGAAAGTTTGCTTATTACATGTATGAACACTGCCAAATTATTATCGCAATGCCCATTATCGTATTGGTAGGTAGGTGTAGGGTATTATATAGTCGGGCCCGCCCGACTTTCTGTCTTTCCTTACTGGTTTTCTACTGATTTAAAGCAAAATTTTGAGTTTGAGAGAAATGTGCTTTTTAGACAAATGTTACCATCACTTACCGCAATCTGGAATCAGTTAACGATGAACGTCGAGGCCTCGATGATCAGGAAATATTGCGATGTTATTCAATATATGATGATGTAATGTACAGGAAACATTCCTCTGTTAGAAAGATAACAAAATTTCGCTTCAAGTCTAGCTTAAATTGGAACCTTTGCAAATTTTCCAAAACGACCAAATTTGTCTCTAAAGATTTATAATGAAAAAATAAAAAAAATATTGCCGATATATAAAACCGGCCACCTCTGCAAATTGTCGCCAGTATAAACTTCACATAGGGTATGTAGACTGGAATCTCAAACTTTTACAACCATCCGTGGAGTAGGAAGTTACTATTCGAAGTCACCTTGGGACACGTTATCTTCGATACTCTGAAAACTTTACCCAGGGACGCCGTACAGATTTCGAGCACAGTGTATAGCTTTTAGTTGTTTAATTGTTGCGTCAGACTTTTCACGAGGATATCATCAGAAGTACTCTGGAGTACATAATTAAAAAGTTCACCCTAGACGAACTAGCCTTTTAAATCTGCTAATACCAGAAGAGCGAAGGATGCTTGGCCCAGAATTACTCAATTTACGTAACCAACGGGCACCAGAAACAAATCGGCATAGCCTGGTCTTAGTGGATTTACCAAAAAAAATGCCAGGGAATCCCTCGGCAGAGTTATATTTTCCCGTACTATCACGAATTTAATTTATAAAATTTAATATCAGGCACTGATGGCAACTTCTTTTACTCCCATCAATATTCAGAGGTTCTTTTTTTCTCTTCACTGTCAATTTCTTCGTGGTTTCGAATAGGGAATTATTCGCGTGATGCACTGCTCGAAATGTTGGAATAGAAAGCCCGCTTACAAGTGGCCGAGGGATTAACAAAGCCTAACTCCGAATTGACTGATTGTCTATGGACTAACAAATTATATGGACAGTTCTAAAAAAATATGTCCGCTAAGTAAAACCACAAAAATCACACTCGTATAAACATACGTACATACGCCTACACTTCGGCTGCGATTGATCTTGCCGGTTACCCCCTCTAACCGCTCTTGCCTTTGATCGCCTTTAACTAGCTACGAAAGCCACAGGACCGGTAACTACACATGTCTTGGTCCGTCCGTAACAACTTTTGCCTTCGTTGCCCGTCTGTTGCTATGTCTTCGACTGCCTGTAACTACCCTTGCCCTTAGATCGTCAGCCTAACATGCATTTGTCGATTCTAGGCCTCGCTAATATGCTGATATTGATAATTTGACAATGTAGTCCCATAGCTTCTCATATAAAAAAAAATTAAAAGAGCAAGGAAAAAACCCTGTCTGCAGTTGGTGAGGTTTGAACCGACGATCTCACACTTCTGAACCTGCAGTACATTCGTTCTGCCATAATTGTTTGACAGAGGTTATTCTCATTTGATTTGGTGAGCCATTAAACGATATGCTGATGCCAACAATCATTTCAAAAAATATTCAAACAAAGTTGTATGGCTTTGCCTTCAGCCATTAAACGCATCCCAGCGAACAATGTTAGGATCTATTTTTCTAAGAACAAGTAGTTGACCATTACAGTTGGTAGACAGCTACTGTCGTTGAAGCATAACTTCACTGACAACACCGAGCTGGAAGCAGCAGTTTATGATTTTACTGCAGCCTTGCTAGCTAACTTTGAGAAACCATGTCCCCTTACGTACCCGGGTAAAAGGTCTCAACCTGCATGGTGGACCATAACCCTTCGTAGTTTGAGGCAGAATTCAAGGAGACTGTATAATAAAGCCAACAAAACCAAATTGAGTGCAGATTGGGATTGCTATAAGGAATCTTCCAAACAGTACAAGATAAAAAGGCTAAGTGAGTCTCTTGGATCAACTTCTGTGAAAGGATAGAAGGTGTGAACGAGTCCTCCAGACTCCGACGACTGCTATCAAAAGATCAAAAGGCGCTGGGTATCATTATGCAGGAAGATGGGACTTGGACTGAGTCCAGCTTAGAAACTCTGGACCTTTTAGCGACGACACACTTTCCCGAGTGTTCGAACGTAGTCCAGGAGGATTTTCCCAATGTCAGTACTAGATCAAGTGCACCACATTGTGATGAACGCGCGTCCACTGTGGTAAATGACTTAGTAACAAGAAAATACTGTGGGCTATTAACTCCTTCGAACCCTTTAAGTCTGCCGGACGAGATGGCATATCACCAGCCATGCTACAAAATGCAGGGCCAATAGCAGTTAATATGCTGTCGCTGATTTTTAGGCAATACCTACTTAGGAATTATAAACCCTCAAAATGGCGTGAGATTAAGGTGGTTTTCATTCCCAAATCGGGAAAACCCAGCCACTCCACGCCCAAGGACTATAGACCAATTAGTCTCTCATCGTTTGTTTTAAAAACGTTGGAAAGACACCTATATTAGGGGTAGTTTACAACCGTCATTAATCAGTAACTGTCAACATGCCTACATCGAAGGCCGCTCGGTTGATAGTGCTCTAGACGTGGTTGGTGACATTGAAAATAACCTGGAGAAAATCGAATTCACTTTGGCAGCCTTCTTAGATATTGAAGGGGCTTTTAATAATGTGAATTTGGAATCCATACACGAATCATTGTTGAATGTGATCACATATCCTCTGCTTGACTGGTTGACTGGATTGACAAAATGCTGAAAGGCAGGATCATCAACTCAACTCTAGCAGAGGGTTCCATTAGGAAGACAGTGACTAGAGGTACACCACAGGGAGGGGTTCTATTTCCTCTCCTGTGGCTTCTTGTCATAAGCGGAATACTCAGATCATTCGAGGAAGATAGAGTGAAAGTTGTCGCATATGCCGACGATGTGGTTATCATGGTTGGAGGCAAATTCCTCTCAACCATTACTGATCTTATTCAAAGTGCTCTTAGGAAGCTGTCTAGATGGGCAACGGCGAACGGGCTAGGAATTAACCCAACTAATACAGAGCTAGTCCTATTCACTAGGAAAAATAAGATAGAATTTGTCCATAAACCCATTCTCGACGGGGTGAAGATGAAACTGTCCCCAGAGGCTAAGTACCTTGGCGTCATACTTGATCAGAAATTAAACTGGAAAAGAAACACTGAGGAAAGAGTCAAAAAGAGACTGAATGCAATCTACTCTTGCAGAGGTCCCATAGGTAAAAGATGGGGGCTCCGCACAAGTACTATCCACTGGATTTACACCGCGATTGTGCGTCCCGTCCTTACCTATGGTTCAGTAGTGTGGTGGAAAGCAACTGGATATAGACAGCAGCTAAAATCTTCAAAGAATTCGAAAAACATCAATTGAAATTCGAAAAACATGAATTGGAATTCGTAATACATCAATTGTAATTCGAATTTTTCCATTTGAAATTCGTAATAAACCAATTGAATTTCGAAAAATATCAATTGAAATTAAAATGGAAAAATTCGAATTACAATTGATGTATTACGAATTTCAAATGGAAAAATTCGAATTACAATCGATGTATTACGAATTCCAATTGATGTTTTGCGAATTTCAATTGATTTTTTTTAAAGTTAAAAATGATGTGGAGGACACATTTTATAATTGGTGTGACTGATATATAAGCATTTTTACTGTATATTGCAGTAAATTGTCCCCAGGAAAAAGTAGACATATCGCTTCTTATTGTGATATAACCTTATATGAAAGACACAGACGAATTTGACTTCTTGGGGATGTGTATCCCACGTTTTTTAAACGATGTGCCTGTAAATTAGTAATGTATTATATGTAAACTGCAACAGTTCATAGTAAAAATGAATTGCTATGACCCCTAAAAATTTCTCTGTTCAATAGTTAGCAGACAATGTGGGAGGGTATTATACAGTCGACACACCCGACTTTAGTCTTTCCTTACTGTTTTTTTTTTACAAATTTGATGTAGTTTATACAGCGCCTCATCCCGAGAGAATACAGCATTTAAAAAATAAGCTTAAAAACAGAACTTATTTATTTATTTTTATTTTTTTATTTATTCCAATTCATAACCAAGACATAAGGCCATATATGGATAAAAATACTACAAAATTCATACGCTAAGTCCATTTTTTTTAAATCCAAAAAAAATCTTTCCAGTCCGCCCACGCCTTGACACCCATGAGCAATATTTTAGCTCTCGTTAAGAGCTATCTTTTAGCCATTGACCGATTCCCGATCCGGCGTACCGGAATCATCGGTCCATATTTCTTCAAAAATGATGCCGGTTAGAACGTAATTGACTATTTGATTAAATTAATTAAAAATAAAAAATAAAGGAATTAAAAAACTTCTCAATTTCTCAAATTACACTAAATCAAAAAACAAACCAACAAAGTCTAGTTTTAATAATAAAAAATATGTTTCTTTTCTATCATTTTAGATTGTTCTACCAGGATTCTTTGAGCAATCACACACGCGTGTGTGGCTTAAGAAACTTCTGCGCATTTGGTGTATTTGCGTCTCTTGGGTGTTGGGTATACGTAGTTATCTGCTCGGGGCTGATCCAGAACCCGTCAATACTGACAATGCCAATAATAATGCAGCCAACAATCCGGAACAGGCACAGGAACAGCAGCAACAGCCCCCTGCAGAGGAGATTGCCGTCGACCCGGAGTTGCCACAAGCAAACAATGAAGAAGAAGTAAACAACGCTGAAGCAAATGATGTGGTCGAGGAACCTGCACCGGTGCCGCCACCAATACAAGCTCATCCTCCACCGCCTCCGCCGCCGCCACCTCCACCACAAGCCGAACGCAATTTGGCAGCTGTCCACCATGCCATCATACACCGCGATGTGCCTGTAGCGGCCCAACCATACGACAAACCAACGCTGTTTCCCGTAAGACTGTGTGGCCTCATACTCTTTATGTGCATTTCGTTGGTGATAGCGTCGCTGGTAACATTGACTGTGCCCGTATGGATAGGACGCCAGGTGATGTCGCTGTGGTCGGTGGGTAGCATAACAACACAAGTGGCCGTCCAGAGTGCTGAGGTAACACCGCGTCCACATGAACTATATACTGCCGCCTTGGGTACTTATCTCTGCTGGATGTTGACCAGAGGCATAGCCATAGCGGTAACTCTGTTGCCTCAGGGTCGAGCCGCAATTATCGTTAAGGTTAAGCAATGGCTTAAAGTGGGCGCCTCTTATGCTCTGCCTGTTTTGATAATTGTCCTAATGTTGGGAGTCATACCGCTGTTATTCGGCATACTCTTGGAATTGGTGGTGGTGATACCAGTTCGAGTCGGAGTACTACAGACGCCCATCTATTTCATATGGCAAGATTGGGCTCTGGGAGTCCTGTATACAAAAATTGCCGTAGCTTTGACTTTGATGGGTCCCGATTGGCATCTGAAAAGGGCTTTGGAGAGAGCATATCGTGATGGTTTAAGAGATATTGATTTGAAATTCCTTATCACAAAATTGGCCATGCCTGTTATAACCTGTTTCGGTCTGGCTTTGGCCATTCCCTATGTTCTGGCACATTCAATTCTGCCCATATTCTTTGTAGATCAATGGGTTCAGCTTGAAATTGCCCATTTTGTGTATCCGGTGTTCTTTTCGGTGATTGGAGCTATTGCTTTGATATATTTCCAGATAAGACAATTTAAAAAACTCTATGTAGCCATTAAGGTCGACAAATATTTAGTGGGACAACGTTTGGTGAACTACGAGCATCGTAAGAGACAACAAGAGGCCGCAGAGGAGAAGGCAGCACGCCAAAAAGCCGAAGAGGAACAAGAACATGTGCCCATAGCCAACATTGTGGAGCAAGCGGAATTGGAGAGAAGACGGCGTCAGGAAGTCGAACGGCAGCAACTGGTTCAGGATATGGTGAGAGATGATCTTTTATAAACAACTCTATCCTCTATGGCTATAATAATGAAGCGCCGCCCATTCTAAGAGAATGTCTAGACAATTCTACACAAAATTAGTCCGAAATTCAAACACACAATAACACTTTCCGATATGCTTCGCAAAGGCTGAAATTTGTTTGTGTTAGTTTCTTTTCCAAAGGCCTCTTCTGTAAGAAGTGTTATTGATTTTCAAAATAAGAAAATAACTAAAGAAATTAATAGTTGTATGATAGATGAACCATTTCCCCGTTAAACACTCCCATCTAAATAAGTATGTGTGTGCGTGTGTGTATGTGAGTCCCATGTCCCATGTGCACGTGCAACAAGAACAACGGAAGAGCAAAAAGGTATTTAGCATATATAGTATGAACAAGAAAAAAAACATTAACAATTTTTTTTAAATAATTTCATTCTAAAATAACTCAAAACACTCAGCATTGAATGAAAAGTAAATAAGAAATCAAGAAAACAATATTCAAATTAAATCAAAACCCGACCCCCCATTCACTAATTAGCCTATTTCACCAACAATCAGATCTGCAAGCGTAATTATTATTCCACAATTGAGTTTCCACTTTCGAATACATTCGTTTGATTTCTGAATTATTAAGCAAAGCCGGCCAGGCCAGGCCAGTCTGCTCTGGTTTCCGCTTCATCTTTTCTGTTTATTATATGCTACTTTCTAATGAACTATTTCCTTTTTTTTGTTGATCAATATATATAATATGTATTTTTTAATTTTTAAAATAAATAAAACTAATTTTAATGCCACGAATGGTTTTAATTTATAATTTAAGGTGTTTGTTTTTTGTTTCATTACTTTTCTAACATAAATATAAAACAAAAAATACATAACAATGAAATCGCTAATTTTAAGTGTATTCTTCGCATCATACATAATTCGACCGCCCTCTATCCCACATTTTTTCTAAATTATTGAAAGAACCTCGTATTGTATATTTGTTCTTTTCTCTATCGAAATTGACAAAAATGAATTATTTAATTATTAATTTTTAAGCTTTTAGAATAAAAAAAAACACAAAACCAACAAACAATTAAATTATCTGAACATTTTTTTCTTTGGTATATTATTATTATTACTATAAACAAAAGACAAACAAGAAATAAAATAATATGCATAAAATTTAAAAAAGATTAAAAAATAAATAAAATATAAAAATAAAGAGGTCTTTTTCATCATATGTAAATGAGATGGTAAGAAAAAAATATATTCATATTGGTTATTTCCAGCCAGAGTTTTAATCCAATAATCGAAATGTCAGTGAAGCAAATGGATTGAATTATCAGAAACAAACTTGTCTTCCCCCAAGAATCAGTTATTTTGAAGAACTGGATTTTTTTGGGTGAGCAACCAGAAATGTGCATTTTTTAAATGTGAGATTCTTGTCAGAAATGAGTGACAAATTTAAATTCAAATTTCAATGAGATCTGAGGAAAAATTTAGCTTTTAGAGCGTCAAACATGGAAGAGTCCATGTTTAAGATGCCTTGGGTTTTGCAGACCTATCCAGATGAGTCGTTCTTGAATAAGTTGTCGCTAAGATCGGTCGACTTTTATATGTACGCCCACTGAGACTATGTATGTATGATTCATAGGTTAGGTTAGGTTAAAGCACGCGTAGTGCACTACCAATTTGGCGTTCACTACTCCACTCGGACACCGAAAGGTCCATTGTGTTAGTTCTATAAAGAATTAAAGATTTGGAGAAACAGTAGAACAAATAATAGATTGAAAAATGAGAGGGGGTGGAGGGTGGTGGTGGGGACCGAATAAGGAGTGAGAAGAGCGGAAAAATGAAATGTTGTATTAAAAGAGGAGAGGTACGGAAACGTCTTGCAATAGACAATGCCGTTTAGGCATATGGATGAGCGTTTGTTATCCCCAGCCACTTCAGGTAACTAATATAATTGAGGATACTGACGATTTTATGCGATGACAGAGCTTCGAGATCTTCGATCGTAAAGTCACCTAGGTAGCGGTGTCTTCTTCTAGAAAGAAAATGATATTGGCAAAGAAGGTGCTCGATCGTTTCAAGTTCCTCTTCGTCGACAGTAGTCCTCGGTGTCCCGTTGCTACTTTGTTGTAAATGCTCTAACGTTACAGTGGCCTCTGAAAACGCCCACTAACAGGCGTAAATCCCTCTTTGTGAGGTTCTGCAAGTCCCTTGTTCTGGATTGTGACATAAGAGGCCAGAGAGACCTAGCGAATTTATAGTCCGGTCTGGCTAACCAATTCTGGTTAACTTGATCCCTGTAGAAGCGCTATATCATGCCGAAGAACTCACACATTGGTGGATACAGTGATGACCAGAGAATGAAGCCGAGCCAAAATTGGCGGCGGCGGCTGCCATTGAAAATTATAGATCGGCGGCGGCGGCTAGGCGGCTAAGCCGACATAAAATTTACATTCGGCGGCTCTATGATAGACATTTTAACATTTAAAATAATAGTTGAAAAGTTAAGCTCTGGTATTTATTCATAAATAATATATGTTTTTAAGTTAACTGTAAGATATTGTGGGGTAAAAAAATCATCGATTCCATGCCGCTAGGCGGCTCTATGATATACTCTATTTTCAAAGTATGCTAAAGCTATGTATAGACGACTGTCAGATCGGACAACTTTATCAACCCTGTTAAAGTGCCGCAAATGTACGGACAATGACAGATAGTTAGGCAAAGGTTAAGACGATTGCAAGAAACCCTTACAATTTCATATATTTAAAATATATTTTGTAAATATATATTTATATGCAGGATTGTCAATAAAAATATTTTATAGGCAATGGTCAATAAAATGTTTTTTCTGGCAATGGCGCCGTTGTCACATGCATAAACTTCGCACATACCACAATCTGCAAAAATTGTATGTTCACACGGTTGTACGTTCATAGGGTTGCATTTTTCCGCCATTCTTCTATACATAGCTGAAGTCGAAACAGGTTGTTTCCAGGAGAGGCGAATTGACGTTTTAGTGAAATTTTAAATTTTTGTGGAATTACCTTGTGGTTTGAGCTTAACTTGATTGATTCTTTAGAATGGAGGTATTAATTTATATGTTATACTATTCTATAATACTCCATTGATTTTTTTCCGAAAATATTTTTATCTCTATGTATATGTGTACATAATCTAATAATCGGGTCTGTTCTGTAATCACGGCGATTTGAAATCACGGTGATTTTAAAATCACGGGCGACTTAGCATTACTTTTGGAGTTCGAAATCACCCGAACATATTTCGAACAATCTTTTTTGGGAGGCTATGAATAATAAACCGGGCGATTTCGAACTCCAACAGTGATTGTAAGTCGCCGGTGATTTTAAAATCACCGTGATTTCAAATCGCCTTGCTACAGAACAGACCCGAATAAATAAAAAATCTTATTATTTCCTTTAAAAAAGAATTTTTATAATTATTTTTCTATTACTATCAATTTTATGATTTTTAAGACATGTTAAGCTCCCGCTTGTGACAATAAACGAATCAAAACGAAAATCACTCACTTCCATATCGTCCACCCAATAAATGAATAGTGTATAATTTATTTGTCGTTTCGAGAAAATCATATTTAAAGTTTTGTGAAATTGAATCTCGATATTATTATTTATTAATGAACAATTTCAAACACCCAATAACCCAATTTGTGGAAGTAGAATTTCAACAGATATAAAACCAATTGAATTGAATCTTAGAATGCAATACAAAATAATAGTGTATATGCGTACAAATTATTCTTCTATTAAGGGGACGATATATCTGCTATATAGCTATTTGCTTATCAAAAATGTAAATTGTATCTATCCATATTTTAAAGTTTTTCTATGGAACGGCGGCTCAGTCGACTTGAGCCGCAAAGATCGGCGGAGGCTTCGGCTGGTGAAAAAAGGTCGGCGGCGGCTAAAATCGGCGGCTCGGCTCGGCGGCTTCATACTCTGGTGATGACACCGCACTTCGATCGCCGACCCATTCCGTGCGAGCTCATCAGCCTTCTCGTTTCCGTTGATATCACAGTGTCCTGGAACCCAGCAGAGCTTGACGTTAACTGTTAATTTTTGCATTTCTAATGTACAATTATTCACTAACTTGGATTTAATGACGTTGGAGTTCAGAGCCTTCAGAGCAGCTTGACTATCAACATAGATAGTTATGTTTTCACCCTGCCTGGAAAAACCCTCGTTAATTAAGAAAGACACTGCAGGTGTCGGGAAACTTATAAGATCTGCTAATGCTAAGAGATTCACCAGAGATGCCAGCCCCCGTTCCCACATCCATCTTTGATCCATCTGTGTAAATCGCGTGACCACGAAGGGGGAGATCCAGAAGGGATCATCGTGTCCAACCTTGTGGAGAAATTCAGAACAGGTGGCAAATAATCAGTTTGTTCTGTTAGAACCCTCAGCCTGGGCCTGTTAGATGCCTCATTAAGGATCTTTGAGTGTCCGCAGTCTGAGTTATGCCACATAAGTGATTCGCGGAGTCTAATAGCACACTTGGTGGCGCTACACTTAATATATTGACCTATCGGTTGAAGGCTTATGGTGATTTCGTTTGTGCAAAAAAATGTAAATTTTTTTCTACAATGTACACTGAAATAGCATTTTTAAATTCGTTTGTAAAAATGGTGCAGCCATATGAACGGGTTTTGATTTCGTTTTCAGAAACGAAATCACCATTAGTAAAGTGATTCTTTGAATTTTCTCTAAAGATTTTAGCTGGTGTCTATATCCAGTTGCTTTCCACCACACTACTGAACCATAGGTGAGGATGGGACGCACAATCGCGGTGTAATCCAGTGGCGAAGCCCCCAACTTTTACCTATGGAACCTCTGCAGGAATAGATTGCATTCAGTCCCTTTTTGACTGTTTCCTTAGTGTTCCTTTTCCAGTTTAATTTCTGATCAAGTATGACGCCAAGGTACTTAGCCTCTGGGGACAGTTTCAACTCCACTCCGTCGAGAATGGGTTTATGGACAAATTCTATCTTATTTTTCCTAGTGAATAGGTCTAGCTCTGTCTTAGTTGGATTAATTCCTAGCCCGTTCGCCGTTGCCCATCTAGACAGCTTCCTAAGAGCACTTTGAATAAGATCAGTAATGGTTGAGAGGAATTTGCCACCAACCATTTACCCGGGTACGCAAGGGGACATGATTTCTCAAAGTTAACTAGCAAGGTTGCAGTAAAATCATCAACTGCTGTTTCCAGCTCGGTGTTGTCAGTGAAGTTATGCCTCAACGACAGTAGCTGTCTACCAACAAGTTCATTATACTGAGCCCAGTTAGTCTTCCTTGGGTTTCTGACAACATCCCTAGTCACCCTAGAGCCATCACCTGGGTTGACATCACCCGGCTGACATATTAGAAATAATAAAAGATTCCAATCCTGGTCTGCCCGCCCATAATTGGAGAATCAGCAAGGTGGGTGAGGCGGATGGTAAAAAGCCGCAGGTCAATTTGATCCTTAACGCTGAATCCACCTCCCATATACAACGTGCAAGTGCAACCCTACAGTATGGCTTCGAGACTATAGTCATGAAGGTATACAAGCAGGATATAGTTCCCACTGCGGAAGGTAAGTCGTCCACCGCGGTTGATACACAGCTTTCTGGAAGTGCGGAGGTATCCACGCCCATTATTTCGGGTGACTCTAACTGTAACAGAAGATCTGTAACGTCCTACTCTGAGGACGAAAGGTCTACTTCTGACACAGAGGGGCTGAGGGGAGTCTCCGGACTCTTTGACGCATCTGGCGGGGACACGCTTCTCGATGATACGGACGAAGAGTTCGATAACACCCTTGTCGGGGTGGAAGTTAATCTGTCAATTACCAATGATGGTAAGAATTTTACAGATTAACCTCCATCACGCTAAAGCAGCCTCAGCGGCTCTATTGCTGTGCCTGTCAACAGGTGCAGTAGACATCGTCCTGATACAGGAGCCCTACGCAGTGGGAGGGAGGGTGTGCGGTATCAGGACACCCAACTTTAAACTGCTTGTGGCCAACTGTGAAGGCACTCCAAGAACCTGCATTTTGGCCAGGAAAGATCTAAGTATATTTCTCCTGGCTAATTTAAGTGGTAAAGACCAAACATCTGCTAGTCTGGAGATCGGTAATCGCATATATTGGGTGGTCTCCAGTTACTTGCCTAATGAAGCTGTAGTACCGACTGCTCTATTCAGGGAAGTAGTAGAAGAAGCAAAATCTGACGAGGTCGAGCTGATTGTTGGCGCAGACACGAACGCTCATCATACTATCTGGGGTAGTACGGATATGAACAATAGGGGTGATTCGCTTCTTGACTTTATTCTAACTACCAACCTAAGTATTTGTAACATAGGTAATAAACCGACATTTACAATTAAAGACAGACAAGAAGTACTCGACGTAACGTTTGCTACTGACCGGCTGTCAGACAAAATTATTGGGTGGAATGTACTTGACGACCACTCATTCTCAGATCACCATTATATTGAGTTCAAACTCGCTGAAAAAGCGCCTGAACCTGCAGTCCACAGAAATGAAAAGAATTTGAAGAAAGTCCTCAACTCCAAACTTCTGTACGAACCGAATGACAAAGCCGGTCTGGATCATCTGGTCGAGCATATCACCACATCATTCAATAGTTCCCTTGAAGAAGCCTGTCCAAAAACAAGGTACAAGGGTAAAACTAAACCCCAATGGTGGACTTCTGAGCTAACGGCTATGAAAAAGACCTGCAACAAGCTATTCAACAAGGCTAAATCTACAGGGGTCGCTAATGTTTGGGATGCCTATAAAGAGCAACTCAAGATCTATAAGAAGGAGCTTAGAAAGGCGCAAAAACGCTCTTGGTATACCTTCTGTGGCGAAGTGGAAAAGGTCTCCGACGCCTCAAGGCTGAGGAAAATATTATCAGCTTCACCCTGTACAGTGGGTTGCTTGCAGGATGAGGCAAATAATTGGACCAAAAACAGCGAGCAGTCGCTCAATGTACTGCTCGACACACATTTCCCGGGGAACTCTCTAACAGAACCAGAGGATCAGCAGGACCAACAAGAGTGCGAGTGGACTGCGAGCGTCGCTAGCTTGTTGACTGAGAGATCCAGAATAAGCTGGGCTATTAATAGCTTTGAGCCCTTCAAGTCACCTGGACCAGACGGCATCACTCCAGCAGAAATGCAGAAAATGTTGAAATACATTATCCCCTGGCTGGAGAAAATTTATGTAGGCTGTATAAGGCTTTCATACATCCCGAATCGATGGAGGGATACCAAAGTGGTATTCATACCAAAAGCGGGGAAGATATCACACACTAGGCCAAAAGACTTCAGACCAATTAGCCTATCCTCCTTCCTATTGAAAGGTCTGGAAAGACTTTTAGATTATTTCATTAGGGAAAACCTGGATACAAAACTCCTGTCAGTGAACTAACATGCTTACAATAAGGGGAAGTCTACAGAATCAGCCGTGCACGAACTTGTGAGCACTATCGAATCGTCCCTGCATTTCAAGGAATTCACCATGGTGGCATTTCTTGACATAGAAGGGGCTTTTAACAACATTCACTCAGATGCAGTAATTGCGGCACTGTCACATCTTAATGTTAACTCTAGTTTGATTAGACTAATTCAAAGTCTGCTCAACAGAAGACGCATAACAGCATGTCTTGGGTCCACAACTCTAACAAGGTTTGTAAACAGAGGGACCCCACAAGGAGGAGTACTGTCTCCACTAATTTGAAACCTAGCGGTGAATGAAATCCTGCTAGATCTAGAACGTTGTGGCTGCAAGGTCGTGGCATATGCGGACGACGTTGCAATCGCAGTGAGTGGCAAACTCGAAAACGTCCTCCGAGACATTCTACAGGTGGCTCTGAACAAATTGGCTAGATGGGCCAGAAGCAGCGGTTTGGGCATAAACCCAAACAAGACAGAATTGGTTCTCTTTACTAGGATGAATAAAGTCCCACATGTGCACCCTCCACCTCGGATAAATGGAACAGATCTAGTCTTTTCTGAAAGTGCAAAATTTTTAGGAATAATTCTAGATAGAAACCTGTTATTTAGACTTAATGTATTGGAACGTGTAAGGAAGGCTAACGTCGCCTTATATTCCTGCAAAAAGGCTGTAGGATGGCGGTGGGGCCTCTCTCCTAAAATCGTCCACTGGATATATATCGCAGTAGTTCGTCCTATACTGCTATACGGCATTGTGGTATGGTGGACGGCAACTGGCAAACTAACCATCACCAACCTACTAACAAAGGTTCAGAGAACTGCCTGCCTGAGCATAAGCGGAGCCTTAAGGACTACAGCGACCGAGTCTCTACAAGCCCTACTCCATATACTGCCGATTAATATTGTGGCGAGAGAAGTTGCAACCAAAGCGGCAATAAGATTCAACTGCCTATCAATGTGGAGGTACAAAAACTACGGTCACATGAGAATATCAAAGTGTAGTGCTATGGTAACCGACCGAGTGGACTATATACCAACGGTGTACACCTTCGAGAGAAATTACATCACTATGATTCCCGCGAGAGATGAATGGGTTGGAAGAAAACCAGGTAATAGAAACCATCTCCACTTTTACACGGATGGTTCGAAGCTTGATGAAAAGGTTGGCTTCGGAGTACACTGTGCAGAGCTTAGATTGGATATAGCTCACAGACTACCAGATACCTGCAGTGTCTATCAAGCCGAAATAATGGCAATATGGGAAGTTGCCAAGTGGCTGAGTCGCAACATAGTAACCAACACTGGCGTTGTCATTTACTCGGACAACCAGGCTGCCATCAATTCTCTGGAGGCAACATCACAAACAGCCCTCGACTGCCGCAGATCTCTTAACGAGATGGCTGATCAGTTTAACATACACCTCATATGGGTGCCTGGGCATATGGATATCCCGGGGAACTGCAAAGCCGATGAACTTGATAGGAAAGGGACGACATTACAAATTCTCGAAGAATTTGCATATATTGGTGCGCCACTATCCACGTGCAAGCTTTGGCTTAGGCAAGAGGCAATCAGGCAGTCCAACGAAAGATGGACAGAAATCGGCACCTGCAGAGTAGCTAGACAAATCTGGCCAAGGTATGAGCTGAGAAGATCAAAATATCTCCTCGCACTAGAGAGGCAAAGATTGTCTACGTTAGTATCAGTTCTGACGGGACACTGCTTGATCGGCGAACACGCCAAAAGATTGGGTATTGACTCTAATGACTTCTGCAGAAGCTGTGGAGATGAGGAAGAAGTAGAGAGCATTGAGCACTTGCTATGCGACTGTCCTGCTAACTTTTTCGAATTTTATTTCTTCTCGGACCACAGGTACATTCTTTTTACTCTGAATATGGTAGGTTTAGGTTTAGGTTAGGGTGGCAGCCGTATTTTTTTACCAGCTAACATATACCAGTTTAGGTCCCTAGTGTAACCACAGGCTGAAATGCCCCTCATCGACACCAGTAGATTTAGCCTTGTTGAATAGCAGGTCTTTTTCATAGCCGTTAGCTCAGAAGTCCACCATTGGGGTTTAGTTTTACCCTTGTACCTTGTTTTTGGACAGGATTCTTCAAGGGAACTGTTGAATGATGTGGTGATTTGCTCGACGAGATTATCCAGACCGGCTTTGTCATTCGGTTCGTACAGAAGTTTGGAGTTGAGGACTTTCTTGAAATTCTTCTCATGCATGTGCCACTTTGTCTTTCTCACATTTCTGTGGACGGCAGGTTCAGCAACGTTTTCAGCGAGTTTGAACTCAATATAATGGTGATCTGAGAATGAGTGGTCGTCCAGTACATTCCACCCAATAATTTTGTCTGACTGCCTGTCAGTAGCAAACGTTACGTCGAGTACTTCTTGTCTGTCTCTAATTGTAAAGGTCGGTTTATTACCTATGTTACAAATACTTAGGTTGGTAGTTAGAATAAAACCAAGAAGCGAATCACCCCTATTTTTTATATCCGTACTACCCCAGATAGTATGATGAGCGTTCGTGTCTGCGCCAATAATCAGCTCGACCTTATCAGACGTTGCTTCTTCTACTACTTCCCTGAATAGAGCAGTCGGTACTACAGCTTCATAAGGCAATTGGTGGAGACCACCCAATATATGTGATTACCGATCTCCAGACTCAGCCAGGAGAAAGATACTTAGATCTTTCCTGGCCAAAATGCAGGTTCTTGGAGTGCCTTCACAGTTGGCCACAAGCACTTTAAAGTTGGGTGTCCTGATACCGCACACCCTTCCTCCCACTGCGTAGGGCTCCTGTGTCTGGACGATATCTACTGTTAATCTGTAGAATTCTTACCATCATTGGTAATTGACAGATTAACATCCACCCCGACAAGGGTGTTATTGAACTCTTCGTCCGTATCATCGAGAAGCGTGTCCCCGCCAGATGCGTCAAAGAGTCCGGAGACTTCCCTCAGCCCCTCTGTGTCAGAAGTAGAGCTTTCGTACTCAGAGAAGGACGTTACAGATCTTTTGTTGAATCCACCAGAAATAATGGGCGTGGGTACCTCCGCCCTTCCAGAAAGCCGCGTATCAACCACGGTGGGCGACTCACCTTCCGCAGTGGGAGCTATATCATGCTTGTATACAAGACTATAGTTTGGAAGCCATATTGTAGGGTTGCAATTGCACGTTGTACGAGAATATGGGAGGGGATCAAATTGACCTGCCGTTTTTTACCATCCGCCTCACCCACCTTGCTGATTCTCCAATTATGGGCCGGCAGACCAGTATTGGAATCTTTTATTATTTCTAATATGTCAGCCGGGTTGGAGGGCTCCTCTGTTACCCAGGTGATGACTCTAGGGTGACTAGGGATGTTGTTTTTTTCGACAACATCCAACTGGGCACCCGGCCACACCTCACCCGCTCACCGGAATACAAGAGATTTACTCTCCCCTGATGCCATCCTGCATCGTTGGAGATTGGTGGTTTGACCGGCATTTCTCTACGGACATCGAGGTAATGAGCCATAATGGCTGATTGCACATGGCTCCAATTGTCCTTGAGGATGGATCCATCCTCACTACTTCTGACTATAACGGCTATCACTAGACTCTCCTTCGCCACTTAATTGAAGGGCTTGGTGAGTGTCCTGTTGATGGTGACATTAGGGCCTCTTGCCTCGGCTCATTGGCCTTAGAAGCATCTATGACGCCTTTAGCCCAGGTTTTTCGGTAAGATGGTGATATTAGGGCCTCTTGCCTCGGCTCATTGGCCTTAGAAGCATCTATGACGCCTTTAGTCCAGGTAAGGGACTCTTTTTGTTTTTCGGTAAGAGCAGCCTCCAACTTCGTCAAAACTCTGAGCGCTATCCGGTGCTCATTGTGCTTCCGTTTTGACGGTCGGAAATGAGGTTTTCCCCTCACCATACCACCTGTCGTGAGTACTGCGGGAAAATTTTCACCATTTTTGGTGTGGTCGGCTATGGCCAAGACCAACGGACGGAGAGGCGGACGTTTGGGGAGCCCCGCTCCATCGGAACATGAAGGCATCCCCGGCAAGAGAATTTATTTATTTCTTTGTCTGTTTTAGTCCGTAATAGGTACTACGATGCGGCTGATCGGCTGAGCCGATCAAAATTCAACAATCGGCTGAGCCGATAAAGATCCAATAAACGATGGCGCTCGAATGTCATTCTCCGGCAATGATGGCGCTTTAAATATTTACAGTTGGATGAAAAAACTTAAATCGTTTCAATAAATCTCTACTTATAAGTCTATGTTGTGAAATAGAATTTAATGTGAATGACAATGTGCCGGCTGTGTTCTCCTTGAAACGATGTAGATTTTGTAAAAATTGGTTCGGTCGTTCAAGAGCTATTGTAATTTCCGTTAATAACAAAAATGAATTTTTAACTTCAAATCCCTCAACATTTTTGGATTTTTTAAATAAATGATAGAGAGATCCATTTAGAAACTTTTTATAATTTTGTACGCAAAAATGAACCTCATACGTCGATACTAAAAATTCTTCCTATCGTATTCCTTAGTACTCACTTTCTTAATTTTCATGACTGCATAGAATAAAGTTCGGCGGCTGAGATTCAGCTGATGTGAGCCGCCAAAATCGGCGGCGGCGCCGGCTGGAAAAAAATGTCCGACTGCGGCGCGCCGCCGATTTGCGCCGCGTCGGCTTCATAGCCTGCCTTCCAGACTTTGTACAGATTTTTTGCGATTGCGTAATAGGTGCTGCGTAATAGGTTTTAACTATCCTCTTTGTGATAAACACGTCCGTTCACTACGACTTCATAAATTCTCTAGTATGAATCAAGGCAAGAATTGAGGCCACGCGGGACTAGTTACCTGTACACTTTCAGCCTGTTCGAACTTAAAACCGTTTTTACAAACACAGGGTGGGGCAAAAGTAATCACCCGGGGCAATAGTAATCACCCTATTGGAAAATGCTATAACTTTTGCAAATGGTTTTTCATTTTATAAATGAAAATAACATTGGGTGATAAAATGACAGTCATTGATCCAAAGTTTTTCATTTAAAAATGAAATTATAGCAAAAGAATATTGGGTGATTACTTTTTCCCCAACCTGCATAATTTCAAATATTAATTTTTGTATATGAATATGAAATCTTTACCAATTGCGCTTTAATATTGGTAACAGTTTAATGCTACTGTAAGAACACATAGAATGTTTAAACATTTAACAAACATAGTGTGTATAACAACGAATAAATTGAATTGCAGAACAATAAGTTACAGCCAATTAAAATAAAAAGAAAATCATGTTTGCACGGGATTGATACTGGTATTGGAAGCAAAGCATAAAAAGAAGTAAGAAAGGCTAAAGTCGGTAAAGTCGACTATGTAATGTCCTGCTCCATCCTGGCAAATATATATTTAAAATTTTCTTCAAATAAAACGTTATATGGAAAATTCCGTAATTATCTGTAACAAAATTGACTTCTATATATCTTAGATGCTAAATCGAGAGATATCTATATCATATTCCAATTTTGTCAACCTTTATAAATTTGTCCTTCTTTATATAGCGGTTGTATGACAAATTATACGAGTATTGACTAAATTAAAATCTGAGTCAATGTGTTTATACCCTTCACTGTAGGATGAGGTTTTCATTGAAATAGTGATCTGATATGATTAAGCCATGTCCATGTCGCTTTCTTGTCAATAAGAGATCTGCGGCAGTCGATGGCTTATGAATTTAGGGATATGGCCTCTAGAGAATTAATGGCAGTCTTGCTGATTCTCCAATTATGGGCCGGCAGACCAGTATTGGAATCTTTTATTATTTCTAATATGTCAGCCGGGTTGGAGGGCTCCTCTGTTACCCAGGTGATGACTCTAGGGTGACTAGGGATGTTGTTTTTTTCGACAACATCCAACTGGGCACCCGGCCACACCTCACCCGCTCACCGGAATACAAGAGATTTACTCTCCCCTGATGCCATCCTGCATCGTTGGAGATTGGTGGTTTGACCGGCATTTCTCTACGGACATCGAGGTAATGAGCCATAATGGCTGATTGCACATGGCTCCAATTGTCCTTGAGGATGGATCCATCCTCACTACTTCTGACTATAACGGCTATCACTAGACTCTCCTTCGCCACTTAATTGAAGGGCTTGGTGAGTGTCCTGTTGATGGTGACATTAGGGCCTCTTGCCTCGGCTCATTGGCCTTAGAAGCATCTATGACGCCTTTAGCCCAGGTTTTTCGGTAAGATGGTGATATTAGGGCCTCTTGCCTCGGCTCATTGGCCTTAGAAGCATCTATGACGCCTTTAGTCCAGGTAAGGGACTCTTTTTGTTTTTCGGTAAGAGCAGCCTCCAACTTCGTCAAAACTCTGAGCGCTATCCGGTGCTCATTGTGCTTCCGTTTTGACGGTCGGAAATGAGGTTTTCCCCTCACCATACCACCTGTCGTGAGTACTGCGGGAAAATTTTCACCATTTTTGGTGTGGTCGGCTATGGCCAAGACCAACGGACGGAGAGGCGGACGTTTGGGGAGCCCCGCTCCATCGGAACATGAAGGCAGTATTGACTAAATTAAAATCTGAGTCAATGTGTTTATACCCTTCACTGTAGGATGAGGTTTTCATTGAAATAGTGATCTGATATGATTAAGCCATGTCCATGTCGCTTTCTTGTCAATAAGAGATCTGCGGCAGTCGATGGCTTATGAATTTAGGGATATGGCCTCTAGAGAATTAATGGCAGTCTAGATGTTCAAGGCGACTTCCCATATTGCTATTATTTCATCTTGATAGAAACTGCAGGTATGTGGTAGTCTGTGAGCTATATCAAACCCATGTTCTTTACAGTGTACAACGAAGC
This sequence comes from Eudasyphora cyanicolor, assembly GCA_963930755.1. Taxonomy (NCBI): domain Eukaryota; kingdom Metazoa; phylum Arthropoda; class Insecta; order Diptera; family Muscidae; genus Eudasyphora; species Eudasyphora cyanicolor. Next base: position 138,162,623 of record OZ005735.1, read on the forward strand.
CAACCTTTTCATCATGCTTCGAACCATTCGTATAGAAAAGGAGATGGTTTATATAACCTGAAGTTATATTTTCAAAAAAATCCGATTTTTGACAATTTTTTAGGAAAAAAGGATAAATATATATAAATATTTTCCAACAAGAGGTGTTATTTGGAATAACCCGGTATTTCGGTAGCTGTCACTTTTGAAGCTTTTATTCTTTGACATTTGACAAGTAGAAACTACGCCATTACTAAAAATGCAACGATACACGATTCAACAACGCATTGAAATTATTAAAATTCGAATTTGACTAATGAGGCCCATTTCCACCTCGGTGGCTACGTCAACAGGCAAAATTGTCGCATCTGGGGCTCGGAAAACCTAAGAGTTATTGTTGAGAAGCCTCTCCATTCTCAACGTGTGACTGTTTGGTGCGGTTTATGGTCCGGCGGGGTCATTGGACCTTACTTTTTCGAAAATGAGGTTGGATCAACAGTTACGGTGAATGGATTGCGCTATCGACAGATGATTAATTTTTAGTTGGATGGTATGGAGTTGGATGGTATTGATCTGGACAACGTTTCATTCAACAAGACGGCGCTACGTGCCACACAAGCAACGAAACCATTGCTCTGTTACGGTAAAAGTTTCCGGACCGTGTTATCTCTCGAAGAGATGATCACAATTTGTACCTGTAACTTGCCAAGTTCAAATGTATGCAGATGATGTGCAGCTATACACGTGTAGCAAACGAAATGACCTTGAATTCTGCGTATGGAATATTAACACAGACCTGAATCTGATATATAACTGGGCCCAAATAAATGGATTATGTCTTAATCCCTCTAAAAGAAAATTAATACCAATATACAAAAGAGCAACAGCCATCATTGCGCCCCATACTGTGAAAATTGGAAACGCTATTATAGATAGTGTGGGTACTGCATGTAATTTAGGTCTAATGTTTAATTCTGCACTTACTTGGACAAACCATATAAACTGCTCTGTTGTTAAGGTTCATAGTATGTTAAGAAATCTAGGGGCAGTCCGACATTCTACACCGTTCCAGATAAAAATTATGTTAGCAAAATCTTATCTGATACCTACTCTTCTTTACGGATGCGAAGTCTTTGCAAACTGTTCTGCTGAAGATAAAAGAAAATTAAATGTAGCCTATAATGATATAGCCAGATAAATTTTTAACAAAAAACGGTCTGAACATATATCAGAATTCTTGAATAAAATTTTTAATATATCCTTTAATAATCTGTTAAGTGTCAAATGTTTGACTCTTCTACACAAGATCATATGTACAAAGGAGCCGGAATACCTGTTTAGTCGCATAACATTTTATCGTTCAAATAGAGGAATGTTACTAATTCTACCGAGATATGACTCTGTAGTATCTGAAAGAAACTTCTTTATACCCTGTATACGTCTCTGGAACAACCTCCCGCACATCATACAATGCATAAGCAATGCCAATACATTCAAAAATGAGCTTTTTAATTTATTTAAATAAATGTAATGTTATTTCTTTTAGTAAAATAGTAATAAGAATTATGAAACCTGTTACCTATACATTCATGAAACCAGCACTAACACTTATAAGATAATCTTGTGCCTGGTATAACAAATAAATAAAACTAAATCTAATTGACCACCGAGATCTTGTGATTTAACACCTAGCGACGTCTTCCTTTGGGGCCACGTGAAAGATAAGGTCTACGCCAACAGCCCAGCGTCGATTCCAAGACCTCAAAGATAGAATTCGTGAGGCTATCGAGGACATAGGGCAGCCACTTTGCGATTATGGAAAATTTCATGAAAAGGATATGGTCCTGTTAGCGTGATCGTGGTGGCCATTTGGCTGATGTTGTTTTTCATTATTAACGGTATACCTTCCTCTTTATTATGAAATAAACATCCGATCATTTATCTCAAAAAATTGCATTTTTCTTTGAATATCAAAATAACACCTCTTGTTAGAAAACCCTTTATATAACTTCAAGTGGTCATAACTATATGTACTATTGGGTATATCGAACCAATGTTTTTTCGTAATATAGGAAATTTTATTACCCATCCAGACATGTTGATACGGATGAAATCGGTGCATATTGTGCTCCGATATTTACAAAATACTAGCACACGGTAAGGGAAAAATGAAAAATTAAATTTTCAATTGCAGATATCTCGGTAACTATACGAGATAACTCTTAGGAGCCTAACAGATCTTTCCAGTACCGATATTCGTACTATCGACAAATTTGTATATCAAACAGGTTGGTTTCGATGAGGGGCATTTCAGCCCGTGGTAACACTAGGGACCTAAATACGGCTGCCACCCTAAACTAAACCTAAAATCCTAGGTGTAAAAAGTTTTTGTTTGTAGACCTCAGTTAGTAGAACTCAGACAAAAATAAATTTGAGAAATCGGAAGAGCTTGAACATTTCCTTCACCCGATGTGGCCATAGCTCCGCCTCTGTCTGACATAGGGGGCCCAAAATCAGACAAAAATAAACTTTAGAAATCGGAAGAGCTTGAACATTTCCTTCACTCGATGTGGCCAAATTTGAGGCCCTCTAGCTCCGCCCCTGTCTGACATAGAGGGCCCAAATATAAAACTTAATTTCTCTATCACTTCTTCATTTATCATGCCAAGTTTGGTCGCAATCGGTTGTTTGGTTAAGAAACGGTCGAACTATTTCCCCTTTCTGAATTCGTACCACTGTGCAGTGTTTTGCAAAAACAGACGAAAATTGTCAGACTAGTCTTGGTATTTCGTCCATAACTTTTACAAATATTGAGTCTCACTAAAATTCTTTACTGTTCTGGATTTGTGAGAGTGCGACGAATATTCTGTGAAAATCGAGTGGGGGCAATTTTTTCTACAAAGGTTTTTTCAAAAAAAAAAACTCTTAAAAAAATAAAAAAAATATTTTACAAAAAATGGCGCATTGTGTCTTCTTTAAAACAAAGTAAAATTTGCAAATTTTTTAAACACAAAAATTTCGTAAAACACAATTTTTTTTTTTTTTCAAAAATTGAAATAAATTTTTTTTTAAATAAATTATTTTACATATTAGCCAACAATAAACTACATAGGTCGGTACGTCAGTACTAAATATTCTGACCCTATGTTTGTAGACTTACATAATTAGCTATAACATTTGAAATTATTCATCGATTTTCTTCGGAACGGTTTCATTTTATTCAATAAAATATATAATATTTTACGAATTAAAAATTATTTAAATTTTCTCAAAAAATTTTATGTTTTCGTAATATCTTACAATATATCTTTGAAACCGCTAATGGAATAAAAAAGGGAATTAAAAGAAGCTGAATGCTACTTAATTTTTCTGAACTAATTCGGACCAATGTTTCTTGAGTTATGCTAAAATATTAGGTTGAACCTCTATTTATACCATACACCACACGGTGGTACAGGGTATTATATCTTTCTGCCTGTTTTTGTAACACCCTAAAGGAGGAGAAATAGACCTCTTGTTTTTTGTACCGAGCGACTAAGAACCGCTTTCTGAGTTGATTTAGCTATGTCCGTCCGTCCGTCCCTCTCTCTGTGCATGTATTCTTGTAATCAGAGAACAGGTTGCAAATATGGTCCGGTCTCAACGAATTCTTGTCCTAAGGACGATCTCTATTGAGTTAAAAACGGTTCAGATTTCTATATAGGTCCCATATATACTTATATGTTACCACCGATCTGTATACACGGAGGAAAATCGCCAAATATTATATATTTGGAGTGTATTATAAACATGTGTATGTTTCCAGCAGAATATGTTTGGGACAATATACTACAGAAGGGATTTTTTCAGCGTGTAGTTATGAAAAAATATACGATTTGAGTTTTATTTTAATAATTTAATTTATAAAAAAAACTTGTCTTTAAATTAAGGCACTGATACATTGACAAAATACTTAAATACAAATTAATCTTATTTTGAGTTTTCTCACTGTGGAGTTGAGCTGAAGATCAAACGGTTTCCTTCTAAGTGAAGGAAGTTATTTGAATAGTTATGTGAAAAAGAAAACGACCTTGAACCCCAACACCTACGACTGCATTACGTTTCACTGTTGGTAAATCAGATCTTCGGATGCATTGGTGTTCCGGAAATATTAGTTCCAAATAAAAAAAATTTTAATGGGAACATATTTTTATTTAGAACAATATCCTCCCAAAAATATAAATGTGTATGTGTCAAATATTATATATTTGGAGTGTACCCTAAACATATGTATGTATATTTCCAGCAGAATTTGTTTGGGAAAATATACTACAGAAGCGATTTTTTCAGCGTGTAGAAATTGACGGAAAGAAGTCCCTTGATACACTTAGAGACAATACTAAATTTGAGGAACATCGGTTCAGATTTAGATATAGCCCCCCATATACATATATGTTACCTCCGATTTGACATGTAAGCGCTGTATAAACTGTATTTTATATCCGATCAGTACGAAATTAGGCAGAAAGAGGTTTCTTATTACATGAATGAACACTGGCAAATTTGGGGAAAATTCAGATTTAGATATAGCCTCCATATACTCGTATATATTCCTCCTGATTTGGTATTAAATCGCTATAGAAGTTGTAAATGACCTTCCGATCAATACAAAATTCGGCAGAAAGAAGTTTCTTAATTTAGGAACGAATACTGCCAATTTTGGGGAAAACCGCCATCTAGTATTTAAGATCTCTTGATACCGTATTTTACGTGCGATCATTTTATAATTTGGCAGAAAGGAGGTTTTTGATCGAAGTTGATGAAAACCTGTTTAGATTATGCATAGTCCAATCTATTTGTTCCTTCCGATTCTTGATCTTATATAAATATCGGTGGGAATATGAGAGTTTTGCACATTCAAATCAATGTGATACTAGAGATATGTATAACATACAAGTATGCTATAAAAGCAGACTTTCAGCTACTATAGATTAATTTAAGATTATCTTCCAATTAGGTCGATCCCCTCTCCTTTAAAGTGTTACCAACCAAATACATAAACTTATATTACCATGGATTAATATAGGGTGTAGTACAGAGAAATGTCATACCTTGGATTTTCATTCCGAGGCCATAATACCATCAACAGGTGCACGAACATACATACACACACGTATTTTTTGACATCTCGTTTCAGCATTGAATATCACATTCTCTTTTGCCATATATTTTATTTTAATGGAATTCAGTTCAGGGTTCTTTGCAGGCGCAGAGCAATAAACCCAGACACGTGACATTAAATTTATAGTACTCGTATTTACTTGGAGTTATGGCGCTAAGAGTTAAAATTGGGAGTGGGTGATGGTATTCCATTCAATGGATTTACATCGAACCGCCGGAAATAGTAACAATTCCGTAGATTTTGTGAGATTTAATGTTCAATATAATCCCTTTGTCACAGCATTTTTTTTTTTTGATTTGAAGAACACTTTTAAATTGTTTGAAGTGTACATGTATACATATACATAAGTACATGAAGGCGGGCGAATAGGATCTTATTAAGTAGATCAAAAGACTATTTCATTTTATGAATGTCGGCAAAATATTTTGGATGTAGTATGGCTACAATGATTATATGAGCCAGTTAGAATGACAATGGTCTAAGTCAAGAAATCAAAAAAACTGAGATAATCATATTTTTTGCTTAGCTTTGACTAGTTCTTCGATTTTCAGTAGTCTGTGTTTCAAATTTTTAGAAAATGTACCGTTACATATGCATTCTTCGTTTTATGCACAACATAATTGTCTTCATTGTTCGTATGAGAGTGGTCTAAGTCAGACAATATTCAGTGACAGCGAAATGGGAGACTTAAAAACTAAATTAAAATGTCAACTTTAACTAATTCAGGTACTTTTGGAAATGATATATGTAATTTGAAAATATTACTAGTTGATAAGTAAGTAATTAATATATACAACTTTTAGACGAACAACATGAATATATACAAAGAGGAGCAATAAAATGAAAAAGATTGCGAATAATGTCAGTTTCGAACGAAGATTTGGACGAAACAAGTGAGAAAAATAATAAGAAATATTGCGAAACAATCTCAAACAAGTAAAAGCGTTAAGTTCGGCCATGCCAAATCTTATACACCCTCCACCATGGATAGCATGTGACCTCACAAAATAACTCAAACCTAAAGAAAATAACACCGAATAACATAAAAAACATAGTAGATGAGGACAGTAGGAATCACAATAAGTTAGATGCTATATATGGGAGCTATATCTAAATATGGACCGATATCGCCCATTTGCAATCCCAAACAACCTGCAACTATAAGAAGTATTTGTACCAAATTTGATCAACCTAGCTCTATTATTGCGGACTGTAGCGTAATTACCACAGACGGACGGACGGACAGACGGACATGGCTAAATCGTCTTAGAATTTTACGACGATTAAGAATATATATACTTTATGGGGTCTCAGATCAATATTTAGAGGTGTTACAAACGGAGTGACAAAATGAAAATACCCTATGGTGTAGGGTATAAAAATAAGAAAAACTAAGCGAAAATGTGGAAGAGAATATAATACAAGATCTTTAAAGGTAGTAAGAGAAAAAAAGATTGAAAATAAGGCTGGCCGCACACTAGATACCTAGTCGTACGAATTTAGATCGTGCGAACACGTACGGACTATCCGAACATATGAAGTACTATGAATGTACGAATTCATATACGTATTCGCACGTTCTCACTGAAAATTTGAAAGAAATACAAATTGGAAGAAAATGGATACACTCATCTGGAGTAGAAGAGAATATAATATTTATATATGTTTATTTTCCTTGTTTTGGCCGTATAAACTATTTTCGAATTCAAATAAATATTTATTTAAAGATGAAAAATTATAATTTTTCATCTTTATAATCGAACTGGTTTTCATTTATTTGTTTTTGCCCAATTTGAATAGAATGAAAGTGGTCTAAGTCAATGCACCCCCTGAAAACACTACTTCATTAAGACGTACAGAAAATTTAAATTTTTTTTATAAAAATTTGAGACAATGACAGAATATTCTAAAAGAAACAATCGATACTTTAGTGAAAAAATGTTGTGCATTAGACTCAAACTCAAACCTTTAGATATCTCGAAACGAATAAAGTATGACTTAGACCATTGTCATTCTAACTGGCACATATATGTATACACCACAAAAATAATGTTTTTCTCAAGAGGATATACAAAGCTATGTTACACAAAAAGTTCAAACAATGATATAATAAAGAGCAAGCGATTGAATGTTAAAAAGTATCAATATATCCCATCTAGACTAGAGTTGGACACTATAGTTCTTTTAAGTGATCGCTCTTTTTAGTTCAGTTCAATTGAGTGAACTAGTTCGTTCATTTAGTTCAATAGCTCACTTTAGCACACCAGCTCTTTACCTCACCGGCTCTTTAGCTCACCAGCACATTTTACTTAAACAGTTCATTTCGTTCAGTAGATCACCAGTTCAAATCAGCCGCTATTAAAGGAATTTGATTGGAATATGAATATAATGAGTTGAAAAAACGTATGCAAAGGCGTTTGTATAGGTAGAATCACACATTCATGATGACATAAAAATGAAAAAAAACCATAACAGCTGAGAAGAAAGAACGAAATAAGAAGAGAGAACGAAATGATATGGTTGAAGAAAAAAAAACATAGTGAACTACTGAGCTGAAATGAACGAGTTGTGTGAACTAGTTCGTTCAGTTCAGTATAGTGACCCGTTCAATTGAAGTAGTTCGTTCACGAACTACACAACTCTAATCTAGACCTAATACATATATGTGGTTTTTGGAATAACAGCGCATCTCAAAAAAAACAAAATATTGAGGAGAGCCAAAATACCTTTTCTCTCGCAGTGATCATCCTCCGTACAAAATTAAAGGAAACTTTCTTATTATTGACCCCGGATTAAAGGTCATTGAAATCGGATAAAGGTCATTCAATCTTGATAAAAGTCATGGACCACGGATTAAAGGTCCTTGATCCCGATTAAAGGTCATAGACCTAGGGTTAAAAGTCATTGACCCAAATTAAAGGTCATTGACCACGGATTAAAGTTTATTGACCCCGGAGTAAAACTCATTGACCTTAAATAAAGGTCAATGAGTTCGGATTAAAGTTCGTTGACCCGTTTACTGGTCACTGGCCAGGTTTAAAGTTCATTGATCCCGGATTAAAAATATTTGATCCTGGATTAAAGCTCGTTGACCCCTCACGCGTGTTAGTATCAATATAATAGCGATACTCTTGCTGAGGTAGAACTCAAAATATTGCCTTGTTATACCCTCCACCATAGGATGGGGGTATATTCATTTTGTCACTCCATTTGTAACACCACTAAATATTGATCTGTGACCCCATAAAGTACATATATGTATGTATTATTAATCGTCGGAAAATTCTAAGACGATTTAGCCATGTCCGTCTGTTGTAATCACGCTACAATCTATAATACTTGAGCTAGGTGGCTAAAATTTGGTACATATACTTCTTATATCTGCAGGTATGTTGGGATGGAAAATGGGACCAATCGGTCAAATTTTGGATGTAGCCCTCATATATGGCATCTCCCCCATTTGACTTCGTAACGTCATAGAGACCACAGATGTCAACTGATCGGGCTGAAAGTTGGTAACTGGGGTTTATTTATACCCTGTCTCCTTCACACGAGCAACGGTAGTCATAGCTCCATGTTTTGATATAGCCCCCAAACAAAAGTCCCTCTAGATTTGAGTTCTTAACGCCACAAAAACCACAAATTTCAACGAATTGGGATGAAATTCACGTGCGATCCAATGTGGAGGGTATATACGATTCGGCATAGCTTTTACTTGTTTTTTGTTATACCCTCCACCCCACTCCGTTTGTAACACCTCTAAATATTGATCTGAGACCCCATAAAGTATATATATTCTTAATCGTCGTAAAATTCTAAGACAAATTGGAAGAAAATGGATACACTCATCTGGAGTAGAAGAGAATATAATATTTATATATGTTTATTTTCCTTGTTTTGGCCGTATAATCTATTTTCGAATTCAAATAAATATTTATTTAAAGATGAAAAATTATAATTTTTCATCTTTATAATCGAACTGGTTTTCATTTATTTGTTTTTGCCCAATTTGAATAGAATGAAAGTGGTCTAAGTCAATGCACCCCCTGAAAACACTACTTCATTAAGACGTACAGAAAATTTAAATTTTTTTCATAAAAATTTGAGACAATGACAGAATATTCTAAAAGAAACAATCGATACTTTAGTGAAAAAATGTTGTGCATTAGACTCAAACTCAAACCTTTAGATATCTCGAAACGAATAAAGTATGACTTAGACCATTGTCATTCTAACTGGCACATATATGTATACACCACAAAAATAATGTTTTTCTCAAGAGGATATACAAAGCTATGTTACACAAAAAGTTCAAACAATGATATAATAAAGAGCAAGCGATTGAATGTTAAAAAGTATCAATATATCCCATCTAGACTAGAGTTGGGCACTATAGTTCTTTTAAGTGATCGCTCTTTTTAGTTCAGTTCAATTGAGTGAACTAGTTCGTTCCCCCATTTGACTTCGTAACGTCATAGAGACCACAGATGTCAACTGATCGGGCTGAAAGTTGGTAACTGGGGTTTATTTATACCCGGTCTCCTTCACACGAGCAACGGTAGTCATAGCTCCATGTTTTGATATAGCCCCCAAACAAAAGTCCCTCTAGATTTGAGTTCTTAACGCCACAAAAACCACAAATTTCAACGAATTGGGATGAAATTCACGTGCGATCCATGGTGGAGGGTATATACGATTCGGCATAGCTTTTACTTGTTTTTTGTTATACCCTCCACCCCACTCCGTTTGTAACACCTCTAAATATTGATCTGAGACCCCATAAAGTATATATATTCTTAATCGTCGTAAAATTCTAAGACGATTTAGCTATGTCCGTCCGTCTGTTGTAATCACGCTACAGTTCGTTATAATAGAGCTAAGATGATAAAATTTGGGATAAATATTTCTTATAGTTGCAGGTTGTTTGGGATTGCAAATGGGCGATATCGGTCCATATTTAGATATAGCTCCCATATAAAGCATCTAACTTGTTGTGATTCCTACTGTTCTCATCTACTATATTTTTTTAGTGTTTTTCGGTGTTATTTTCCACAGACCTTAAATTATACACATGTTCCGTCCGGACGAAACGTCAAAATCTATCAGTTACGAACGAATAGGAATGAAATGTCACACACGAAAAAACAGGTTTCCGCGAACATAGTTTGGACTTTTTTTGCACTAATCGATTGATATTAATTTTTTAATTGTGACAATTACAAAAAACTCGGGAAAATCGGTCCGAAATCCGCGGAAAAACTCACTCTTTGAAGTCCTACTCGTTGAAATTTCTATTCGTTCGTAACTGACAACTTACTCGCTCCGGGATGACATATCTTATTATTTATTATTTTTGTTATTTTCTTTAGGTTTGAGTTATTTTGTGAGGTCACATGCTATCCATGGTGGAGGGTATATAAGATTCGACATGGCCGAACTTAACGCTTTAACTTGTTTACTTTTACTTGTGCCACACCCACTGTTGCTAGAACTTCAGTTTTAAGCTCCACTACGCGCTCAGGTTCCAAGCATATACAGGATTTTCAATAAGAGTGATATGATTTCTTTGACAAAAAAAAAACACTTATTGTTAAGGAAAGTCAAAAGTTTTTTATTTAATGTGAAGTAACGGGTGATCCAAGTAGAGATACTTTTTTCAATAGCCTTTTTTTGACAGATCACGTGTGAGTCGTGTCATGCTGTCATGTCATTTTTGTTAAGTATTGTTTGGCATTTCATCATGGAAAGACTTACGCCTGAACAACGTTTACAAATCGTTCAACTTTATTACGGATTGTAAACGTTCCTCACGTTCTGTGAGGAATGTGTTTCGTGCAATCCTCACGTTCTGTGAGGAATGTGTTTCGTGCACTTCGCTCAACTTATGGTCAACATAATCGGCCTACTGAGCGTACTATTCGCAACACCATCACCCATCTTGTGACCCAGCATTCATTATTGGATAATATTCGACCGAATAGACCGCGTCCAGCACGCAGTGAAGAAAATGTAGCGGCCGTAGCTGAGAGTGTACACGAAGACCGTGGAGAGTCGATTCGGTTGCTGTTCGCAGCTACTCGGACTGGCGTATGGAACGACTTGGCGCATTTTACATCGAGATCTTCAATTGAAAGCATACAAAATACAGCTTGTGCAAGAACTGAAGCCGCCCGACCTTCCCAAGCGACATCGCTTCGCTCTATGGGCTCTTGAAAAGTTTCAAGAAGATCCGACGTTTTCGAGCCAAATTTTGTTCAGCGGTGAGGCCAATTTCTGGCTCAATGAGTATGTAAACAAGCAAAATTGCCGCATTTTAGACGAAGAGCAAGCTGAAGAGATTCAAGAGCTGCCACTTCATCCAGAAAAAAAACGGTTTGGTGTGGTTTGTGGGCCGGTGGAATCATCGGTCCATATTTCTTCAAAAATGATGCCGGTGAGAACGTAACCGTCAATGGCGACCGTTATCGTGCCATGATAACCGACTATTTGATGCCTGAAATTGAAGCTCGTGATTTCGGCGACATTTGTTTCAACAAGACGGCGCCACTTCCCACACATCGCATCAATTAATGGATTTATATAGAGAACACTTCGGTGAGAAGATAATTTTACGTTTTGGGCCGGTTGATTGGCCACCAAGATCGTGTGATATCACACCGTTAGACTTTTTCCTGTAGGGATATGTAAAGTCTAAAGTGTATGCGGACAAACCCGCTTCGATTCAGGCCTCGGAGCAAAACATCACGCGTGTCATTCGCCAGTTACCAGTCGAAATGCTCGAACGAGTCATCGAAAATTGGACTCAACGGATGGACCATCTGAGACGTAGCCGCGGCCAACATGTGATAGACATAATCTTCAAAAAATAAATGCCAAAGAATGTTCTTTCAAATGATAATAAACATTCCCCATTCAATTTGAATTTTTTGAGTTTTTTTCTTTAAAAAAGTAGGGAACCTCGAAATGGATCACGCTTTACAATCGATACAATTATTAATTAATTCTACATAAAACGTCATTCAAGTGGCCTCCACGCCTTCTTCTGCAGGACAAATTCGATGAACCCAATTTTCGAGCACTTTTTCCACTAAATCAAGTCGTATGTCATAAATGGCACGTTCAATATTGTTTTGTAAAGCTTGAAGAGAGTCTCGTTTATTTCGAAAGACCAATGACTTCAAATAACCCCACCAGAAATAGTCTAATGGTGTTAAATCACAACTTCTTGGAGGCCATTCAATATCACAATTTCTTGAAATAATCGAATCTCCAAACTTTTCTCGCAACAATTCAATTGATTCATTTGCTGTGTGGCACGTAGCCACAATCGGTCAATGGCAATGATCTTAACGAGAGCTAAAATATTGCTCATGGGTGTCAAGGTCGTAGGTCGACTAGAAAGTGTTTTTTTTTGGATTTAAAAATAATGGACTTAGCATTATTTTCGAATGTGAATGGAAAGTTTATATTTGCTCTAGCTCCTTAACGGTACGTCGGATCGGGAATCGGAAATCAATGGCAAAAAGATAGCTCTTAACGAGAGCTAAAATATTGCTCATGGGTGTCAAGGTCGTAGGTCGACTGGAAAGTGTTTTTTTTTATTTAAAAAATGGACTTAGCGCAGGAAAAGTTGCACTTGGAGAAGGATTATTTTGATAATAGAACTGAATAATGTGTAAACGTTGTTCTTGCGTATATCTCCCCATGATGAAATTGTAAACACTACTGAATACAATGAAAATCAAATGACAGATCATGACATATTACAAATGGCCGAAACGTCACTTCAAAATCATATCATCCCTATTCGAAAACCCGTTATATACCTAATTTCGAGACTATTGCTACAATAGTACTAGATGTATATTGTTTGTAACTCATGTTTCGATGTAGCCCTCATATCGAGCCCTAACCGCCAAAAAAACTTAACCGACAAATTTATCGATTTTCGTTTTTTGATGAAAATCGATTAAGATTAAATTTTGCAACTGTCAAATGTACCGTTACGAAGAATAAGGCAAAACAAAAAAACTCAAACGACATTTACTTTTTGTTTACAAATTTTCTGACCGCGTAGTGTCGCTTAAGCTAAATTTTCATTCTGAAGTTTATTTGGAAGGCGTTAAAAAAGTTAGCATTTTTGCGTTGATTGTTTGCTAATATTTATTAAAATGGTATCTTTGTTGATTATGGAAATTTCTTCGAGTTTGGCCAGATTTTCAATACACATGTGATGTGTCCAATGAGAAACAAATGCAAATCATTCTTGGCTACTTTTTCCTAAATGTGATTTTTATACACTACACCCAACTGTGGTCCCGGGTATTATAATTTTGTGCACTTGTTTGTAACTCACAAAAGGAGAAGAGATCCATAGTTTATTATACCGATCGACTTGGAATCACTTGCTGAGTCGAATTAACCATTTCCGTCTATCCGTCTGTAAATGTATCGTTGTAATCAAAGTTCTGGTCGTATTTGTGGTCCAATAGTGATGACATTTCGCAGAATGTTCATTTTGGCTCAAGGATGATCCCTATTGAAAAAAGGAGTACATTGGTTCAGTAAACTAACTGATGTCTTCGTTTCAAGTTGGTATCAAAGTGCTGTAGAAGGTTTATTTAATATTTATGAATTTGGCAGAGTGTAGTTTAAATATGTAAAATATATCTCTCAATGTTGTGAATTTAATTCGTTTTGTACTTATTCTGCTATGAACATGTTTTAGGGTGTCATATAGTCGACCACGCCCAACTTTAACCTTTCCTTACTGGTTATACCCTACACCACACTGTGGTACAGGGTATTATAACTTTGTGCATTTGTTTGTAACACCCAAAAGGAGAAGAAATAGACCCATCGTTTATTATACCGATCGACATACATAGAATCACTTTCTGAGTTGATTTAGCTATGTCCGTCTGTCTGTCTGTCTGTGCATGTATTCTTGTAATCAAAGTACAGGTCTCAATTATAGTCCGATCTCGACGAAACTTTACACATATCTTTTTTGGACGATCCCTATTGAATTTGGTTAAAATCGGTTCAGATTTAGATATAGCCCCATATATATGTTAGCCCCGATTTGACATATAAGCGCTGTAAAAACTTTATTTTATATCCGATCAGTATGAAATTCTGCGGAAAGAAGTTCCTTATTATATGAATGAACACTGTTAAATTTGGAAGAAATCGGTTCAGATTTAGATATAGCCCCCATATATACGTTACCCCCGATTTGACATGTAAGCGCTGTAAAAATGTTATTTTATATCCGATCAGTATGAAATTCGGCAAAAAGAGGTTTTTTGTTATATGAATGAACACTATTAAATTTGGAAGAAATCGGTTCAGATTTAGATATGGCCCCCATATATACGTTACCCCCGACTTGACATGTAAGCGCTGTAAAAACTGTATTTTTTATCCGATCCGTATGAAATTCGGCAGAAAAAGGTTTCCTATTATATGAATGAACACTGTTAAATTTGGAAGAAATCGGTTCAGATTTAGATATAGCCCCCATATATACGTTACCCCCGATTTGACATGTAAGCGCTGTAAAAATGTTATTTTATATCCGATCAGTGCGAAATTCGGCAAAGAGAGGTTTCTTTCTACATGATGGAATACTGCCAAATTCGGAGAAAATTGGTTCAGATTTAGATTTAGCCCCCATATATGTATATGTTACCCCCGATTTGACATGTAAGCGCTGTAGAGACTGTATTTTATATCCCATCAGTACGAAATTCGACAGAAAATTGTCTTTAACATGAATGTGTATTCAGGGAAAATCGGTTCAGATTTATATATAACCTTCATATTTAGTTTCTCTTGATTTGGTATCATAGCGCTATAGAAGTTGTACTTTTCTTCCGATCATTAAAATTTTCCAGAAAGATGTTTCTCAATTTAAGAAATACATTGCTTAATTTAGCGATTATTGGTTCAGAATTTGATAATATGTCCCTACCTATTTACCGATTATTCCATATTATTATCGCAATGACCCTTATCGCATTGTTAGGGAGGTGTAGGGTATTATATAGTCGGCCCCGCCCGACTTTCTGCCTTTCCTTACTGGTTTTTATTATATTTAATGTTAAAGTAATAATAATAATAATAAACTCATTATACCAAATTTCAGCCCAATTCGTTGAATTCGTCGGCTTTTGTGGCGTTAAGAAGCCAAATCTAGAGGGACCTTTGTATGAGGGCTATATCAAAACATGGACCTATGACTACCGTTGCTCGTGTGAAGGATACTGGGTATAAATAAACCCCAGTTACCAACTTTCAGCCCGATCTGACATTTGTGGTCTCGTGTGAAGGATACTGGGTATAAATAAACCCCAGTTACCAACTTTCAGCCCGATCTGACATTTGTGGTCTCTATGACGTTAAGAAGTCAAATCGGGGAGATGCTATATATAGGGGCTATATCCAAAATTGGACCGATATTGCCCATTTTTATACCCCACACCACACTGTGGTACAGGGTACTATAACTTTGTGCATTTGTTTGTAACACACAAAAGGAGAAGAAATAGACCCATCGTTTATTAAACCGATCGACTTAGCATCACTTTCTGAGTTGATTTAGCTATGTCCGTCTGTCTGTCCGTCTGTCTGTGCATGTATTCTTGTAATCAAAGTACAGGTCGCAATTATGGTCCGATCTCGACGAAGCTTTACACATATCTTTTTTTTGGCCCAAGGACGATCCCTATTGAATTTGGTTAAAATCGGTTCAGATTTAGATATAGCTCCCATATATATGTTACCCCCGATTTGACATGTAAGCGCTGTAGAGACTGTATTTTATATCCGATCAGTATGAAATTCGGCAGAAAGTGGTTTCTTATTATATGAATGAACACTGTTAAATTTGGAAGAAATCGGTGCAGATTTAGATATAGCCCCCAAAGAGGTTTCGGCACAAAGAGGTTTCTTATTACATGAATAAATACTGCTAAATTCGGAGAAAATCGGTTAAGATTTAGATACAGGCCCCACATATATGTAACCCCCGATTTGACATGTAAGCGCTGTAAAAACTGTATTTTATATCCCATCAGTAAGAAATTCGACAGAAAGTTGTCTTTTTACATGAATGTGTATTCAGGGAAAATCGGTTCAGATTTATATATAACCTTCATATATGGGCAAATATCAAAATTTTTTAATTTTGAAGTAAATATTTTTCCAAGATTTTTTTGGCGAGCACAGCAACGGCTTTTACAACAGACGAAGATAAAAATATAAACAAGCAAAAACCGTTGTTGTGAATAAATTTCATCAAAGGCCGCGAAAGTTATGGCGGTTCCAAATTGAAAATTAAAAAAAATTTTATAAAATGAAATTTTCAGCGGAGTTCGGAAAACTAAAATTACAATTATAGAACATTAGCATTTCTATCAGCCTATGACAAAATATTCGCTGTAGCTTCATTATTCGGATAAATATAGCGAATCAAAATAATTTTTAATTGAAAAATGATGTAATATATCGAATACCGCGAAATATAAAAATCGGAAAAATATAAGTCAAATTTTCACGATTATATGTAGGGATGTAACGAAAGTGGCTTTAGCGAAAGCGAATGCGAATATTGAAATATATTTCTTGCGAATGCGGATGCGAAAGCGAATAGTTAAATATGCATTTTTGCGAAAGCGAATAGTCCTTTTTTTGTTTTTGCGAATACGAAGCGAATTAAAAAAATGATTTACGAATGCAAACAATTTAGATTCATTCTGTCTTTTTAATGCAATGTATGTATTGTAGTTGGGCACTTCCAAAGCAAATGTATCAAAAATATACATTTTCGAAATTACCATTTAAATTTAAAAAAAAATGGCACGATAATTCATCAAGGGTGTATGCATTAGAAGTAACCCTAGTCCAACAGTTGAATCTAAAATTCTTTATATATAAAAATGTAGAAGAAGAATTATAATATTGACTCAATAAAATTGGTAAGCTTTTGGGTCCATCAGGAATCTATTTCAAGTTTTTCATGGTTCACAATAGATTGACCCTTTAGTACCAACAAAATCAAGAAACTGAATTAATACTTTCCAGGATATTCAAGTATTACATATGTTTTCTATATTTTGACCTCTTGTTGCCACAAGGTCAAAAATATTGTATTCAAGTGTTTTGAAGGGAAGTATCAAATGTTTTCGTTGGTATTAAAAAATTTAAAATATGTGATTCGGTTAGGTGGATATGACAATTTTAAGAAAAAGAAGCGAATACAGAAATATATTTTTGCGAAAGCGAATGCGAAAGCGAATATTTCAAAATTGTTTTTGCGAATGCAAATGCGGAAGCGAATATTAAAATGATGCGAATAATTCGCCTTCGCATATGCGAATGCGAATATTCGTTACATCCCTAATTATATGAGACAATTTTCTGTGGCCTACAAAAGGAATGAGGATAATATCGCTATTAGTTCAAAAGTTATGTTTGTTTCAAAATTTGAAGTTGACATCATATGTGTTTTATTTTAATAAAAAAATTTTATGATTTCATCGTTATCATACGAACATTATTTTTGTGGAAATATAATTTTTGCAATGTGCATAATTTGCACAATCATCAAAATAAAATGACGGCCCGATTTCGGAATAGAGCGTTAAAAATCCTTTTATTTCATATACACTTCCGCCATATCTGTACCCCGCACTGGGTGCAGAGTATGAAGCCGCCGAGCCGAGCCGCCGATTTTAGCAGCCGCCGACCTTTTTTCACCAGCCGAAGCCGCCGCCGATCTTTGCGGCTAAAATCGGCTGAAACACAGCTGCCGTTCCATAGAAAAACTTTAAAATATGGATAGATACAATTTACATTTTTGATAAGCAAATAGCTATATAGCAGATATATCCTCCCCTTAATAGAAGAATAATGTGTACGCATATACACTATTATTTTTTATTGCATTCTAAGAATCTACGCAATTGGTTCTATATCTGCTAAAATTCTACTTTCACAAATTGGGTTATTGGGTGTTTGAAATTGTTCATTAATCTATATATATAAAAATGAAACGGTCCATCTGTGTAATGGCATCACGTCAGAACGGCTGGAGCGATTTGGATGATTTTTTTTTATTCGATTCTAAATTTTCACGAGATGGTTTATATAGAAAAAAAAAATTAATTGGACAAAGGGGCGTGGTACCTCCCATACAAATCGCAGGTTAAAAATCCGATATTTCTGCTCCTATTATAGGTATAGTGCTGAAATTTTGTTTGTATGCATTTAATGGCAGATTATGTGAATTTTCCAAAAATGGGCGGAATCGGACCAATGGGCGTGGTCCCGCCCTTATAAGCCAAATTTTGAAATTGATATAACTTGCACAATTTTTTATCTAGAGTGCTGTCATGTTGTAGATATGTATCTGGTGACAGTCCACGTGATTGGTCCAAAAATTGGCGGGATCTGACCAATGGGCGGGCCACCGCCCATATAAGCCAAATTTTGAAATTGAATTATCTTGCTCATTTTGTTAGCGAGAGTGTTGAAATTTTGCGTATATGTATCTGGTAGCAGTCTACGTGATTGGCTTTCAAATGGGCGGAATAGGACCAGTGGGCGTGGCCCAGCCCATATTTTGATATATCTTGCAAGTATTATATAGGAAATACATGAACAAAAATGCTCGGTATGCGATAATTACAGCTGCTCACTCCAATACAATCGCAATATGATAATGTGATGCAATATCAATGAAACAAGAATTTGGAAATTTTATAAGTATACATTTCTATTTTCTGGACTTTCCACTGAATTCGGTATTTTTTCATTCAGTGAATTTATTACTAATACCAGTAAGGAAAGGCAGAAAGTCGGGCGGGGCCGACTATATAATACCCTACACCTCCCTAACAATGCGATAAGGGTCATTGCGATAATAATTTGGAATAATTGGTAAATGTATTTTGAACCGATAATCGCAAAATTAAGCAATATTCGTTCCTAAATTGAGAAAAATCTTTCTGGAGAACTTTGTAATGATCGAAAGTAAAGTACAACTTCTATAGCGCTTTGTAACCAAATCTGGAGGAACATATATATGGAGGTTATATATAAATCTGAATCGATTTTCCTAGAATACTCATTCATGTAAAATAGAAACCTGTTTCTGTCGAATTTCGTACTGATCGGATATAAAACACAGTCTCTACAGCGCTTACATGTCAAATTGGGGGTAACATATATATATGGGGGCTATATCTAAATCTGAACTGATTTTCTCCGAATTTTGCGGTATTCCTTCATGTAATAAGAAACCTCTTTCTGCCGAATTTCTTACTGATCGGATATAAAATACAGTTTCTACAGCGCTTGAATTTCAAATCGGGGGTAACATATATATGGGGACTATATCTAAATCTGAACCGATTTTCTCCGAATTTGGCAGTATTCCTTCATGTAATAACAAACCTCTTTCTGCCGAATTTCGTACTGATCGGATATAAAATACAGTTTCTACAGCGCGAATTTTGACATGGGCAGCGAAGCGCACCGGGCTCAGCTAGTAAATAATAATATCGAGTTTCAATTTCACAAAAACTTCAAATACGATTTTCTCGAAACGACAAATAAATTATACACTATTCATTTATTGGGTGGACGATATGGAAGTGAGTGATTTTCGTTTTGATTCGTTTATTGTCACAAGCGGGAGCTTAACATATCTTAAAAATCATAATATTGGTAGTAATAGAAAATTCTTTTTTAAAGGAAATAAGAGGATTTTTATTTATTATTAGATTATGTACATATATGTAGAGATAAAAATATTTTCGGAAAAAAATCAATGTATATAGTATTAAAGAATAGTATAACATATAAATTAATACCTCCATTCTAAAGAATCAATCAAGTTAAGCTCAAAACAGTAGAGGTCATTCTATTTAAACCAAGGTAATTCCACACAATTAAAAATTTCACTAAAACGTCGATTCGTCTCTCCTGGAAACAACCTGTTTCGACTTAAGCTATGTATAGACGAATGGCGGAAAAATGCAAACCTGTGACCGTACAACCGTGTGAACATAAAATTTTTGTCTTGCAAAGTTGGCAGAAAAGTCATTGTGAGATAATTTGCAGATTGTAATATTGGCCACTGTCTATAAAATATTTTTTTTGGCAATCCTGCATATAAATATTTACAAAATATATTTTAAATATATGAAATTGTAAGGGTTTCTTGCAATCGTGTACACCTTTGCCTAACAATCTGTCATCTGTACATTTGTGGAACTTTAACAGGGTTGATAAAGTTGTCCGATCTGACAATCGTATATACATAAATTTAGCTTACTTTGAAAATAGAGTATATCATAGAGCCGCCGCATGGAATCGATGATTTTTCACCTCACAATATCTTACAATTAACTTAAAAACATCTATTATTTAAGAATAAATACCAGAGCTTAACTTTCCAACTATTATTTTAAATGTTAAAATGTCTATCATAGAGCCGCCGTATGTCAATTTTATGTCGGCTTAGCCGCCTAGCCCCCGCCGCCGATCTATAATTTTCAATGGCAGCCGCCGCCGCCAATTTTGGCTCGGCTTCATTCTCTGACTGGGTGTGAATTGATGATCATTGCTGAGACAAAAGTGTCACGTTCTTCGCGTACAAGACCACAGCAGTACGTCCGAAGAACATAGAAATGAATTTCAGACGTTTAAACTATTAAAAATGCCAAGTACAAAATTTGCAATTTTTGCAAAAATTGAAAAAAGTGAATAAAATTTCAGCGATTCATTATTTTGTTACGGCCCCCTGATTTTCGGATTCACCAGGTCAAAAGCCATCTGGGATAGTTAGTTCAGCTCAACCTATACATAACTGTCGATGTGCTCCGCGAAATACACTATCAAAAAAAATTCACGCAAGTTTAACAAAGGTTTGGGAAGCTATAACGGTGCTTCCATTAAGAGCACATCAACGACACCTATATAGATTTATAGGTATTTCAAGCCGCTATAACCGCTTCTTTAGTGTTATTTCATTACATCGCGGGCCGCGCTGACCGCGGTCAAAAAACAAAAAACACTTGAAATCGCATTTCAAAAAGTTATGAGCTATAATTTTTTGCGGAAAGATCGCACATGAACAGTGCTCACGAAAAATTCTTCCTCCATGTGCCCCTCGTGTTTTTTTGTAATTGACAAGTTACTTCAGAATAAATAGTTTGGCCATAACTTATAAAAGAATGGATACAGATATGAACATTTCTAGGACTTTTTTCACAATTTTGAAATGTATGTGCTTATAACTTCTAAAGTTTTTTAGATAATAACAAACTTTTTTGGGAAAAAACTTTTATGTTTGTGGTTTATCTAATTCCATCAACTTATGCACCGAAATCTGTACACAAAGCGAGAAAAGGGTAAAACAACTTACATTAACCCTGTGATAAAAAATTTAGATATTTGCCCATATATGTTCCTCCTGATTTGGTATCATAGCGCTATAGAAGTTGTACTTTACTTCCGATCATTAAAATTTTCCAGAAAGATGTTTCTCAATTTAGGAACGAGTATTGCTTAATTTAGCGATTATCGGTTCAGAATTAGATAATATCGATTCATGAGCGCAAATCTATCGCAAGCGACAAATGGAAAATTTAACATCAGAGATTTTGTTTGTTTGTTTATTTCGAACCACAAGTTTCAAAACTCAAATGTTTTGATGCACAAATGGGACATATTTTCTTAGTTATCTAACGGCAAAAAAAAATCACAGCAATTCATGCATTGTAAGCGATTTATGACGCTTAATTTGCAATCATAATTTTTTTTGTATTCAATGTAGCTTACGATATATTTGCTCTCATGGCTCGATATGTTCCTACCCATTTACCAATTATTCCAAATTATTATCTCAATGACCCTTATCGCATTGTTAGGGAGGTAGAGGGTATTATATAGTCGGCCCCGCCCGACTTTCTGCCTTTCCTTACTGGTTAATTCCAACATACCTGCAGATATATGAAGTATATGTACCAAATTTCAGCCACCTAGCTCAAGTATTATAGATTATAGCGTGATTACAACAGACGGACGTAAGTACTTATACTTGATATTGCATAAACTTGTTCCTAGTAAAAATGAAGCATATGACATGTTATCATTGGATGTGGTCACCTTTAGCGTGGATAAAAGCATCGTGTCTGTCCGTTCGGGTGTCGCACTCTGCAATTTCCATAACTATTTTCAAGTCGGCATCAGTCATCAGTATCTGATCGACTGAAAGGACAGTCTGTCTTACATTGTGTTTAAACCTTGCAAAACCACTATTCAATATGTATAGTTGGACAAGTCATTCAAGCTAAACTTGTTCCTGTAATGAAGTTTGAATTGAGAAAAACAGTTGGTAAAAGTTCACTTTGAACCGTTTCAGTGAATTTAACAAATAATGCATTTAACATATTTCATACTCGTACTCGTACAAAGGTATTTGAGGACAATTTAAATTTTTGCTCTCAAAAACCCCTCTTCATATTTTGTTTTATATGTCATTATTCGTTTTTCAAATAGTTCTAGTTTTTTCTTATTTACATCACGTATTAGATTGAGTTTTGTGAGTTTTGTGTGTATTATTGGCGACATTTATGCGAAGCAAGTGGTACCAGATATCACAGATGTGATAGAAGCTATCACATGGAAAAGGGGTGTTAAAAGTTTTACATTTGCCAAAAATGCTAAAGTCGTTTAACACTTAATGTGAATTTGATGCCACTCATGCGAACTTTAGATTGTTCTGATGCAGTGAAGTTTGTAAAGTTTTTTGATTCACAAGAAAGTCTATCACAGTGGCAGCGATGGGTTTTTAAAACAAAACTAAAACAAGTTAAACAAATTAGACTAGCGATTTGAGGATATATGTATCTCCACATAATTAAACCGTTTAAAGTAGTCAAAGTTTGAAGTCATTGTGTCACTGCACAAATACTCTACAATGGTATCTATTTTTTGGTAGACTTTCTGGAATCGCATTCAATTTGATTAAGATAGCATCAATTAAACTGTGTATGAAATGACCTTGATGAGATTATATAGTAATAAGTTGTATATGGGTATGTAATTATATATAGTATAGGGTGGGTCATTTAAAATTTTAAATTTGAACTACCGATTACTTTGACTTGTGAGAATTTTCTGTGGGCAGCTATTAAGGATAAATGTTACGCAAAGCATCCAGAGACAATTGTAGTGTTGAAACATGAAATTAAAATTACCATTGAAAAGATTCGATCAGATACAATCGCAAATGTACTGAAAAATTGGGTTGATCGTTTGAGATACTGCCGAGTCAGTCGTGATAGTCATATGAATGATATTGTGTTTCATTATTAAAGACAAAGTTCAAATTCTCTAATAAAACAAGAAATTTGAAAAAATTATCAGTAGTTTTTTTATAGCCGATTTAAATTAAAAATTGTGACCCACCCGTTACTTGCGCGTCCTCGAGGCTGACCGTTTTAAGGAACTATCCGGAAAACTGGTGACCACCCAACTCATCAACACAACCAAGCTGTTCCGAAAGCAAGTAGAAAACTGAAATCCTCGGCAACAGGAAGAAGTAGTCACGTCTAGCAAAATGTTGGAAAACAGGAAGGGAGTGCCGTCGAGATCGAAAGGAAATTGCAAACATTAGAAAAACGTCCCGGCTGAAATCAATAAGTGCTATTAAGGAAAAATCAGCATTACTAACCCCACATAAACCACTCCCTGCAGTCAGAGCATCCAAGCAACAGAAAGAACCCGCGGAGTTCAGAAGCACAATAAGGCGACAGCGGGCCTCGATAATATCCCTAGAGCGGTTGCTGCAAGGACAAACCAAAATCGAGGCGCCCCTCGGCTAAGATAAAAGAATTGCACTTGATAGTGTGTGCATTTTCTGATAATCCATCTACAGATGGTTAGGTGAGGGTGGTAGCCGTATTTTTTTTTTATACAAGCTCACATTGACCAGTTTAGGTCCCTAGTGTTACCACGGGCTGAAATGCCCCTCATCGAAACCAACCTGTTTGATATACAAGTTTATCGATAGTACGAATATCGGTACTGGAAAGATCTGTTAGGCTGCCTATGTAGAACGGCCGACCCCAGTATGTCCAGTCGTCGTTTACTCAGAGCGGGGCAGTCGCATAGCAAGTTCTCAATGCTCTCCACTTCCTCCTCATCTCCACAGCTTCTGCAGAAGTCATTAGAGTCAATACCCAATCTTTTGGCGTGTTCGCCGATCAAGCAGTGTCCCGTCAGAACTGATACTAACGTAGACAATCTTTGCCTCTCTAGTGCGAGGAGATATTTTGATCTTCTCAGGTCATACCTTGGCCAGATTTGTCTAGCTACCCTGCAGGTGCCGATTTCTGTCCATCTATCGTTGGACTGCCTGATTGCCTCTTGCCTAAGCCAAAGCTTGCACGTGGATAGTGGCGCACCAATATATGCAAATTCTTCGAGAATTTCTAATGTCGTCCCTTTCCTAGCAAGTTCATCGGCTTTGCAGTTCCCGGGATATCCCTATGAGGTGTATATTAAACTGCTCAGCCATCTCGTTAAGAGATCTGCGGCAGTCGAGGGCCGTTTTTGTGAATTTAGGGATATTGCCTCCAGAGAATTGATGGCAGCCTGGCAGTCCGAGTAAAAGCCAGTGTTGGTTACTGTGTTGCGAATCAGCCACTTGGCTACTTCCCATATTGCCATTATTTCGGCTTGATAGACACTGCAGGTATCTGGTAGTCTGTGCCAACCTTTTCATCAAGCTTCGAACCATCCGTGTAAAAGTGGAGATGGTTTCTATTACCTGGTATTCTTCCAGCCCATTCATCTCTGGCGGGAATCGTCGTGATGTAATTTCTCTCGAAGGTGTACACAGTTGGTATATAGGCCACTCGGTCGGTTACCATAGCACTACACATTGATATCCTCATGTGACCGTAGTTTTTGTACCTCCACATTGATAGTCAGTTTAATCTTATTGCCGCTTTGGTTGCAACTTCTCTCGCCACAATATTAATCGGCAGTATATGGGGTAGGGCTTGTAGAGACTCGGTCGCTGTAGTCCTTAGGGCTCCGTTTATGCTCAGGCAGGCTGTTCTCTGAACCTTTGATAGTAGGTTGGTGATGGTTAGTTTGTCAGTTGCCGTTCACCACACCACAATGGCGTATAGCAGTATAGGACGAACTACTGCTGTATATATCCAGTGGACGATTTTAGGAGAGAGGCCCCATCGCGACCCTACAGCCTTTTTGCAGGAATATAAGGCGACGTTGGCCTTCCTTACACGTTCCAATACGTTATGTCTAAATAACAGTTTTCTATCTAGAATTATTCCTAAACATTTTGCACTTTCAGAAATGACTAGATCTGTTCTATTTATCCGAGGAGGAGGGACACACATGTGGGACATTATTCATCCCAGTAAAGAGAACCAATTCTGTCTTGTTTGGGTAAACGCCCAAACCGCTGCTTATGGCCCATCTAGCTAACTTGTTCAGAGCCACCTGTAGGATGTCTCTGAGGACGTTTTTGCCACTCACTGCGATTGCCAGGTCGTCCGCATATGCCACGACCTTGTAGCCACAACGTTCCAAATTAGTGGAGACAGTACTCCTCCTTGTGGGGTCCCTCTGTTTACAAACCTTGTTAGAGTTGTGGACCCTAGACATGCTGTTATGCGTCTTCTGTTGAGTAGTCTTTGAATTAGTCTAATCAAGCTAGAGTTCACCTTTAGATGTGACAATGCCGCGATTACCGCATCTGGGTGTATGTTGTTAAAAGCCCTTTTCTATGTCAAGAAACGCCACCATGGTGAATTCCTTGAAATGTTGGGACGATTCGATAGTGCTCACAAGTTCGTGCAGGGCTGATTCTGTAGACTTTCCCTTATTGTAAGCATGTTGGTTCCCCGACAGAAGTTTTGTACCTATGTTTTCCCTAATGAAATAATCTAAAAGCCTTTCCAGACCTATCAATAGGAAGGAGGATAGGGTAATTGGTCTGAAGTCCTTTGGGCTAGAGTGCGATATCTTTCCCGCTTTGGGTATGAATACCACTTTGGTATTCCACCATCGATCCGGGATGTATGAAAGCCTGATACAGCCTACATAAATTTTCTGCAGCCAGGGGATAATGTACTTTGACATTTTCTGCATTTCTGCTGGAGTGAGGCCGTCTGGTCCAGGTGACTTGAAGGGCCGAAAGCTGTTAATAGCCCAGCTTATTCTGGATCTCTCAGTCAACAATCTAGCGACGGTCACTCTCTTGTTGGCCCTGCTGATCTTCGGGTTATGTTGCTGAGTTCCTCGAGAAATGTGTGTCGAGCAGTACATTAAGCGACTGCTCGCTGTTTTTGTCCAGTTATTTGCCTCATCCTGAAAATAACTAACTGTTCAGGATGAAGTTGATAGTATTTTCCTCAGCCTTGCGGCGTCGGAGACCTTTTCCACTTCGCCACAAAAGGTATACCAAGAGCGTCTTTGCTCCTTCCTAAGCTATTTCTTATATATCTTGAGTTGCTCTTTAAAGGCATCCCAATCATTAGCCACCCCATTAGATTACGCCCTGTTGAATAGCTTGTTGCAGGTATTTTTCCTAGCCGTTAGCGCAGAAGGCCACCATTGAGTTTTAGTTTTACCCTTGTACCTAGTTTCTGGACAGGCTTCTTCAAGGGAACTATTGAATGATGTGGTGATATGCTCGACCAGATCATTCAGACCGGCTTTGTCATTCGGTGCATATCGAAGTTTAGTGTTGAGGAATTTTTCTCATACAGGTGCCTCTTTGTCTTCCTCACATTTCTGTGGACGGCAGGTTTAGGTGCTTTTTCAGCGAGTTTGAACTCTATATAATGGTGATCTGAGAATGAGTGGTTGTCCAGTACATTCCACCAAATAATTTTGTCTGACAGCCGGTCAGTAGCAAACGTTACGTCGAGTACTTCTTGTTTGTCTTTAATTGTAAAGGTCTGTTTATTGCCTATGTTACAAATAGTTAGGTTGGTAGTTAGAATAAAGTCAAGAAGCGAATCACCCCTATTGCTTATATCCGTACCAACCCAGATAGTAGGTTGAGCGTTCGTGTCTGCGCCAATAATCAGCTCGAGCTCGTCAGACATTGCTTTTTCTACTACTTCCCGGAAGAGAGCAGTCGGAACTACGGCTTCATAAGGGAAGTAACTGGAAACCAGCCAATATATGCGATTACCTATCTCCAGACTAGCAGCTGTTTGGTCTTTACCACTTAAATTAGTCAAAAGAAAGACACTTAGATCCTTCCTGGTCAAACTGCAGCTTATTGAAGTACCTTCACAGTTGGCCAGAAGCAGCTTAAAGTAGTCCTGATACCTTTCCTTCTACTACGTGTCAGCACGATATCTACTGCATCTGTGGAGAGGCGCAGCAGTAGAGCAGTTGCGGATGCTAACAACGTATCTGCTTAAACAACAGTTTTTGTTTGCTTAAATAGCCGACTGCTTTCCCTTTTATAGCAGACAAAAACTTCTGTAACAATAAACTTTTTTTGCTGTTGTTACTGACATTTTTCTTTGACTGACAAAGAATGAGCAAATTCCATAGTTCTCACATTTGCCACGTAAAGTGTTATATTTCATTACGAACAATTGCGGTAGGTTTATTCGACTGAAATTGTCTTACTAGTTTTTTCTCCTGTACAAAGTCATTATAACCTGTTCCAGGATCGGTTGTACATTATAGCTTCTGGGACGTGAAGATGTCACATCCGAGGAGTTGTCTCAAACCTTGAACCTACATGACATATTTTTTCGCCATGACAAGGAATTGACAAAATATTCCCATCCGTTTCGTCGTCTCCCACACTTCGGAAGGTAAGGTAGGCTTACATTACTGAAATTGTCTTAGCATTTTGTCTTGTTACTTAATACTTACATTTATAAATACGAGTAGATACAATTTATTATCATTTAGTGGAATTTAATCTCTTGCCAAACTATTGAAAATTAAACAAAGAATCCCAAGGAGGAAAACACCAGCCTTTGTAATTGTAGCCAAGCAATTTAAGAAATGTTGTGTTCTATTCTTCTTCTATAGATACCTATGTTTAGAAAAGGTTGCGGAAAAGCAGATACGTGTTTTACTGTGGGCCAGTAAAGACAAAGAAAAACACCAATTAACAGTCATATCTGGAGGCAAGAGCTAATAAACCGGAAGTTCTTGAATTGTATGTGTTTCCCCCCAAACATTATTAACAAATGACGCAAGTACCTATACATACAAAATAACATAGAGCGTAAGAAATTAGCAATTAATATAATTTCCCTCGAATTTGTAAATTACATCTTTTAGAGAGAGAGAGGGAGAGAGTCCAACATTGCCAAAGGTACATTAACTAAATGGCAATAAAAGATGATAATTATTTGTTTTTAAAACATGACGCCACAAAATGCTTTCTTAACCATTTTGTTGTACACATAATTGATGCTGTGACGACTGTACCCATTCTTTTAGTTTGGCTTCCCACGGCCCGCCTTTCTAGGTGTGGGTGAGATGTGAGGTATTTTTCTTAGACCAAAAAGTTTAAAATTCACAAGACTCATCCTTGATAATTAAATTACAGACTCAACTGCGCCTTAGGATCTACTAAGATGCATACTTTAAACACTTGTGGGTGTTTACAGGTTGACTCTTTGTTTTATTGCCACGCGTGGCCACGGTTACTTTAAGAGTTTATTTAAACGTGTCGGCTAATACCAAATGTAAAAATGAATTGAATTTTGAAATAAATGGAAAGGGAATTATGTCTTATTATGTTATTCTTATCACGGAGTACTTGTATATTAAGCATTTCAGCAAAGTAACATAAAATTTATATTGTATATATTTGAAATATTTTGTTAACAAAATTAGGGAAGAAGTATTAGATATAACGATATGTTCAGAAAATCTTATTGATGAAATCCATGAGTAGAGGGTTTCGGATGAACACTCCTATTCAGACCACCGTTATATAAGGTTTAAAATTGCATGGGCACCGCCAAACCCAATAAGTTTCCGTAATAAGGCTAAGACCGACTGGACTAATTTCGGAAATCTTCTTAGAAATCGATTGGGGCAGCCTACACGCGATTATCTATGTGCAGAAGACATTGATATTAATGTGAAGAAGATTACAGAGGCTCTTGTAAAATCATTCGAAGATAGTTGCCCACTTCGAGAAAGGAAATCTGCCTATGAGAAACCCTGGATGACAGGACAAATTCGCTCGATTGGCAAAGATGTCCGCAGACTTTACAACAGAGCTCAACGTAAAAAACAATCAGTATATTGGGACGACTACCACAGAAGACTCAAAGAATACAATAAAATCATTAGATCGGCGAAACGTAAATCCTGGAGGCTTTTCTGTGAACAGGTAGACAGCGTTAACAGCATGTCTTAAATGAAAAAGTTCTTCTCAAAAACTCATGTCCAAACTAAAACACTGGTGGATGAAACGGGTAAAAGCTGGAAAACTGGATCAACAATATGCTAAGGAATAGGTGGATTATTTGTGGGTCATATGACATAAAAATAAGAGACAAGGTAAATCGTTGTATACCTCAGGGGGGCATTTTATCGCCTCTTCTATGGGTTACGACGATACACAGTCTCCTAAAAGCCCTCACCAATGAAGGACTTAAACCAGTCTGTTGTGCAGACGACGTTGTAATACTTCAAAGGGCACACATCCAACCCAACTATGCAGAAGAGCTGAGGAGGCACTTTTTTTTTACCCGGCCTCGATTCCTGAATAAGACAATTGCTATTACTAAAAAGGTAAAATACTTGGGAGTAATTTTGGATCAGAAACTGTACTGGAATGATCATCTTGAAGAAAGAGTTACAAAGGCCCACAGATGTTGGTCGTTGTGCAGAAGAGCTATAGGTTTAAAATGGGGACTACGTCCAAATATGACTCACTGGCTTTACATGAGCGTGATTATACCAATAATCACCTACGCCTGTGTAGTGTGGTGGACATCAATGGACAAGAAGTGCAACGTAAAACCTTTGCAAAAAATTCAACGTATGTGCTATCTAGGCATAAGCGGGGCATTTAGAACTGCACCAACAAAAGCGTTGGAGACTATACTGCACATCCAACCAATAGACATCCGTATAAAGTATGAGGCAGCCCTCACAGCAAGACGTCTACAAGTGATGGGTGAAATCTCCGACCGCATTCCTGAAGTGCGGCTTACAGCTACACGCTGAAAAAAAATCGCTTCTGTAGTATATTGCCCCAAACATATTCGGCTTGAAACATATATATATGTTTGGGGTAGACTCTAAGCATGTAATATTTGGTACACACAAAAATTGTGTATTTGGGAAGATGTTGTTCTAAACAAATATTTGTTTACATTCCAATATGTTTTTATTTGGGACCATTATTTCCGAAACAAATATTTATTTGCATTTAAGTATTCATAAAATACATAAATTGTCTCAAATTTTTCAGTAATTCAAAGTTAAATTTTTAGAAATTTTTAATGTTCGTAAAAAATAATAATTGAAATCATATAATCTTGGAACAATATAAAGTACTTAGAGGATTGACGACTAATGATGGCTTGGAATACTCAGAAATTTGAAATGATTGATTTAAAACAGAAGATAATGCTGCATATGGTATCATAACTGGGAGGTACAATTCGAAACCCAAGAAAAATTGAAATATGAAAAACTCAGCAAAAGTTTTGGAAATATTTTTTAAATAAAATATATTTGGAAAAATTCCTAAATAATAATTTTATTTGTATTTAAACACATATTTTATTTGAGAAATTTAGTTTGCAAATATAATTTGTTGTAATATATTTATATATGCGTTCCAAATATATTTTATTGATTTTCAAATAAAATTTATTTGCTAAGAAATATATAATATTTAAAAATTTGTGTTCCAAATATATTTTCTTTCGATTCAAACATAGCAAAAAAGGCGATTTTGCCCCGTGTACCTGTGATACGTTTGTGCCAGACAGACACTCCTGGGAAAATGGAACTTTGGCCCATGTGCCAGTGGGAACCAGCTTCTACACGGATGGGTCCAAGCGAGGAGGAAGGACGGGTCTGGGACGGGTCACTTCCGCCTCCCTGACCACAACACGGTATTTCAAGCAGAAGTTCGAGCAATCACGGAGTGTGTGAACTGGCTCAGTAACACCACAAAGCCTAAATATGCCAACATCTTCACTGATAGCCAAATGGCGATTAAAGCAATAACATCGGAAAGGGTCAAATCCAGAACTGTGTTGGACTGTAAAAGAACGATAAATGATTACTCAGCCCATGGTCAATTGCGTATTTGCTGGGTACCAGGACACAACGGAGAGATTGGAAATTAACGGGCAAACAGCTTGGCTTCAAAGGGCAGAGAACTTCGAGTAATAAACTTGGAAAATTGGAAACCTTTCGAAGCCACGAAAAATGAGTTGAAGCACTGAGCAGTGATGGCTCACAAAACTGTGTGGAATAGCGCAACAGTAGGAGCAACTGCAAAGATACTGTGGGGTAACCCAAATGAAAAGAAAACAAGCAGTTTTCTAAAACTAAACATGATCGAGATTAGTAAGATGATGAGTGTTCTAACAGGACACTCAAGCTTACAGACACATCTTCATCGCATAGGACTAGCAGAAAACGATGAGTGCAGGGCATGCAGGGAAAACATCGAAACGATGGAACACTTTCTGTGTCACTGCCCGGCTTTCACATATGCAAGATCCCAACATTTCGGGCCCGACATATTACCAGACTTGACTCATCTCAGAGAATATGACTGGAAGATACTGAGAAAATTCGTGTCTAGTACCGATTTTCTGTAGCTCGTGAGGTATAAAAAGATCATAAATAAGGAGCGCACAACAGGCCGAACCACTGGCTTAAGTGTATGTCCACGGACATGAGACGTTTAAACGTCTCTTCTCTTCAACCTAACCTAAACCTAACCAAGTAGGTTAGGAAGGGTGGTACATTTCTGCACCTCCACTTGGAGACCTTTTTGGATCCATTGTGATTCCCTTCTTTTTTTTGTCTATTGTTTTTGTGTGGTCTATGGATGGGGAGGAAATGCAAAAGGATGGCAGAATTCAAATAGGAAATGTGAAGTATGAGAGGGCGTGCTCTATAGTCTCGAGTTCGTCTTCCTCGCCGCACATACGAAAATAATCTGGCGTAGTGTTGTCCGAGCGACTGGTCATTGCTCGAATTAAGCAGTGGCCAGTTATAGCTCCTATGATGAGTCTCAGACTCCGCCTATCCAGTCCTAGCAGTAATTCGGAGTTTGTGGCACTCAACTTGGACCATAGAGCCATTGAGGTCCTACAGTCGTCTCTACTGCTCCAAGCCTGGTTGCCTGAGATCCAGTCCCTCTGAGTTCTATAGAAGTAGCCGATTGGAGGGTATACCGATCCTTCCGCCGCTACGATTCACATCGCGTATCCCTCTTTCGCCAATTCATCTGCTATTTCGTTCCCCTCTATATTGCAGTGTCCCAGTACCCAATATACATAATGAGACACTGTAGTGATCCAAGACAAGCCTTGAATTAACTCGATGACTTCCGACTGCCTTTAGTGCAGCCTGACTATCGACATATATTGTTACATTTCCACCTGTTTAAATAGTGTTGTCTCTGATCGATTCAGCTGCCTTCTGGATGGCTGGACTCTCTGCCTGAAATACACTGCAATCATTCGGTCTAAAGTCTAAACGATATTCAGAAGTTTGTTGTCTCGGTCGCGGATGACCATACTGCCGTGGCCTGAGCAGAGCAGACTCAGAAAGTCAAAGCAGGCTCCTTGCCGCTACTCCCATCACAGGACTACGTTGCTGGGTAGTGGCAGGATGATATCCAAAGCCGCTTGCGGGGTGCTGCGTGTGGCACCGGTAATGCACATCATAGCACAACTTTGGGCCTTAGCTTAGTACTCTGGCCCATGAAGAAAGTTCCCTTAAGGATGCTTGCATTATGTCGCTGATGACTTGTATAAGTTTCCCTTTAACCAGTATCCTACATCATCCGCGTAGGCTATTATCTACCTGCTAGCAACCATAGTAGGGATGATAATACACCTTCCTCTGGTCACTGATCTTCTTACTAAACTGCTTTCAAGATTTGAGTTGATTACTTTGCTGTTCAGCATATTACAAATCCATTCCACCAGGAATCCTGGAACGTGTAATGTCTGGAAGTGTATACTCCTTGTATTCCAGGCCATGCTCTGTAAAGCCGATGATATCATGTTGCGCGCTCTTAACAGATTTGCCCTTAAGGTAGGCATGCTGAGCACTGCTGATGAGTGTCGGATCAATCGATTCTCTAAAAAAATACAATTAGTCGCTCAAGTGTTTTCAACAGAAAAGACGATAGATGGCTTCCCAGACTTGGCAATGAACACAACCCTAATTTCTCTCCACTTTTTCGGTATATAACTGAGTGCTAGGCTCTTCCTGAAAATCTCGGCTAAGATCAACATAGCGCTGTGTGAAAAGTTCTGCTGCATGATAGGGATAATTCCATCGGGTCATGACTATTTATATGGACCAAATGTGTGTATCGCCCACGCTGTCTTTTCGGCATTTACAATGCTTTCAATTGCAATGCGGCACTGGTGAGTGTCGGTGCTACTAGTGTAATAATTGCCTATGCATTCAATTCACTGCAAGCTGGAAAATGTTTTTCCATAAGCAAAGAGAGTGTCTCAGAGCTTGACTCCGTCCATGAACCGTCCATCTTCTGAATGTATCGAGGCGTACTGGGGTCATTAGATACTATTCTTCTGAATCGGGAGGCCTCATTTACGGAGTCTATGGACTCACAGAAAGATATCCTGCACTTTCATCTTTCCCAGTCCTCGGGATGCCTTGAAATTCTTGCCCTATTAAACAGTCTTCTCACTGTTGACCTCTGATTCCTCTGCCTCTTGCCCGGATAAGTTATCGGCCAAGCTAGTTCAAAACTTTCTATCACAATATCTGTTACCTCATCCACAGTTTTATCCACATCACTGATCGTACAACAACCCCTTGATATGGAGGAAATTTTGGATTCCATATTACCATTGAATAAATCCAATTTAGCCCTCCTAGAATTCCTGTAGGGTTTGTTTTGCCCTCCTCAAGGTTCAGTTCGATAGTTATTCTGCTGTGGTCTGAAAAGGAACAGTCCTTGGGCACCCTCCATTTCCTCAATTCTCTTACTGTTCATCAATGTTACATCTATAATTTCTTCCCTATCCTTTGTCCTGACCGTAGGTGTGTTTCCCAAATTACAGATTCTAAACTTGGATGTGGCAGGCCCCTTTTAATCCGGAAAGTGATACCACAACGTATCACCTCCAGATCAAGTGGGGGTGCACCCAGCAACACTTGCAATGCGTCTGTGGACACCGTACGACATACAAGCCAACATCGCTACCCTCTGACACGATAAGACTTTTCGGCGGCCATGAGCAGTCATAACTGTCTCGCAGTATAAAGATGCACCATATGTTACACATGTAACAAATAGGCCAAGGTATATGGTGCGGACAGCACGCCTGCTCCCTATAATCTCCGTCAACTTGGCTCTAACTACACTCAAATGAGGAAGGAAGTTCATCTTCTCACCCATGGTAATACCCAGGTATTTCACCTCACTCCTATACCGGATGCTATCCTCGCCAGAACGAATGAGTGGAGGACGCCCCGCAGACAATTTGCACTTAAGCAACATTGTCGACACTTCACTCACCGACCGTATGCATGGCCGCCGCACCTTTTGTCTCCAGCTCAGCACGAGACTGGCCTTCGATCAAGATGGAAGGTAATCACCATGTGCACACAGCGTGTAAGAGGCGGCAAGCGACTGTAACAAGGGATCCATCATGAGGTTCAACATAAATGAACCCTGGAGACAGCCACGTGTCACATCCTTCCAAACTGTACCGCTGGCACCCACCACATAAACTTTCCTTTCCTCAAAATAGCTTCGCCAAAAACAATGCTTACTGCAACCAATCTGGACTAATCTCTGGAGCACGCTGTCCCAAAGGAGATTTTCAAATGCACCTCGGAAATCGACAAATATACCCAGTACGTACTTGGCTGTCGACTCGCCAAGGCTACAACTTACATGCATTAAAGCATCCTCGGTAGACCGGTTAGACTCAAAACCAAACTGCAGTCGCTCAGAGAGAGAGTCTTCTCATCAATGCGCTGCTTCAGCCGTGACACCATTATTCGGAACTTTTCCAAGTTCCGAGAGAAGACTGATGCCCTAGATACTATCCAGGTGCCCTGGTATTGCCTCCCAGATGGCTTTCACCATCTCTCCAGTAATACGGTCGGTACATTGTGATCTTCTGCTTTTCACCCGATAGACACTGTTCGAAATCTCATGTCTTTCCAGGATTGGAGGGTCAGTTATAGCCTCACGAGGAGGAGAATAACTAACCAGTTCCGCACCAGGAAAGCGAATCAAACACAGTTTATCCACGCTTTCCCTCCGAGATCGTAACGTCCCCTCAGCCCGACTAAAACATGCGATGTCGCCCTGCTTGTCACGCCCTCGACATATCTTGTAAGCCAACTCCCATGGGTCATCCCTATTGTCCTGTAAAAACTCCTAAGATGTCCCTCTTCACTTTTAATCAACATGTCCTTGTACATCCGAAGGCCAGCACGATACTCAGCTTTCCGCGTAGCCATCAACTCAACATTGGAATGCCTGACCCTCTGGAATCTCTTCCTAAGACGTCGGACATTCCGCACCATTATCTCAAGTTCCCGGGTCCACTACCTGATTCTACTGGGTCGAGTCTCGCGACGTCGACCAAATTACACATCATTCACCACGCACAGACATTAGAGCTGTCAAACTATCGATAGCACTATCGATAGTATCGATAGTTTCTTTTTTGCGTCAATATCGATAGTTTTTTTCACTATCGATACTATCGTAAAAATGTCATTACTTGGGACACTGCGAAATTGGATAAGTAAAATATAAACAAGTAAAAAATTTCAGTCGGGTAAACCGACTAATGTATACTGACACTTTGTTAGCAGTGTTTATGCACTAATATTATGAGCTGTTTAATTTGGGTATATTTTTTCTTTTTTGGTATGGGAGGTGCTAAAATGGGTCTGGTCAAACTCCCATTGTGAACAGGACTGTGGGAAGTTTAAAAACTATTAACTGTGCAACAATTTTGAGTATAATGGTACGTTTGTGTGGGAGGTACTATAAGGGGCGTGATAATAACGACCATTTCCCGACAGACCTTAGGTATTATAAAAGCATTACACTGTACAAAATTGTAAGATATTTAGTCACTAGTATTAAAGTTATAAGCTGTAAACTTTTCGTACAAAATGGTACCTTTGTGTGGGATGTACCAACAAGGTCATGGATAGAAGAGATCATGTTGGTGCAAAATGGTCCATGTGTATGGGAGGTACCAAAAGGGGCGTTGCAACTTCGTCCATTTTTCTCGAGGTGATAGTGACTAATAAACTAATACTATGTGTAGAAATTCATATGATTCACATTAATAGTATAGAAGTTATTAAATAATAAATAATTCTCTAAATATTAACCCTTTGTGGGGGAGATACTAGAAGGAGTGGACCAATATGGCCCATCTTCAATTAGCCGGAGATAGAAAAAAATATTACCACATACCAAATTTGAAGTCAATTGGTTACTTCTTTCGATAGTTATCGTGAGCACCAGCCAGCAGACAAACAGACAGACGGACGTAGCAAATGATATATATACTGAATTATAATTTCACTGTCCTCGAAATGGACACATTAAAAATGTTGCAGAATAAGGACCAGATGGGTAAACCTATTTCGGCCACACTGATAGATCTAGTTTTTGAGATATTCGGCCACGAAGGAATATATGCTTCAATCCAAGGAACAAAATAAAAATTGCCAACCAAACTTGTCTTATTCAAAAGTCATACAAATTGTCGATATTTTAAGTTGATCTTTTTGACAAA
The DNA here is from genome assembly GCA_963930755.1 of Eudasyphora cyanicolor. Classification (NCBI taxonomy): domain Eukaryota; kingdom Metazoa; phylum Arthropoda; class Insecta; order Diptera; family Muscidae; genus Eudasyphora; species Eudasyphora cyanicolor. Next base: position 138,199,820 of record OZ005735.1, read on the forward strand.
AATATCCCTCGCTAAATAGCACTGCCGGTTCCCTTTCAATATATTTATGAAAAATCATAGTTTTAATTACATCTCAGGCTGTCAGGTGGCAGTTAGCTTTATATACAATACTCTTAGATAAAAACAAATCTCAAGACGAATATTTTTTGCTAAGAGTATAAAATATACACACATTTTGTATTAACTAGAAATCTGCTTAAGAACGTTGATAAATGAACCATAGTAATTTTTCGTATTATGTAAAATAAAACTAAAAGGCCGACGATTTTTAGGAATCTTGACATATGATATGCTTCGTTTGTATATCATTATTTAAAGGATGTGAGGAACTGGATCGTATGTTTTGATAGAAATAACTTTAAAAGTCCTCTTTATTTCATTCTTTGGACTGAATAAATGTTATATTTTGAAGCTTTCCGCTTCAAATTATCCCCCGAGATAATTACTCTTCTGGTTTCCCAGCAAACTTACAAATCAAGACTAATCGATAGCCAAGAATTCGCCCATGAATTTATCGTCCGTGGGTTAGAACGGAGCAATGAAACCATTTAAATTTGAATTTTGTAGAATAATACAATCATACATATTTTTAACAAATTGTCCGATAGTATCGATACTATCGATAGTGTTGACAAAAACTATCGAAACTATCGAATGGGACGACTATCGATAGTTTGACAGCTCTAACAGACATCCATCCAATCGACTGACCAGATCATCTAACGTCAGTGACGTAAACTCAGCTATTGGCGTCACAAAGACCGGCTCCATAACACAATCCGAATAGTGTCGCGAGTCCACGTCCCGATCCCGCCGGGGATAACCGGAATACTACTCGCTAGTAGTAGCACGGTATCTATATACCATAGATACGGCACCAATGGAGGTCCAAACCTGCAATAGATGCTTGCCAAGAGCATCCTCCCAAAACTACCTTCCACCGAAACACATACCACATATTGGCTACCCGCCACTACCGTACAGTCCATGTCCACGCTGTCCACCACTATTGCCGAGCGTGCAGCCTCGTCCGTAAACACTCGCAAACCCCCCGGCAAACCAATTACACTACCATCTACTCTTGTAGCAGAGCCAAGGAGGCACATACCCTCGTCATCTCCTGCCCAAGCTCAGCCATTACCGCTTGCGATCACTGGCAGTTATACTGCACAATTCGGATGTCCTCCATCTTAGTGTCTCGCCTTCGCATTCGGCTCGCAATCAGGCCTGCGTATACTGAACACAGCAGCGACAGCATACTGTGATCGGCAGCATATCCACGGAGCTCGCAGTTCCTACACCTCGCTTCGTTCGGACACTGTTGGACTGTATGTCCACAGATCCACACCTTTTGCTGACACTCTGTCTGCAATCTCCGATTATGTGATCAAACCCTTAACACCGGTGACACGCTGGCACCTCATCCTGCAGCTGAACAATAAAACTGTGCCAAAGCACATACGCACCGCCAGACTCCAACAACTGCTCGGCCACACGTGGTGTGCACTCCAGCGACACGTTCATCTCACCGGTCGGGCTCACCTGCACGACTTCGAAGCGAGGCGGACGCTCTTCTCAAAAGCGTCAAACTCCATATCAGCAGCGAAATTCTGCCTGTACAACTCCGCCATTAATTTGTCAGGGCTGATTGCCTTGCCGACATCCTTCACCACCAACTTCGGGCCCAGATTATCGTTGGGCTACACCACCATACCTGTCTCTGCAAATTTAGTGTCCTCCACAATCTTTTGCCGCTCTGCAACCGACGGCGTGCGAATTATCGCACCACCACTCTTCATCGGGCGGAGGGTGTGAACACGGACGTCCATTGTCGGCACCACCTTCTCCACCACCTCTTTAACCACCACCGCACCAGTCGCGCCATCTTTCCCAATGATCGCCGACTAAGTACCTACCGGTTTCGGCACTATCGCCGGCTGTACAGCCACATCAGCAGCAGCAGCAACCGACGGAAAAGCAACAGCAGTAGCAGCAATACCCCTGGCAATCACAGGCCGCCCATGGCCAGCCACAGCTCCACCACTTCCAGCCCTCCAATGTTCAACCTCCAGTAAGAGGTCCAGCAACATTACCTCATATTTCGACGCACAATCCAGTAGCGAACGCACCCCCGATGTTGATACGTTATCGGAGAACGCCACCTCCATCAAGGACTGCGTGCAATCCTTCAATCGCCTTACTGACTCTCCGGTCGGCAGAACATCAACACGATGCCGTGGACGGCTCTCCCGCACCGTCTTTTTCGCCTCCTCCTTCGCAGCAGCAGCATCAGTAGCACCAACGCCGACAGTACTAGCAGCACCAACGCCAGCAGTACCAGTACTACCAGCACCAGCAGTACCAGCAACTACAGCTCTCTCCTTCTCAACAGCACCACCTTCTCCTATCCACAGCTCCGCCTCCCTCTGACTCTTCACTCTCAGTGTGACGCACTCGTCCTCCGCCAGTCACCGACATCCTCGTCACCTCACTATCCGTTGTCGCCGACTCGTCCACCCTCATCACCTCTTCCTCCTCCGACTCAGCCTAGATACGGCTCTTCGTCAACGACATCCTTTTCATCTTTTTCTTCGCCGTCTTACCCACGCCCTTCGATGCCGGCATATCCACCGGCATGAACAGCTCAACCTACACAACTATTCTCTAAATCAAAAGTCAAATTCGCCTAGCAAAGTCCACAACCAGTCCGCCAATCAAAATCTATCAAAACCAAAAATCCAAAAATCACTAACCAAATCAAAAGCCTGTCGTCTACTTCTCCTAACCTCACAATCTCGCCGCAGATTCTGAGACACCTCGAACTCGAGACACCAAATGGGGAAATCTCAACCTAATCACAATCTCACCTTTTACCTCTTCTACTTCTTCACTAAACACTTCTTTATTCACTCCAATCACTCGCTTTAAATACTTCCGAAAATCACATACACGTCTGTACACGTCCATACTCTCACCGCTGGTCGTAATGAAGTGCCGTTGAGTCTATCAGATCTAATTTCGCCCAGGCCAGAGTTCGCCAAAACTGCCAATCCTGGCACGAAAGAACTCTGCTGAGTTTTTGTTGCCACAATTGACAATTTTGACTCCTCCGGACCAATCTGCGCCTTTGAACATGACGTTCTCTCTGGCACACTTATAGAAAGCAATTTATTCTATATGCCTACTTACAACCAGCCGCCATCTATCTACTTATAGACTGATCTTCCCATCGGGATCAGATCGATCTATGACCGGAACTTGAGAGTGTTCCTCTAGGTTCACGGATTTTTTCACTTACCTGTTAGTGTTAAAACCGGGTTCGTCACCAGACCTCGCTCGCTTCCGTTTTTGACCTTCTCCTCCTTAGTTCGGACTTCCGTTGGTTCTCGTGGAACGGCACACGGCAACGCCTCCACGGCATCTCGCCGAACTTGTTTGGCTTCTTCCATGCCAGATGGATCACCTTCCAAGTTCTTCTTCGAATTGATTGGTTTCTCCAACATCTGGCCGTCTCCTGGTGATGACACTATATCCATGGTGTGAGCGGGGATCACTGTGATATCCTGTTCATCGTCTGAGAGAAAGGGCATCTCTTCGAGGCGCTTTAAGGTATTGGATTCTCCAAACGAATCCTCGGACAGTCCCAAAAGATCATCCATCTCCCCTAGCTGAGCCTGAATCTGTCTTTCCTGTTCTAAGATTTGGTCATGTACGTCAGTCAGTTCCAGTTCGGGTCTCCCAACCATGGTTTAAAAATCATTGTCCTTGTAGCTGGCCTGAGTCCTTGTATCATAAAGGGGGGTTAAAAAATAATTCCGTGCCTTGGCGCTAGAGGGGAGCTGTTTTCGATTAATCCGATTAACCCACCACCTTGCTCTTACAAGTGCATTAGTGAAGAGAAGAGTATTCTAACAGGACACTCAAGCTTACAGGCACATCTTCATCGCACAGGGCTAGCAGAAAACGTCGAGTGCAGGGCATGCAGGGAAAACATCTAAACGATGGACAATTTTTTGTGTCACTGCCCAGCTTTCACACATGCAAGATTGCGATATTTCGGTTCCGGCTTATTGCCAGGCTTGACTCATCTCAGAGGATATGACTGGAAGATACTGTGAAAATTCGTGTATAGTACCGATTTTCTGTAACCCGTGGGGAATAAAAATCATAAATAAGGAGCGCACAATAGGCCGAACCACTGGCTTAAGTGTATGTCCATGGACATGAGACGTTTAAACGTCTCCACTATTCAACCTAACATAACTTCTAATATAAATTGCGATCCAGGAATACTTTACATTGTCGAATATTGTGACTCTCTTATCCTGAAAACGCAGCTGCAGACAAATTTCTGTTTTTTTTGGTCTCGATTGTGTCCAATTCAATGCTATAGTCAGAGACTCTGGCGACCTGCAAGCACTTTTCGAGAGGTAGTGCCCTATCGGCAACATATAACAGGTGGTCTCTAGTCAGCAACGGCATACATTCCAGGCCTGATGTGACCTTCCGAAACTCCAAATGCATCATCGCCCTGCTGTCGTAATCCAAACTACTTATCGTGTCTGTCATGCGCGACGGTACGCACAGTCGGATGGCTGTATACATAAGGAGTGATCCTAGATCATTGAAAGTTGGCACTGTAAGTTATTTTGACTAAATTAAGAACAAATGGAATTTTATCAAAACCAATATAGAGGCTGTCACTTTTAATCTAGCCTAACCTTGGGGAGGATTAAAACCCGCGACGAAGTTCGACAGACGACGAATTTTCATCTCTTCCATAAGTAATGTATACATAAATTTAAAAAGTTTGCCACAGAAAAAGTTTACTAACTTTGAAGACAGTGGCAATGATTTCGAGCCAATGGCAAATAATCAAGAACATTTCATACTTAATATTGAAACAATTTAATAAAAATTAAGCTGAATTTCTTAATATGAAGTAAATTTTAAGTTCTAACTTTAAAGCCAACATATCATTAGCTCTAAACCATTGCCGCCGTCTTTAAAAATTTTTCAGTGTACTATCTATAGAAACAACATTAATTTAAATTTATTGCATTTTCTGTTTTTGGCATATTGACACGAATCTTTCTGCATATCACAAAAAAACTGCTTGAATGTGATGGATATGTGTGTATGCGAGTATGTGTTTCCTGAAATCTTCTTCTTTCCAGCGAGAGCCAATAATTTTGCACAAGTACTTCCTTCCTGCAAATGACATACAATATTACGCAAACACCCATCAAACAACATTTTCCGATACGCACACACTTCTTAATTGAGTTCATTGTAATTTTCATGATTTCCACGCATTGCAAACGGTGGCATCGACCAAAGTATCATGATGCCAAAACGGTAGTGTTAAAATCAGAGAAACAATCCTGAAATTTGCTTAAGGAATTGCTGCCAGTGGCCCCCACTGGACACTTCACTTTAAATTACATTTAAAGCCAGTCAACAGGTGAATTGAGATTTCAATTATCCAAACTTTTTCATTTCCATAAAAAAACGGGATATTTTTGTTTATCTTTCGCTATACTGTAGTTGACATTTTTTTATATCTTACACGACACTATTGTGTAAGGTATAATGAAATTGGTTTGAAAAAAAAACGTGTTTGAGTTAATAGCACCTTATTTATTGTATACCGATTAGAATCCCCAGCTGATTCGTTTGACCACGTATGTTTGTCCATTCCTATACACGTGGCAAAACCGCCTTTTTTGATATGTTTGAATCGAAAGAAAATATATTTGGAACACAAATTTGTAAATATTATATATTTCTAAGTAAATAAATTGTATTTGTAAATCAATAAAATTTACTTGGAACTCATATATTAATATATTACAACAAAATATATTTGCGAACTAAATTTTTTAAATAAAATATGTGTTTATATACAAATAAAATTGTTGCTTAGGAATATCATCAAATATATTTTATTTAAAACAGATTCTAAAAACTTTGCCGAATTTTTCTAAATTAATTTTTAATTTTTCCTTTGTTTCGAATTATTCCTCCCAGTTATTCATGAAATTTTCCATAACCAAATTGCAAAGTGTCTGCTCTATGTCCTCGATAGCCTCACGAATTCTATCTTTGAGGTCTTGAATCGACGAGATCATCTCTTCGAGAGATAATACGGTCCGGAAACTTTTCCCGTAACAGAGCAATGGTTTCGTTGCTTGTGTGGCACGTAGCGCCGTCTTGTTGAAAGTAAACGTTGTCCAGATCAATACCATATAACTCCGACCATAAACAATCATTAATAATCTCTCGATAGCGCAATCCATTCGTCGCAACTGTTGATCCAACCTCATTTTCGAAAAAGTAAGGTCCAATTACACCGCCGGACCATAAACCGCACCAAACAGTCACACGTTGAGAATGGAGAGGCTTCTCAACAATAACTCTTGGGTTTTCCGAGCCCCAGATGCGACGATTTTGCTTGTTGACGTAGCCACCGAGGTGGAAATGGGCCTCAACAGTCAGGGAAAATCGGTTCAGATTTATATTAAAGCTCCATATATATGTTCCTCCTGATTTGGTATCAAACCGCTATAGAAGTAGTATTTTACTTCCGATCATTAAAATTTTCCACAAAGATGTTTCTCAATTTAGGAACGAATATTGCTTAATTTAGCGATTATCGTTTCAGAATTAGATAATATGTTCCTACCCATTTACCAATTATTCCAAATTATTATGGCAATGTTCCTTATCGTATTGTTAGGGAGGTGTAGGGTATTATATAGTCGGCCCCGCCCGACTTTCTGCCTTTCCTTATTGGTTTATAAAGAAATTAAGGAAAAAAATTAGATCGATTCTAAAATATTGCAATTTATATTTTTACTAGCTGGACCCGGTCCACTTCGTTGCCCCAGATTTCAGATTTCCGATCCCGTCCATTTTTTGAGTAATAACGTAGACTGCCGCCAAATACATACATATACACAAAACTCAGCAATCTCTCTAACTAATTTCTCAAGATATATCAATTTCAAAACATGACTCATGTGGGCGGGATCACTACCATTGGTCCAATCCCTCCAATTTTTTACCAATCACGTAGCCTGTCACCAGATAAATATACACAAAATTACAGCAATCTCGCTAAGAAATTGTGCTAGATATCTCAATTTCAAAATTTTACCTGTATGGGCGGGGCCAAGCCCATTGGTGCTAACTCGCCCATTTTCCGATCCCGCCCATTCTTGGACAAATAACCTAAACTGCCACCAGATACATGTACACAAAATTACAGCACTCTCGCTAATAAATTGTGAAGATACATCAATTTAAATATTGGCTTACACGGGCTGGGCTACACCCACTGCTCCTATTCCGCCAATTTTTGTGTCAATCACGTAGACAGCCTCCAGACACATATACACAAAATTACGGCACTATCGCTTATAAAATGTGCAAGATATCTCAATTTGTACACAAAATTACAGCATTTTCGCTAATAAAGTGTGTAAGATATCTCAATTTCAAAATTTGGCCTATAGGGGCGGGGCCACGCCCATTAGTCCGATGCCGCCCATTGTTGGACCAATCCAGCAGACTGCTACCAGATATATATTCGCAAAACTTCAGTACTCTCGCTAATAAATTGTGAAAGATATCTCAATTTAAAAATTTGGCATATATGGTCGGGGCCACGCTCATTGGTCCGATCCCGCCCATTTTTGGACCAATTACGCAGACTGCTACCAGATATATATACGCAAAATTTCAGCACTCTCGCTAACAAATTGTGTAAGATACCTCAGTTTCAATATTTGGCCTATATGGGCGGGGCCACGCCCATTTGCCCGATCCCGCCCTTTTTGGGACCATTCGCGTAAAATGCCACCAGATACTTACACACACTATTACATAACTCTCGCTAATAAATTGTGCAAGATATCTCAATTTCCAAAATTTGGCCTATATGGGCGGGGCCACGCCCATTGGTCCGATCCCGCCCAATTTTTTGACCAATCGCACATAATGCCACCTGATACATATACACAAAATTGCAGAACTCTCGCTAATGAATTGTGGATCGGCTTGGGCTTGGGATCGGACCAAGCCCATTGGTCCGATCCCGCCCAATTTTTTGACCATCGCACATAATGCCACCAGATACATATACACAAAATTGCAGAACTCTCGCTAATGAATTGTGGAAAATATTTCAATTTCAAAATTTGGCTTATATGGGCGGGGCCAAGCCCATTGGTACGATTCCGCCCATTTTTGGAAAATTCACATTATCTGTCACTAAATACATACACACAAAATTTCAGCACTCTAGCTAAAAAATTTTATCAATATCAAAATTGGACCCGTATGGGGTCCACGCCCACTTGATATATCGAAAATTCATGTAATCATTCTGTGAAAATTTCAAGATGATCGGTTAAGCGGTTTAGAAGTTTATACGGAACAAACAAATATACAAACAAACCCACAAAAAGACACTCTCTTTATACCCTACACCACACTGTGGTACAGGGTATTATAAGTTTGTTTCACGGCAGATGTTTGTAACTCCTGAAAATAACACAGCTAGACCCACCTTAAAGTATACCGATTGACTCAGAATCACTAGCTGAGTCGATTTAACGATGTCCGTCCGTCCGTCCGGCTGCCCATGTAAAGTTGTTCGTCGACTACAGGTCGCAATTTCACTCCGATCGTTCTGAAATGTTGCAGTTTAGAGTATTTCGCGGCTGTTAAGATCGCTATTGAATTTGGTTGAAATCGGTGCAGATTTAGCTATAGCTCCCATATATATGTTTCGTCCGATTTTGCTCTTTAGTCCTGAAGAAGCTGTATTTTACATCCAATCATTTTGAAATATAGAATGGTAGAGTTTCTTGATCCATGAACCAACACTACCGAATTTGAAGAAAATCGGTTAAGATTTAGCTATAGCTCCCATATATATGTTTCGTCGGATTTGGCCCTTTAGTTCTATAGAAGCTATATTTTACATCCAATCGTTTTGAAATTTAGAATGGTAGAGTTTCTTGATTCATGAACCAACATTGCCGAATTTGAAGAAAATCGGTAAAGATTTAGCTATAGCTCCCATATATATGTTTCATCCGATTTGGCTCTTTAGATCCAATCGTTTTTATACCCTACATCACACTGTGGTACAGGGTATTATTTAAGTATAAAATGTCCCAAAAGTCAATTTATGTAAACAATTTATACATGAATTACAAAATTTATATATCAGAGTTATTCAATATTACGAGAGTGGTGTAGGGTATTATATAGTCGGCCCCGCCCGACTTTAACCTTTCCTTACTGGTTTTAAATTTGGCATTGTTTTCTTCGATGGCTGTTGATTTTTTATACCCTACACCACACTGTGGTACAGGGTATTATAAGTTTGTTTCACGGCAGATGTTTGTAACACCTGAAAATAACACAGCTAGACCCACCTTAAAGTATACCGATCGACTCAGAATCACTAGCTGAGTCGATTTAACGATGTCCGTCCGTCCGTCCGTCCGTCCGTCTGTCCATGTAAAGTTGTTCGTCGACTACAGGTCGCAATTTCACTCCGATCGTTCTGAAATTTTGCAGTTCACAGTATTTGGCGGCTGCTAAGATCGCTATTGAATTTGGTTGAAATCGGTTCAGATTTAGATATAGCTCCCATATATATCTTTCGTCCGATTTGGCCCTTTAGTCCTGTAGAAGCTGTATTTTACATCCAATCGTTTTGAAATTTAGAATGGTAGAGTTTCTCGATCCATGAACCAACATTGCCAAATTTGAAGAAAATCGGTTAAGATTTAGCTATAGCTCCCATATATATGTTTCGTCCGATTTGGCCCTTTAGTCCTATAGAAGCTGTATTTTATATCCGATCGTTTTGAAATTTAGAATGGTAGAGTTTCTTGATCCATGAACCAACATTGCCGAATTTGAAGAAAATCGGTTAAGATTTAGCTATAGCTCCCATATATATGTTTCGTCCGATTTGGCCATTTAGTCCTATAAAAACTGTATTTTACATCCAATCGTTTTGAAATTTAGAATGGTAGAGTTTCTTGATCCATGAACCAATACTACCGAATTTGGTGTAGGGTATTATATAGTCGGCCCCACCCGACTTTAGCCTTTCCTTACTGGTTTTTTAATTTTTTTCGTGGCAGCAAAAAACCTTTATTTTTGAAAAAGAAACAATTTTTTAATGACTGTTACTACACCACTGGGTCTACGTGAAAGATATTTTTCCAAAATTTGCAGGCCTTATTATTACCTTAATTATAGTCAAAATACTAAAGGCACCTTCAATGAGAATTGGAATTGTAAAAAAAAACTTTACCTCAAAACAATTGTTGCCTCTCATTTTATGGGATGACATACTCGTATATCATTCAATCTACACAAAAAAAATTGTTTTGTTGCATAGTGTTATCCATACATATGTAAATTTTGAGATATGAAGTAAATTACCGATATGTTTATGTGTCGAAATATAATGTTGTCAATATATTGTATATGTTTCTTAGGGGAGGATTGAAATACGTGACGAAGTTCGCCAAACGATGAATTTTCATCACTTCCATGGGAAATACGTACATAAATTTAAGAAGTTCATCTGCCGACTTTAGAAACGACAATAATTTAAATCTATAGCATTTTCTGTTTTTGTCATATTGACATGAACCTTTCTGCTTATCATACGAACTTGTGATGGATATGTACATATGTATGCGTGTATGTGTTTCCTTAAATCTTCTTCCTCCCAGCGAGAGCCAATAAACTTGCACAAGTACTTTCTTCCTGCAAATGACACATACTATATTACGCAAACACCCCCAAGCAAACATCATTCGGACACACCGACACATCCTTTTTAATTGAGTTCATTGTAATTTTCATGATTTCCACGGATTGCCCCGTGGACATGTAAGCGCTGTACAGATTGTATTTTATATCCGATCAGTGCGAAATTCGACAGAAAGAGGTTTCTTATTACTCGAAGGAATACTGCCAAATTCGCAGAAAATCGGTTCAGATTTAGAAATAGCTCCCATATATGTGTTACCCCCGATTTGACATGTAAGCGCTGTAGAAACTGTATTTTATATCCGATCAATGCGAAATTCGGCAAAAAGAGGTTTCCTTTTATATGAATGAACACTTTGAAATTTGGAAGAAATCGGTTCAGATTTAGATATAGCCCCCATATATATGTTACCCCCGATTTGATATGTACGCGCTGTAAAAATTTTATTTTATATCCGATCAGTGCGAAATTCGGCAAAAAGAAGTTTCTTTCTACATGAAGAAATACTGCCAAATTCGGAGCAAATCGGTTCAGATTTAGATATAGCCCCCATATATATGTTACCCCCGATTTGACATGTTATCGCTGTAGAGACTGTATTTTATATCCGATCAGTGCGAAATTAGGAAGAAAGAGGTTTCTTATTACTCGAAGGTATACTGCCATATTCGGTGAAAATCGGTTCAGATTTAGATATATCCCCCATATATATGTAACCCCCGATTTGACATGTAAGCGCTGTAGAGATTGTATTTTATATCCGATCAGTACGAAGTTCGACAGTATTCAGGGAAAATCGGTTCAGATTTATATATAACCTTCATATATATATTCCTCCTGATTTGGTATCAAAGCGCTATAGAAGTTGTACTTTACTTCCGATCATTAAAATTTTCCAGAAAGATGTTTCTCAATTTAGGAACGAATATTGCTTAATTTAGAGATTATCGGTTCAGAATTAGATAATATGTCCCTACCCATTTAACAATTATTCCAAATTATTATCGCAATGACCCTTATCGCATTGTTAGGGGGGTGTAGGTATTATATAGTCGGCCCCGCCCGACTCTCTGCCTTTCCTTACTGGTTTTTATTTTATTTTAATCACATGTCGCATGCGACATTTTATTCCATCGTTCTTTTTATGTTTATTTTTTTACTTTTTATGCAACTAGACATCCAAAGGTTGATTATAATTGTTTTTTAATGTATTCAATATATTTATTTTCACAACAAAAATTATTTTTCTTACGAGGTATATTCAAGAAATATCGCGAATTTTGTATTTTTTCAAAAAGTATTTATTTATTCATGAATATCTATTTTGTCCCCTTCAAAGTAATTCCCCTCGGATATAATACACTTCTGCCAAAATTTTTTTCCAATCCTCGAAGAACTTCAAATAATCATTTTTTGTGATCTTGTGCAGCTCCTCCTTTGATGCCGTCTTTATCTCCTCAATCGTGGCGTAGCGTCGTCCTTTCATGGGCCTTTTCAGTTTTGGCAAGCAACGATGTATGTGCAGGGGCGTTATCATGGTGCAAAAGCCAGTTTTTGTTCTTCCACAAATCACAAAGAAAACTGTGAGCAAAAAAAATAACGGGCGTCCGGCACGCTGTTCGTCCTTCGCATCTTCTCGGCCCTCTAAGAACATTTTGTACCACCGATAAACGTTGCTTTGGTCCAAAGTAGCTTCACCATATGCCACAGTCAACATTCGGAATGCGTCAGCGCACTTTATTTTGTTTTTCACACAAAATTTGATGCAGATTCTTTGATCTATTTTCTGAAATAGATAAAAATCGAAGACAAGTTAAAATACATCCAAGCACAACAGCTGTCAAAAATTAACTGAACATTCAAAATGGCCGACCTTGTCAGCATAAGTAAAGGTAAGTACAGACGATTTGCAGATCGGACAACATTGCCAGAAAAATGGCGGAAAAATGCAACCCTGTGAATTTACAACCGTGTGAACATACAATTTTTGTTTTGCAACGTTAGCAGAAAAGTCATTGCGAGATAATTTGCTGATTGTTATATATTTGAAGTTTATGCATGTGACAACGGCGCCATTGCCAGAAAATCATTTTATTTGCAACACTGTCTATAATGTATTTTTATTGGCAATCCTGCATATAAATATTTACAAAATATATTGTAAATATATCAAATTGTAATGTTTTCTTGCAATCGTTTGAACTGTCAATTCACATTTGCCTAACAATCTGTCATTGTCCGTATATTTGCAGCACTTTAACAGGGTTGATAACGTTTGCCGATCTGGCAATCGTCTATACTCAGCTTAAGGGACATGAGTACCAACATAACGCTACAAAAATATCAAAAAACAAATACACGTAGCCCGCGGAAATTAAAAATTCGAGATATTTTTTGAACATAAATATAAATCAAGATTTAAAAGAGACACCATTAATCAGAACTAACATGCAATACAAATGTTTTGAATAGCTTCGGGGTAGAGGGGAAAACTAGAATGCGACCGCAGTTGGTATTTGGCAAGTTATGGGTTGCCGTGTTGATTGACCGATATTAGGTGCGGGAGGATTCTGAACGTAGTGGACTGTAAAGAAGTTGGACTTAGGTGAAATTATTCCTCTCGTCAGGAGGAAGAATTTCACATGAGATGATAGCGGATGAGAAAAGAAAAAATAAAACAAATAAGTTTGGGGTTTTATAGATCTGATTTCATCAGATTTATTGGAGACGAGATGCTCAGCTGTTGGTTTTGTCGGCAAAAGTGAACGAGTCTCATCATTTCTTCTCAACAAGTTAACAATGCAGGCCAATTTTACCGTTAGTTTCGGACTTAATTCAATACATATGACCGTGCTTAATCTATTATAATATTCATACTTCTCTTAATCTAGTACAATTCATAATTCTCTTACGATTAAGGTGGCTTAGGCTAATATACAAAAAGACAAATTGGACGACAAGTTCGTTCAATTTTGTCCATGTTTAAAACATAAATTTTGCAATTATTCGAATTTGCACGCAAATATTTTAAAATGTGTTATGAATAAATGTATTTTTTGGGGAAATTAGTAAAATTTGATAGATTCCCGATAAAACCAGTAAGGAAAGGCTAAAGTCGGGCGGTGCCGACTATATAATACCCTACACCACTCTCGTAATATTGAATAACTCTGATATATAAATTGTGTAATTCATGTATAAATTGTTTACATACATTTACTTTTGGGACATTTTATACTTAAATAATACCCTGTACCACAGTGTGGTGTAGGGTATAAAAACGATTGGATCTAAAGAGCCAAATCGGATGAAACATATATATGGGAGCTATAGCTAAATCTTTACCGATTTTCTTCAAATTCGGCAATGTTGGTTCATGAATCAAGAAACTCTACCATTCTAAATTTCAAAACGATTGGATGTAAAATATAGCTTCTATAGAACTAAAGGGCCAAATCGGACGAAACATATATATGGGAGCTATAGCTATATCTTAACCGATTTTCTTCAAATTCGGTAGTGTTGGTTCATGGATCAAGAAACTCTACCATTCTGAATTTCAAAACGATTGGATGTAAAATACAGCTTTTATAGGACTAAAGGGCCAAATCAGACGAAACATATATATGGGAGCTATAGCTAAATCTTAAGCGATTTTCTTCAAATTCGGTAGTGTTGGTTCATGGATGAAGAAACTCTACCATTCTAAATTTCAAAATGATTGGATGTAAAATACAGCTTCTTCAGGACTAAAGAGCAAAATCGGACGAAACATATATTTGGGAGCTATAGCTAAATCTTAACCGATTTTCTTCAAATTCGGCAATGTTGGTTCATGGATCAAGAAACTCTACCATTCTGAATTTCAAAACGATTGGATGTAAAATACAGCTTCTAGAGGACTAAAGGGCCAAATCGGACGAAACATTTATATGGGAGCTATAGCTAAATCTTAACCGATTTTCTTCAAATTCGGCAATGTTGGTTCATGGATCAAGAAACTCTACCATTCTAAATTTCAAAACGATTGGATGTAAAATACAGCTTCTATAGGACTAAAGGGCCAAATCGGGCGAAAGATATATATGGGAGCTATATCTAAATCTGAACCGATTTCAACCAAAATCAATAGCGATCTTAACAGCCGCAAAATACTCTAAACTGCAAAATTTCAGAACGATCGGAGTGAAATTGCGACCTGTAGTCGACGAACAACTTTACATGGACAGACGGACGGACAGACATCGTTAAATCGACTCAGCTAGTGATTCTGAGTCGATCGGTATACTTTAAGGTGGGTCTAGCTGTGTTATTTTCAGGTGTTACAAAAATCTGCCGTAAAACAAACTTATAATACCCTGTACCACAGTGTGATGTAGGGTATAAAAATAGTAAAACAACATACTTTTATAGACTTTAAATTTGTTGGCTGCGATTGACATCTGCTTGGAAATGCCCATATCCTATGTGAATGAAAATTGACAGGTTTTATTTTATTTTATCCTAAACCATTCTTAGAAAAATTGTTAAAATCGGTCAGTATTTGTATATAGCCCCAACATAATGATGCATTCCCATTTGATTTATTAAACCCTCATTTTAGTCGAGGAGTGTATAAGTTAATAATTATAGAAACACATTAACACCTTGAGTTGTGGAAACAGACTGAATTTTTATTATTCTTTAATATTTCTTAAAGAGTCAAAATCAATTGTCGAGTAGGCAAATTGTAGTCTGCACGTGTGGATATTGTGGCTTAGCTCGCAGTGAATATTATGACGAAACAAGTCTGCGTTACAGTCAGCAGTTTGTTGTTAGTTGTTTATTACTTTGTAACGGTGTCATATGTCGCAAACGAAGTCTCTGTTTTATACCGGTCAATTGATAATTAGGGTAGTCAACGTTATTCGTGAATAACATATATATCATCAGCCACGGCAAATGAAATTTGCTTATGTGTTTTATAGCACTTCTGAATGGGACTAGGGCCACATAGGGTATCATACAGTAGGCTCAGCGCTATTTTAACCTTCTTTACTTATTGTAGCTGTTCTTAAGTAAATAAAGCTGATGCATTTCACGTTATAAATTTTAACTTTATGTATTATATTTCCGGTAATTCAGAAAATTTTTATGAGTCCCCATATTCAACTTCTCCACTGGGATTTTTCAATACATTTTTTAAAATGTCAATGCTTTAGTGTGTGTATATGCTGCATTGTTTTGTCTTCTTCCATTTAGTCAATATATGCAGATGGATAACTTTACATGTATGTTCTTCCCCTGCAAACAATTGGATGATTGTTAAACAGCGTATTGTCCGCGCGATAATTTCTCTATTCTTCCTGAAGACGCTTAGGGGATGAATCGTCATGGCGATCCGTGGCAGATAAATCAAAATCTTCCTAACAACAGTTGAAAGCTGTTTGGGAGATCCGTCATCCGTGCCACGATTCTGCGATGGTTCCTAACGATAATTTTAAGATGATTCGCTTCTCAAACGCAAAAGCAATTTTTTTACGATCGATTAAAAATTAATGCAATCTTCTTAACCACAGTTGAATGGTGTTGAGAAGATTAATTTCCCGATGTTGACTCGCCTCACCATCATCTTAGCAATAGTTTAACGATCTGATAAAAATTTATACAACATTTCTAACAACATTTGGAAGTGGTTTAGTAGATTTATCGTCCGCGAGATATTTCTACGATGGACGCATTTCTATGCTAGGGTTTGAGGATTTGTTTGTTTTTTATTTTGTTTTTTCGTTGAAGACTATCGATAATAAAATCTTTCAATTTTGAAGTGAGTGACGGGTGTTTTTTTATAATAATAACGCTGTCGAAAGGAACTAGAGAAAAACCAGTAAGGAAATGCTAAAGTCGGGCGGTGCCGACTATATAATACCCTACACCACTCTCGTAATATTGAATAACTCTGATATATAAATTTTGTAATTCATGTATAAATGTTTACATAAATTTACTTTTGGGACATTTTATACTTAAATAATACCCTGTACCACAGTGTGGTGTAGGGTATAAAAACGATTGGATCTAAAGAGCCAAATCGGATGAGCTATAGCTAAATCTTTACCGATTTTCTTCAAATTCCGCAATGTTGGTTCATGAATCAAGAAACTCTACCATTCTACATTTCAAAACGATTGGATGTAAAATATAGCTTCTATAGAACTAAAGGGCCAAATCGGACGAAACATATATATGGGAGCTATAGCTAAATCTTAACCGATTTTCTTCAAATTCGGCAGTGTTGGTTCATGGATCAAGAAACTCTACCATTCTAAATTTCAAAATGATTGGATTTCAAATACAGCTTCTACAGGACTAAAGGGCCAAATCGGACGAAACATGTATATGGGAGCTATAGCTAAATCTTAACCGATTTTCTTCAAATTCGGTAGTGTTGGTTCATGGATCAATAAACTCTACCATTCTAAATTTCAAAACGATTGGATGTAAAATACAGCTTTTATAGGACTAAAGGGCCAAATCGGACGAAACATATATATGGGAGCTATAGCTAAATCTTAACCGATTTTCTTCAAATTCGGCAGTGTTGGTTCATGGATCAAGAAACTCTACCATTCTAAATTTCTTCAGGACTAAAGAGCAAAATCGGACGAAACATATATATGGGAGCTCTAGCTAAATCTTAACCGATTTTCTTCAAATTCGGCAATGTTGGTTCATGGATCAAGAAACTCTACCATTCTAAATTTCAAAACGATTGGATGTAAAATACAGCTCCTATAGGACTAAAGGGCCAAATCGGACGAAAGATATATATGGGAGCTATATCTAAATCTGAACCGATTTTCTTCAAATTCGGCAATGTTGGTTCATGGATCAAGAAACTTTACCATTCTAAATTTCAAAACGATCGGATGTAAAATACAGCTTCTATAGGACTAAAGGGCCAAATCGGACGAAACATATATATGGGAGCTATAGCTAAATCTTAACCGATTTTCTTCAAATTCGGCAATGTTGGTTCATGGATCAAGAAACTCTACCATTCTAAATTTCAAAACGATTGGATGTAAAATACAGCTTCTATAGGACTAAAGGGCCAATGAGTTGACGAAAAATATATATGGGAGCTATATCTAAATCTGAACCGATTTTCTTCAAATTCGGCAATGTTGGTTCGTGGATCAAGAAACTCTAACATTCTAAATTTCAAAACGATTGGATGTAAAATACAGCTTTTATAGGACTAAAGGGCCAAATCGGACGAAAGATATATATGGGAGCTATATCTAAATCTGAACCGATTTCAACCAAATTCAATAGCGATCTTAACAGCCGCGAAATACAAATAAACTGCAAAATTTCAGAACGATCGGAGTAAAATTGCGACCTGTAGTCGACGAACAACTTTACATGGACAGACGGACGGACGGACATCGTTAAATCGACTCAGCTAGTGATTCTGAGTCGATCGGTATACTTTAAGGTGGGTCTAGCTGTGTTATTTTCAGGTGTTACAAACATCTGCCGTGAAACAAACTTATAATACCCTGTACCACAGTGTGGTGTAGGGTATAATAAATATATGATTGGAGAAATGGTACGTTTATACTTTTTTATATGAATTATTTACTAATAATCACTTAATTTTCAGAAGCAAGTCATTCTAAGAGTTGGTGGAGATGATTTACCGAGTTTTTGGGTTTTGCAATTAGACGTATAATTTCAGATGAGTTGGCGATACAATTTGAATGGAAGGGGACTAAAGAGAAACCTACAATACAAAGTTAAGGATTTTAAGAGGTAAGGATTTTATAGCCTTTCATTAATGTTGTATTATATTAGTGTTATATTTACTTTTTGAGATAAATGCATGTCAAACATTTCCTTTGCAGTGTATACAAACATCAATTCGGGCAACCAGCAACGTTTTGTGAAAAAACGTGAAAAATGTAAACAAATTAATTTTATATTATTCTTTATTTTCTTTTATTAATTATTATTAGAAGTATCGAATTCAATAAATAATAAATTCAATAATATTTATGAACGTTTTTCTTGAAGTCGTTTTTCTTATCGTCGCTTACGAGTCGTCAGGTGATTCGTCGTGCAAAGTGCTTTGGCGAATCGCTTTCAATTCGCCACAACGATGCGGATAAACAGAACTCACTATCGACTTGCCTTGGCGAACCGCTTTCAATCCGCCACGGCGATGCGGATATCAAGAAATTATTCCCTTATGACTCTTTTAGGCAATGCCGCTGTTCGTCTATACTTTCGTGAATCTTCTTCGAGCATTGCTTACGTTTCTTCGTGGCGAATGGTTTTGATGACACAATTGCTCACAGCGATGATTCGTCGACGACGCGCAGATGACAATCGCGGCGATCTATCAAGCCTTCCAGGCAATTCGCGGAAGAATTTTACGCGATCAAAAATGTTTGCTGGGTCCTTTCCTGCAAGTGTCATCCTGAGTATTTGTCATACACACCCACATCCTTTTAGTGACTTTTTTAAAGTTTCCGCAGGGAAGCCATGCAATTTTAAGCGGTGTGAGTCACGACAGTGTGATGAAATGAATTCAACAACTGTGAGATGGAGAAAATTGGCTTAAAGAATTACATTACTTGTCTTTAAATAAAATATGCTTTTAAGTTATATTATATTTAAATCTCTCAACATGTCAATTGAGAAATATTACTAAATACACTATGCAACAAAAAAAATTATTTTTGTGTCTCAGACCTAAAAATTATTTTTTTGTGTAGATTGTATACAGTTATATAAAATCAAAACCAAAAATTTGTTATGGATAAATTTTTTTTTAAAAAATGTTGTATTAAAAATTCTATTGTCGTCGAAGGTACCCTTAGTATTTGTACTATAATTTTTGGAGAATATGCCCGATCAGGTCGACTTATACGTTAAATTGAAGCTACAGGGTTTTCCAACTAGAGGTGTTATTTTGAATCACTCGGTATTTCTGTAGCTGTCTCTTTTGAAGCTTTTATTCGTTGACATTTGACAAGTAGAAACTACGCCATTAGTAAAAATGGAACGATACACGATTCAACGACGCATTGAAATTATTAAAATTCGAAAAATTGAAAATCATCGAAAAATCATCTTGACTGATGAGGCCCATTTCCACCTCGGTGGCTACGTAAACAAGCACAATTGTCGCATCTGGGGCTCAGAAAACCCAAGAGTTATTGTTGAGAAGCCTCTCCATCCTCAACGTGTGATTGTTTGGTGTGGTTTATGGTCCGGCGGGGTCATTGGACCTTACTTTTTCGAAAATTGAGTTGGATCAACAGTTACGGTGAATGGATTGCGCTATCGAGAGATGATTAATGATTTTTATGGTCGGAGATGGATGGTATTGATCTGGACAACGTTTACTTTCAACAAGACGGCGCTACTTGCCACACAAGCAACGAAACCATTGCTCTGTTACGGGAAAAGTTTCCGGACCGTGTTATCTCTCGAAGAGGTGATCACAATTGACCACCGAGATCTTGTGATTTAACACCTTGCGACTTCTTCCTTTGGGGCCACGTGAAAGATAAGGTCTACGCCAACAGCCCAGCGTCGATTCAAGACCTCAAAGATAGAATTCGTGAGGCTACCGAGGACATAGGGCAGCCACTTTGCGATTTGGTTATGGAAAATTTCATGAAAAGGATATGGTCCTGTAAGCGTGGACGTGGTGGCCATTTGACTGATGTTGTTTTTCATTATTAACGGCATACCTTCCTCTTTATTACGAAATAAACATCCGATAATTTATCTCAAAAAATGGCATTTTTCATTGAATACCAAAATAACACCTCTTGTTGGAAAAACCTTTACCTAGAGTCCAGTGAAAAGTGACCGTTATTGGGACGCCCATTTTGGTACCTTTCACACAAATGGACCATTTTGTACCAAAAGTAAACAGCTTTTTACTTTAATACCACTACATATTTTAAAGTTATTAAATGCAAGTTAAACTGATAATAATTTAAATAAAACAAAAAATAAATAAATTTACTAATATTTTTTGAGACTCAAGGTGAGGGGATTCATTAGTCGGTTTACCCGACTTTCTTACTTGTTTATGGTTTTTTTGTACCAGGAAAAAGTGTGCTACTAAACCAAAGATTCTACGTGAAAGTGATATTTGCAGCATATGTAGCTCTCATAATTTCCTTTAATTAAAATTTAACGCATAACATAACATACAGGGTTGCCCATATTCGACGGACCCATCTGGCAACGCCATAACTTTTGATAGAGATGTCAGATCGCTTAATGACATACCGCGTTTGAAGCGTTAGTCCAAGCAGATTTTTACCATGGAACAATACACGCCACGCGAGCGCTCTGAAATAGTTGAAATTTACATTCAACAGAAGAAGTCAATTGTGAAAACTCAAAAAACTGTCCGATGAAGCCCATTTCACATTGAATGGGACCGTAAATAAGCAAAATTGCCGTATTTACGCCACTGAAAATCCTCAGGAGATTCAAGAATTGCCTCTTCATGACGAAAAAGTCACAGTTTGGTGCGGCGTTAGTGCGAAAACGGTCATTGGGCCGTTTTTCTTCCAAAACGAAAATGGCCATGCTGTTACCATCAACCAGGAGCGTTATCGCGACATGATGACCAATTTTGTGATGCCAATTATTCGTCGAAAGCGAATGAGGCAGTTCTGGTTTCAACAAGACGGCGCTCCACCGCACACAAGTCGCATAACAATCGATTTGCTGAAGAATTTGTTTCCGGCCGTTTGATGTCGAAAAGTGGTGATTTGGACTGGCCACCGCGTTCGCCCGATTTGACGCCGCCTGACTTCTTCTTGTGGGGATATTTGAAGTCAAAGGTTTACGTTAACAAGCCAAGGACCGTGGAAGAGCTCAAGGACAACATTCGTGAAGAAATAGCCGCTATTCCGGCCGAAATGTTGGCGAAAACGATGGAAAATGCTGCAAAAAGGGCACAATACGCCATCAACGCCAGAGGCGGCCATTTGAGAGATATCATATTCAAAAATTGATGTAAACAAATCTACTTGGAACAAATTAAATGATTAAGATTGCCAACCGCCAAATTTTTATTTTTTTCTTTGATTTTTTTTAAAAAAACATGGGTCCGTCGAATATGGGCAACCCTGTACTTGAAAAGTTATGGTCCAAATACTAAATGTACTTCCCATGAAAGTTGTAATTTCAAAAAAAAAATGTTACATAAAAATTTTTTTTTATGTTTTTTTCGTGTTTGTGACACCAAATTACTCCAGAAACTGTTATCCACATCCCTTGGACAAAATTTTTGTTGCATAGTGATATCTGAAATACGCGATGTTTTCCATTTACTTGGAAGTATTTGCTCCAAAATGCATTTAGATATCGTCATCAGAAACGAGAAAGGGCATATCATCATGTTTGAAAATTTTACAGGAGAAGCAAAAAAAACTGAATAAAATGGAAAATGTTGTCGTTAGAAAAATGTGCTTTTCAGGATAATACCTAAACATAATGATGCATATCGCTGATTTAGAAAAATAACGTCTTATAGATATATATATTGAAAAGTAGGACAAACAAATATTTTAAGTTATAACGTTCTTTTTCTAAATTTCCATAAACATGATTTATAACTTGTTTTTGAAAATTACCGGCAGTAGCATTTTTTAACTATGAAACCTGTAAGGAAAGGCAGAAAGTCGGGCGGGGCCGACTATATAATACCCTACACCTCCCTAACAATGCGATAAGGGTCATTGCGATAATAATTTGGAATAATTGGTAATTGAGTAAGAACATATACATATAGGGGATATATCTAATTCTGAACCGATAATCGCTAAATTAAGCAATATTCGTTCCTACATTGAGAAACATCTTTCTGGAGAATTTTGTAATGATCGGAAGTAAAGTACAACTTCTATAGCGCTTTGTAAGCAAATCAGGAGGAACATATATATGGAGGTTACATATTAGTCTGAAGCAAATCAGGAGGAAAATATATATGGAGGTTACATATTAGTCTGAATCGATTTTCCCTGAATACTCATTCATGCAAAATAGAAACCTCTTTCTGTCGAATTTCGTACTGATCGAATATAAAATACAGTCTCTACAGCGCTTAGATGTCAAATCGGGGCTAACATATATATGGGATCTATATGTAAATCTGAACCGATTTTAACTAAATTCAATAAGGATCGTCCTTGGACCTAAATAAAGATATGTGCAAAGTTTCGTTGAGATCGGACCATAATTGCGACCTGTACTTTGATTACAAGAATACATCTACAGACAGACAGACGGACAGACAGACGGACAGACGGACGGACATAGCTAAATCGACTCAGAAAGTGATTACAAGTCGATCGGTATAATAAACAATGGGTCTATCTATCTCTTCTGCTTTTGGTGTTACAAACAAATGCAAGTCATAATACCCTGTACCACAGTGTGGTGTAGGGTATAAATATTAAAACTGAAATTCGAAAAATTCAACAAAAGTTTCGAAAATCTTTTTTAAATAAAATATATATAAAGAGAAATTCCTAAACAATAATTTTATTTGTATTCAAATACATATTTTATTTGAGAATTTTAGTTAGCAAATATTATATCGATACCTCCATTCTAAAACATGCTATGTCGACTTATCATAGTTTTAGGGAGATTGCATTTTTAATTTCTAAATATTCCAAATTCCAAAGTCAAAATTTGGTGTTTATCCGTCAACCCAATCAAAAGTTATTCACAAAACAGTACAGGTCGTTCGATTTGCATTATAAAGGAATTCCACACAAATTAAAAAAAAAACATCAAACTTTGATCGCCTCTCCTGAAAAACTATCTTTTTGCACTTAGCATAGCTTAGAATGGAGGTATCGATATGTTGTAACATATTAATATACGAGTTCCAAATATATTTTATTGATTTTCAATAATATTTATTTGCTCAGAAATATATAATATTTAAAAATGTGTGTTCCAAATATATTTATTTTCTTTCGATTCAAACATATCAAAAAAGGCGATTTTGCCCAGTGAATGAACAGGCAGACAGACGGACATGGCTAAATAGACTCAGAAAGTGATTCTATTTTTTGCGTTACAAGCTATACCTACTTTTTGAGAAAATACGCGTTTTTAAGAATTTTATGCCGCATTAAATTTAGTTATTTAGTTCTGGGTATTATGAGTTTGTGCATTTGTTTGTAACACAAGGAGTCGTTTATTATACCGATCGACTTAGAATCACTTCCTGAGTCGATTTCATCATGTCCGTCCGTCCATTCGTCTGTCCGTCCGTCTGTAGATGCCGTAGTAATCAAAGTGCGGGTCGTATCTATGGTCCGATTTTGATGAAATTTAGCACAGTGCTCTTTTTTGGCCCATTGAAATTCGTCAAATTCGGTTTAGATTTACAGATAGCCCCCAGATATATCGGGTCCGTTAATAAGAACGCTACAAAAGTTTTTTAAATAAAACAAAAACGGTTTTGGATATCAATGAAATTCTTTATTCCTGTGAAAGTACGTTTGATGCCATTATATATGGAACTCGATTTCTTTTGCATGGCCCCCACGGGCACGCTTGCAGAAGTCCAGACGCTGAACCCAATTTTCGACGGTTTTCAAGCATAAATCGGCCGATACTGCTGCAATTTCACCTTCGATATTCGTACGAAGTTCATCAATCGTCGCTGGCTTGTTGGCATAGACCATAGACTTTACGTAGCCCCACAGGAAATAGTCTAACGGCGTCAAATCGCACGACCGAGGCGGCCAATCGACTGGACCATTTCGTGAGATAACACGTTCTCCAAACTTGGTTTCCAATAAATTGATTGTGGCATTCGGTGTGTGGCTTGTGGCGCCGTCCTGTTGGAATCACATGTCCTCCAAGTCCATACCATCCAATTGGGGCCAAAAATATTCGGTTATCATTGAACGGTAGTGATTCCCATTCACAGTAACGTGCCGGTCTTGATCATCACGGAAGAAGTACGGCCCAATGACGGCGCCGGCCATAAACCGCAGCAAACCGTAATTTTTTCGGGAGGCAATGATGACTCATGAAGTACGTGTGGATTGCTGTCTGACCAATAACGCATATTTTGTTTATTGACGGAGCCATTCAGCCAGAAATGAGCCTCATCGCTGAAGATGATTTTTCGCGCTCTTAAAGTTGAGGCCACTGACTCCGAATTTCGGTAGTAAATTTTAATAATTTCGACTCGTTGTTGGCTCGTATATCTTTCCATCATGAAATGGCAAACCTTACTGAAGAGAAATGTCAAAAGAGCGGCAAAAAATATGGCGTCGTTTGCTGTCCCTGTCGGTCTACTTTTGTAGCGTCCCTGTTGAAAAACCCGTTATGTTACCCTCGATTTGGCATGTAAGGGCTATAGAAACCGTATTTAATATCCGATCAGTACGAAATTCGGCAGAGAGAGTTTTCTTATTACATGAATTAATACTGCCAAATCCGGGGAAAATCGATTTAAATTTAGATATAGTCCCCATATATATGTTACAAACGATTTGACATGTAAGCGCTGTAGAAATGTTCTTTTATATCCTATCACTAAGAAATTCGACAGAGTCCGTTTTCTTATTACATGAATGAACACTAAACCGAGTTGGCACCCGTGAAAATAAAGTTCCTGGATGCGAGGTGGAATATGAAAGCTTACCTCGAGACAATCGCAAACACATTTTTTCAATTTTTTTCAAGCCCAGATTTGTGTATAGTCCCCATATATATGTTACACCCGATTTGGTATCAAAGCGATATAGAATATTTACTTTACTTTCAATACTGCAACATTTGGCAGAAAAAAGTTTCTTAATTTAGGAACTGATACTGCTTACATTGGGGATAATCGCTTATGATTTTGATATAGCCACATATATACTATGTTCCTGCTTATTTAGTATTTAAGCGCTATTGAAACTGTATTTTATGTCCGATCTTTATATTATTTGGCAGAAATGAGGTTTTTGATCCAAGTTGATGAAAATCTTGATCTATGAAAGAAAATTGCGCATTTTATGATTATACTTATAATTTCAGGTCTAGTTTGTTATGATCACCATCATCAACTCCTCCTTGGAATAAGCATTGATGAGGAGGTGAAACTAAGTACTTTGTTAACTGAATCGAAACAAATTATTCCAAATTATTATCGCAATATCCAGTTTCGCATTGTTAGGGAGATGTAGGGTATTATATAGTCGGCCCTGCCCGAATTTTTGTCTTTCCCTACTGGTTTACTTTTATGGTTTTTCGTGAAAACCACAGATATATGGAGGCTATATTTAAAACTGAACGGAATGCTGAGTCGCCATTTCACTCCGACCGTGCTGAAATTTTGAAGTTAGGAGTGTTTCGTATTTGGAAAGATCCCTATTGAATTTGAAGAAAATCGGTTCTGATTTAGCTATAGCCCCCATATGTATGTTTCGTCCGATTTGGTCCTTTAGTCCTATAGAAGCTGTATTTTACATCCAATTGTTTTGAAATTTAGCATGGTAGAGTTTATTGATCTATGGACCAACATCTTCAAATTTGAAAAAAATCGGTTCAGGTTTTGGTTATAGCTCCCATATACTCGTATATGTGTCGTCCGATTTGGCCCTTTAGCCGTATAGAAGCTGTATTCTACATCCAATTATTTTTTTTTTTTTCAAATTTCGCATGGTAGAGTTTCTAGATCCAAGGACCGACATTGCCGAATTTGAAAAAATCGGTCCAGATGTTGGTTGGCTGCACAGGCAGATATGTACCAAATCAAAATTGTGTAAACAACTTTTAGTTGAAGTATACATCGGGTATTTCATTGTAATCCAATCTAATTAGCGTAGTGTAGGATATCATATAGTCGGCACTGCCCGACTTTAGACTGTTTTTAAACCCCATTAGTATTTTTTCATTGGTATTCTGTTTCTCAAGCTTGTACGTTCTAAAGATATTTTAAATTAAAAATGTAAAATGGAAATTTTTCTGCTGAATTGTTTTTCTGCTGAATCATATGTGGTACGTGCGATATACATACATATGTATATGTACTAGAATATTCCTCATAAAAGTGTTTCCTGACAAATCAACACATTTCAAGTTATGTATAATGCTATAATAATATGTCAAAAGCTTGTTAAGAGAAACGAGGATTTTCTATACGTAATACACCATCCATGCAACGCTCCCCGCAAAATTTAAAATATACAACAGATTACGTTTCTATGACACAGAATTATACAACAATTTCATTATAACTTGAAATCTGTTGATTTCTCAGAAAACAGTTGTGTATAGAAATGTTTCATAAGGTTTATGTTTGTCATGTTTGCTATGACTAATATTTATATAAAGTATTGAAGAGAAATAATTGTATACTTTTTTAATCAATTAATAGTAACACTATGCAACAACAATTTCTTTCCTGTCCGAGACCTAAACGCTTTTATTCTGTACATTGAGGCATTCTATACCATAAAATCAAAACCAAAAATGTTTTACAAATTTGTAAAATTCTTTAGTATTTCGACAATAATTTTTGAAGTATAATCCCGATAAAGCCGGAATACGTTAAGTTTATTACAATTATGATGGCTACAAATTTTGGAAATATCCATTTTAATTTTTTTTTAAATATTTTTTTGCTGGGAGCTATAACTAAATCTGAACCGTTCTTTTAATTCGGTCATGTTAGTCCATGTATCAAAAAACTCTACCATGCTAAATTTCAAACTGAGTAGATGCAAACTACATCTTCTATAGGGCTAAAGCGTCAATTCGGACAAAACATATATTTATTTATTTATATGAATTACAATACAAAGTAAATTTATATTCTAATTTTACGGTCCAGGGAGAAGCCGGGTGACACAGACCATGTTGCTTGTTAATTCTTGTTGCGACAGACCAGAGCCACTGGTTGGTAGCAGCTCGCTACCAACTCACCTACTGGGCGCCCACAAAATATATACAGGGTGGCTGATATGTATTGCAACCGCTAGTCTGATAGCTGACAGATTTATTTCAGTGACACTTCATTTTATTGTTTACAACCTTACAAAATCATTTTGATCTATTGCATTCAGAAAAAAAGTTATTCGTGATGGAATTCAAGCGTGATAGTGTCATTGCTCGTGAGCTGAACATATCGCGAGAACGGATACAACACATATTAAAAAATGAGCTTGGACAAAATCCATTGAGTTCCAAAAAGTGCAAGAGCTCACCGATGAACAAAAAAAGTTAGACTGGAAAGAGCCAAGGAGTTGCTTCGCTTGCACGAAAGTGGCCAGTTACCGAATTTGGCTTTTTCCGATGAGAAGCCATTCCAAATTGAGCAGTTTGTGAACAAACAAAATGATCGAGTTTACTTGCCAAAGAGGTCAGCTGAAAATTTACACCTTCGATTGGCAACCAGAACTCAAGCGCCGCCGATGGTAATGGTGTGGGCCGCCGTAACGGCCGATGGTCGCTCCCCGCTCGTATTCATCGACCATGGGGTCAAAATAAATGCCGAATATTATCGGGAAAATGTCCTAAAGACAGCATTGAAGCCCAGGGCAGACAAACATTTCGGCCGCAGACCATGGACATTCCAACAGGACTCAGCACCATTGCACTCAGCACGCGTCAACCAGGAATGGCTTAAAAAGGAGGTTCCTCGCTACATTTCTACCGCACAATGGTCACCAACATCTCCGGATCTCAATCCGTTGGACTTTTGCGCCTGGGGCATTTTAGAGAGTAAGGTTCGCACTAAAAAATACCAAAGTATCGATCATCTGAAGACGGCGCTTCGCCGGGAATGGGCCAAAATACCGCAGAGCCACTTTCGTGCAGCGTGTGATGGCTTTGTCGGCCGTTTGAAGGTCATAATTCGTGCCAAAGGTGGACTATTCGAACAAATCAAAACTGTTTCTAAAATTTTAAGTTATTTCCGACATTTTTTGCTTTTGAACAATAAAATTTAAAAAAAATTAAAAATATATAGCGCTTTACTTTGTTGCATTACATATCAGCCACCCTGTATATGGGAGCTATAAATAAATCTGAACCGATTTCGGACATGGTTAAATCGACTCAGGAAGTGATTCCAAATCGATCGGTATAATAAACGTTGGGTCTATCTCTTCTCCTTCAGGGTGTTACAAACAAATGCACAAACTCATAATACCTGAATTGTGGTATTTATGGCTTAAATTAGCATATTTGAGAACTAGATCTACACGGGGACCAGACTAGATGAATTCTTGCCAAAATTGAATACAAACTGCAAAGTTACTGCTAAATTTCTTAGAAAATGTGGTGTTTATGGTTTAAAGAAGCATTTTTGGGAGCGACATCTATAGGTGGAGTACAACAAAATATGAACTGATTTAAAAAAATTCTTGTCTTAAATATGGTAATTATGGCTTAAATACATATTTTTTGGAGCGACCTCTATAGGGTGATAGGATAACAAAATATGAACCGATTTGTAAAATTTTTGTTGTGATGTATTCTCGTCAAAATAGATTGCAAACTGCAAAGTTTCTGCTAAATTGCTTTAAAAATGTGATATCTATGGCTCGTAACCCGTATTTTGGTGCGAACTCTATAGGGGAGCTATATCAAAACATTGACCGATATGGCTCATTTGCAATCCCAAACAACCTGCAACTATAAGAAATATTTCTACCATTTTTGACCAACCTAGCTCTATTATTACGGACTGTAGCGTGATTACAACAGACAGACGGACATGGCTAAATCGTCTTAGAATTTTACGACGATTAAGAATATATACACTTTATGGGGTCTCAGATCAATATTTAAAGGTATTACAAACGGAATGACAAAATGAATATACCCCCCATCCTATGGTGGACGGTATAAAACCAGTAAGGAAAGACAGAAAGTCGGTCGGTGCCGACTATATAATACCATACACCTCCCTAATAATGCGATAAGGGTCATTGCGATAATAATTGGGAATAATTGGTAAATGGGTAGGAACATATTATCTAATTCTGAACCGATAATCGCAAAATTAAACAATATTCGTTCCTAAGTTGAGAAACATCTTTTTGGAAAATTTTAATGATCGGAAGTACAGTAAAACTTCTATAGCGCTTTGATACCAAATTAGGAGGAATATATATATGGAGCTTTAATATAAATCTGAACCAATTTTCTTTGAATACTCATTCATTCGTACTGATCGGATATAAAATATAGTGTCTACAGCGCTTACATGTAAAATCGGGGGTAACATATATATGGGAGCTATATCTAAATCTGAACCGACGTTCTCCGAATTTGGCAGTATTCCCTCTGTAATAAGAAACCTCTTTCTGCCGAATTTCGCACTGATCGGATATAAAATACAGTTTTTACAGCGCTTACATGTCAAATCGGGGGTAACATATATATGGGAGCTAAATCTGAATCGATATTCTCCGAATTTGGCAGTATTCCTTCGAGTAATAAGAAACCTCTTTCTGCCGAATTTTGCACAGATCGGATATAAAATACAGTTTCTACAGCGCTTACAGTTCAAATCGGAGGTAACATATATATGGGTGTTATATTTAAATCTAAACCGAGTTTCTCCGAATTTGGCAGTATTCCTTCATTTAGAAAGAAACCTCTTTTTGTCGACTTTCGCACTGATCGGATGTAAAATAACATTTTCGCTCACATATCAAATCGGGGGTAACGTATATATGGGGGCTATATCTAAATCTGAACCGATTTCTTCCAGATTTAAAAGTGTTCATTCATATAATAGGAAACCTCTTTCTGGCGAATTTCATACTGATCGCACTGAGCCAAAAAATAACCTTATATAAGGTTAACTTAACCATAAATAAACATGATTTGGAGTCTACGTTATATAAGGTTAATTTGAAAATTTTTTTGTTGACTGGTATTTAACAATAATAATATTTAATTTAACTATTCCATGGTTGAATTTTTTAACCATGAAAATTGTTAATATTATAATAATAATTGTTACTTTAACAATCCATTTTTTAATTTTTTAACCATGAAAATTGTTAATTATTAACATTTTATAGTTAATTTATTGAAAAAATGCATGTTCAATTTAACAATGAAATTGTTAATATTATTAACTATGAAGATTGTTATTGAAACCTTTTTTATAGTTAATTTAACTATTTAGTGGTTACTTCACGTAACCAGAAACATAGTTGTTTCAATAATTTTTAATATTTATATTAAATAAAACAAGAAAAATTTAACTTTCGCATTTTTATTTTTTATTTTATTTACAAAATATATGTTAATATATATGTATGTATAAGAAACACCTGAAAAGAAAAAAACAAAAAGGTTAGAAAATGTAAGTATAAATGTAAAAAAGGGTGCAATTCTAAGAAGATCTTTTGACTTTTTACCTAAATTCTGTAGTTCAAAGAGCATAAGCATTTACCGATGAACTGATCTGATGGAAAAATCTGCTCTGTGACTATAAGTTAAGTGCCTACGTTTCTGTGCTTGACCAACATGTGATTAGTCCCCGCTCAAAAGGTGCCGTCCACGTAAACTCCCTGAATCTTTCGATTATTAAGGGCCCAGGACGGTTAGGCACTTAGTTTGGGGTAATGAGCTTAGTCCGATCTTACGGCAAACTTATAGGAGAGAGGAGATTAATAACAAAGGCAATCTGATAGAAAGCCGATGTCCCACCAAAATCATAATCGGAATAGATATAAAAATCAAGGATTGGATAAGTCAATGGATGATACTTCAAGGAAGTGCACTGAATTGTATATTAAAAACAAGTAAGAAAGTTTCAGTCGGGTAAACCGACCAAGGTATAGTTGTTATTAAAGAATCAATATTTCACTAAATGTTAACCATTTGTGTGTGAGGTACCAGAAGGAATGGACCAATATGGCCCATCTTTGAACTTAACCGGAGATAGAAAAAAATATTAACGTATACCAAATTTGAAGTGAATCGGTTACTCTTTTCGAGAGTTATCGTGCGCACTAGCCAGCAGACAGACGGACGGACATATCTCATTCGACTTAAAATGACCCAAAACTAATATGCGCTGAACATACTTAGGGTCTTAGATCACTCCTTCAATGTGTTACACTTTTGGCCCGTTGCAAATGATATATATCCTCGTATTACTAAAATGAGGGTATAAAAAAACAAATGTATGTATGCATACCACTTTTCCTGTAATTACTTCGCACACTACAACTAGTATTGGTACAGCTTATCAACAGTTTCTAGTATTGGCACAACTTACCAACAGATTCAAGGCCGGACTCCCAGCACAAGCAGCCGCAAGCCACAGAAAAAGAAACAACTGAAAAGAAAACCAGTAAGGAAAGGCTTAAGTCGGGCGGTGCCGACTATATAATACTCTACACCACTCTCGTAATATTGAATAACTCTGATATATAAATTTTGTAATTCATGTATAAATTGTTTACATAAATTTACTTTTGGGACATTTTATACTTAAATAATACCCTGTACCACAGTGTGGTGTAGGGTATAAAAACGATTGGATCTAAAGAGCCAAATCGGACGAAACATATATATGGGAGCTATAGCTAAATCCTAACCGATTTTCTTCAAATTCGGTAGTGTTGGTTCATGGATCAAGAAACTCTACCATTCTAAATTTCAAAATGATTGGATGTAAAATACAGCTTCTACATGACTAAAGAGCAAAATCGGACGAAACATATATATGGGAGCTATAGCTAAATCTTAACCGATTTTCTTCAAATTCGGCAATGTTGGTTCATGGGTCAAGAAACTCTACCATTCTAAATTTCAAAACGATTGGATGTAAAATGTAGCTTTTATAGAAATAAAGGGCCAAATCGGACGAAACATATATATGGGAGCTATAGCTAAATCTTTACCGATTTTCTTCAAATTCGGCAATGTTTATTCATGAATCAAGAAACTCTACCATTCTAAATTTCAAAACGATTGGATGTAAAATGTAGCTTTTATAGAACTAAAGGGCCAAATCGGACGAAACATATATATGGGAGCTATAGCTAAATCTTAACCGATTTTCTTCAAATTCGGTAGTGTTGGTTCATGGATCAAAAAACTCTACCATTCTAAATTTCAAAATGATTGGATGTAAAATACAGCTTCTACAGGACTAAAGAGCAAAATCGGACGAAACATATATATGGGAGCTATAGCTAAATCTCAACCGATTTTCTTCAAATTCGGCAATGTTG
Source organism: Eudasyphora cyanicolor (assembly GCA_963930755.1). Classification (NCBI taxonomy): domain Eukaryota; kingdom Metazoa; phylum Arthropoda; class Insecta; order Diptera; family Muscidae; genus Eudasyphora; species Eudasyphora cyanicolor. The sequence goes on from OZ005735.1 coordinate 138,232,877, forward strand.
GTTCATGGATCAAGAAACTCTACCATTCTAAATTTCAAAACGATCGGATGTAAAATACAGCTTCTATAGGACTAAAGGGCCAAATCGGACGAAACATATATATGGGAGCTATAGCTAAATCTTAACCGATTTTCTTCAAATTCGGTAGTGTTGGTTCATGGATCAAGAAATTTTACCATTCTAAATTTCAAAATGATTGGATGTAAAATACAGCTTCTACAGGACTAAACAGCAAAATCGGACGAAACATATATATGGGAGCTATAGCTAAATCTTAACCGATTTTCTTCAAATTCGGCAATGTTGGTTCATGGATCAAGAAACTCTACCATTCTAAATTTCAAAACGATCGGATGTAAAATACAGCTTCTATAGGACTAAAGGGCCAAATCGGACGAAAGATATATATGGGAGCTATATCTAAATCTGAACCGATTTCAACCAAATTCAATAGCGATCTTAACAGCCGCGAAATACTCTAAACTGCAAAATTTCAGAACGATCGGAGTGAAAGTGCGACCTGTAGTCGACGAACAACTTTACATGGACAGACGGACGGACGGACATCGTTAAATCGACTCAGCTAGTGATTCTGAGTCGATCGGTATACTTTAAGGTCTAGCTGTGTTATTTTCAGGTGTTACAAACATCTGCCGTGAAACAAACTTATAATACCCTGTACCACAGTGTGGTGTAGGGTATAAAAACAAAAACATCGTTTATATGTATGTATGTAGGTATTACGAAAGCACTTCTAACAACATATGTATGTATGTACATTTAACAGTATCAACATCGCACAACAAAAAAAACTAACGTATGTATGTACGGCGTAGCAGCCACAAGTGTTCAAACGAAAAGACAAGATGAACACATACCCACACGTACACATCACTTCTCTCCGTATGTTTGCTTGCTGCTGCATATACTTACGTACATACATTGTTGTTGGTTATTTTTTCATGCGCAGTTAATGCGACAGCGTGTACATATTTTTTTCCACTCTTAACCACTGAATTTCACAATTTTAATGGCATAATCACAAAAAATAATATTAATATTACATTCGCCTTTACTATAATTAAACAGGCACAAAACACTATTAACATTTTTAACACACATATTTTATTATTTCACTTTTTAAATACACATATGTACATACATACTTATGAATGTAGTTCTTTACAAAATGTTTTATTACTTACGTCTATACCAACAGCTTCCGACAACAGCACTAGTCCCATCGACTATTCAATACCAACTGAACTCCCGCACTCGATCAAGCACCGAAGCTGGCATTTGGTGGTGTTTTGAATGAGCGAGATAAATTCTCTTATGACGACAGTCGCATTCGTTTCAACTTCGTTTAACTTAATACTCAACTTCGTCTAACACAAAGCAGTTGAAAAACGTCGACCACAACAGAGCCGAATTGTTGTTTATCTCGCACATTTTTCTGCCTCTCTTTCAAAAAAACCAACCATATATAATGTTAACTTAACCATTTTTCATGTACATTTGAACTTATATAAGGTTATTTTTGTCTTCGTAATCAAACGTAATCAAACGCTTACATGTCAACTCGGGGGTAACATATATGGAGGCTATATCTAAATCCGAAACGATTTTCTCCGAATTTGGCAGTATTCCTTCAAGTAATAAGAAACCTCTTTTTGCCGAATTTCGCACTGATCGGATATAAAATAATATGTTTACAGCGGTTACATGTCAAATCGGGGCTAACATATATATGCGGGCTATATTTAAATCTGAATTTGGTCCAAAAAAAAAGATGTGTGTCTATTTCTTCTCCTTTTGGGTGTTACAAACAAATGCACAGTGTGGTGTAGGGTATAAACATGTAATAAGAAAACTCTCCCTGCCTTAATTTCGTACAGTTCGGATGTAAAATACGGTTTCTATAGCGCTTACATACACTAAAAAAAAAGCGTACTGAAAATCAATGAATTTGTCGTAAAGTTTAAGATTTCGGCAATGATTTCGAGCCAAAGACAATCGCAATAAAAATAAGAATGTTTTATAGTTAATTTAAAGACATGAATAGTACTTGTTTTGAGGATGCATTTCATAGAATTAAGAATTTTGGGTAATAAAACTAATTAAGTTTGGTCTTAAAATAAGCACATTTTGCGTAAATTTAAGTATGGCGCGTGTTTATTTTTAGTAAAATATCATATAATTTAAAACATTATCGTAATAAAATTTAAAGTGTTTGTCCTTGATATAAGAATATACTGGTAATTAATTTAAGGCATACATGAATTTAAATACAATTTTTTTTAAATATGCATGGAAAATTCGTTACATTATATTGATTATAATGTTACTCTTTTAAATGAATCATTTTCTTTGAAATCATTTACTATTCATAGAAAATTCTATAACACAACACTTTATCTTTCTAAATAAATATTTTATATTGGAAAATACAAAAAAAAATATAATACATATTACGGATAACCTTGAACATTTTATAATTCTAAACAATATGTAATTGTATATAGACAAATCGCCAACACACTATGAAGTTAGACTTTTATTCGAATATTGTATTGTTATGTATCGATTCTATAGCGGGATTCGTTTCTCTATTTGTTGTCCATGAACAATTTTATTCGGAACAGACTTTAATGATTTTTAACCTAGAATTTGGCTGGAATTTAAATAGAAATTATATAAAACAAATATTATATTATTATATCATATAGTTTGGATGCTCACTCATTTCCTGCAATTTGTAAATTTTTAATTCCCCACTGCATTTTTCATATATCCAAATAAAGTTCAATTGCGCGAACTAAAATAAAAATAATTTGAATAGAAAACAGAATGATTTATATACGATAAAGTATAAAAATAAATTTTATCATATATCTGTCACAAAATGTTGAAATATAAGAGATATATTAAAATCTTTGGAATATACTTACTTACACTGAAATATTTTGTCACTCTTCTACGACACAAATTCTCATAATAGATCCATACAAAATTTGCTGTACTAAAAGTTAAAAAAAATATTTATGTAAGATATTATTAATAATAGAAACTGATTGTTTTGAAAGTGGCGAAAGTGACATTTTTCATATAAATTGAGTTATCAAAAATAATTTTCTCAAAAAAATCAATCGTGACTTAGATTATTAAAATCTTAAGTTTTGTTAGCAAACTAAACTACAAAAACTTATTAAAAATTACTTCTGTAAAACAAAAGCTAATGCTGCTTATGACATTCTTAACCCTGGTGTTAGATTAGCAAATCTGTACGAATCCTACACGGGCAAAATCGCCTTTTCTGATATATCGAAAGAAAATATATTTGGAACACAAATTATTAAATATTATACATTTCTGAGCAAATAAATTTTATTTGAAAATCAATAAAATATATTTGGAACTCGTATATTAATATGTTACAACATATAATATTTGCAAAATAAATTTCTCAAATAAAAGATGTGTTTGAAAACAAATAAAATTATTGTTTAGGAATTTCTCCAAATATATTTTATTTAAAAAATATTTTCGAAACTTTTGTTGAATTATTCGAATTTAGGTTTAGCATTCAACCTCCCAGTTATGATACGAAATGCAGCATTAACTTCTGTTTTAAATTAATAATTTAAAATTTCTCAGTATTCCAAGCCATCATTAGTTTTCAATCCTCCAAATAATAGATTTCGATCCAAGATTATGCAATTTCAATTATTATTATATCTTATTCTTACGACATGAAAAATTTCTAAAAAATTTACTTTGAATTACTGAAAAATTTTACTCAATTTATTTTCTGAATACTTAAATGCAACCAAATATTTGTTTCGGAAAAAATAGTCCAAAATAAACACATATTGGGATGTGAACAAAAATTTATTTAGAACAACATCCTCCCAAATATATAATTTTTGTGTGTATCAAATATTATATGTTTGGAGTGTACCCTAAACATATATATGTTTCAAGCCGAATATGTTTGGGACAATATACTACAGAAGCGATTTTTTTTCAGCGTGTAGATTAAGAGTCCATTTGGTCAACATTACATTTTTCATATAAAATGAATATGGAAGACAATATTTTATATTTATTTTTATTCAATACTTCGTGAAAAGAAAGCAGCTTATTTACAATTATTTTTGAGCAAAAACGCTTATTATTTTGATTTTAGTAAAACAAAAATATCCCTTGGACCAAATTATAAGGCAATATATATACTTATATATATTACCGTTTATAAAGGAAACGATACAAAAATTGGACCAACTGGGCCTAATCTAACAGCAGGTTTAATTATGAAGTACTTATAAAGCAATTATTAACACGAAATCAAGGAAAAATTTAAACTAAAATTAAAAAAAAGGAAAAATCTTTTTAAATAAATTATATTTGGAAAACTATTTAACAATTACTTTGTTTGTGTGAAAACACGTATTTTGTATGTGAACGTCAGTCGCAAATATATTTTGTTCTAATAAATTAATATATGAGTTCCAAATTAAATTTATTGATTTTCAAATAAAACATATTTGTTCAGAAATACATAATACTTACAAATATTGTTTCCAAATCTATTTCCTTTCAATTCAAACAATGTAGGTGTATGCTCACTAATTTTTTGCAAGTTATAAATGACATTCAGCACTGCATTTTTCATATATCCATCACATTTATCTTCAAATATTGCGTGAAAATAAATCAAATAAAATTATCTATAAACAAAAAAAAGCAAATAAATGTTATCATATCACAATTGGAAAACGCTGAAAACTAAGAGAAATATTTCAACCGTTCATATATAATACTTACGTTGAAATATTTTGTAAAATTTGCCACTCTTCTCACAAAAGACCCATTCTAAAATTGTTTTACTAAAAAAATTAAAAAAGATAGTTATATGTATAACATATTATTAATAAAAAATTTCTATATTGCCACAAATAATTTTACATTTCTGCATTATGCGCTGGTATTTTTAATAAATAAATACTTTCAATTAAAATGTGTTTTGTTAATTTTGTAATTGCCAATAAGATGTTTATTTCAGGATAATAATATTATGTTTCACGTACCTAAACATTTTCCCATTGTCTCTTCCAGTATTACAAAATCTATTACTCACATTTTTGTCATCCATTTAGCACAAATCTCTTCACAGGACTTACAAACAAGATCTCCTTCAAAAACGCATGTACATCGCCATAAATAACATACAGCAAAAATAACTATCGCACACGCACTCCCTTATCACAGAGATCGATGGTAACGCCGACGGCATAACCACATGCATACACACATGTACGCGATGGTTTCATTTGTTGTTGTTGCTATGCTTTAGCAAAAATAACTGTTAACAGCCCATATTAAAATTATTTTCGGTGCAATATGCACGTATGTATGCACGTATACTTACATATTCAAGGCAATCAAATTTTTTCACAATCCGCGTCCCGAAAACAGACAACCGCTTCCTTCCATCGCTTGTAAATAACTGACGATTTAAAAGAAAACGAACAACAGAACTGTTCTCAATTTTCTCTTCTAGCATTCCATAACAATTATTGATTCACACATTACCAAACAAAACTGATTCTCCGAGCGAGAGAGGGAGCGAGAGATTGTATAATTCTCTCGTATGTATTCTTAAAAATAATGACAATAGTCATAAAATTTATTACCAAGACAGCCTTTCCTTTAAGGGGAGCATAGCCTTAAATTTATTACTCAAATATCGCATACTGTTAATCAAGTCCGATTCGGCATTAAAACTATGACATGTCTACGTCATAGTGTTAATGTAGAAAATCCTTAAAATTATTGAAATATTACTTAAAATAATGCGGATTGTCACAAAAATAATGATTTTTTTCTTTAATTTAAATGCGTACATTTAAAGAAGCGCGTACACAAAACTAATGATTAGATAGACATTAATTCAAATTCAAAAAACTTTATATTAAAGAAAATTTCGTAAAAAACGTGTAAATTTTCATTATTTTAATGAAAATTGTCATTGAATTGATGCCGAGGTAGCATACTTAATATAAGAATGTGTCATCATTAGTTTTATTACTATTTTTTTTTTCAGTGTAGCAAATCGGGTGTAACATATGTATATATGGGGACTATGTTTAAATCTGAACCGATTGGGCAGTGTTCATACATGTAATAAGAAAACTCTCTCTGTTGAATTCCGTACTGATACATATATATGGGAACTATATCTAAATCGGAACCGATTTTCCCCGAATTTGGCAGTGTTCATTCATGTAATAAGAGAACTCTCTCTGCAAGATCTCGCACTGATCTGATATAAAATACGGGTTCTATAGCGCTTACATGTCATATCGGGGGTAACATATGTACATATGGGAACTATATCTAAATCTTGACCAATTTCAATAGAGATCGTCCTTGGCCAAAAAAAGCACTTTGCTAAATTTCATCAGAATCGACCATAAATACGACCTGCACTTTGATTACAAGAATACATGGACAGATGGACTTGGCTAAATCGACTCATTGTCGAAGAGACAATCTCTTCTCCTTTTAGGCGTTACAAGCAAATGCTCAAAGTCATAATACCTTGTACCACAGTGTGGTGTAGGTTATAATTAATACTGCTCTATTTATAGGAGCGTTAATTCTGGATTTATCAGTCCACTCATGAAAAAATTATTGAACATGTAACCTTTTTTTTCGTGCGCAGTCCTTAAGTCGGCTTACCCGGCTGAACTTTCTTACTTGTTTATATTTTTTTATCTCCAGAAAAAACGTTTTTTTTTTCAAAAGAAAAAATATTTGGTATGTTTTTAATTACTGTTACTTCAGTAATCTTTGATTTTTCTTGAAACTTTGACACAAATATTAGTCATAGAAACAGCATACGAGTATAGTAACACATAGTTTCTCTTAAGTAGCTTTTAACATCACTTGCATTATATGTTGAAGTCTGTTGGTTTTTTACGCAACTGTTTTGTGAGGAATATACGATTATTAGACGCAGATACCAAATGTGAACAAAATTACACCGAACAATTCAGCAGAAAAATTTCAATGTTAAATTTTTAATTAAAAATTTCTTTACAACAAACCATGGAAAATGACTAATGTGGTAAAGCAAAATAGTTGTATGCATATGTATATTAGGACGGGTGAGAAAAAATATTACGGTTGTCCGTAGCTCAAATGAAAGCTTGTTTTCATTTGCAATACGGACAACCGCGGTATTTTCTTCTGTTCTGCCCTAATGAATGTATATGTGGTATAGGGGACTAGCGCCGCACGTCTATATTCGCTAGGCCTTAAAGAACTACCGCTAGTCCCACACAATGTACTTGCCTTGCTTTTACCTGGTGAATTTAACATAGCCATGTTCTACGAAGGGGGTTATTGACCCCTCACTGCATTACCTTTCCACACCAAAAGCGATATCACATTTTGCCTATAAACTACACTGCCTCCAAGGGGCGGGTGGCAGTGCCGGTCCCTCGTAGGGGGAACCATCTCCCCTATCGCCAATTAACCACCCAATTCGACACTCCTATCTTAGTGGTTATGTGGCTAGCTCTTTGTGACATACCCTTTCAGTATACTCAAGGGATAAAAACAATATGATTTTATAAAGAAAGTAAAAACAGTTTTATTTTTAGTCATATCTTAAATACTAATACATATTAAAAATGCATGTTTAATATAATTCTTATAAATATAATCTTAATAAAATAAAAAAATACTTAAAATTTTCTTGTAAGATTACCATAAAAACAAAATATTGAAATTTTACTTTTCGTTTAAATCCAAAAATAAGAAAAACAGTCAACTTTGGACCAATTTCTCAAATATACCCGATTTTCAATGTTAATATCTCAAAATAATCCTTGGGTCCTTGAACTCAAAAATGTTTACTAGAACAAAAGTTATTGAATTTTGGCCGATGATTCTGAACCACTGTGCGTCGGTTTGTTTGCTGTGCAGGGCGTTGTACAGCATTTTTGCTGTAGCTTCTGCCAGGAATTTTAGTTGCTCAAGAAAATATAATTCAAAACAATTAAATTAGTTCCATTATAAAAACACTTTACCTTGAATAAGATTATTCCGTTTTTAAGTTCATATAAAATAAGTACTCATTATCACCTTTAAATTTTTTCCTTCTGTTCACCACGCACAATAAGAAACAACTGAAGATCAGTTTTTTTCTTTTTTAACAAAGAGCTGGCAGTAGTGGTAGATTTTGTTTAACGGGATTTTTTATGACAATAAAAAAATGTGTCGTAGAAAAAAAAACAGATCTGTGCATTACTTAGGACTATGGAATGAGGTGGCGAATAGTGGGCACGCTTAGTATGCGGTTTTCCAACTAGAGGTGTTCTTTTGAATCACCCGGTATTTCGGTAGCTGTCACTTTTGAAGCTTTTATTCTTTGACATTTGACAAGTAGAAACTACGCCATTACCAAAAATGGAACGATACACGATTCAACAACGCATTCAAATTATTAAAATTCACTACAAAAATGGTGAAAATCTTACAGTCACAGTTCGCAAAACTAAAGCATTTTTGGGTCGTTGTAAAGCACCTTGTCGGACCGCAATACAGAAATTGGTGGAAAAATTCGAGCTGTTGGGACAAGTTAGTGATGTGAAGAATAAAACCCGTGCACGTCGCTCAAGAACAACTGAGAAAACACAGGTTTGTCCATTACACGTCGTTCTTTGGAATTGGGCATTCCACAAACGTCATTACACCGTATCTTGCATAAAGACTTGGGTCTTAAGGCTTATAAAGTTCAGTTAACACAAGAACTCAAGCCGGCCGATCATCAACAACGTCGTGTCTTTGCTGATTGGGTCCTTTAAATGCATGAAAATGATCCGGAATTCCATCGAAAAATCATCTTTACTAATGAGGCCCATTTCCACCTCGGTGGCTACGTCAACAAGCAAAATTGTCGCATCTGGGGCTCGGAAAACCCAAGAGTTATTGTTGAGAAGCCTCTCCATCCTCAACGTGTGACTGTTTGGTGCGGTTTATGGTCCGGCGGGGTCATTGGACCTTACTTTTTCGAAAATGAGGTTGGATCAACAGTCACGGTGAATGGATTGCGCTATCGAGAGATGATTAATGATTTTTTATGGTCGGAGTTGGATGGTATTGATCTGGACAACGTTTACTTTAATAAGATGGCGCTACGTGCCACCCAAGCATCGAAACCATTGCTCTGTTACGGGAAAAGTTTACGGACCGTGTTATCTCTCGAAGAGGTGATCACAATAGCCACCGAGATCTTGTGATTTAACATCTTTCGACTTCTTCCTTTGGGGCCACGTGAAAGATAAGGCCAGCGTCGATTCAAGACCTCAAAGATAGAATTCGTGAGGCTATCGAGGAAATAGGGCAGCCACTTTACGATTTGGTTATGGAAAATTTCATTAAAAGTATATGGTCCTGTAAGCGTGGTCGTGGTGGCCATTTGGCTGATGTTGTTTTTCATTATTAACGGCATACCTTCCTCTTTATTATGAAATAAACATCCGATCATTTATCTCAAAAAATTGCATTTTTCTTTGAATACCAAAATAACACCTCTTGTTGGAAATCCCTTTATAAGAAACATAGGATTTTATTTCCTGGAGAAGGCGGTGTATCTTTTTTACATGTCACATGCATAACGATTTATAGATATAGCAAATAAGAGCTAACCCCTGCACCCGCCCTTTGTGGCGAGGGCTTCATGTTATACCACTGGGTATCGATCAGAACTATTCCTTGTCAAGGTGAATTGGAAACGATAAGACACTACACTCTGGAAGCCATGTAAACCAGCGATGAGCACACATATACTTCCACAAAATTTAACATCGTATGTCTGTATTTGTGAGAAGTGCTAATGCTCTCGTTGTGCACTGCGAAAAATGTTATGCTAATTTTTCATTTAATATGTTATAAAGAAAAAAATTATTTGAGAAGCAAAAATACAAATTTTACATATTCTGTATATATTTTTTTCCTCATTTATTTATATATGAACATTTAAATATGTTATAATAAATGTCTATAGGTAAACAAAGAATATCAGGTATGCTTCTACCATTTTAAAAAAAGTTCATACGTTTTCGCATGACAACGTACGTTGGCACACTTAAGCTTTTGTATTTACCAAAAAATAGAGCAAACAAAAATGTTGCTGCAATTTATCATACATTTTTCTTCATGTGCACGCTAAGCAACAAGCGACGACACAACCTCGTCGATCGAATGATAGTGAACTCTCATTCAATGTGTGTGCTCATGTACACGTGAGAGGAAAAACCCCGGGTAGTGCTTTTGCCCATCGCTGATGTAAACACATACCCTGATACGCATTTCGATCCTGTGTGGGCATGGTTGAGAAAATAAAAGGTTGCGCAGGTCCGTTATTCGATGGTAGATCGAGAGAGTAAACAACTACGTCACAGTTTCAACATTTCTCGTTAAATCTCGTTGACGTCGCACAATGCGAAAAATGTTGTAAATACGAGCGCATAACAGTATATTCTATCTCATGACTGTACCGTTAGATATAGAGTCTTACGGTTTGGACTACCTTCAAGAGAATTCTGTGGAGAAGATATTGGTGCAGCCAAATTTTATTTTGCTGTTACCGTGTAGCGCACGGTGGGCTTACAAAAGCGACATTGTGGAAATTAATGTAAAAACCATAATATCGCACCAACTTCGGTGATCTTGATTTTAAATTAAAGCTGACAAAATTTAGTTCAAAATCTATTTGGGTTACTTGATTCTGTGTTGCTGCGTTTTAAATATATACCCCATTGAAGTTGAAAAATATTTTAGTCAAAATTGGGTTAAAAGTCTACAAAACCGGGCAATGTTTTTGAAATTAAAACCAATGCAACTTAAATAAGATAAAATCGTAATCTGCAATATTTTTGAAAGCTGCAGTTGGACTTATACAATGTGTCGTCGACTGTCAATACAAGAAAAGTTAAATTAAAAACAAAAAATAATCGGTCCACCCTAATATACATTAACTGCAGAAGAGTTTAACTATATTTGTATGGTTTTTGTAGAAGAAGTAAACTATAAAAATGACACATATAATATTAATAAGATCGCTAGTTTTGATTGTAGGAGACTACAAACTTGCAGTAAATATATGCAGTATCGGACGTATATATTTATTATCCGATTTTGCCGAAATTTCGCAAAAAGTTATTTTTTGGGACCAAGAAAATAGGTCTATTTGTTTCGGGAAAGTCGGTTTATAGATAGATGTAGCTCCCACACATATTTTCTATATTTAAAGTAAAAAAAGCAAATATGTAAAATACAAAAATCTGTCATAATCGCAAAAAGTAGCATATAAACTAGGTACAGTTGGATTTATTACTGGAGTCACCTATCTTCTCTATGTCATATGGTGGTGATCCCACGTGATCCAAAAAAGTTATATTCTACTTACTGTAGATAATTTTTTTTTAAAACTAAAAAAAATGTGTTTTTACTTCGAAATATCTCTTCATTTAAAGACGTTAGAAATACGTCTTATACACAAAAATTAAGATGAATATAACCTTATTATATGTTACAAAGTCGAATCCGGTCGAATTTCACCAATAAACGCGAATTCTACAAGCATTGTAGTATATACAATAACATCGCAATGTTATTTGCATTTATTAGTAAAAAAGACAAACGTTGAATGATCATAACTCGAAATCGCCTAGACATATTTTCATAAAATTTAAAGGTATTTTCATTAAATGTTATCCACAATACAACATCATTCCCAAAAAACTGATTTTTGGTTGTTGCTTTCAAAGTCCTATGCGCGCAAATTTCATCATATTTTCCCATCGTGCGTCGGTGTGAACTACTTACCAATTCTGTAAACTTTTTGAAAATAAATTAAAAATGAAGTTTTATGTTAAATATTATTTAAATAAATATAGAAAGGAAAACAAAAATAAATTTTTGGGTTTCCAAAAGAAAAAAAAATGCAAAATAAGTGGCTTGATTGGACAAAATAGTTTAAAAAAAATTGTTTTTTAGAACAAAAATATAAATTAGCACTTTTTTTCGAGCACTTTTCCACTAAATCAAGTCCTACGTCATGAATGGCACGTTCAATATTGACTTTTAAAGAGAGTCTGCTTTACTTCGAAAGACCAATGACTTCAAATAATCCCACAAGAAATAGTCTAATTGTGTTAAATCACAACTTCTTGGAGGCCATCCAATATCACAATTTCTTGAAATAAATGAATCTCCAAACTTTTCTCGCAACAATTCAATTGTTTCATTTGCTGTGTGGCACGCAGCCACAATCAGTCAATGGCACAAAGATAGCTCTTAACGAGAGCTAAAATATTGCTGATCGGTGTCAACGTCGTATTTTTGTCACTCAAAATTACCATAACGGAACTTTTGAGTGGCACGTTACTTATGAACGTTAACGTTTGACACCGTGGGTCAGCCAGTTAATCTTTTTATTTTCTTACAATATTCTACTAGGGAATTTGTAAGAATAATAATGACTGACTGTTTGGGAAAACTTGACTGGTTTTGCTACGTCTGTGGCAAGCATAACCTTATGGAACATAGGGATTCATTTTTTACGATCAAAGTGGAGGATATATATTAAATTTATTTTGAACTGGAAGTTTTTCCAGATGAGCCATGGGTGCCAAAACATATATGCCGAAATTGCTATATCGGTTTGATGCTGTGGTCTAAAGGTAATACAAGTTTTGATTTATATTTGATTATACATATATAATCATATTATACATACATTAGACGTACATATATATTTATATTTTGATTTTCAGTTTTCAACTGAAACTGATGAGCATGGCGAACGGATCCATCAGATATGTCTTCCTACTGAAAAACGCTATAAAGGCAAGAGCATTTTGTACCTTATAACAGATTTATGTTGGACATTGTTTGATAATGGCGTCGAATTGCCAAGAGTGAAAAGAAAAGTGAATTAAAAATAAATGAACTTATGTATTTAATAAGTATTTCTCCTTGTATATGCGTTATTAATAGATTTTTTGGTTATAGTCCTGAAGTATAATTTAATATTAAATAAATATTATTTAATTGTAAAATAAAATCATTATTTTGTTTTGCATCTCTCACATCAACCCCGAAAAATCCAATTTTTAAAAACCTTTTCTGTACTAACACTATATACTCGTAATATCTAAATAAACCCTTAACAGGCAATCTTGAATTTGCCCGTTTTTTTGTGTTTGTGTTAAGTTTTTGGCTTTGGTGTGTTCTGACATATATAGTAAAATTTTATGGCCATCATTTTTGTAGAACATTTCAAACCGGCCCCACCCATTTTTAGGGGAGTTTTTTACGATTTTTTAAAATGTAGGCAAAAATCACCGTTATGGGGGGAAGCTAGAGGGTTAATATATTCCACAAAAATATAGGCCTTAACATTTGCTACAAAGTTGTTGAAGATACCCTACAGATGAACAGAACACATATTTTTATGTACCGATATTCTGCACGAACTAGCAAAGGGGGGAAAACTTTAACCCCCCCTAAAATAAAATTCCGATGTGATCTTTCAAAACGCCGATATACGTATATATTTTTTTGGTCTCCTCTACCATAATCCATTGACAGAACCCTGTTATTTTTTTTGTGTTGTACTGTGTTATTATTTCTAATATCAAAATAAAGAACTTTAAAAAAAAATTCATCGAAATATATAAATTTTTAAGAATTTTATGCCGTATTTGCGTTTCTATCTACATACATGCAAAATATTTTTTTTAATTATACCCGCGAACAAAATCGGTAAACTTTTGTCTGAGATATTGGCTGAGATCCAAGGCAATGTCGGCGAAAAAATGAAAAATTCCAATTTAAAATCCACATATCTCGGAAACTATTCAAGATATCCTCAACCTATAAAATGTTTATTGTAGGTCTGGTCTAGGAGTATCCACAGAAAACTAAAACCGGACACTCCATTCAAAAGTTAGAAGCCGATGAAAATTTTGTATACTCGAGGTGGTCAAATTTAGGGCCCTGTAGCTCCGCCCCTGTATGAGATAGGGGGCCCAAGTTCCGAACATAAACTCTCTAACACCTCTTGTATAGACACCTAAAATTTCATCGCCATACGATAAGTGGTTTTGAAATGGCAGAATTATGTCCATTTGTTTTCCATTTTAGCCCACTGTGCGGCTGCAGCTGTGGGAGGGTAGTCCTTGTGACGTAGACGTGCAATAAGACGGGATTTTTCGAAATTCGTACTATTTATCCGTACAATGGGGCAAAAAGGGATAAATATGGTACCACCGCCAAATCTAAACGGAATGAGGTAGATTCGTGACAGTTGGTTTGAGGGTAGCCCTTATGAGGTAGACTCAGAAATTCACAGGATTTTTCGAAATTCGATCATTTACGTACACAGTGGGGTAAAAAGGAATAAATGTGGTACAATCCAAATGGCAAGATCTAGAATCGTGATATTTGATGTGAGAGTAGATCTTGGGGCGTAAACTAGATCAAAAAGTGATTTTTTGAAAATTTTAGGGGTACGGTGGGACAGAAATATATAGGCCCTTATTCATAAAAATGTAATGAAGGTTTGAAGAACGCTTTAACACTGCTAAAGCGTTCCTCAAACCTTTAACTTTTTATGAATAAGGCCCATAAATATGGTATCACCGCCAAATTTAACGCCTAGATTTAGAGTGGTGAAAATTGAAGCGAGGGATGCCTTTAGGACAACGGATCGTGGTGGTCATTGTATTTCGTTTTCGTACTTTTCGGGCACTATGGGGAAAAAAGTATAAAATATGGTACTGTGGTTTAAAAATGTTAAACATGGTCCCATGCGTCTAGGGTAGCTTTTGTAACATAAACTAGAGATTGGAAGTTATTTGTAGAAATTCTATCTTTGAGAGGCACAATGGTGTATGTAAAACGCGTTACTTATGGTGCATTAGGGAAAAATTAAGCAATCTGGCAAAATTAGAACTTAAACTTGGGATATAAAGAGTGGCCATGCTTTTCGGAGCACAGGGGGCCAAAAACATTAAGTAACACTGTGTGTAATTTTTTAAGTCATGAACATATAGCCATATATTCGCACACTACTACGTGATAAAAGACAAAAAAAGACACGTGTCTCCCTTTTTTGCCCAAAGTCATGCACTTTTTGTATGGGCCCCCAAAGATTTGGGGCATCTGTGTCATTTTTGCAAACAAGTGATCATTTTCTCAGGCTCATATCTTGCAAGCCGTTCGGAATTCTGATTTACTCTTTGAGGCAAAGTTGTAGCTCTTGTCATAAAGAACAAAAATATAAATTAAAAAAAAACTTCATCTTCAAGGTCAAAATCGTATTTTTCCCCTGTTCAGGTCCATAGGTAGCAAACCGTTCAAAATTTAAGGAAACAATCTACTACAAAAATGTACCTAAGATCTCAATAAACAACTGTATAGAACATACGATCTTCCTAGGAATGAGTCTTAATACCGTTTATGTAGCCTCAAAAGTAAAAATTTCCCCAAAATTTTTTAATTTCATTTATTTATACCCTCACTTTAGTGTGACGACAAAAGTGTAACACATCGAAGGAGTGACCTAAGACCCCAGCTCACATAGACCAGAATAGGTCCCTAGTGGTACCACGGGCAAAAATGCCCTTCATCGAAACCAACCTGTTTGATATACAAATGTATCGATAGCACGAATATTGGTACTGGAAAGATCAGTCAGGCTGCCTAGAAAGGCCGACCCCAGTAGGTCCAGTCGTCGTTTACTCAAAGCGGGACAGTCGCATAGCAAGTGCTCAATGCTCTCCACTTCTTCCTCATCTCCACAGCTTCTGCAGAAGTCATTGGAGTTTATACCCAATCTTCTGGCGTGTTCGCCGATCAGGCAGTGTCACGTCAGAACTGATACTAACGTAGACAATTTTTTCCTTTCTAGTGCGAGGAGATATTTTGACCTTCTCAGGTCATACCTTGGCCGGATTTGTCTAGCTACCCTACAGGTGCCGATTTGTGTCCATCTTTCGTTGGACTGCCTGATTGCCTAAGCCAAAGCTTGCACGTGGATAGTGGCGCACCAATATATGCAAATTCTTCGAGAATTTGTTAAGTCGTCCCTTTACTAGCAAGTTCATCGGCTTTGCAGTTCCCCGGGATATCCCTATGCCCAGGCACCCATATGAGGTGTATATTAAACTGCTCAGCCATCTCGTTAAGATATCTGCGGCAGTCGAGGGCTATTTGTGAATTTAGGGATGTGGCCTCCAGAGAATTGATGGCAGCCTGGCTGTCCGAGTAAATGACAACGCCAGTGTTGGTTACTATGTTCCGACTCAGCCATTTGGCGACTTCCCATATTGCTATTATTTCGGCTTGATAGACACTGCAGGTATCTGGTAGTCTGTGAGCTATATCCAAATTAAGTTCTTCACAGTGTACTGCGAAGCCAACCTTTCCATCAAGCTTCGAACCATCCGTATAGAAGTGGAGATGGTTTCTATGTCCGGGTATTCTGCCATCCCATTCATCCAAGAGCAAGAGCGTATTTGCGCCTTCCTAAGCTCCTTCTTATAGATCTTGAGTTGCGCTTTATATGCATCCCAATCATTAAAGGCTCCAGTAGATTTCGCCTTGTTGAATAGCTTGTTGCAGGTCTTTTTCCTTGCCGTTAGCTCAGAAGTCCACCATTCAGGTTTAGTTTTATCCTTGTACCTTGTTTATGGACAGGCTTATTCAAGGGAACTATTGAATGATGTGGTGATATGCTCGACCAGATTATCCTGACCGGCTGTGTCATTCGGTTCAAAAAGAAGTTTAGAGTTGAGGACCTTTTTAAAATTTTTCTCATACAGGTGCCACTTCCTCACATTTATGTGGACATCAGGTTTAGGTGCGTTTTCGGCGAGTTTGAACTCTATATAATGGTGATCTGAGAATGAGTGTTCGTCCAGTACATTCCACCCAATAATTTTGTCTGACACCCGGTCAGTAGCAAACGTTACGTCTAGAAATTCTTGTCTGTCTTTAATTGTCAAGGTCGGTTTATTGCCAATGTTACAAATAGTTAGGTTGGTTGTTAGAATAAAGTCAAGAAGCGAATCACCCCTATTGTTTATATCCGTACTACCCCAGATAGTATGATGAGCGTTCGTGTCTGCGCCAATAATCAGCTCGAGCTCGTCAGACGTTGCAGCTTCATAAGGAAAGTATCTGGAGACCACCCAGTAAATGCGATTACCAATCTTCAGACTAGCAGCTGTTTGGTCTTTACCACTTAAATTAGTCAGGACAAAAATACTTAGATCTTTTCTGGCCAAAATGCAGGTTCTTGAAGTGCCTTCACAGTTGGCCACAAGCAGTTTAGATTTTGGTGTCTTGATACCGCACACCCGTCCTCCTACTACATAGGGCTCCTGGATCAGGACGATGTCTACTGCACCTGTGGACAGGCGCAGCAATAGAGGCTGCTTTAGCGTGATGGAGGTTAATCTGTAGAATTCTTACCATCATTGGTATTCGACAGATTGACATCCACCCCGGTGTTATCGAACTCTTCGTCCGTTTCATCGGGATGCGTCAAAGGGTCCGGAGACTTCCCTCAGCCCCTCAGTATCCGAAGTAGTGTTTTCATCCTCAGAGAATGACGTTACAGATTTTCTGTAAGAGTTAGAGTCACCAGAAATAATAGTCGTGTGGACCTCCGCACTTCCAGGAAGCCTTGTATCAACCACGGTCGACGACTAGCCTCCGCAGTGGGAGCTATATCCTGCTTGTATATCTTCAAGACTATAGTCTCGAAACCATATTGCAGGGTTGCACTTGCAATTTGTATATGGGAGGTGGAGTCAGCGTTAAGGATCAAATTTACCTGTCGCTTTTTACCATCCACCTCACCCACCTTTCTAATTCTCCAATTATGGATCGGCAGACCAGGATTGAAATCTTTTATCATCTCTAATATGTCAGCCGGGTTGGAGGGCTCTTCTGTAACCCAGGTGATGGCTCTAGGGTGACTAGGGATGTTGTTTTTTTCGACAACATCCAACTGGGCACCCGGCCACACCTCACCCGCTCGACTCAGAGCAGCCTTATACAGATCTTCTGATCTGGCATCACCGAAATATAAGAGCTTTACTCTCCCCTGATGCCATCCTGCATCGTTGCAGACTGGTGGTTTGCCCGGCATTTCTCTTCGGACATCGAGGTAATGAGTCATAATGGCGGATTGCACATGGCTTCATTTGTCCTTGAGGATGGATCCATCCTCACTACTTCTGTCTATAACAGCCATCACTAGACTCTCCTTCGCCACTTCGTTGAAGGGTTTGGTGAGTGTCCTGTTGATGGTGACATTAGGGCCTCTTGCCTTTTTCGGAGGCAGGGGTTCATCAGGTGATCTGATTCTTTTGACTTTATTAGCCGTCAACACAGCTGAATTTGTGGCTCTTTCAGCCGGCTGATTGGTCTTAGAAGCATTTATGACGCCTTTAGACCAGGTAAGTTACTCTTTTTGTTTTTCGGTAAGAGCCGAACCCTCAACAGCCTCCAACTTCGTCAAAACTCTGAGCGCTATGCGGTGCTCATTGTGCTTCCGTTTTGACGGTCGGGCATGACGTTTTCCCCTCACCGTACCAACTGTTGTGAGTACTGGGGGGAAATTTTCACGAGCGCAGCGGGTTAATTCTGAAAGCTGACTAGAAACAAGAAACTGGTAGAGTTCGCGTGTAAAAAGACATTACAGTTTTCAAGGATATAATTAGTAAACAAATTTTTGGTAATGTTTCGGAAAGTCCTAGTATGACGATATGGGTGTGAAATGAAAGGGAACATTCTGGGATATCTAAGTACTATTTTTGTTTTTAGAAAGTGGAACTAAAAAGATGATAAAATGTCCTTGCTAATTTATATCCTTCATTATCCTTTCTGATAAACAAATCCCATTACCAGTTTATACATAGACTCCCTAGAATCAATAATATGTACAACCAAAAGTGGGCTGGTGATTGATTGGTATTTTTATCCTCTCACCTTAGAGAGGAAGGTACATATCATTTGCTAGGAGCCAAAAGTGTAACACATCGAAGGAGTGACCTAAAACCCTAAGCATGTTCGGCGGAAATCCGTTTTGGGTCATTTTAAGACATTTGAGCAATGTCCGTCCGTCTGTCTGCTGGCTGGTGCGCACGATAACTATCGAAAGGAGTAACCGATTGACTTCAAATTTGGTATGTGGTAATATTTTTCTCTTTCTCCGGCTAAGTTCGAAGATGGCCCATATTGGTTCACTCTTTCTAATACCTCCCCCACAAAGGGTTAACTTTTAGTGAAATATCGATTCTTTAATAACTTCTATACTACTTAATCGAATCTTCTGAAATTTCACACATAGTATTAGTTTGTTAGTCGCTAACACGTCAATGGGCAAAGTGGCCACTACCTCCCACACAAATTGACCATTTTGCTCCAAAAGTTAACTGCTTATAGCTTTAATATCAGTTCATACAAAATTTCGTAAAGTGTAATGCTTTTATAGTAACTAGAGTCCAGAGAAAAGTGACCATTATTGGCAAGCCTTTTTTGGTACCTCCCACAGCTTTTAACTTTAATACCAGTTCATACTGTAAAGTTATTAAATGCAATTTAAATTGATAATAATTTAATTAAAACAAAAAAATAAAAAAATTTTCGAATATTTGTTTGGGACTCACGGTGAGGTGATTCATAAGTCGGTTTACCCGACTGAACATTCTTTCTTGTTTATGCAGTTCCAAGTCAATGGCAATCTATAGCGCGACGTATGCAAAACAGAATCCAAAAAAAAAAAACAGTAAGAAACGATGGAAAGTCGGGCGGGGCAGACTATTTAATACCCTACACCTCCATAACAATGGGCATTGCCATAATATATTGGTATAATTGGTTTCGTTTCAGTTAACAAAGTACTTAGCTCCACCTCCTGATCAAGACTTAAGTATTCCAAGGAGGAGTTGATGATGTTGATCTTAATAAACTAGATCTGAAACGATACTCTGATCTTAATAAACTAGATCTGAAACGATACAAAATCCTCATTTCTGCCAAATAATATAAAGATCGAACGTAGAATACAGTTTCAAAAGCGCCTAAATGTCTAAATATCGAGCCCTAACAGCCAAAAAAACTTAAGCAACAAAAAGTAAATTTTTCAGTAGAAGGTTTTTTTTAGTTTTCTCTGTACTCAGTGAAGGTATCATGAACTTTTCAAGATAAGCTTGTTTTGGAGTAATAGATTAGTATTAATCGTTAGTCTTTTTTTAACAAAAAAAGTACGATTTTTGTTACTTACGTTTTTTTCGCTGTCATTGTAGCATGCTGAAGTGATGTATTTGTGTCATTTAAGTTAAACACAATTGCATAAAAAATATGCACTAGCATCTTTTTTATACCCTCCACCATAGGATGGGGGGTATTCATTTTGTCACTCCGTTTCTAACACCACTAAATATTGATCCCATAAAGTCGTACAATTCTAAGACTAGTTATCCATGTTTGTCCGTCTGTCCGTCTGTTGTAATCACGCTACAATCTATACGAGTAATACTTAAGCTAGGTGACTGCAATTTGGTACATATACTTCATATATCTGCAGGTACGTTGGGATTGAAAATGGGTAATATCGGTCCAATTTTGGATATAGGCCCTATATATGGCATCTCCCCGATTTTACTTTTTAACGTCATAGAGACCACAAATGTCAACTCATCGGGCTGAAAGTTGGTAACTGGGGTTTATTTATACCCGGTATCCTTCACACTAGCAACGGTAGTCATAGGTCCATGTTTTGATATAGCCCCCATACAAAGGTCCCTCTAGATTTCACTTCTTAACGCCACAAAAACCGACGAATTCAATGAATTGGGCTGAAATTTTTTATAATGAGTTTATTAGTACCCGTAACCATTCACGTGCGATCCATAGTGAATGGTATATAAGATTCGGCTTGGCCGAACTTAACGCTTAACTTAATTGTTTAAATTTATTTTGGAAATGTGGACGACTCAAAACAAAGGAAATACATTAACGTTAAATATAATAAAAACCAGTAAGGAAAGGCTAATGTTAGGCGTGGTCGACTATATGATACCCTATACCATTTTCATAACAGAATAAGTAAAAAACGAATCAAATTCACAACATTGAGAGATATATTTTACATATGTATGTGGTCGATATTTAAACTACACTCTGCCAAATTTCATAAATATGAAATAAACCTTCTACAGCACTTTGATACCAACTTGAAACGAAAACATATATGGGGACTATATAAATCTCAATAGATTTTTATCAAACTAAGATATCGTTATTTCTGTGTCAAGAAACTCCTATCTGCCAAATTTTATAATGAGCAGATGTAAAATAAAGCTTCTCTGGTACGATGACACCAAATCGGAAGGAAAGTATATACGGGGGCTATATATAAATCTGAACCGATTTCTTTCAAATTTTAAGGTGTTCATTCCTGAACCAATGAACTCCTTTATGCCAAATTTGGTAATGATCCGATGTAAAATTTGATTTATATAGCGTCTAGATGCCAAATCGGAGGTAAAAATATATGGGGCCTATAAAGAGCACTCTGCTAAATTTCATCACGATCGGACCACAAATACGACCAGAACTTTGATTACAACGATACATCTACAGACGAATAGACGGAAATGGTTAATTCGACTCAGAAGGTGATTCCAAGTCGATCGGTATAATACACTATGGATCTCTTCTCCTTTTGGGTGTTACAAACACCACCACTGGACTACATTGGGGTGTAGGTTATAAAAATCATATTTAGGAAAAAGCAGCCAAAAATGATTTGCATTTGTTTCTTATTGGACATATCACATGTGTATTGCAAATCTGGCCAAACTCGACGAAATTTCCATAATCAACAAAAGTATAATAAATATTATCAAACAATCAACGCAAAAATGCTAACTTTTTTAACGCCGTTCAAATAAACTTCAGAATGAAAATTTAACTTAAGCGAGTCCAAATGTACTGTCAGAAGAGGCAAACACTGGTAGTGAACGGATGGAGACAAGTGAGACACTGCCAAAAACTGATGTGGAAGTAGTCAATAACACCACCAGTTCACCAATAGTACCGCCACTTTTGCAGGAAGTTCCCAGCAAAGGTGGTGATCAACATAAAAAGAGCCACAAAACGATTCAAAACAATGAGGGAGCGACAAAAAATAACCTCCTCCCAAAATTGTCAACTGGAAGATGGTGTAATAGGTAGTGAACGAAAGGAGGAGAATGACCCACTACCAAATAATGAGGGGGTGCCACTAGATAGGATAGACTCCCAAAAGAAACTTTTACTGGAAGGACAATGATTGAGGTCATCCAGATAAACCTCCACCGGAGCGAGACAGCATCCAACGCTGTGATGGACATCATAAATAAAGGCAGGGTTCATATTGCTTTGATCCAGGAACCATGGACAACTAGCAACAAGGTCACTGGATTAAACCATGTGAACTATAACCTTTTCTACGCTAACACAGGTACTCGTCAAAGGACTTGTATTTTGTGCCATAAACACTTATGTTTTCTTTTCTCTCCAGAGTTGTCAACATCGGACGCAACGGTGCTGAGGCAAGGTTATGAAAATATTTACCTGGCGTCAATATATCTGCCATTCGATGCGCCAACATTGCCACTTACGTCGGAATTGCAACGTCTGTTGAGGGAATCCAAACACACAAGTAATGAGTTATTAGCTGGGTGTGACGCCAACTCCCATCATATCGCTTGGGGTAGTACTAACACCAATAAAAGGGGACATGCTTTTATAGAATTTTTGAATACAAATGACCTCATAACTCTTAACATAGGAAACACTGCAACCTTTGTTAACAAAATTAGGGAAGAAGTATTAGATATGAACTGTTTATTTTGAAAGTGGCGTAAGCGCCATTTTGTCTTTGAACCAAGAGTAGTATCGTTAAAAGGATATGTGAATAATAGATATATATTACTTACTTACAGTTCATCTCAAGGCTTCAATGTTTCTATATCGGGTTAATACCCGCTTTTTCTAATGTTGAATTGTGTAAAACAGAATGGCGTTAACGCCACTTTCGAAATAAACAGTTCATATAACGATATGTTCAGAAAATCTTATTGATGGGATTCATGAGTGGAGGGTTTCGGATGAACACTCCTATTCAGACCACCGTTATATAAGGTTCAAAATTGCACGGCCACCGCCAAACCAAATAAGTTTCCGTAATAAGGCTAAGACCGACTGGACTAATTTCGGAAATCTACTTAGAAATCGATTGGGGCAGCCTACACGCGATTATCTATGTGCAGAAGATTACCGAGGCTCTTGTAAAATCATTCGAAGATAGTTGCCCACTTCGAGAAAGGAAATCTGCCTTTGAGAAACCGTGGATGACGGGACAAATTCGCTCGATTGGCAAAGATATCCGCAGACTTTACTACAGAGCTCGACGTTAAAAACAATCAGTATATTCGGACGACTACCACATAAGACTCAAAGAATACAATAAAATCATTAGATCGGCGAAACGTAACTCCTGGAGGCTTTTCTGTGAACAGGTAGACAGCGTTAACAGCATGTCTAAAATGAAAAAGTTCCTCTCAAAAACACATGTCCAAACCGAAACACTGGTGGATGACACGGGTAAAAGGATGGAAACTATAGAGGATACCGCAAGGCTCTTGATGAAAACTCATTTTCCGACTGGTAATGCTGGACGAACAGAGGAACAGTTACAGAATGAAAATGTATTGCATCAAGTACCTATTACGGATGTAACAGATGGTATGGTTAAGGAAGCGATAAAAAGTTTCTCTCCCTTTAAGGCTGCGGGACCGGATGGAATATTTCCAGCACTTCTGCAGAATGAGGTGGATCTGGTATCAACTCATCTGGCTGGAGTGTTCACTGCATGCCTAACCCATTCTTATACCCCAAAAAACTGGCAGGAATCAAGGGTGGTCTTCATACCAAAGCCTGGTAAGGCGAGTTATACGACCCCAAAGGCTTATCGACCCATTAGCCTAACTTCTTTTCTGTTAAAGACAATGGAGCGAATAATTGATAACATGGTCAAAAGTAAAATAGCGGATGACAGACTAAAATTCAAACAACACGCCTATGTATGTCAAAGGATGGTCAGTTGAAACAGCTCTGCATGAGGTAGTGCACCACATAGAAGAGTCCTTCAGTAAAGAAATGTATACACTTGCTGTTGCATACACTCAGAAAAATGAGCATTGTAAATCTTAATAAAATCCATACTCCAATTTAGTTCAAGATTTTTACTCAAATTTAGTTAATTTGTCCTCAAAAAGAGAATTTTTTATTCAGAAAGATTAAATTTTATTAATTTAAAGTTCATTTAAAAAAGTCAATTACTTGGAATTATGAAGTAATTTTACTTAAATAAATTTGTTTGGTTTAAGTTAGAAAATCTTAAGTGTTAGTATATTTATAAACCTACTGAGGAAATGTTTTCTCAATCAAAAGAAAATAATGTTAAAATATGTATTTTTTAGAATTTGGGAAAAATTTACTAAAATTATTTTAATTTCCAAAATTCCAATAAAAGATTGTTTCAACACGTACTACATTTTAGTAAAAATTAACAGAAATAATGGAAAATAAATAATGGAATGTAGGAAAAATTTTATTAGAATTGAGTGCGATAAGAAAATGCCACCATTCAGTGTATAATATTTTTTTACAAAAGTTTAGTTAAATATTCCATTTGTTGATGAAAAACCTACTATAAATATATACTTTTTGCTTGTTCCATTATATACTCATTCCTAAGATTTAGTTCAAAAAGAATTTATGTATAGTTCAAATATGGTGTAACAAAACTTTCGAAATGAAATTTGCTTCAATTTGAAAATTATTTTGTGTGACAGCAATTTGTTTTTTCATTTGAAAAAAAAAAATTTAAGCAACGGGCGTAATACTGCCAAGAAATATCAAAAAATAGGAAGCATGGACGAGCAATCAGTGTCGGATTATGATCT
Source organism: Eudasyphora cyanicolor (assembly GCA_963930755.1). Classification (NCBI taxonomy): domain Eukaryota; kingdom Metazoa; phylum Arthropoda; class Insecta; order Diptera; family Muscidae; genus Eudasyphora; species Eudasyphora cyanicolor. The sequence continues at coordinate 138,257,986 of OZ005735.1, forward strand.
GGAACTATACAACTACCTTAAATCCCCACGTGGAGAGATGTTTTACGCGCTTTTTAAAGGTATGTATAAATGAAATTTGTAATTTTATTGGTGGTATGTATGTATGTGTATCTGTGTTCGAATACTTATTTATCAAATATTAGGGCGGAACGAAATTTTTTTATCAAAATTTGTTTTCCTTTGATATCAATCGATGACCCACGTTCTGGCGCAAGTGGGATTGGGAATTCTCATTCCCAAAAGAGGGTTTTGAGGGAATTCCCCTTCAAAAGAATTTGTTAATCAGACATTATAGGATCTTTGGAAACCAATTAAATTGTTCGACTATTGAAATATTTATAAACATACAAAAGTACACATGTTAAAAAATAATGGGAATTCCTATTCCGAACATTTTCATAATAGGGGTGAATGTTACAGCTATATGCGAAATTTATTTTAAAATGATAATATAATAATAAAAATGTTGGGAACACGAGTAGGAATTCCCATTATTTTTTAAAATGTGTACTTTTGTATGTTAATAAATATTTCAATAGTCGAACATTTTAGTTGGTTTCCAGATTACCTATAATGGCTGATTAATCGCATTATCTCTCATTATACTTCTTGAGCTTTATATTAGTTTTCACTCTTTGTATTTTATATGACAAATATTAAAAATATTTTAAATTCACAATACCTGTAAAATTGTATTTCTTTGCAAAAACAAAGTTCACTGAGCCATCTTGAGATATTGCCGTAGAAAGCTGAAAATGTGCGCCGATACGTTTAAGACTATGGGTCATCAATTGCTAATACAGGAAAACAAATTAAATAAAAAAAGGAAATATAACTTTTTTCGCTCCGCCCTATTGTGCATACGATATGTCATAAAATTTTTGTACACACAAAAATATATACATGTAAAATTTTTCAAAAAATATCGTTTGAAGTACGGATATACATACATATGTATGTAAATGTAAAATACATTTCCAGAACACGACATCAACGAAGAAAGTCTGAAATTGATGACTAAAGAACATTTGGATAAAATTGTTTCCGGGAACTTATTTGGACCAAGAATAATATTCGAATTAATTTGCAAAAGTGGCAAAAGGAAAAGGTAAGTAATTCTTCGTTTTTTGGTTTACAATAATACATAATAATTATGCCTAAAGGTAGTAATTGATGATAATTTAGCCCCGCAGTTTTTGTGCGAAAATGCGCTGGACATTGACATCGACGTTCCGGTACAAAATTTGAAAAATTCGCAACAAGTGCCCCGCATAGACTTCTTGCAGAATGATGTGAGTTTTATTTTAAGGTACAGGGTTGCCCATATTCGACGGACCCATGTTTTTTTAAAAAAAAATCAAAGAAAAAAATAAAAATTTGGCGGTTGGCAATCTTAATCATTTAATTTGTTCCAAGTAGATTTGTTTACATCAATTTTTGAATATGATATCTCTCAAATGGCCGCCTCTGGCGTTGATGGCGTATTGTGCCCTTTTTGCAGCATTTTCCATCGTTTTCGCCAACATTTCGGCCGGAATAGCGGCTATTTCTTCACGAATGTTGTCCTTGAGCTCTTCTACGGTCCTTGGCTTGTTAACGTAAACCTTTGACTTCAAATATCCCCACAAGAAGAAGTCAGGCGGCGTCAAATCGGGCGAACGCGGTGGCCAGTCCAAATCACCACTTTTCGACATCAAACGGCCCGGAAACAAATTCTTCAGAAAATCGATTGTTATGCGACTTGTGTGCGGTGGAGCGCCGTCTTGTTGAAACCAGAACTGCCTCATACGCTTTCGACGAATAATTGGCATCACAAAATTGGTCATCATGTCGTGATAACGCTCCTGGTTGATGGTAACAGCATGGCCATTTTCGTTCTGGAAGAAAAACGGCCCAATGACCGTTTTCGCACTAACGCCGCACCAAACTGTGACTTTTTCGTCATGAAGAGGCAATTCTTGAATCTCCTGAGGATTTTCAGTGGCGTAAATACGGCAATTTTGCTTATTTACGGTCCCATTCAATGTGAAATGGGCTTCATCGGACATGATAATTTTGTTCCAAAATTGCTCGTCATCATCGGCCATTTCGATGACTCGTTGGGCCCATTCCAATCGACGAGGCTTGTCCGCAGGCAACAATCTTTGCGTCAATTGAATTTTGTACGGGAACAAATGCAAATCAACGCGAATAATCCGTTGTAAAGTGGACCGAGCCATGCCCAACTGCTGAGAACGGCGTTTTTGGGATGTTCTTGGGGACCTCTCAACACTGGCTCGTACGGCAGCGATATTCTCGGCCGATCGCCTTGGTCGACTTTTATTTGGCCTCTTCGGATTAGAAAGAGCCTCACCAGTCGAAAATTTTTCGTATAAACGCTTAATGGTGTTCTTAGAAGGCGCACTTCTCACATTTTTTAATATTTTAAAAGCACATTGAGTTTTCACAATTGACTTCTTCTGTTGAATGTAAATTTCAACTATTTCAGAGCGCTCGCGTGGCGTGTATTGTTCCATGGTAAAAATCTGCTTGGACTGACGCTTCAAACGCGGTATGCCATTAAGCAATCTGACATCTCTGTCAAAAGTTATGGCGTTGCCAGATGGGTCCGTCGAATATGGGCAACCCTGTATATTAATTTTATATGTATTTTATGTACGTTGAATCAGTTCTCCTTTATCCGAGAAGTATTTTTTTTGTTCCTACACAGAAAAAAATAGAAATTGAAGAAATTGTTTTTATTTATATTATGACTAGCTGAGCCCGGTGCGCTTCGCTGCCATGTCAAAATTAGCGCCGTAAAAACTGTATTTTATATCCGATCAGTACCAAATTCGGCAGAAAGAGGTTTGTTATTACATGAAGGAATACTGCCAAATTTGGAGAAAATAACACAGAGTACTGCTTTTGGTGGAGGTTTATAGACGACGTCAAAAATCTATTTTGTTATAAAATGAAAAATGATTATTTTGAACTTTTGGAAGAATTTTCACAATTTATATAAAAATTAATAGGAATATGCAATACACCGTTGTCCTATATGTTACAAAATCATTAATACTTGCGCTTTTTGTAGTATTTCTGTTTATTTCTAAAATGGTACAGTCTGCTGTAAGCACGGTAATTTACATTGGGCCATTGTGTTAGCGGCGGGGAGGCGGGGGCGGTTCAAAGCAACAATGCGCTCCGTAGACCTCCTCTATTTTTCACAATGAGCTAAAAGTTATACATATAAATGATGAATATACGGTAGCAATTGATTGACCATTGCGAAATAAGACCTTGCGTCTCAGTATATTACATCATAGGTCTATACCTAGAGTACAGCTTTCTGATTTCTGTAACATATTGGAGAACTGTGTAACCATAGTCCATATTAGTCATTTTCTCTGAAACGGAGGACGATTTTTATTTGATCCCAATATACATATGTATACAAAATTAATATTTTATTATTTTAACAACTATTAAATATTTTTTAATTATTGTTTTGTACTCCTTTAAGGAATATTTTTAGGTATTGTATTTTATTAGAATTATGTACGAACAGAAACACTCATTATGTAAATGTGGTATTCCATATGTTACAAAATCGATTATACTCGCGCTTTGCGTAGTATATCTGCTTATTTCTGAGATGGTTCAGTCTGCTGTAAGCACGGTAATTTACATTGGGCCATTGTGTTAGCGGCGGGGAGGCGGGGGCGGTTCAAAGCAACAATGCGCTCCGTAGACCTCCTCTATTTTTCAGAATGAGCTAAAAGTTATACATATAAATGGTGAATACACGATAGCAATTGATTGACCATCACGAGATAAGGCTTTATGTTTCAGTATACAACGCCGTAAGGGTTTCCCCACAGTACAGTTTATTGATTTCTGTAACATATTGATATATTTCATAATTTCAGTCCATAATTATTATGTTTTGGATTTTCATTGACTCTGCTGAAGACAGTACTCTTTTTTATACCTTCTACCATAGGATGATGAGGGTATATTAATTTTGTCCGTCATTAACAATATACTATAAAAATATACTATATAAAATATACTGGATATAATCAAAATCGCATAAAATGTACTTAAGCCTTTTCACTAAACCTTTTTTCTACATCTTTTTATACCCTACACCACACTGTGGTACAGGGTATTATAAGTTTGTTTCACGGCAGATGTTTGTAACACCTGAAAATAACACAGCTAGACCCACCTTAAAGTATACCGATCGACTCAGAATCACTAGCTGAGTCGATTTAACGTTGTCCGTCCGTCCGTCCGTCCGTCCATGTAAAGTTGTTCGTCGACTACAGGTCGCAATTTCACTCCGATCGTTCTGAAATTTTGCAATTTAGAGTATTTCGCGGCTGTTAAGATCGCTATTGAATTTGGTTGAAATCGGTTCAGATTTAGATATAGCTCCCATATATATCTTTCGTCCGATTTGGCCCTTTAGTCCTATAGAATCTGTATTTTACATCCGATCGTTTTGAAATTTAGAATGGTAGAGTTTCTTGATCCATGAACCAACATTGCCGAATTTGAAGAAAATCGGTTAAGATTTAGCTATAGCTCCCATATATATGTTTCATCCGATTTTGCTCTTTAGTCCTGTAGAAGCTGTATTTTACATCCAATCATTTTGAAATTTAGAATGGTAGAGTGTCTTGATCCATGAACCAACACTACCGAATTTTAAGAAAATCGGTTAAGATTTAGCTATAGCTCGCATATATATGTTTCGTCCGATTTGGCCATTTAGTCCTATAAAAGCTGTATTTTACATCCAATCGTTTTGAAATTTAGAATGGTAGAGTTTCTTGATCCATGAACCAACATTGCCGAATTTGAAGAAAATCGGTAAAGATTTAGCTATAGCTCCCATATATATGTTTCGTCCGATTTTGCTCTTTAGTCCTGAAGAAGCTGTATTTTACATCCAATCATTTTGAAATTTAGAATGGTAGAGTTTCTTGATCCATGAACCAACACTACCGAATTTGAAGAAAATCGGTTAAGATTTAGCTATAGCTACCATATATATGTTTCGTCCGATTTGGCCCTTTAGTTCTATAGAAGCTGTATTTTACATCCAATCGTTTTGAAATTTAGAATGGTAGAGTTTATTGATCCATGAACCAACAATACCGAATTTGAAGAAAATCGGTTAAGATTTAGCTATAGCTCCCATATACATGTTTCGTCCGATTTGGCCCTTTAGTCCTGTAGAAGCTGTATTTGAAATCCAATCATTTTGAAATTTAGAATGGTAGAGTTTCTTGATCCATGAACCAACGCTGCCGAATTTGAAGAAAATCGGTTGAGATTTAGCTATAGCTCCCATATATATGTTTCATCCGATTTGGCTCTTTAGATCCAATCGTTTTTATACCCTACACCACACTGTGGTACAGAGTATTATTTAAGTATAAAATGTCCCAAAAGTAAATTTATGTAAACAATTTATACATGAATTACAAAATTTATATATCAGAGTTATTCAATATTACGAGAGTGGTGTAGGGTATTATATAGTCGGCACCGCCCGACTTTAGCCTTTCCTTACTGGTTTATATATTCAATTTTTAATAGCGAATAATTATGAGAAGATAAAGATGATAACTAATATGGAATTTATGTACCATTTTATAATACTTAACGTTTTCTTTACACAGAGTTATGCCCCGAACTTTAAGCAACAAACGCTGTGGATATATGTGCCAACTTCTCAATAACCAGATACAATTTTTAAGCTTATCTATATCTTTTAAGAACAAAAGTTTTTCAATTAATTTATAACATTATGTATAATTTAGTACTTATAAGACAAACAAGAAATTGTGGAAAAATAAGTTGTGTATAATTAGAATGTAGTTAGTAAAATTTTTGTCGTGCTTAATAAAAATATGAATGCATTTTGTAACTACAACTATAAACTTTCTATTTTTTACTGGATACAAATAAAATATTTTGCTGTTGGAAATTAAAAAGGGTTTTTTTCTGAGTAAGAAATAACTAGTATTTAGTTCATTTGTACAAACGAACAAATAAATACAATAATTTTGTTCTTAGGGATAGTAAATATTTCAACAATGTGTGTAAAAATTTACTTTCGTTTAGTTAATTATTACATTGTCTAAGGAAGTACCTTTAAAAATATACACTATATAGGCTTAAAAAATTTGATTTTTTTACTCCATATTAATAAACTATTTCTTAAATGTGGCTAAATAATTTTACCACAGTTTAGTATATGTTGAACTAGATCTCAGTTCATGTTATATCCTTAATGATATGATTGATATGAACTTCACATTAATAAAAATGTCTTTAGGGAAATACGAAGTTCATTTTTCCTCAAATTTAGTTCATTTTAACTTAAGTTTGGGTTCACTTTTTTTTGAGTGTAGACATTGAGGGCGCTTTTAATAATGTACAGACCGATACAATGTCAAAATTTAAGGTATTTGTATGTATTGGCATCAAAGTTATAAGCCTTTCACTTTTTGTGCAAAATGGACCATTTGCGTGGCAGGTAACGCCCATTTTTTGTGTGACCATATGTAGAGCAAATGTCGTTTGAGTTATTTTTGTTTTGTCTTTTTCTTCGTAACGGTACATTTTTCAGCTGCGAAATTTTTACCGGTGATGCGAATTATGCTTCCTAATCGATTTTCATCAAAAAACGAAAATCGATAATTTTGTCGGTTAAGTTTTTTTTGGCGGTTAGGGCTCGATATGAACAGATTATTTCTGCAAAATGTTGCAATTTCGAAAGTAAAGTACAACTTCTATAGCATTTTGATACCAAATCGCTGAAACATACACTGATAGAAAAAGCTTCGTCATTCGTCAAAAGTCAGCTAACGTACAGATAATCCTATTGATGAATTTGTTCGTCGCCCTGACGAATCTCTGTTTAATCTTTGTAAACTATAGTTTCGAGGGTTATCGTTCGCTCCAGTCAGGCTTACGGATGGACGGACATAAGTAAAATGACTTAATGTGTTCTAGAACGGATTTCCTCCGCATAAACTTAGGGTCTTAGGCCACTCCTTTGATGCTTTACCCTTTTGCTATATGTTATATATACACTTATTGATATTTGTATTATAAATCAAATAAATCTCCATATTTATCCCCTTACCTTAGAGAGGAGGGTATACATATATAATTTTTTTATTTATGAGCACGATTCATCGTAGGGATGATATGTAATCACCCTGTGGGTTTTTTTTTATTCCACTAAATAGTTCTTGTTCTAGCATACTTAAACAGAGATTCGTCATGGCGACGAACAAATTCATAGATAGGATTATCTGTACGTTAGCTGACTTTTGACGAATGACGAAGCTTTTTCTATCAGTGTACGTATTGGGGCTATATGTAAATCTGAACCGATTATCCCCGAATTTGGCAGTGTTAATTCGTGTAATAAGAAAACTCTCTTTGCCGAATTTCGTACTGATCGGATATAAAATACGATTTCTACAGCGCTAACATGTCATATCGGGTGTAACATATATGTATATGGAGACTATATCTAAATCAGAACCGATTTTCCACGAATTTGGCAATGTCCATTAGTGTAATAAGAAACCTCTTTATGCCGAATTTCGTTCTGATCGGATTTGAAATGCAGTTTCTACATGTCAAATCGAGGGTAAAATATATATGGGGGCTATATCTAAATCTGAACCGATTTTCACCAATTTTAATAGGATTCGTCCTTAGGCCAAATAAGATATACGTGCTAAATTTTATCTCGATCAGACAATAATTGTGACCTGTACTTTCATTACAAGAATACATCTACAGACAGACTTGCGGACAGACAGACAGAGTGTGATTCTAAGATAAATAAACAATGGGTCTATCTGTTCACCTTTTAGGTGTTACAAACAAATGCCCAAGGCCATAATACCTTGTACCACATTGTGGTGTACGGTATACAAATCTATGGATAAATGTCGAAATTATAACACTTCTGGTAGAAGCTATTTTGTGTGGGAAGTGCCGAAGGGGCGGGGCAATAACACTAATTTCCACTGGACTGTAGAAACTACAAAAGCATTACTCTGAGCAAAATTTAAGGTATTTGCATGTATTGGCATCAAAGTTATAAGCCTTTCACTTTTTGTGCAAAATGGACCATTTGCGTGGGAGGTATCAAAAGGGGCATGGCAATAACGCCCATTTTTTGTGTGACTATAGATACTATTAAAGAATAACACTGCACAACATTTCAAATATTTGTATGCTCTGGAGTCTTAGTTATAAACAGTTAACTTTTTGTGTAAAGTTGTCTCCGTGTATACGAGGTACTAAAAGGGGCGTGGCAACATCTCCCAATTTTCTCAAAGTGAGAGCTACTAATAAACTTATACTATGTGTGGAATTGCGGAAGATTCTAATAAGTGGTGTGGTAGTAATAAAAAATCTTTATTTCACTAAATTTTTACCCTAAGTGGGGGAAGTCCATCTTCGATCTAAGCCTGATATAGAAAAAAATTAACATACACCAACGTTGAATACAGTCAGTTACACCTTACACTAAATTTTTACCCTAAGTGGGGGAAGTCCATCTTCGATCTAAGCCTGATATAGAAAAAAATTAACATACACCAAAGTTGAATACAGTCAGTTACACCTTTCGAGAGTTGTCGTGCGCACCAGTCAGACGGACGGACGGCCGGACGGCCGGACATTACTCAAATGACTTAAATTGGCCCAAAACGGATTTCCGCCAAATTTATTTGAGGTCTAAGGTCACTACTTCGATGTGTTACACTTTTGCGAGGGTATTAAAAATGATTTTTTGAAATTGTCTTACTTCTACCAGATGTGTTATATTTTCGACATTTATCCATAGATTTTTATAGCCTACACCACAAGGTGGTACTAGGTATTATGACCTTGTGCATTTGTTTCTTACACCTAAAAGGTGAACAGATAGACCCATTGTTTATTATACCGATTGTCTTAGAATCACTTTTTGTCTGTCTGTCCTCCTGTCTGTCTATAAATGTATTCTTGTAATGAAAGTACAGGTCGCAATTATTGTCTGATCGATATAAAATTTATATCTTAGTTGACCTAAGGACGAATCCTATTAAATTGGTGAAAATCGGTTCAGATTTAGATACAGCCCCCATATATATTCGTATATTACCCCCGTTTTGACATGTAGGGGCTGTAGAAACGGCATTTTAAATCCGATCACAACGAAATTCGGCATAAAGAGGTTTCTTATTACAGTAATGGACTCTGCCAAATTTGGGGAAAGCCAGTTCAGTTTCATATATGGCCCCACATATATGTTACACCCGTTTTGACATGTAAGCGCTGTAGAGACTGTATTTTATAACCGATCAGTACAAAAATCGGCATAAAGAGTTTTTATACCCTACACCACACTGTGGTACAGGGTATTATAAGTTTGTTCTACGGCAGATGTTTGTAACACCTGAAAATAACACAGCTAGACCCACCTTAAAGTATACCGATCGACTCAGAATCACTAGCTGAGTCGATTTAAGCATGTCTGTCCGTCCGTCCGTCCGTCCGTCTGTCCATGTAAAGTTGTTCGTCGACTACAGGTCGCAATTTCACTCCGATCGAAATTTTGCAGTTTAGAGTATTTCGCTGCTGTTAAGATCGCTATTGAATTTGGTTGAAATCGGTTAAGATTTAGCTATAGCTCCCATATATATGTTTCGTCCGATTTGGCCTTTAGTTCTGTAGAAGCTGTATTTTACATCCAATCGTTTTGAAATTTAGATTGGTAGAGTTTCTTGATCCACGAACCAACACTACCGAATTTGAAGAAAATCGGTTAAGTTTTAGCTATAGCTCCCATATATATGTTTCGTCCGATTTGGCCTTTAGTTCTGTAGAAGCTGTATTTTACATCCAATAGTTTTGAAATTTAGAATGGTAGAGTTTCTGGATCCATGAACCAACATTGCCGAATTTGAAATCGGTAAAGATTTAGCTATAGCTCCCATATATACACGCTGAAAAAAAATCGATTCTGTAGTATATTGTTCCAAACATATTCTGCTGGAAAGATACATATGTTTAGGGTACACTCCAAATATATAATATTTGACACTCACAAATATAATTTGTTTGTGAGGACGTTGTTCTAAACAAAATTATGTTTTCATCCCAATATTTTTTTATTTGAAAATAATGTTTCCAAAACAATGATTAATTTGTACTTAAGTATTTTGGCAATGTATTGATGCCTTAATTAAAAGGAAAGTCTTCAGTTTTTTTTGAAATTTAAAGTTTAATTTTTTAAAAATTGTATATGTTTGAAAAATAATATTAAAATTTAAATCGTATAATCTTGGGTAACGACAAATTGACAATTGGGCTATTTATAAATTAAAAATAAGTGCTGTAAAACAAAAGAAAATGTTGCTTACGACATTTTTACCTATAAAGTATAACACAAAATCTAGGAAAAACAAAATTAAAAATTGCCGAAGTCAACAATGTTTTAAAATTATTTTGAATATAATGTATTTGGATAAATTCTTAAACAATATCTTTGTTTGTTTGTAAACACATATTTTATTTGTGACAGTAAGTTCGCAAATATATATTGTTGTAATATATTAATATATGCGTTCCAAACAAAATTTCTTGATTTTCAAATAAAATCTATTTGTTCAAAAATATATAATACTTAAAAATTTTGGTTCCAAGTATATTTTCTTTGAATTCAAACATATCAAAAATGGCGATTTTCCTCCGTGTATGTTTCATCCGATTTGGCTCTTTAGATCCAATCGTTTTTATACCCTACACCACACTGTGGTACAGGGTATTATTTAAGTATAAAATGTCCAAAAGTAAATTTATGTAAACAATTTATACACGAATTACAAAATTTATATATCAGAGTTATATAGCCTTTCCTTACTGGTTTATATTTAAAATTATTAAAAATCGATTGCGTTTTATTTCTTTAATTTTCGTTACCACACGAACCCCCCTTTTTGCACCCCAACACCAACACATGTCTTTGATTTGTATACCCTACATCACACTGTGGTACAGGGTATTATGACTTTGTGCATTTGTTAGTAATGCCTAAAAGGAGAAGAGATAGACCCATTGGTTATTATACCGATCGACATAGATTCACTTTTTGAGTCGATTTAGCCATGTCCGTCTGTCTGTCCATGTATTCTTGTAATCAAAGTGCAGATCGTATTTATGGTCCGATTGTGATGAAATTTAGCACAGTGCTCTTTTTGGCCCAAGGACGATCCCCATTGAAAAAGGTCAAAATCGGTCAAGATTTAGATATAGCTCCCATATATATGTTACCACCGATACGACATGTAAGCGCTGTAGAACCCGTATTTTATACGAGTATTAGATCAGTACGAGACTTGCAGAGAGAGTTCTCTTATTACATGAAAACTGCCAAATTCGGGCTATTTATGTAAGTAAAGGAAGTTTTAGGACAGCTCAGATTATATTTGTGATCAATTTAGCAAGATGAATTTGCTGCTAACAAAAATAACCTTTTTTGGAAGACTATACGCTCTTCCTAAGCGAGTAAGAAAGGCTAAGGTTGGGCGATGCCAGGTATATGATACCCTAAACCTCCTTGTAAGAGCAGAGTAAGCTCAGATATAGCTGATATAAATATAAAATGATTACCTTATACAAAGATCTAAATATGAACCGAATTTCTTCAAATTGATAATGGGTTCATGGATATATAAACTCTACCCTGCTAAATTTCAAAATGATTGAATGTGAAATACAGTTTCCAAATTTCTGTATTAATATATATGGGAGCAATATCTACATCTCCATGGTGAAAAATTATTTAGTTACAAATCTACCACAAAACAAATTTATAACCCCATGAATCATAGTGTGTTGTAGGGTATAATAACTGAATAACACACTGGTTGCCTGAAGCGAACAAAATGTATAGGATACATAATGTATATGTACATAAGGATACATAATTTTATCATTTGGCATATTAGTGTCGACAAATAAATAATTTATAATTATTGTATTTTTTAACCAGTAAGGAAATGCTATATAATACCCTACAGCTCCCTAACAATGCGATAAGGGTCATTGCCATAATAATTTGGAATAATTTGTAAATGGGTAGGAACCTATTATCTAATTCTGAAACGATAATCGCTAAATTAAGCAATATTTGTTCCTGAATTAAGAAACATCTTTCTGGAAAATTTGAATGATCGGAAGTAAAATACACTTTCTATAGCGGTTTGATACCAAATCAAGAGGAACATATATATGGAGCTTTAATATAAATCTGAACCGATTTTCCCTGCATACTTATTCATGTAATAACAAACCTCTTTCTGCCGAATTTCATTCTGATCGGATATACAATACAGTTTTTACAGCGCTTACATATCAAATCGGGGGTAACATATATATGGGAGCTATATCCAAATCTTAACCGATTTTCTCCGAATTTGGCAGTATTCCTTCATATAATAAGAAACCTCTTTCTGCCGAATTTCGCACTGATCGCATATAAAATACAGTTTCTACAGCGCTTATATGTCAAATCGGGGGTAACATATATATGGGGGCTATATCTAAAGTTGAACCGATTTTCTCCGAATTTGGCAGTATTCCTTCATGTAATAAGAAACCTTATTCTGACGAATTTCATTCTGATCGGATATACAATACAGTTTTTACAGCGCTTATATATCAAATCGGGGGTAACATAACAGGTTTTCCAACAAGAGGTGTTATTTTGAATCACCCGGTATTTCGGTAGCTGTCACTTTTGAACAAGGAACGATACACGACCATCGAACGATAAAAAACGATCGAACAAAAAAACGATACGAACGATACAAAATCATTTTGACTGATGAAGCCCATTTCCACCTCGGTGGCTACGTCAACAAGCAAAATTGTCGCATCTGGGGCTCGGAAAACCCAAGAGCTATTGTTGAGAAGCCTCTCCATCCTCAACGTGTGACTGTTTGGTGCTGTTTATGGTCCGGCGGGGTCATTGGACCTTACTTTTTCGAAAATGAGGTTGGATCAACAGTCACGGTGAATGGATTGCGCTATCGAGAGATGATTAATGATTTTTTATGGTCGGAGTTTGATGGTATTGATCTGGACAACGTTTACTTTAATAAGACGGCGATACGTGCCACCCAAGCAACGAAACCATTGCTCTGTTACGGGAAAAGTTTCCGGACCGTGTTATCTCTCGAAGAGGTGATCACAATAGCCACCGAGATCTTGTGATTTAACACCTTGCGACTTCTTCCTGTGGGGCCACGTGAAAGTTAAGGTCTATGTCAACAGCCCAGCGTCGATTCAAGACCTCAAAGATAGAATTCGTGAGCCTATCGAGGACATAGGGCAGCCACTTTGCGATTTGGTTATGGAAAATTTCATGAAAAGGATATGGTCCTGTAAGCGTGGTAGTGGTGGCCATTTGGCTTATGTTGTTTTTCATTATTAACGGCATAAATTTCGCTTTATTATGAATTAAACGTCCGATTATTATCTCAAAAAATGACATTTTTTTGGATACCAAAATAACACCTCTTGTTGGAAAACCCTTTATATATGGGGGCTAAATCTGAACCGTTTTTAACCAAACTCAAAAGGGATTGCCCTTAGGCCAAAAAAATGATATGTCTAAAGTTTGATTACCAAAATACATGCACAGACAGACAGACAGACGGACATAGCTAAATCAACTCAGAAAGTGATTCTAAGTCGATCGGTATAATAAACGATGGGTCTATTTCTTCACCTTTTGGGTGTTACAAACAAATGCACAAAGTTATAATACCCTGATGTAGGGTATAATTACATCGACATCTTGTATGCTGAGATAATATTTGCTTCTGGAAAATACATGACATATTTTTCAGAGACTTCACCAAATTTTCAATTTAATTGATTTGGCAACAAAAAAGCGCATTACAACAACATAAAAGACATTACTCTTAAGGAAAATCCCACTTTAAAATAATAAAGCCCCACGAAGAAAACCACTTAAATTTGTTTGGTAAACTTTATCAAGGAATCTTTGCAAAAATCCATCTCAGCTAAATAACTTTTCGACTTAAATCCCCGAATAGCCTCCTAGGGAAACTCAGAAACTCAACGAAAAGAAGCAAGAAGGACATAAGTTACACACTTGTTCTTGTCATTGCGCTGCGGGTCTTATTTAACATCTGCTTAGACATTTTTACGGAATTTAACTATTCATACATGTTATTGCGTACACAGAAAAAAAAAGACCAATTAAATGCTTTGTTCAAGATTTAAAACCAATTTCAAATACCTTTTAATTGATTCAGTTAAATGTTTGTTTGAATCTGCAATTTTGTATACATTTCATACATTCGGTTGCAGATTAAAGCAAACATTTAATTGAATCTGCCATTTTGTATACATTTCATACATTTAGTTGACTCAATTAAAAGTTTATTGAAATTGGTTTTACAATTTGAACAAAGCATTTAATTGTCATTTATTTTTTCTGTGTAGATACGAAATTGTTGATACTGCAAGCATTGAGAACTAGACTAACCTAAGCAAATGTATTAAATGTTGGTTTTTACTAAGGCAATTTAAATGCACCATATAAAATTAATACTATGAAAAGCGTTTGAAGTACATGCAATATACATAGTTAGTTTTTTTCGGAATAATACAGATTGCAGAATCACTTGTGGATATTGGCATGTTGTCCCTTTTATGTTATGACCATCTCCAAAATTTCGAACTACATGGAAAATTATAATATGATTTTGTCTATAGTAGTTTATGCTACTATTAACCTCAAGGCATATCGCATAAGAGTACTTAGTGCATAGATATTTGTATACTTCATATAATCACATATAATCTGTTTGTTGGTTAACAAGTTTTCTAAAAGTTCTAAAAGAATCATTAATTAGTTAAGGCGAAAAGCGAAAGCAAAAGCGTATAGCACACATTTGCCACACATAGTCGAACGTGATTTAATGTTGCGATACAAGAAACCTATATACAAAGATATCAAAGGTTGAGTGTCTAAGGAAAGCCACAGGGAATCTCTTCAAATTCTCATTTTGCAAAATATTTATTTGCTTAGCTTAGCTTCGCACGGAAATGTAGATGTGAATGACTGTGGTGCGGTTTAAACCGCATTTCAAAGTTTCTGCTCTTAACTAACCAAAAAAAGTTTCGACAACCATTTAAAAAAAACAACGACATAAAAATAAATTTGTTCAAATGACATTCATGTTACATTCATTCGAATTCGAATTTAACAAAGTTTTTATAAGCCACATAAATTAATCTTCGAAACTTAAAAAACATGACAATAACAAGTAACGGATATTTAAAAATTGCCCAGGGGACTAAATGCGGTATTTTATAGGTTATATGAATATGATTACACTATACAATAGGTCGTTATAGTCGAAATAAATAAAGTAAGTGTAAAGTCTGATAGTGCCAACCATATAACACCCTAAATCACTCTGTTAGAGCAGAATATGGAAGAGAAACATCTTCTTGTTTCTCGAACGTACTCCCAGTCCGTTTTCTTCCGTCCACCTCCCAGTCCCCTGGGTAATATTTGGGACCCCGCGTGCACTGCTAAACTTCAAATTAACTTTTTCTGCTATATCAAAACGGGCTGACCGCTGACAATGTGTGTAGAATCATTGTTATGGAAATCAATTCGGGTTAACCCATTTTGTACCATCGACCAAATACTAAGTTTAAAAAAAAAAAATTAAATCTAGCGATCTGCAGTTTTATAACAGGCCTTGTGAAGAGAAAATCGGGCCAAAATTATATCCGATTTATTAAAAAATGCAATAACAAGTAAGAAAGTTTCAGTCGGGTAAGCCGACTAAGGTAATACGAGTATATAACATTACGCTAATTAATCTGTCAATTTGTGTGGGAGGTACCAGAAGGGGTTTAACAAATACACATATTTTTCGGTAAACTGTAGATTCTTTAAATACATTGCACTGTGCAGAACTAGAAGAGTTTATGTGCACTGGTATATAAACGTTACGAGCTATTCAATTTTGGTATGATTTGGTCATTTTGTGTGGAAGGTACAAAAAGGGACGTGGTGATAACGCCCACTTTTCACAGGACTGTAGGCACTATAACAGCATTACACTGTACAAAATTTCAAGTATTTGTAGGCACTGCCATTAACTTTTGGTGTAAAACGGTCCATTTGTGTGGGAGGTTCTGAAAGGGTCTGTACAATAATGTCCATGTTTTAACCGGACTATAGGCGCTACAAAAACATTATACTGTAAAAAATGAAAAGTATTTTTATGCACTTATATTGAAGTTATAAGCAGTTAAATTTTGATGCAAAATGGTCCATTTGTGTGAGAGGTACCAAAAGGGGCGTGGCAACTTCGCCCATTTTTCTCGAGGTGATAGAGACTAATAAATGTTTGTAATAAGTAGTATAGAAGTTATTAGAGAATCAATATTTCACTAAATGTTAACCCTTTGTGTGGGAGGTACCAGAAGGAGAGGACCAATATGGCCCATCTTTGAACTTCCGGAGATAGAAAAAAATATTTACGTATACCAACTTTAAAGTCAGTTAGTTACTCATTTCGAGGGTTATCGTGCGCACCAGCCAGTAGACAGACGGACGGACATTGCTCAAATGACTCAAAATGGCTCAAAACGGATTTCCGTCGAACATACTTGTGGTCTTAGATCACTCCTTCGATGTGTTACACTTTTTGTCCGTAGCAAATGATTTATACCCCCGTCACACTAAAGTGAGGGCATAAAAATTGCTCTAAAATAGGGTCGGAATTTTTAATATGAACCTATAAATTTAATGTTTGCCTAAAATGTTTAAAAAAAGTTGCTAAATGGTAAAATAGGACCTCGCCATAATTTACTTTTTTTAATTTTTTTCCAAATTTTATAACGATTTAAAATTTACAAAATTTTGAATAAATCCATTTTTGGGTTTTACGAAATAGTTAATTGCTCGTGAACTGTTAAACCGATTTTTCGTCATCAGAAAGAGAACACTATGAACCATTTAAAAAAATGATTTAGATTTTTTCAATTTTGTTTATCTATTTCGTAGCATAGAATTGGATTCAGTTCACTATATATTTAATGTAAATAGTTCAGGTACAAATCTACCTTTTCTACTTATACTTTTAGAATGATATTGGGATTGAAATAGTCTTAAATATTTTTGATTTTAACGAATAAAAAATTTTTTTACAAAATCCTTCAAAGTTTGTTTAAAAACATTAATTAACCAGTAAGGAAAGGCAGAAAGTCGGGCGAGGCCGACTATATAATACCATACACCTCCCTAACAATGCGATAAGGGTCATTGCGATAATAATTTGGAATAATTGGTATGGGTTAGAACATATACATATATGTGGATATATTTAATTCTGAACCGAGAATCCCTAATTTGGCAATATTCGTTCCTAAATTGAGAAACATCTTTCTGGAGAATTTTGTTATTATCCTTCCGATAAAGTACAACTTCTATAGCGCTTTGTAACCAAATCAGGAGGAACATGTACAGGGTGGCTGATATGTAATGCAACAAAGTAAAGCGCTATATTTTTTTTAATTTTTTTTACATTTTATTGTTCAAAAGCAAAAAATGTCGGAAATAACATAAAATTTTAGAAACAGTTTAGATTTGTTCGAATTGGCCACCTTTGGCACGAATTATGGCCTTCAAACGGCCGACAAAGCCATCACACGCTGCACGAAAGTGGCTCTGCGGTATTTTGGCCCATTCCCGGCGAAGCGCCGTCTTCAGATGATCGATACTTTGGTATTTTTTAGTGCGAACCTTACTCTCTAAAATGCCACAGGCGCAAAAGTCCAACGGATTGAGATCCGGAGATCTTGGTGGCCATTGTGCGGTAGAAATGAAGCGAGGAACCTCCTTTTTAAGCCATTCTTGGTTGACGCGTGCTGAGTGCGATGGTGCTGAGTCCTGTTGGAATGTCCATGGTCTGCGGCCGAAATGTTTGTCTGCCCAGGGCTTCAATACTGTCTTTAGGACATTTCCCGATAATATTCGGCATTTATTTTGACCCCATGGCCGATGAATACGAGCGGGTAGCGACAATAGGCCGTTTCGGCGGCCCACACCATTACCATCGGCGGCGCTTGAGTTCTGGTGGCCAATCGAAGGTGTAAATTTTCAGCTGACCTCTTTGACAAGTAAACCCGATCATTTTGTTTGTTCACAAACTGCTCAATTTGGAATGGCTTCTCATCGGAGAAAACCAAATTCGGTAACTGGCCACTTTCGAGCAAGCGAAGCAACTCCTTGGCTCTTTCCAGTCTAACTTTTTTGTGCATCGGTGAGCTCTTGCACTTTTTGGAACTTCAATGGCTTCAGTCCAAGCTAATTTAATATGGGAGCGCCCCAGTAGGCTAGTTGGTAGCGTACTCGCCTATGAGTTTGGGGGTCGTGGGTTCGATTCCCACCAGAGGCTCTGGTCTGTCGCTGCAAAATTCAGCCATATGGTCTTTGTAACCCGGCCTTTCCCTGGACCTTAAAATTAGAATATAAATTTACTTTGTATTGTAATTCATATAAATAAATAAATAATTTAATATGTGTTGTATCCGTTCTCGCGATATGTTCAGCTCACGAGCAATTTTTCTATCACTGCGGCGTGGATTTCGATCAAATCTGGCCTTCACTTTTCGGATCATTTCTGTTGTTACCGTTTTTTTTCGTCCACTTTTTGGACGCGATGCAGCACTGCCAGTAAATCTGAACCGATTTTCTCCGATTTTGGCTGTATTCCTGCATGTAATAAGAAACCTCTTTCTGACGAATTTCGTACTGATCGGATATAAAATACAGTCTCTACAGCGCTTAGATGTCAAATCGGGGGTAACATATATATGGGAGCTATATCTAAATCTGAACCGATTTTCTCCAAATATGGCAGTGTTCCTTCATGTAATAAGAAACCTCTTTCTGTCGAATTTCGTACTGATCGGATATAAAATGCAGTCTCTACAGCGCTTATATTTTAAATCGGGGCTAACATATATATGGGGGCTATATCTAAATCTGAACCGATTTCCTCGAATTTGGCAGTATTCCTTCATGTAATAGGAAACCTCTTTCTGCCGAATTACGCTGTGATCGGATATAAAATACAGTTTCTACAGCGCTTACATGTCAAATCGGGGGTAACATATATATGGGGGGCTATATCTAAATCTGAACCGATTTCCCTCAAATTTTGTATTGTCTCTAAGTGTATTTCGAGACTATACCTCAGGGGGGCATTTTATCGCCTCTTCTATGGGTTACGACGATACACAGTCTGCTAAAAGCCCTCACCAATGAAGGACTTAAACCAGTCTGTTATGCAGACGACGTTGTAATACTTCTAAGAGGCTTTCATCCAAATCTATTATGCAGAAGAGCTGAAGAGGCACTTATCATAGCATATAACTGGGCACAATCAAGGGGATTGAATGTTAACCCAGACAATACAGAAATATGTCTATTTACAAGGAAAACGAAGATCCCACGTTTTACCCCGCCTCGATTCCTGAATAATACAATTGCTATAACTAAAAAGGTAGGGAGTAATCTTGGATCAGAAACTGTACTGGAAAGATTATCTTGAAGAAAGAGTTGCAAAGGCACACAGATGTTGGTCGTTGTGCAGAAGAGCTATAGGTTTAAAATGAGGACTACGTCCAAATATGACTCACTGGCTTTACATGAGCGTGATTAGACCAATAATAATCACCTACGCCTGTGTAGTGTGGTGGACATCAATGGATAAGAAGTGCAACGTAATACCTTTGCAAAAAATTCAACGTATGTGCTGTCTAGGCATAAGCGGGGCATTTAGAACTGCACCAACAAAAGCGTTGGAGACTATACTGCACATCCAACCAATAGACATCCGTATAAAGTATGAGGCAGCCCTCACAGCAAGACGTCTACAAGTGATGGGTGAATGGATAAATCGAGACCACAAGTCGTACCATCAGAAGATTTTAGAATATCTAGTTGGTCACATTCAAACGCCAGAAATCTCGGACCGCATTCCTGAAGTGCGGCTTACAGCTACCTGTGATACGTTTGTTCCAGACA
The DNA here is from genome assembly GCA_963930755.1 of Eudasyphora cyanicolor. Taxonomy (NCBI): domain Eukaryota; kingdom Metazoa; phylum Arthropoda; class Insecta; order Diptera; family Muscidae; genus Eudasyphora; species Eudasyphora cyanicolor. Next base: position 138,278,147 of record OZ005735.1, read on the forward strand.
GACGCTCCTGGGAAAATGGAACTTTGGCCCATGTGCCAGTGGGAACCAGCTGCTACACGGATGGGTCCAAGCGAGGAGGAAGGACGGGTCTGGGACTTTTATTGATGAACCAGAAGTCGAACTTCACTTCCGCCTCCCTGACCATAACACGGTATTTCAAGCAGAAGTTCGAGCAATCACGGAGTGTGTGAACTGGCTCAGTAACACGACAAAGCCTAAATATGCCAACATCTTCACAGATAGCCAAATGGCGCAATAACATCGGAAAGGGTCAAATCCAGAACTGTGTTGGACTATAAAAGAACGATAAATGATTACTCAGCGTATTTGCTGGGTACCAGGACACAACGGAGAGATTGGAAATGAACGGGCAAACAGGTTCAACAGGCTTCAAAGGGCAGAGAACTTCGAGTAATAAACTTGGAAAATTGGAAACCTTTCGAAGCCACGAAAAATGAGTTGAAGCACTGGGCAGTGATGGCTCACAAAACTGTGTGGAATAGGGCAACCGTAGGAGCAACTGCAAAGATACTGTGGGGTGACCCAAATGAAAAGAAAACAATAAGTCTTCTGAAACTAAACAAGATCGATATTAGTAAGATGATGAGTGTTCGAACGGGACACTCAAGCTTACAAGCACATCTTCATCGCATAGGACTAGCAGGAAACGACGAATGCAGGGCATGCAGAGAAAACATCGAAACGATGGAACATTTTCTGTGTCACTGCCCGGCTTTCACGCATGCAAGATCCCAACATTTCGGGTCCGACATATTACCTGACTTGACTCATCTCAGAGAATATGACTGGAAGATACTGAGAAAATTCGTGTCTGGTACCGATTTTCTGTAACTCGTGAGGTATAAAAAGATCATAAATAAGGAGCGCACAACAGGCCGAACCACTGGCTTAAGTGTATGTTCATGGACATGAGACGTTTAAACGTCTCCTCTCTTCAACCTAACCTAACCTTGGCTTCAGGAATAAGCCAGCTATGTCAATGAGCCAGAAATGCGCTTCATCACTGAACAAAATATCACGATAAAACACCGGATAGATACAGTGTATTTTCGTAATACAGCTGAACAATTTGGAAACCCTGCTGTGGTGTGAGTCTTTCCATGATGATATGCCAAACAATACTGAACAAAAATGACAAAGCAGTTTGATAAGTACAATATCACTCTACTGTACAATATCCTCCATCATTGTTTGCTAACCAATGCACGGGGAAATATTTCGGGGACACTTGAATTAATAAGTTGCAGGCCAAATATGTTGTTCTTATCTAAAAAACTTAAGAAGATGTGAGCACATTTTTTAAAAATTATGCAAAAACAGTTTCAGAACATCAAGAAAGTTTCTGATCGATGCACCCTTTACGTTTTATTGTGCTGCGCTGTTATTTGGTATATTACGGAGGCCATAGACATGCGACAAGTATGTATGTTTGATTAGTTTGTGCTAACAACGCAACACAAATGAAAAATGTATGTGTTTACACAAATCGCACATACAGGGTGGCTGATGAATATTGCTACATTTTTTCAGTGTATGGAATTCAGTTTTCTTTTATTCATGTTAAAGCTCATTAAATTTAATTAAATATAGCTTAATTGGTTTTAAAAATAATGGAATTTAAATGTCCCCCCTGCTCGTTGATGCATGTGCGGCATCTTACCTAAAAGTTGTTCATTACTGCTTGGAGAGTTGAGACGGGAATAGCCGCAATTGTTTCTCGAATGGATTGCTTTAGTTCATTCAAATTTGTTGGTTTTGCTTTGTAGACTTCCTGTTTGCAATAACCCCACAAGAAAAAGTCAGGTGCAGTAAGGTCAGGCGACCTGGGGGGCCAACGGAATGTGGAGTTTCTGGATATCAGCTTATTGGGAAATTTTCGCCGCAATTCTGTCATAACAGGCCGGGCTATGTGAGGAGTTGCGCCATCTTGCTGAAACCACACAGAGTTGAAAGAAATTCTCATTCGGCGTAATTCTGGATAGAAAAACTCTCTCAACATGCTCAAGTAACGGCCTCCAGTAACTGTAACGGTGTGACCGTTTTCTTCGAAGGGGCCGACAATGCAGCGTGATGAAACTGCACACCACATGGATGCAATTCCGTCTCATGGAGTATCTGTGGGTTGGAAGCACTCCATATTCGACAATTTTGTTTGTTTATGTTGCCGTTTAAATCGAAATGGGCCTCGTCAGACATGAAAATACAGTTCAACATGTTTCCGTCCTCTTCCACCATTTGAAGCATCTTCTGGCAAAATTCCAAGTGAATCGGGAAGTCTGCTGAGTTCACTTTGTTGGCCATTTGAATTTTATGACTCCAAATCTTTGTCCATAATTGACTGCAATGACTGTCTGCTTATACCCATTTGAGCAGATAAGGTTCTTGTCGAATCTCTTGGATTGTTTTGTATGGCATCAGCTACAGCAGCGATTGTTTCCTCCGTTCGAACTGAAGGGTTTCGATGGTAAGGTCTTCTGTTGACTGTCCCATGCTCGGAAAAATTGTTAACAAGTCTCTTTGTGGTCCATCTGCTCGGAGGATTGCCGCCAAACGTGCCCCTATACTCTCTTTGAACCGAAACTACGGACTTCAGTGCGTAATAGCGGCGGACAATCCAAATTCTTGTTTCAGTGTCCCAGTTATCCATTTTTGTTAAATCTAAAAATCAATCTGCAAAATAAAAAAAAGAATTAACCAGATTCATTAAATAGAAAAAAGTTATTAATTTTTTTTTTGGTAGCAGCTTTCATCAGCCACCCTGTACTTGTCGCATATCTATGGCCTCCTTTATGGAAACAAAACGCATATCGTTGTTCGTATTATGTCAATGGCTCCTCTTTTCCTCTTGGCCACTTTTGACTCCGGGGTCAATTTTTTCCGTTTCCTATATGAACTGTTTGTTTTGAAAGTGGCGTAAATCCATTTGTTTTTAAAATGAGGGTTTTTTATTCAAAATGTTTGTCTTGAAACTGGCATAAACGCCATATTTATACCCAATACAGGGTATTATAACTTTGTGCATTTGTTTGTAACACCCAAAAGGAGAAGAAATAGACCCATCATTTATTATACCGATCGACTTAGAATTACTTTCTGAGTTTAGCTATGTCCAGCGATGCCAACTTGGCGATTTTTCCGCTACTTGTGGTGATTTTTGATCTCCAAATACCTCTGTTTTATAAAAGTAGTGATTTTTCAGAAAAACCACTACCGTAGCGTTTTTAACAATTTTTTGTAGCGCTTTTAGTGATTATACATATACATCGTCGAAGAATGCAAAATGACGGCGACATTAAAAGAATTCACTCCATATGTTCTTATGTGATTTGTGTCCGTAATTCACAACTGAGCGTTATGAATTTCTTTAAGAACAATGATAGTCCTGAATTCAAGCAAGTGCCAAAGTTTGTAGGAGAGAGACTTTGACACTTGCTTGGAAAAAATTGCCTCTTGTGATTCAGAACTTAGGAACCGAATGTCTTTAAATACTGTAAATTCTTTAATACAAATAAAATATGTGTTAAAGATTCAAAATGTTTGCTGCTCGAAGTATAAAATACCCAATAATTTATTTTTAAAAATAAATGTCAATGAAACATTTAGAAATCAAAATTTTATACAGAATCAATTTTATGGCCAGAAGAGATAGAGGAAAATTATACTTTTTTATTTGACCAGGAACAAGTCATTTATTAATACTTTAATCCTGAGAAGGGAAAACAAAAAAGACTGTTACGTTTATGTTATAAATATAAATTCTACAAATGTTGAAAAAATTAATTGAATTCAAAAATATTTTGTTGGTGGTTTTTAAAAATAATTCATGGTTACCACTTTTGTCCGTGTTTGCGTTATTGGGAGATTTTGTTATTTTCTCACAGCGATTTTTGGTGTTTTTATACTTGGTTCGTTTTGGTTTTGTGGTGGTTTCTGCACAGTTGTTCTGTAGTGATTTTTACCTCGGAAGAGTTGGGAACACTGGCTATGTCCGTCTGTCCGTCTGTCTGTGCATGTATTCTTGTAATCAAAGTACAGTCGCAATTATGGACCGATCTCGACGAAACTTCACACATATATTTTTTTGGCCCAAGGACGATCCCTATTGAATTTGGTTAAAATCAGTTCAGATTTAGATATAGCCCCCATATATACGTTACCCCCGATTTGACATGTAAGCGCTGTAAAAATGTTATTTTATATACGATCTGTGCGAAATTCGGCAAAAAGAGGTTTCCTATTATATGAATGAACACTTTTAAATTTGGAAGAAATCGGTTCAGATTTAGATATAGCCCCCATATATACGTTACCCCCGATTTGACATGTAAGCGCTGTAGAAACTGTATTTTATATCCGATCAGTGCGAAATAGAAGTTGTACTTTACTTCTGATCATTACAATTTTCCAGAAAGATGTTTCTCAACTTAGGAACGAATATTGCTTAATTTAGCGATCATCGGTTCAGAATTAGATTATATGTTCTTAGCCATTTACCAATTATTCCAAACTGTTATCGCAATGACCCTTATCGCATTGTTAGGGAGGTGTAGGGTATTATATAGTCGGTCCCGCCCAACTTTCTGCCTTTTCTTACTGTTTTAATATACTATGGGTACTACAAAAATATTACACATGGACCAATTTGCGTCCATTTGTATGGGAGGTACCAAAAGGGGCGTGGTAACTTCGCCCATTTTTTACGGGACTGTCGGTACTATAAAAGCATTACACAATATAAGCCATTAACTTTTTGTGCACAATGGTACATTTATATGAGAGGTACCAAAAGGGGCGGATTTCCGACAAATAACGGTAATGTTCCACGGGACTGTAGGTACTAAAAGCATTATTACACTTCCCAAAATTTCAAGTATTTCAATCGACTGGAATCAAAGTTATAAGCCGTTAATAGGGTGTCCAAAACCAGGACCGGTTATCCGGTTAACCGGTTTTGCAACCCAAACCCGTAACCGGTTTCTTAAAAAATGTCATTTTCGGTTAACCGAGAAAGCCGGGTTTTTCATGTCGGTTAACCGGTTTTTTCATTTATTGTTTAAAACAAAAATTAAAGTATTGATTTATTTTTTCTACTTGTTGTGGATACCATTTATACAAGATGCAACAAATAACAACGCTGAGGTGAATAATTCTGACAGTTATTCTGAATATTCTGAAAGTGAATATGAAGTCACTGATCTTGAAAATGATTTTGGCTTTATTCCTGATATCCATGATGTAATAAATAAAGTCAGGATGTACAGCAAAGCATTCAATAAGTTATCCATGAAGCACAGAAAACTTCACGCATACGTTCAAGAAGGGATAGTCAAATAGCTTCGACTTTTTTGCGATGTTAAATCCCGACAGAACAGCCACATACCTCTGATTCGGTTTGATATATAAGTATTTATATTGATGAGTCAAATAATTTAATTTTGGATTTATGTCACACACAGAATCGAAAAACGAAAGGCAAGCTACATTGTATGATGACTTTGCTTTTTTTGAAAAGTTTAAGAAGAAAACGGAGATGCTGTGTTACTTATACAATGCTTTAATGACAATCGGACTAATATTGAATACATCAACGTTTGTGAGCTTTTTCAACGTCAAGTTACATAAAAAATTAAAAGAAAAATCGTTTAAAAATAATCATTTAAATTGTATTCTATTTTTAAGATATTATTATAAAAAACATTCTAAATGATTTATTATTTTTTTAAGGTAATTTCAGAAATATAATACTTCCTATTTAAAGAAACCCAAAAAATTAAACCTGTAATAAATGGAACAATAATCTATTTTTGTTTACTAATTTTTACTACAAATGATTGTCAGTTGTTTTTGTTTTACAATAAACATTTAATGACATTTTAATCACTTTCGTATATTATTTAAAAACCGGTTAACCGGTTTCGACAAAAAATAATAACCGAAAACCGGGTTTTAAAAAAAGGAATATTTCGGTTAAACCGGAAACCGCTTTTTCGAAATAACCGGTTTTTTTGACACCCTAGCCGTTAACTTTTTGTGCAAAATGGTCCATTTGTATGGGAGGCACCAAAAGTGGCGTGGCAACTTTGCCCATTTTTCTAAAAATGATAGCGATTAATAATCTAATACTAACGGCCAATTCCACAATCTACGGTTATCCTACAGTTAGAGCTAACCTACAGTTAATGCTGTCAAATTGTATGCAATTTTTATTTTTTAACTGTAAGTTAGCTCTTATTACATAGAGATTGTGAAATTGGGGGTAAGTGTGGAATTGTGAAAGATTCTGGTTCAAATCAATATTTCACTAAATTTTGACCCTTCGTGGGGGAGGTAATCGAAGGAGTGAACCAACATAGGCTATATTTGACCTTAGCCTGAGATAGAAAAGAAATATTGACACATACTAAATTTGAAGTCAATTGGTTAATTCTGTCGAAAGCTATCGTGCGCACGAACCAGACAGACAGACGGACAGGCTCACGGACAGTGCTAAAATGACTTAAAAAATGGCCAAAACGATTTCCGACAAATATTCTTGGGGTCTCTTAGGTCACTCCATCGATGTGTTAGACTTTTGGTTGGCATCTGATCTGATATACATATACCTTTGTTCACAATAGGGGGGGGGGGGGTTATTCCAAAAGTGCTATAATTTCTACATTTATCCATAGATTTTCTTCGTTAAAAAGCTAGCTTTCAAAATACGGAACAAACGATTTTTTGGTGATTTTTTTCCTATTTTTATACCCTCACGAGCCAAAAGTGTAACACATCGAAGGAGTGACCTAAGACCCTAAGTATTTTCGGCGGAAATTCGTTTTGGGCCATTTTAAGTCATTTGGGCAATGTCCGTCACTCTGTCTGCTGGCTGGTGCGCACGATAACTATCGAAAGCACTCACCGATTGACTTCAAATTTCGTATGCGGTAATATTTTTATCTATCTCCAGCTAAGTTCGAAGATGGGCCATATTGGTTCATTCCTTCTAGTACCTCCCCCACAAAGGTTTAACTTTTAGTGACATATTGATTCTTTAATACCTTATACTACTTACTCTAATTTTCTGAAATTTCACACGTAGTATTACTTTGTTAGTCGCTAACTCGTCAAGAAAAATGGGCGAAGTGGCCACTCTCTTTTTGGTACCTCCCACACAAATGGACCATTTTGCACCAAAAGTTAACTGCTTACGGCATTAATGTCAGTCCATATAAATACTTGAAATTTTGTACAGTGTAATGTTTTTATAGTACCTAGAGTCCAGAGAAAAATGGACGTTATAGACACGACCTTTTTGGAACCTCCCACACAAATGGACCTTTTAACAGCTTTCAACTTTAATACCAGTACATACAAATACTTGAAATTTCGTACAATGTACTACTACTGGCCGTTATTGACACGCCCCTTTTGGTACCTCCCACAGAAATGGACCATTTTACACCAAATGTAAACAGATTTTAACTTTAATGCCAGTACATACTTTAAAATTATTAAATGCAATTTATATTTATAATAATTGAATTAAAACAAAAAAAAAAAAAATTACGAATATTTTTTGGGACTCAAGGTGAGGGGATTTATAAGTTTGTTTACCCGACTGAACTTTCTTACTTGTTCATGGTTTTTTTCGCGCCAGCAAACGATTTTTTCTAATTGTTTTACCGACAGTTACTAAACTTCTGTTTCCACATGAAAGTGTCATTACCAACATTGTAGTCCTCATAATATCCTTAAATTTAACGTGTATAACGTATAATTAAAAAATATTGAAAGACAATTTGCAAGAAAATTGGAATTTTAAAGAATTTTTTTTTTTAAAATCAAATTTACCTTCAAATTTTTTTTACTATTTTTTTGTGTATAGGTTTATGCGCAGCCCATCGACAAACATTTTGTTGCATAGTGTAACCTGTGTATATACAATTCCATTTTAACCAATGTAGAATTTTTGTTAAATTTTTGTTACCGCTGGTTTTTTTTACAACGAGCTGCATATTAATTAAACTCATTAATAATTTCAAAACTTTAGTTTTAATTATAAATCATGAGTTCTGCATACTACCCACGGTTTGTTTAAATATTCTCGCTAATTGCAGTTACGCCACTTTCAAAGCAAACATTTTTGTATTTTAGTTTCCTAGCAAAATGTAAGTTACCTTTGACTTTTTTGAGAACATTATATGCGGCAAGTCTTATGCCGAATCCAGCCTTAATTGAATTTATGTGAAAATGGAGTTTACGCCACTTTCAAAACAAACAGATCGTATCTATGTGATGACTATTTGTCAAGGCTTCTAAGAACCATGCTTTAGAAGGATTTATTTTTATTTACAAGCAAAACAATTATGGAGTTTTTTAAAACTGATCCCGAACACAGTATACAATTTAAGGATTACAAAATTATCAGAAATGTTTGAAGTGAACCTGATTTAGCCATGTCACGCTACAGTCTACAATAATTGAGCCAGACGACTGAAATTTGGTATAGATACTTCCTATAGCTGCATTGGGACTGAAAATGGGAAATATCAGTCCATTTGTTGATATAGCCCACATATATAGCATCTCCCCGATTTGACTTCTTGTCGTCATATAGACCACAAATTTCAACTGATCGGGCTGAAAGTTGGTAGCTGGGGTTTATTTATACACGGAATAAAAATGAATCGCTGAAATTTTAATCACTCTTTATACCCTACACCACACTGTGGTACAGTTTATTATAACTTTGTGCATTTGTTTGTAACACCCAAAAGGAGAAGAAATAGACCCATCACTTATAATACCGATCGACTTAGAATCACTTTCTGAGTTGATTTAGCTATGTCCGTCTGTCTGTCTGTCTGTGCATGTTTGTTTGTTTATTTATTAGAATTTTCAGTACAACAAGATTTTATCTTATAAATTACAGTACTGAAATTGCATTGTTACAGATTTGACATAAATAGGTTATTTATATATTTTAAGTTGATAGATTTAACAATACAGGGTGGCTCATATGTATTGCAACCAACTTCAGGTTGCTATCATTTCTAAACCGCTAGTCTGATAGCTGACAGATTTATTTCAGTGACAGTTCATTTTATTGTTTACAAGCTTACAAAAGCATTTTGATCTATTGCATTCAGAAAAAAAGTTATTCGTGATGGAATTCAAGCGTGATAGTGTGATTTCTTTATATTTGGGTGGAAAAACACAAGTGGCTATCGTTAGAGCCCTCCAGCATTTAAATGTGGACGAAAAAAAACGGTAACAACACCAGAAATGATCCGAAAAGTGAAGGCCAGATTTGATCGAAATCCACGCCGCAGTGGTAGAAAAATTGCTCGTGAGCTGAACATATCGCGAGAACGGATACAACACATATTAAAAAATGAGCTTGGACTAGAGCCATTGAAGTTCCAAAAAGTGCTCACCGATGCACAAAAAAAAGTTAGACTGGAAAGAGCCAAGGAGTTGCTTCGCTTGCACGAAAGTGGCCAGTTACCGAATTTGGTTTTCTCCGATGAGAAGCCATTCCAAATTGAGCAGTTTGTGAACAAACAAAATGATCGAGTTTACTTGCCAAAGAGGTCAGCTGAAAATGTACACCTTCGATTGGCCACCAGAACTCAAGCGCCGCCGATGGTAATGGTGTGGGCCGCCGTAACGGCCGATGGTCGCTCCCCGCTCGTATTCATCGACCATGGGGTCAAAATAAATGCCGAATATTATCGGGAAAATGTCCTAAAGACAGTATTGAAGCCCTGGGCAGACAAACATTTCGGCCGCAGACAATGGACATTCCAACAGGACTCAGCACCATCGCACTCAGCACGCGTCAACCAAGAATGGCTTAAAAAGGAGGTTCCTCGCTTCATTTCTACCGCACAATGGCCACCAAGATCTCCGGATCTCAATCCGTTGGACTTTTGCGCCTGGGGCATTTTAGAGAGTAAGGTTCGCACTAAAAAATACCAAAAGTATCGATCATCTCAAGATGGCGCTTCGCCGGGAATGGGCCAAAATACCGCAGAGCCACTTTCGTGCAGCGTGTGATGGGTTTGTCGGCCGTTTGAAGGCCATAATTCGTGCCAATGGTGGCCAATTCGAACAAATCTAAACTGTTTCTAAAATGTTATGTTATTTTCGACATTTTTTGCTTTTGAACAATAAAATTTAAAAAAAAATATAGCGCTTTACTTTGTTGCATTACATATCAGCCACCCTGTATATGTATAAAAAATAAATAAGTAAATTTTTAGCAATAACTATATTAGTTTACAATTAAGTTGGTCGTTGTGCAAAGTATTCAAAAACACTTCTCTTAAAACAAATTGCGTTGCGTTTGCATTGTATATCATTAGGAAGTAGATTCCAGAGACGGATAGTTCTAATAAAAAAACTGTTGTTCTGATACGTGTCGCCTGTGGACAATTTGGTTTATGTTATTTCCTCGATTTGATCTGGAGAATATAAGTTTTTCGAACAAGTACCTTGGTTCGGCTGTATATATGAGTTTATGCAAGAAGATTATTGATTTGAATTTTAAGTAGTTCTCTAGTGGCATTTTTAGTATTTAGTATTTTTCTTGCTGTCAGCGTTACATTCCGAAAATATTTCAGCTCCATATAAGAGCACTGGTAGAATGTAGGATTTCACGAGGAGTAATCTGATGTGAACCGGGGTGAAGGGTTGGGTGATCCATAAATTTCTGAGCATGCTATAGACTTTTCCACAAGTTGCGTTTATGTGGTCAGACCAGGTTAACGATTTGTTAAAAATAATGCCAAGATTTTTAGCTTTGTCAACTATTTCAATGGGAATGCTGTCGATGTGAATTGGAACTTCGTCCGTTACGTTTATGTTTCGATTACGTATCATGAGGGCTTTTGACTTATTAGGATTAAGTCGTAAGCCATTATTCGTGGCCCATTTTGAGATTCTTTATAAATCTTCATTTACTTTTGTTGTGCAGATGTTAAGAAGGTTGGCGTGACAGGTAAAATATAATTGTACGTCATCAGCATACATTTGTATCTGTGCAAAACGTAATTGGCTTGGAAGGTCGTTCGAGTATATGGAATACAATAGAGGACCCAGTATAGATCCTTGCGGAACACCTCGTTTTAGTGGCAGCAGACAGGATTGGCAATCGCCATTAACTGTGTATTGTACTCTGTGTGAAAGATATGATGACATAAGTTTTACAGCAGTGGTGGAGAAATTGAAATTGCGAGAAAGTTTGTGGCAGAGTAGTGAGTGATTAACTGATTCGAAGGCTTTAGAATTATCGAGTAGTATAAGGAACGCGATCTCATTTAAGTCCAGTCCAGCTCGAATGTTCTCTACTACATCAGTTAGCGCGGTTATGCAACTGTGTTTAGGCCTGAAGCCCGACTGTCGTGGGGAAAGAAGGTTATTTAGTTTCATATAATTTTGTATTTGAATATGAACAATTCTTTCAAAGGCTTTGGACAAGTAGGGCAGTATTGCAATGGGTCTGAATTCATTACCAGTCCTCGGTATAGGAATCACTTTGGAGATTTTCCATTCGGATGGGAAAGAGCTCGTAGTTATTGCTGCGTTGAATACATGCGTTATATGCGGCAAAACAAAGGGCCGAATGAGTTTGATGAATTTCGCATTGATATCGTCCTGTCCTATTGGGTTTGACTTTATGGAAGTTATGCTTTCAAGGACTTCTCTTTGAGAGACAGTGCGGAAGGCGTACTCATTTTCCCTTATTGTGGTAACGCAAGGACCTGCATATAACTGGGGCTCTACATCAATCGCATCGATGTTCACAAACTTTGAATTGAGATCATTTACATCGATTGTTGCAGTGGAACTATTTGAATCCAAAAAACCCATATTCTTTATTTCTTTCCAAGTTTGTTGGCCACTTATTGCACGATTGAATTTATATTATTATAATAACCGATTTAATTCGTTGAACTTTTTCTTTAAATTTATCGACTTCCGATCTGATTTCATTTATCTTTTTATCAATGTCAAGTCGTATTCTGTTCTCACTTTCTATTATCATATTTTTTATAACTTCGGTTTGGCTCTGTATTTTGTTGTTTAGTATTGTTGTCAATTTTTGATTGGGAGAGTCTGTGTTATACACCTTTGGTGTTTTTGTGACATTAGCCAACAACGGATTTTGTGCTGACCGTTTCGGTGTTTGATTACTCATATTATTTGCTTGGTGAATAAAACACGCCTATTATTGAAACACAATTTGATCAGTGTAAATACGACAAAACGGTTTGAGTACCAAAAAAATGCAACTCTGTTCGGTATAGTGAATACAGTTTTATGCAGCTCGGTACCAGTATTATGTTTGAACGGAACAGCTGATGTGATTTGTTTATTATTTATCTCACATAAACACCACACACTATTTATCTTTTTCTGCCAATTGAGTGTTTTTAATGCGCAAAAAATTAAAAATTTAGCGCGATAGTAAGTTATTTTGTTCAATTTACAACACGAGCAACACAGGGAATATGCCAACTTCTCAATGTACTCATGCATGTATTCTTGTAATCAAAGTACAGGTCGCAATTTTGGTTCGATCTCGACGAAACTTTACACATATCTTTTTTTTGGGCCAAGGACGATCCCTAATGAAAATCGGGATTAGCCGGATATAACCTATTGGTTAAATCCGGTTAATCCGGTATTTTATCCCCTATTTGACATGTAAGCGCTGTAAAAACTTTATTTTATATCCGATCAGTATAAAATTCGGCAGAAAGAGGTTTCTTATTATATAAATGAACACTGTTAAATTTGGAAGAAATCGGTTCAGACTAAGATGTAGCCCCCATATATATGTTACCCCCGATTTGACACGTAAGCCCTGTAGAAACTGTATTTTTTATCCGATCAGTGCGAAATTCGGCAGAAAGAAGTTTCTTTCTACATGAAGGAATACTGTCAAGCTCGGAGAAAATCGGTTCAGATTTAGATATAGCCCTCATATATATGTTACCCCCGATTTGACATGTAAGCGCAGTAGAAACTGTATTTTATATCCGATCAGTGCGAAATTCGGCAGAAAGAGGTCTTTTTACATGAATGAGTATTCAGAGAAAATTGGTTCAGATTTATATCGTCATCAGAAACGAAAAAGGGCGTAACAACAAGAAAAATGGAAAATGAGTTTTTATGGATTTCGGTACACTGCATCAAAATACACATCCTGACAATGTTTTGGCGACCTACTATCAAAAATGGCGGTTTTATTAACGAAATTCAAAAGGGCCTAACAACAAATTATTTCTTTTTTCATAGTCAAAAATTTCTATTTCACGCAATTTTCACAAACCATTTATAAATCATGTTTGTGTGGATTTATATATGTGTCATTATGTTTAGGTATTATCCTGAAAGTCCCGTTTTTCTAACGACAACATTTTTCATTTTATTTAGTTTGTTGCTTTTTAAATATGGTGATAGGCCCTTTTTCGTTTCTGATGACGATATATAACCTCCATATATATGTTCCTCCTGATATGTTATCAAAGCGCTATAGAAGATGTACTTTACTTCCAATCATTAAAATTTTCCTGAAAGATGTTTCTCAATTTAGGGGCCGTTCAAGTATTACGTAAGCACTATAGGGGGGTGGGGGGGTCTTTGCTTTGCTTATTTTTGATGACATTGGGGGGGGGGGGGTGGGTGTTGGAGTTGGTGATTACGTCAGCAGTAGTTCTTTACTTTTTTCCACATATGACAACCCACACAGATTGTGATTACTTCAGCAGTAGTTATTTACTTTTTTACACATATGGCAACCCACACAATGTCTATGCTCGAAAACAAAACAATATGTTGGGCCGGGCGAACAAGATCTGCCTGATTTTCCAGATATTGAATGGTATTCAGAACATGTGCGTGAAAGCCAATACTTACTTCAAATTGTAAAATGTAGAAACATAGAATGCTGTCGTCCAAGAAGTGGCCTATTTAGATTACTAGACAACAGGTTTCTTCCACCACCAGTAAAAGTAAAACAAACAGTTGATGACTTGGTTTTGGATGATGGAGGGCAATTTCTCAATCTTCCAGTCAATTTAGCTCTACGCTTAAATTCTTCACTCAAAGATTTCCTACAAATGCCATACGATTATTTTTGTCCGACGGTAAAATTGAAGCTATTAAGTCGAACATGCAAAACGTGTGGTCTTTATCATACTTCCGTCAAGTCACTAAATCGTCACATCGAGAAGATCCATAAAAAAGTAAACACGCACACTGATATGAAAGTTAGGCCTTTAAGAGTGGCTGCTCGTCGTGCTAATGAACTGATGTGCATTATTCAAAATTTAGAGCACCAAGATGTTGAATGGCTCGATGAAAACGACGTAGACATTCCAAAATCGAATGAAAGTGAGCAGACACACAACATTGAGCAGCAAACATCCAATGTCATCGAAAACTTAGAATCATGGATTCGGGTGTCATGGACTGAAGACTGTTAATTGGAATTAATATGTACACCAAAAATTTAAAAGAATTTTGTTTAGTTCGTAATATTACTTAATAAGATTAGAATATTTGTACTTTACTCTATGTTGAATACCGTATCAATAAAGTTTGTTTAAATGAATATTATGTGCGTTAAAGTCCTCTATCCTAAGCCTATTTTCTTATTTCTAGAATTTTAACTGCTGCTCATGAATGAATAACAAAAATAGAATACATTAAATGAAAAATGCATATAACAATGTTTACGTAAGCATGGGGGGGGGGGTTAAGAGCTTTGCTTACTTTTGATGACAAGGGGGAGGGGGGGGGGGTAAATAATTGCAATAAATCTGCTTACGTAATACTTGAACGGCCCCTTAGGAACGAATATTGCTTAATTTAGCGATTATCGCTTCAGAATTAGATAATATGTGTTAGGGAGGTGTAGGGTATTATTACTGGTGTTATACCGGAGCTAGTGGCTAATACAATTGCTCCCTGGCTTAGAGATACGAGTATATACACATGTTGTATCAAGCAGGCATACGTTTCATCCTAAAAGAGGGAAAGCTGTGCCACACTGGAGCCAATTAGTCTACCGTCATTTCTCCTTAAAACTCTGGAGAGATTAAGAGAGAGTTAGCTTAGGACTAAAATTGATCACAGGCTACTGTGCACCCAAGAGCATGCCTACAGCAAGGGCAAGACCACTGAAATCGTCCTGAATAATCTTGTTAGCTTTATTGAAGGATTCCTCTCTGTTAAGAAATATACTTATACCATGGTAGCTTTCTTAGACATAGAGGGGGCCTTCAATAACATAAATCCAGCCGCTATAATTACTGCGTTAGAAATCCTAGGGGTTGACAGCAGTATACGTAGGTTCACTCATAACCTTCTCTAATTATGAGACGCATTTCGGCTAGTTTAGGGTCAACTGACCTCCAGAGATTTGTCAGCAGGGGAACGCCCCAAGGGGGTGTTCCGTGTCCTCTGCTATGGAATCTCTCCATGAACAATATTTCCTCTGGAGATGATGGGTGTCAAAGTTGTTGCCTATGCAGATGACGTGGCAATAGCTGTTAGAGGGATGTGTCTGCATACTCTCAGAGACATTCTACCGCTGACACTTCATACCACCGCACAGTGGGCTAAAATGGAAAAAAATGGACATAATTCTGCCATTTTAAAACCACTTATCGTATGGCGATGAAATTTTAGGTGTGTATACAAGAGGTGTTAGAGAGTTTAAGTTCGGAACTTGGGCCCCCTATCTCATACAGGGGCGGAGCTACAGGGCCCTAAAGTTGACCACCTCGGGTATACAAAATTTTCATCGGCTTCTAACTTTTGAATGGAGTGTCCGGTTTTAGTGGCTTGGATACTCCTAGACCAGACCTACAATAAACATTTTATAGGTTGCAGATATCTTGAATAGTTTCCGAGATATGTGGATTTTAAATTTGAATTTTTCATTTTTTCGCCGACTTTGCCTTGGAGTTTAGCCAATATCTCAGTCAAAAGTTTACCGAAATGAAGAAATAAGAAAGTTATGGCCCTATAAAGTCAAATTTTTGAAAAAATTTCATTTTTGGAGATTTTTTTGCGAAAAAAGTCCAATTTGTATTTAGGTCTTGTAGAAAAAGTTTGTTACACAAAATTTTAATTGGTGTGGTTGCCACCCTTCTCCGATTTGGACCTTTTTTTTACATAAATTTCAAAAGTTTGATCGATTTTCTCCAATCGCAAAGCTAAATTGTTAAATTTTTCTTTTTATTTATTTGTATTAGGGTGTAACAAAATCGACTGCAAAGGGAATCCCGAGCGCGGATTTTCATATCGAAGATATAGGACTAAAAGTAAAAAATCCCATTTTTGGGGTTTTTTTGATGTATTTTTGAGGGATTGAGGGATTTTCCATTAGAAATTTCCACATGTTGCGTTTGATTATTATTTCTAATATCAAAATCAAAATAAAGAACTTTAAAAAAAATTAATCGAAATATATACATTTTTAAGAATTTTATGCCGTATTTGCGTTTCTGTCTATACGCAAATTTTTTTTTTGTTAATTATACCCTACACCACACTGTGGTACAGGGTATTATAACTTTGTGCATTTGTTTGTAACAACCAAAAGGAGCCCAAATAGACCCATCGTTTATTACACCGATCGACTCAGAATCATTTTCTGAGTTGATTTAACTATGTTCGTCTGTCTGTGCATGTATTCTTGTAATCAAAGTACAGATCTCGATCTCGACGAAACTTTACACATATTTTTTTTTGGCCCAAGGACGATCCCTATTGAATTTGGTTAAAATCGGTTCAGATTTAGATATAGCCCCCATATATATGTAAGCCCCGATTTGATATGTACACGGGGCAAAATCGCCTTTTTTGATATGTTTGAATCGAAAGAAAATATATTTGGAACACAAATTTTTAAATATTATATATTTCTTAGCAAATAAATTTTATTTGAAAATCAATAAAATATATTTGGAACGCATATATTAATATATTACAACAAATTATATTTGCAAACTAAATTTCTCAAATAAAATATGTGTTTAAATACAAATAAAATTATTATTTAGTAATTTTTCCAAATATATTTTATTTAAAAAATATTTCCAAAACTTTTGCTGAGTTTTTCATATTTCAGTTTCAATTTTTCTTGGGTTTCGAATTGTACCTCCCAGTTATGATACCATATGCAGCATTACCTTCTGTTTTAAATCAATCATTTCAAATTTCTGAGTATTCCAAGCCATCTTTAGTTGTCAATCCTCTAAGTACTTTATATTGATCCAAGATTATATGATTTCAATTATTATTTTTTACGAACATTAAAAATTTCTAAAAATTTAACTTTGAATTACTGAAAAATTTGACACAATTTATGTATTTTATGAATACTTAAATGCAAATAAATATTTGTTTCGGAAATAATGGTCCCAAATAAAAACATATTGGAATGTAAACAAATATTTGTTTAGAACAACATCTTCCCAAATACACAATTTTTGTGTGTACCAAATATTACGTGCTTAGAGTCTACCCCAAACATATATATGTTTCAAGCCGAATATGTTTGGGACAATATACTACAGAAGCGATTTTTTTTCAGCGTGTATGCGCTGTAAATACTTTTTTTATATCCGAAATTCGGCAGAAAGAGGTTTCTTATTATATGAATGCACACTGTTAAATTCGGAGAAAATCGGTTCAGATTTAGATATAGCCCCCATATACCCTCGTATATGTTACCCCCGATTTGATATGTAAGCGCTGTAGAACTGTATTTTATATCCGATCAGTGCGAAATTCGACAAAAAGAGGTTTCTTTCTACATGAAGGAATACTGCCAAATTCGGAGAAAATCGGTTCAGAATTAGACATAGCCCCCATATATATGTTACCCCGATTTCACATGTAAGCGCTGAAGATTCCTTAATTTAGCGATTATCGTTTCAGAATTAGATAATGTGTTCCTACCCATTTACTAATTATTACAAATTATTATCGCAATGACCCTTATCGCATTGTTAGGGAGGTGTAGCGTATTATATAGTCGGCTCCGCCCGACTTTCTGCCTTTCCTTACTGGCCTTGCCTTAGTGCCACAAAACAATATTTTCTGAAAAGGTAAATTCTACTAAATTTGGTAAAAATCGTTTGATAAAAACATGTGATCTACAAGAAATCAGTGCATATTGACTGATATAATAACTAATAAGTACAAGAAGGTAGGGAAAAATTAAAAAAAAAAATTGAATATAGACAGAAACGTAAATACGGCATAAAATTCTTAAAAATGTATATATTTCGATGAATTTTTTTTGAATTTTTTTTTTGATATTAGAAATAATAATCAAACGCAACGTGTGGAAATTTCTAATTAGGTTAGGTAGGTTAGGTTGAATAGAGGAGACGTTTAAAACGTCTCATGTCCATGGACATACACTTAAGCCAGTGGTTCGGCCTGTTGTGCGCTCCTTATTTATGATTTTCATACCCCACGGATTACAGAAAATCGGTACTAGACACGTATTTTCTCAGTATCTTCCAGTCATATCCTCTGAGATGAGTCAAGTCTGGCAATATGTCGGAACCGAAATATCGGGATCTTGCATTTGTGAAAGCTGGACAGTGACACAGAAAATGTTCTATCGTTTCGATGTTTTCCCTGCATGCCCTGCACTCGTCGTTTTCTGCTAGTCCTATGCGATGAAGATGTGCCTGTAAGCTTGAGTGTCCCGTTAGAACACTTATCATCTTACTAATCTCGATCTTGTTTAGTTTCAGAAAACTACTGGTTTTCTTCTCATTTGTGTCACCCCACAGTATCTTTGCAGTTGCTCCTACAGTTGCTCTATTCCACACAGTTTTGTGAGCCATCACTGCCCAATGCTTCAACTCATCCTTCGTGGCTTCGAAAGGTTTCCAAGTTTATTACTCGAAGTTCTCTGCCCTTTGAAGCCAAGCTGTTTGCTCGTTCATTTCCAATCACTCCGTTGTGTCCCGGTACCCAGAAAATACGCAGTTGACCATGGACTGAGTAATTATTTATCGTTCTTTTACAGTCTAACACGGTTCTGGATTTGACCTTTTCCGATGTTATTGCTTTGATCGCCATTTGGCTATCTGTGAATATGTTGGCATATTTAGGCTTTGTGGTATTACTGAGCAAGTTAACACACTCCGTGATTGCTCGAACTTCTGCTTGAAATACTGTGTTATGGTCTGGGAGGCGGAAGTAAAGTTCGACTTCTGGTTCATCAATAAAAAGTCCCAGACCCGTCCTTCCTCCTCGCTTGGACCCATCCGTGTAGCAGCTGGTTCCCACTTGCGCATGAACAAGTGTTCCGTTTTCCCAGGAGCGTCTGTCTGGCACGAACGATTCACAGGTAGCTGTAAGCCGCACTTCAGGAATGCGGTCGGAGATTTCCGTTGTTTGAATATGACCGACCAGTGATTGTAATATCTTCTGATGGTACGACTTGTGGTCTCGATTTATCCATCACTTGTAGACGTCTTGCTGTGGGGGCTGCCTCATACTTTATACGGATATCTGTTGGTTGGATGTGCTCCGGTTATGCCTAGACAGCACATACGTTGCACTTTTTGCAATGGTATTACGTTGTACTTTTTGTCCATTGATGTCCACCACACTACAGAGGCGTAGGTGATTATTGGTCTAATCACGCTCATGTAAAGCGAGTGTGTCATATTTGGACGTAGTCCCCATTTTGAACCTATAGCTCTTCTGCACAACGACCAACATCTGTGGGCCTTTGTAACTCTTTCTTCAATATGATCTTTCCAGTACAGTTTCTGATCCAAGATTACTCCCAAGTATTTTATCTTTTTAGATATGGCAATATTCTTATCCAGGAAACGAGGCACGGTAAAAGGATGAATCTTCCTTTTCCTTGTAAATAGACATATTTCTGTTTTGTCTGTATTGACATTTAGTCCCCTTGGTTGCGCCCAGTTATATGCTATGTTAAGTGCCTCTTCAGCTCTTCTGCATAGCTGGTTTGGATGTGTGCCCCTTAGAAGTATTATAACGTCGTCTGCATAACAGACTGGTTTAAGTCCTTCATTGGTGAGGGCTTTAAGGAGACTGTGTATCGTCGTAACCCATAGGAGAGGCGATAAAATGTCCCCCTGAGGTATACCACGATTTACCTTGTCTCTGATTTTTACGTCATATGACCCACAAATAATTCACCTATTCCTTAGCATATTGTTGATCCAGTTTATCAACGCCCGGTCAACCTGAAACTCGTCTAAGGACTGGATAAGTGTATCGGTCTGAACGTTGTTAAAAGCGCCCTCAATGTCTATACAAACGGCAAGTGTGTACAATTTTTCACTGAAGGACTTTTCTATGTGGTGTACTACCTCATGTAGAGCTGTTTCCACTGATCTTCCTTTAACATATGCGTGTTGCTTGAATTTTAGCTTGTCATCGGCTATCTTACTTTTGATCATGTCGTCAATTATTCGCTCCATTGTTTTTAAGAGGAAAGAAGTTAGGCTAATAGGATATGCATGAGTTAGGCATGCAGTGAAAACTCCAACAAGATGAGTTGATACCAGATCCACCTCATTCTGAAGAAGCGCTGGAAATATTCCGTCCGGTCCCGCAGCCTTATAAGGAGAGAAGCTTTTTATTGCTTCTTTAACCATAGCATCCGTAATAGGTACTTGGTGCATTACATTTTCGGTCTGTAACTGTTCCTCTATTGACCCAGCATTACCACTCGGAAAATGAGTTTTCATCAAAAGCCTTACGGTATCATCTATAGTTTCCATCTTTTTACCCGTTTCATCCACAGGTGTTTCGGTTTGGATATGAGTTTTTGAGAGGAACTTTTTTATTTTGGACATGCTGTTAACGCTGTCTACCTGCTCACAGAAAAGTCTCCAGGAGTTACGCCAGTCTAATGATTTTATTGTATTCTTTGAGCTTTCTGTGGTAGTCATCCCAATATACTGATAGCTTTTTACGTCGAGCTCTGTTGTAAAGTCTGCGGACATCCTTGCCAATCGAGCGAATTTGCCCTGTCATCCAGGGTTTCTCATAGGCAGATTTCATTTCTCGAAGCGGGCAACTATCTTCGAATGATTTTACAAGAGCCTCCGTAATCCTCCTCACATTGATATCAATGTCTTCTGTACTTGGATAATCGTGTTTAGGCTGGCCCAATCGATTTCTAAGTAGATTGCCGAATTTGGTCCAGTCGGTTTTAGCCTTATTACGGAAACTTATTGGGCTAGGCGGTGGCCGTGCAATTTTAAACCTTATATAACGGTGGTCCGAATAGGAGTGTTCATCCGAAACCCTCCACTCATGGATCTCATCAATGAGGTTTTCCGAGAATATCGTTATATCTAATACTTCTTCCCTAATTTTGTTAACAAAGGTCGCCTTGTTCCCTATGTTGATAGTTAGGAGATCGTTAGTATTCAAAAATTCTATTAGGGCTTGTCCCATTTTATTGGAAATTTCTAATTGAAAATACCTCAATTCCCAAAAAATACATCAAAAATCCCCAAAAATTTTATTTTTTACTTTTAGTCCTATATCTTCGATATGAAAAGCCGCGCTAGGGATTCCCTATGCAGTCGATTTTGTTACACCCTAATACAAATAAATAAAAAAAAAATTTAACAATTTAGCTTTGCGATTGGAAAAAATCGATCAAATTTTTGAAATTTATGTAAAAAAAAGGTCCAAATCGGAGACGGGTGGCAACCACACCAATTAAAATTTTGGCTTCGGATTTTCTCTAGCAGATTCTGTTAAACGTCTCCTTTAAAATGAGTATAAATTTGGTATACTTTGTGTAACAAACTTTTTCTACAAGACCTAAATACGAATTGGACTTTTTTCGCCAAAAAATCTCCAAAAATTAAATTTTTTCAAAAATTTGATTTTATAGGGCCATAACTTTCTTATTTCTTCACATATCTTATCGATTCTTTTTTTCATTGTATTGTAAATGTTATTGGCAATCCATAAAAAACACACGAACAAAATCGGTAAACTTTTGACTGAGATATTGGCTAAACTCCAAGGCAAAGTCGGCGAAAAAATGAAAAATTCAAATTTAAAATCCACATATCTCGGAAACTATTCAAGATATCTTCAACCTATAAAATGTTTATTGTAGGTCTGGTCTAGGAGTATCCACTAAAACCGGACACTCCATTCAAAAGTTAGAAGCCGGTGAAAATTTTGTATACCCGAGGTGGTCAACTTTAGGGCCCTGTAGCTCCGCCCCTGTATGAGATAGGGGGCCCAAGTTCCGAACTTAACACCTCTTGTATACACACCTAACATTTCATCGCCATACGATAAGTGGTTTTGAAATGGCAGAATTATGTCAATTTTTTTCCACTTTAGCCCACTGTGCACCGCAAGATGGGCTTCCGGTAATGATCTTGGTGGAGCTAGTTCTTTTCGCCAGATGAAATAAGGTGCCACGAGTTACACCCGTCTCCTTGGGGGTATTGAAATTCCCTTATCTGAAAGCTCAAAAAACTTGGGTATTTTACTAGACAGGATGTTGCACTTCCAAATCCAACATTTTGGAAAGGCAAATAAGGCTGTAATAGCGCTATGTACCTGTAAAATGGCAATAGGAAAACGCTGGAGTCTGAAAACGCGTACGGTTTATTGGTTGTATATGTCAGACCAATATTACACTATGACTGAACCACTCTTTGACAAGAAATATCTCACTCTTATACCTGATAGTTCAGAATGGAATAGTCATATCCCAGGACAGAGGAGATTTATTCTTACATTCTATGCAGTCGGTTCCAATAACCGATAACCAAGTGGGCTTTGGTGTCTTTTCTGAGGAACTTCTGCTATCACTTGCAAAAAGATCACTGTAGATCACTTTACCAGGCAGAAATCTTAACAATTAAAGAGGTAGCGAAATGGCCAAAGAAGGTATAAATATTTTATTTTTAAAAAAATCGCGCGATTTTTTTAAAAATAATTTTTGCCTGCGGCGCTTGATGCATACAAAATTTTTGTTTTTAACATTTTTAAAGCTCAACTTTTCTAAACTCAACAAAATGATTAGACATACTAAATCAATTATTTTTAACAAAAAAAAAATAAAACTATGTTTTACAATAATTTTTTGAAAAATATTTCCACATTTCAAAAATCAACAAAACAAAAAAAAAAAAATTAAAAAAAAAAATTTTTTCGAAAAAGAATAATTTTTTCATCCATCTCATCTAAATTAACAAATAATTTTTTTTTAAACACCTATTTTTTCTAAAAAAAAATACCGATTTTTTCTAAAAAATACCAGATTTTTTATTAAGATTTAAACCCCATGTCATTTCACACTTAAAACATCAAAAAAATTAGTACTTATTCCATTTATTCACTAAATACTACAATTTCAATTTAAACAAGGGGGTGTCCAATTTTCATTTTGTCACTAAAAGTTTTCGTGGTAAGTATAATATTGAGTATACATAATATTCACTTTTTCGTTTGAGTATAATATTGGCTATGTGGGGGACCGGGTCCATTTTTTGGGTTTTGAGGGTCCCATGGGTCCATGCCCCAATTTTCGACAAAATTTTCGTGATTTGGGCGTCATTTAGGAGGGGTGTGCAAAATTTCAAAAAAATCGGGGTTGTGGACGTAAACTGCACTTTTGCCCCTGGGACGAAAAAAAATAACATAAAAAATAGAAAAAAAAATTATTTATTTTTTAAAAGTTTGCATCCTAGCGAAGAAAATAATGCCTATTTGAAAAAAATCGATGGATAAATGTAGAAATTATAGCCCTTTTGGTTGAGATAAGAGAATTTTAAAAAATCTTTTTTTTTTAAATTTCTATTTAAATAGCGATTTTATTTATATTATGGACATTTGAGTTTATTTACATGAACAAGTTTCATTAGAAGTAATTGAGAGTTCTTTGTTGACGTTTGTAGATTTCGGAATCGGTTTCTCTAATGAGGAACCAAATATAATCTCTTCTTTCATCCCAGTGCCCTTGGTAGCGCTTCAATTCTTGGTGAAACCTTTCGCCATGTTCGTCACTTACGTCGCTAGGATTCTCGGGGAAAAGTTTAAATGAGAATGCAAGAAACGAATTTTGAGGGACATATTTACACCTGTTGGAATACATAAAGCGAAAAATAAGTTGGAAGAATACATACATATGTGTTATATACATAAATATAAAAAAATATATTTCTAACCAATTTCTACATAATTTTTATACCCTCACTTTAGTGTGACGAGGGTATATATCATTTGCTACGGAAAAAAGTTTAACACATCGAAGGAGTGACCTAAGACCCTAAGTATGTTGGGCGGGTATCCGTTTTGGGTCATTTTAAGTCGAATGAGCAATGTCCGTCCGTCTGTCTGTCGGTCTGTCTGTGTGTCTGTCTGTCTGCTGGCTGGTGCGCACGATAACTCTCGAAAGGAGTAACCGATTGACTTCAAATTTGGTATGTGGTGATATTTTTTTCTATCTCCGGCTAAGTTCGAAGATGGACCATATTGGTCCACTCCTTCTGGTACCTCCCCTACAAAGGGTTAAAATGTTGTGAAATATTGATTCTTTAATAACTGATATTATACTTATTCGAAGCTTCTGAAATTCCACACATAGTATTAGTTTATTAGTCGCTATCAACTCGAGAAAAATGGGTGAAGTTGCCACGCCCCTTTTGATACCTCCCACACAAATGCATCATTTTGTACTAAAAGTTTAAAGCTTATAACATGAATACCACTATTTAAAAATACTTGAAATTTTGTACGGTGTAATGATTTTGTAGTGCCTACAGTCCAGTGAAAAATGGGCGTTATTGCCACGCCCCTTTTGGTACCTCCCACACAAATGCACTATTTTGCACCAAAAGTTAGCAGCTTATAACATTAATACCAGTGTATAAAAATACTTGAAATTTTGTACAGTGTAATGATTTTGTAGTGCCTACAGTCCAGTGAAAAATGGGCGTTATTGCCACGCCCCTTTTGGTACCTCCCACACAAATGCACCATTTTGCACTAAAAGTTAACAGCTTATAACATTAATAGCAGTGCATAAAAATACTTGAAATTTTGTACATGGTAATGCTTTTGTAGTGCCTACAGTCCAATGAAAAATGGGCGTTATTGCCTCCCCCCTTTTGGTACCTCCCACACAAATGCACCATTTTGTACGAAAAGCTAACAGCTTATAACATTAATACCAGTGTATAAAAATACTTGAAATTTTGTACAGTGTAATGCTTTTATAATGCCTATAGCCCAGTGATAAATGGGCGTTATCACCACTCCCCTTTTTGTACCTCCCACACAAAATGGTCAGTAATACCACAATTTAATATCTCATAACGTTAATATACCAGTCCACATAAACGCGGGTGTGTATTTCCTAAACCCGTACCAGAAGGGATACAAATTTACAGAATAATTCATGTAATATTCAATATTACATTACTCACAAAGTGAGGGTATACCTTAGTCGGTTTACCCGACTAAAAGTTTCTTACTTGTTTAAGAAATCATTAATTATTGTTTCATATTGTGGGCTTGTATTGGATCCAAGGAAATTTAAAACTACAAGCTTAAACGACCTCCATGCTGCAATTTCATCCGACGTCAAATATGATTCGAAATTCACATCTTTCATCAGTTTCCTTATTTTAGGCCCATCAAAAACTCCTTCTTCGATTTTTTGAAAAGACTTTTAAAAAAACTGTTTAATTATGAGAGTGAATTGCCATCTTTCCTTAAGGCTTTTACAAAATTTTTAAAGAGCCCCAGCTTAATATGCAGTTGTGGCAAAATATCGGCTATTCCGGAGGCATAACATACCAACTACTTTTAAATCGCAACAAATTTTCCAGTCATGTTCATATTTTATGTATTTTATCAATTTAGCCATTATTTCGTATGATTCCTTAGTGTTGACAGTATGAGCAATGGGAATTGACGGTTCCTGATTTCCGTTGTGTAAAAGTACTGCTTTCAAACTTTCTTTACTGCTGTCAACAAGTAACCGCCTTTCCTTTGAATTTTATGTTTGATTAAGTTCCTCGAACAATCCGGGAATGTCCTTGCAAAAGCATCTGTTATCCACAGTTGTATAAAATTGTCTGTAAGGTATATCACGGACTCTATAATATGATATGTTAACATCTGGGGCCAAAATATTGTACTGTTTCATCCCAGATGTAAGTAGTTCTGCCTTATCTTTGGTCAGTTCCAAATCTCTCACTAGATCAATGAGTTGAAACTGAGTTAAAAGCGATGACTTCTGACCCAAACTTGAATCGCTCAGAGTTGAGTACTCAGTTGAACTTGATGATGTTTCCGTTATTAGGCTGTAGCTATACTTGGACACTTCCTACTCCAATCTATTAACTTTGACAAAAATAGCAGTAAATGAATGGAAACCTAATAAATAAACCAGTAAGGAAAGGCAGAAAGTCGGGCGGGGCCGACTATATAATACGCTACACCTCCCTAACAATGCGATAAGGGTCATTGCGATAATTATTTGGTAATTGGTGAATGGGGAGGAACATATTATATAATTGTAAGCGATAATCGCTAAATTTAGCAATATTCGTTCCTAAATTGAGAAACATCTTTCTTGAAAATTTAAATGATCGGAAGAAAAGTACAACTTCTATAGCGCTTTGATACCATATCAGGAGGAACGTATATATGGAGGTTATATATAAATCTGAACCGATTTCCCTGAATACTCATTCATGTAAACAGACCTCTTTCTGTCGAATTTCTTCTTTGTTCTCCTTTTGGGTGTTACAAACAAATACACAAAGTTATAATACCCTGTACCACAGTGTGGTGTAGGGTATAAAAACCACAAATATTGTTGAATGACCCTCTATCTGAGCGGATCTCATCCAAAATAGCTCTCACATTGTATATCATGTTTATACCCTACACCACACTGTGGTACAGGGTATTATAACTTTGTGCATTTTTTTGTATGCACAAGCATATGTAGCCCTCATAATTCCCTTTAATTTGAGGCATAACACGGCTCAATCAGGCTTATACTTGAAAAATTATGGTCCAAATACTGAATGTAGTTTCCATGAAAGCTGAAATTTAAAAAAAAAATTTTCAAAAAAAAAATTTACCATAAATTTTTTTTTAATATTTTTGTCGTGTTTGTGACACCAAATTCCACCAGAAACTATTATCCACATCCCTTGGACAAAAATTCTGTTGCATAGTGTAATTTTCAATTTCAAAATGTAATGCTCTGGCACAAATTTTCGAAATAGATGGAAAATTTTAATATAGTTTTATCGATGTCAGTTTATGCAACTGTTAATCTCAAGGCATCTCGCATACACGCTGAAAAAAATCGCTTCTGTAGTATATTGTCCCAAACATATTCGGCTTGAAACATATAAATGTTTATGGTACACTCTAAATATATAATACTTGGTACACACAAAAATTATATATTTGGGAAGATGTTGTTCTAAACAAATTTTTGTTTCCATCCTAATACTTTTTCTTTAGGATTATTAATTCCGAAACAAAGATTTATTTAAATTTAAGTATTCCAAAAATATATCGAACCTTGATTGTGTTAAGTTTTACAGCAATTTAATGATAATTTTCTAGAAATTATTATTGTTCGTAAATTGAAATCGTATAATTTTGGATAACAATAATTTACTCGAAGGATTGACAAGAAATGCTGACATGAAATACTCAGATATTTTAAATGAGTCCCTTAAAACAGAATTTAATGCCGTTAATGGTATTTTTAACTGGGAGAAATAATACGAAACGAAGGAAAAATTAAAAATGAAATTAGAAAAATTCACCAAATTTTTGAAAATCTTTTATAAATTAAATATATTTGATGACATTCCTAAACAATAATTTTATTTGCATATAAATACATATTTTATTTGAGAAAATTTGTTTGCAAACATATTTTGTTGTAATATATTAATATATGCGTTCCAAGTAAATTTTATTGATTTTCAAATAAAATTTATTTACTCAGAAATATATAACATTTAAAAATTTGTGTTCCAAATATATTTTATTTCGATTCAAACATATCAAAAAAGGCGATTTTGCCCCGTGTAAGAGTACTTATCTCATAGATAGTTGTATACATCATATAGTCACATATGATCTGTTTGTCGGTTAACAAGTTTTCTAAAAGTTCTAAAAGAATCTTTAATTAGTTAAAGCCAAAGGCGAAAGCGTTAAACACATGCATATAGACGAACGAAATGTTATGTCTCGAAACAAAAAACCTCTATACAATGATGTCAAAGGAAATCAACAGAGAATCTCTTTAAATTCTCATTTTGTAAAATGTTTCTTTGCCTTGCTACGACTGAAGCTGATGGTGTAGATGGTTGTAGTGGCTTAAACCACATTTCAAGGTTTTTGCTCTTTAACAACAAAAAATAAAGTTTCGACAAGCATTTAAAAAAATAACGATATAAAAATAAATTTGTACAAATGTCATTCATGTTACGTTCATTCGAATTCGGATTTAACAAACTTTTAATAAGCCACATACAGTAATCCTGGAATCTCGAAAAACATGGCAATAACAAGTAACGTATATTTAAGCAATAATTGGTTTCGTTTCAATTAAAATGCGCAGTATTCTATTATAGATCAAGAATCGGAAGACACAAATAGATGTGATATATATATATAATCTTAACAGATTTTTATTAACTTGGACCAAAAACCTCATTTCTGCCAAATTAATTTTTATAAAGATCGGACGTAAAATACAGTTAGCGCTTAAATACTAAGTTGGCTGAAATATATATATATATATCTATATATATAACCAGTAAGGAAAGGCAGAAAGTCGGGCGGGGCCGACTATATAATACCCTACACCTCCCTAACAATGCGATAAGGGTTATTGCGATAATAATTTGGAATAATTGGTAAATGGGTAAGAACATATATATGCTGGTATATCTAATTCTGAACCGATAATCGCTAAATTAAGCAATATTCGTTCCTAAATTGAGACACATCTTTCTGGAGAATTTTGTTATGATCGGAAGTAAAGTACAACTTCTATAGCGCTTTGTAACCAAATCAGGAGGAACATATATATGGAGCTTATATATAAATCTGAATCGATTTTCCCTGAATACTCATTCATGTAAAATAGAAACCTCTTTCTGTCGAATTTCGTACTGATCGGATATAAAATACAGTTTCTACAGCTATTGAATTTCAAATCGGGGGTAACATATATATGGGGGCTATATCTAAATCTGAACCGATTTTCTCCGAATTTGGCAGTATTCCTTCATGTAATAAGAAACCTCTTTCTGCCGAATTTCGTACTGATTGGATATAAAATACAGTTTCTACAGCGCTTACATGTCAAATCGGGTGCAACATATATATGAAGGCTATATATAAATCTGAACCGATTTCCCCCAAATTTTGTATTGTATCTAAGTGTATCACGAGACTACTCTCTGTAAATTTTTGTACAAATCGGTTACAAAATGTTGCTTATACAGTGCATATATGCCAAATCGGAGGTACATATATATGGGAGCTATTTTAACCAAATTCAATAGGGATCGTCCTTGGGCCTAAAAAAAGATATGTGCAAAGTTTCGTTGAGATCGGACCATAATTGCGACCTGTACTTTGATTACAAGAATACGTCTACAGACAGACAGACAGACGGACAGACAGACGGACATAGCTAAATCGACTCAGAAAGTGATTACAAGTCGATCGGTATAATAAACAAATGCACAAAGTCATAATACCCTGTACCACAGTGTGGTGTAGGGTATAAAAATGGTGTGAAAAATGTATAGTAATTCATCAATTGAGAACGGCTGGACCGATTTGGCTCAATTTTTTTTCAGTTGTTCGTATTTGCCTGGAGAAGGTTGTTACGAAAGAAAATTTTGGGAAAACCCTCCGGAAATGTCGGAAAATTGGGAAAATCGAAAATTGCTATTTCTTGCGAGATTCCTACTGTTCCTATCTACTGCACTCTTTTTCAATCCAAATTTTTTTATTAATTTTCTATTAAACAAAAAAGTTTTCTATTAAACATATGTACGAGTATGTGCTATTTTTCTTGCTGCTATTCATTCGAGTTTTGCGTATTGTTACACTGATTTCGCGTATCACATCGGCAAACGGTACACGCATTACGATCAATTAAAATTCAACGCGATATTTATCAATTCGAACATTTTTTCAGATAATAAGTTTGAGTATAAGAGGTAAGGTTATCTTATTGGATTGCGGGCATTGCAAAATCATAATTTCGGATGAATGCACGATGGCGCATAAACGAGCTCTGGAGGCAGTTGACCGAACGATGAAGGATTTACGACGTGATTTGAGACAATTTGGTGAGTCTATGATATTGCTCTCCAGAGATTTTCGTCAAACGCTTCCCGTCATCCCGAAATCTACTGCCGATGAAATTAATGCATGCCTGAAATCGTGGTCTTTGTGGCGGAATGTCAAGAAGTTGAAATTGACCACGAACATGAGAGTCGCGCTGCAGAACGACTCATCGGCTCTTGAATTCTCGAAACAACTGTTGGCGCTTGGCAATGGCCAAATTACTGTTGATGTTTCCACTGCATTGATATTGTTCCCGGCAAATTTTTGCGAGTTCTCATCGTCGAACGAGGAACTCATCACCAAAGTGTTTCCAAATCTCGATTAGATTAGTGAACGGGCAATATTAGCAGCGAAGAATAAGGACGTCAATAGCATGAATTTTATTATTCAAAGTAAAATCGAACTCGCTTGATGTGCCAGGAGCTCCGCCGCATAATTTACAGCTGAAGGTGGAATCGATCATAATCATGTTGCGGAATCTGAATCATCCGAAATTGTGCATAGTTCGTGGTTGTCCTTTATGAAACTGATGGACAATGTGATTCAGGCGACGATCATCAAGGGAAAATTCAAAGGAGAGGAAGTCCTTATCCCACGAATTCCGATTATTCCAACTGATCTTTTGATTGGCTTTTGCGATGACAATCAATAAATCTCAAAACCAATCGTAGGAAGTCTGTGGAATTAATCTCGAATTTCCCTGTTTTTCGCACGGTCATCTGTACGTTGCCTGTCTTCTGTCTTCGTTGTTTGTTGTTTATCACATCGCTCTCTACTGATTTCGATTCCTTTTAAACAAATCGCATTAAAATTTTAACTATCTGTGTTTTATTATCACTCTGGAGTTTATCTGAAGGTGTTAAATTGGGGCGAGTCGAAGTTCGCCGGGTCCGCTAGTATATATATATATATATATGGGAGCTATATCTAAATCTGAACCGATTTCCCCCAAATTAAGCAGTATTCGTTCCTAAACTAAGAATCTATGGGGGGTATGGGGGCTATATAAAAAAATGGACCTATAACTACCGTTGTTCGTGGGCAGGATTCCGGGTATATATAAACCCCAGTTAAGAATTTTCTGCCGGATCAGTTAACATTTGTGGTCTCTATGACGCACAGTGTCATGATTTCTCTGTACGGTTGGCCAAAAATGGAAGGAGTAGATGTAGATCATCGAAATTTTGCATAAGTAGTAAATCCGCCAAAGGACACGCCCACCTCCCACATGTCCGGAAATGCAAAAATACAATATTTTCTAAAAGTGCCCACGGAATTCAACCAAATTTTGCTCACTATACTTCTAATTTGTTTTACATTAAAGCATGTGATCGCTGGAATTGCAGATAGGATTAAATTATCCTTAAAATATCCTTTTTGAGTAGTTCCTAGTAAAATATGCAAATAGTGCAAAATGACTTCAAATGTAATATGCGGCATATTTTATTGTCAGAGATATAATTTCTTTCGATTTTTATTCAATTGGAGCTGAAATTTGTTTCATAATTTTGATTCTTAACATATTTTGTTTAGATATAACCAAAGTTTCTCGAAAAAAATAACAAATTAAAATATTTATCGCAGCTGCAATTTACTTCCTTTAAAACTACTACATTATAAGAAAGTAAGAAAGTTCAGTCGGGTAAACCGACTTATGAATCCCCTCACCTTGAGTCCCAAAAAAATATTAGGAAATTTATTTATTTTTTTTGTTTTAATTAAATTATTATCAATTTAAATTGCATTTAATAATTTTAAAGTATGACTGGTATTAAAGTTTTAAGCTCTTAACTTTTGGTGCAAAATGGTCCATTTGTGTGGGGGTGTACCAAAAGGGGCGTGCCAATAACGGTCACTTTTCTCTGGAGTCTAGGTACTATAAAAGCATTGCACTGTACGAAATTGAATGTGTATGGACCCAAAGGTCCATTTGTGTGGGATGTACCAAAAGGGGCGTGCCAATAACGCCCATTTTTCTCTGGAGTCTAGGTACTATAAAAGCATTACACAGTAAAAAATCAAGTCAAGTATTAGTGTGCACTAGTATTAAAGTTGTACGCTGGTAACTTTGGATACAAAATGGTCCATTTGTGTGGGAGGTACCAAAAGGAGCGTGGCAATAATGCCCATTTTTCACTGTATTGTAGGTACTTTTAAACCATTACACTGTACAACATTTGAAGTCTTTGTATGCACTGGTAATAATGTTATAAGCTATTAACCTATGGTTCAAAATTGTCCGTTTGTGTGGGAGGTACCAAAAAGGGAGGGGCACCTTCGCCCATTTTTTCTCGAGGTAATAGTGACTAATAAATTAATACTATTTGTAGAATTTCAGACGATTCAAGTAAGTAGTATAGAAGTTATTAAATAACACTATGCCACAAAATTTTTGTCCAAGGGAAGTGGATAACAGTTTCTGGTGCAACTAGGTGTCTGCCGTGATTGAGCTGTGTTATACCTCAAATTAAATGGAATTATGAGGGCTACATATGCTGTAAATACCGCTTTCACGTAGTAACAGTCGTCAAAAATATGAGAAAAAAATGATTTTTTTTGTAAAAAAAAATACTTTTTCCTGGTACAAAAAAAACAATAAAAAAAAAATCGAAAACATTTTAATTATTACATTTTTAAAAAGCCAGCATGAACACACTGTCTATTTGAAAAAAATCTATGGATAGATGTAAAAGTTATGAGCCATTTTGTAAATGTTAAGGAAATTCAAAAAAATCTTGTTTCATATTTTTTCGTTTTTAAATGATGTTTTTTGCGTATATTGAATTCGCATTAGTAAAATAATAGAAGAAATATATGTGCAATATTTTTTGTATAGGAGTTAAAAATATGAACGAACCGTGGACACGTAGTATTTTGTGTAATTCGTGCCATGTAAATCTTACTCGAATTTTAGACATCACGTGCAATTTGGAATGCCAATGATTTGGAGACAACCATTATTTCACGATACGGACTGCTATTTTTGTCTAAGTTAATAGATTGGAGTAGAAAGTGTCCAAGTATAGCTAACAGCCTAATTACGGAAACATCAGCAAGTTTAACTGAGTACTCAACTCTGAGCGATTCAAGTTTGAGTCAGAAGTCATCGCTTTTAACTCAGTTTCAACTCATTGATCTAGTGAGAGATTTGGAACTGACCAAAGATAAGGCAGAACTACTTGCATCTGGGATGAAACAGTACAATATTTTGGCTCAGATGTTAAGTTATCATATTATAGAGTACCTTACAAACAATTTTATACAACTGTAAATAACAGATGCTTTTGCAAGGACATTCCCGGATTGTTCGAGGAACTTTATCAAACATACAATTCAAAGGAATGGCGGTTACTTGTTGACAGCAGTAAAGAAAGTTTGAAAGCAGTACTTTTACACAACGGAAATCAGAAACCGTCGATTCCCATTGCTCATGCTGTCAACACTAAGGAATCATACGAAACAATGGCTAAATTGATAAAATACATAAACTATGAACATGACTGGAAAATGTGTTGCGATTTAAAGTAGTTGGTATGTTATGCCTCTGGGATAGCCGACATTTTGTCACAAATGCATATTAAGCTGGGGCTCTTTAAACATTTTGTAAAAGCCTTAAGGAAAGATGGCATTTCACGCTTATATTTAAAAAGTTTATTTAAAAGTCTTTCTTTTCAAAAAATGGAAGAAGGCGTTTTTGATGGGCCTAAAATAAGAAAACTGATGAAAGATGTAAATTTCGAATCATATTTGACGTCGGATGAAATTGCAGCATGGAGGTCGTTTAAGCTTGTAGTTTCAAATTTCCTTGGATCCAATAAAAGCCCGCAATATGAAACAATGATTAATGATTTGTTAAAAAATTATGAAAAAATTGGTTAGAAATATATTTGTTCATATTTATGTATATAACACATATGTATGTATTTTTCCAACCTTTTTTCGCTTTATGTATTCCAACAGGTGTAAATATGTCCCTCAAAATTGATTTCTTTCATTCTCATTTAAACTTTTTCCCGAGAATCTTGGCGACGTAAGTGACGAACATGGCGAAAGGTTTCACCAAGAATTGAAGTCCATCGAGCGGCGTTACCAAGGGCACTGGGATGAAAGAATGATGGGAGATAATATTTGGTTCCTCATTAGAGAAATCGATTCCGAAATCTACAAACGTCAACAAAGAACTCAGAATTACTTCTAATTAATCTTGTTCATATAAATTAACTCAAATGTACATAACATAAATAAAAGTAATAAATAAAATCGCTATTTAAGCAGATATTAAAAAAAAGATGTTTTGAAATTCTCTTACCTCTACCAAAAGGGCTATAATTTCTACATTTATCGATAGATGTTTTTCAAATAGGCATTGTTTTCTGCGCTAGGATGCTTTAAAAAAATAAAATAAAATATTTTTTTTATTTTTTTTTTATATTTTTAATGTTTTGTTTTGTCCCAGGATTTTTTTTTTTAAAAAATCAACTTTTTCCAATTTGTTTAATGACTGTTACTAAACAACTGTTTCTGAGTGAAAGAGATATTCCCAACATTGGTAGTCCACATTAATAGCTTCAATTTAACGCATAAGTCGACCTGATCGGGCATATACTCCAAAAATTATAGTGCAAATACTAAGGGTTCCTTCGACGATATTAGTATTTGTAATACAAATTTTTTTACAAAAAAATAATTACATATTTTGTTGTATTTCCACAAAAAATTGTTGGTTTTGATTTTTTACCCATAAAAAATGTTTGGTTTTGATTTTATATAACAGTACGCCACAATCTATACAAAAAAATAATTTTTAGGTCTAGGACACAAAAAAAAAATTTTTTTGTTGCGTAGTGTTATCAACATTTCACTAAATAATAAACCTTTGTGGGGGAGGTACTAGAAGGAGTGGACCAATATGGCCCATTTTCGAACTTAGCCGGAGATAGAGGAAATTATTACCACAAACCAAATTTGAAGTCAATCGGTTACTCCCTTCGAGAGTTATCGTGCGCACCAGCCAGCAGACAGACAGACAGACAGACGGACGGACGGACATTGCTCATTCGACTTAAAATGACCCAAAACGGATATCCGCGGAACATACTTAGGGTCTTAGGTCACTTCTTCGATGTGTTACACTTTTGGCTCATAGCAAATGATATATACCCTCCTCTCAAAGGTGAGGGGATAAATACCTTTGGTGAACTGTCGTTATAAATTGTCTTTGCGGTCCAATCAAAAAGGGTCCACTTAAAACGTGTTTTTCTGTACATTCGTGCAAATATATTTAAAAATTCCAACATAGACTGTCGGTATTTTTGGCCACGCTCACGACACTGTGCGGCGTACACCTGCGAGAGGAACTACATTACTATGATACCAGCTAGAGATGAATGGGTTGGCAGAATAGTAGGTAATAGAAACCATCTCCATTCGGTGTGGTTCGAAGCTTAATGATAAGTTGGCTTCGGAGTACACTGTAAAGAACTTAGTCTGGATATAGCTCACAAACTACCAGATACCTGTAGTGTCTATCAAGCCGAAATAAGAGCATTATGGGAAGTCGCCAAGTGGCTGAGTCGCAACATAGTAACCAACACTGGCGTTGGCATTTACTCGGACTGCCAGGCTGTCATCAATTCTCTGGAGGCCACATCCCTAAATTCACCAACAGCTCTCGACTGCCGCAGACCTCTTAACGAGATGGGTGAGCAGTTGGGTGAGCTGGGAATAGGGATTTTCTGGGGAAATGCAAATCCGATGAACTTGCTGGGAAAGGAACTACATTACAAATTGGGACACTGCCTGATCGGCGAACAGGCCAGAACTTTGGATATTGACTCCAATGACTTCTGCAGAAGCTGCAGCTTTAAGCGATAACTTTGTATAATAAACAGGTTGGCTTCGATGAGGGGCATTTCAGCCCGTGGTAACACTAGGGACCTAAACTGATCTATCTGAGCTGGAAAAAAACTATTGCCACCCTAAGCTAAACATGGCATCTAAATTAGTCTTATCTAGTACATAGACGTCGAAACTGCATGAATGAACACTGCCAAATTCGGGGAAAATCGGTTCAGAGTTAGATATAGCCCCCTATTTATGTTGCTCCCGATTTGATATGTAAGCGCTGTAGAATCCGTATTTTATATTCGATCTGTACGAAATTCGTCAGAAAGAGTTTTCTTATTACATTAAGGAACTCTGCCATGTTCGGGGAAAAGCGGTTCAGATTTAGATATAGCCCCCTTATTTATGTTACTCCCGATTTGATATGTAAGCGCTGTAGAATCCGTATTTTATATTCGATCTGTACGAAATTCGGCAGAAAGAGTTTTCTTATTACATTAAGGAACTCTGCCATGTTCGGGGAAAATCGGTTCAGATTTAGGTATCAAAGCGCTTAGAAGTTTTACTTTACTTCTGTTCATTACAAAATTTGGCTGAAAGAAGTTCCTTAATTGAGAAATGTTACTGCAAATTTAGTATTTAAGCTGTGTTGAAAATGTATCTTATGCCCGATCTTCATATCATTTGTCAGAATTCAAGTTTTTGATCAAAATATAAGAGAATCTGTCTATATGTATTATGTATAGTCACATCTATTTGTTTCTTCCGATTTTCTATGATCTATGAATGAATAAAACGCATTTTAAGCTTATCGTTTCAGGTTTAGATTATTATGGTCAAGATCTTCAACTCCTCCTTGGAATAAGCCTTGATGATGCGGTGGACCTAAGTACTTTCTTATCTGAAATAAAGACAACTATTCCAAATTATTATCGAAATGGCCCTTTTGCGCATTGCTAGGGTGGTATAGGCTATTATAAATGGTTTTCCAACAAGAGGCGTTATTTTGGTATTCACAGACAAATGCCAGTTTTTGAGATAAATGATAGGATGTTTATTTCATAATAAAGTGGAAGGTATGCCGTTAATAATGAAAAACAACATCAGCCAAATGGCCACCACGACCACGCTTACAGGACCATATCCTTTTCATGAAATTTTCCATAACTATGTCCTCTATAGCCTCACGAATTCTATCTTTGAGTTCTTGAATCGACGCTGGGCCGTAACAGAGCAATGGTTTCGTTGCTTGCGGGGCACGTAGCGCCGTCTTGCTGAAAGTAAACGTTGTCCAGATCAATACCATCTAACTCCGACCATAACAAATCATTAATCATCTCTCGATAGCACAATCCATTCACCGTAACTGTTGATCCAACCTCATTATCGAAAAAGTAAGGTCCAATGACCCCGCCGGACCATAAACCGCACCAACAAACCGCACAGTCACACGTTGAGGATGGAGTGGCTTCTCAACAATAACTCTTGGGTTTTCCGAGCCCAAGATACGACAATTTTGCTTGTTGACGTAGCCACCCAGGTGGAAATGGGCCTCATCAGTCAAGATGATTTGTCGACGGAATTCCGGATCATTTTCATGCATTTCAAGGACCCAATCAGCAAAAACACGACGTTGTTGATGATCGACCGGCCTGAGTTCTTGTGTTAACTGAACTTTATAAGCCTTAAGACCCAAGTCTTTATGCAAAATACGGTGTAATGATGTATGTGGAAAGCCCAATTCCAAAGAACGACGAGGAATGGACAAACCTGGGTTTTCTTCAACACCTTGGGCTACAGCAGCAATATTCTCAGTTGTTCTTGAGCGGCGTGCACGGGTTTTATTCTTCACATCACTAACCAACAGCTCGCATTTTCCCACCAATTTCTGTATTGCGGTCGGACAAGGTGCTTCACGGCGCTGCGACCCGAAAATGCTTTAGTTTTGCGAACTGTGACTGCAAGATTTTCACCATTTTTGTAGTGAATTTTAATAATTTCAATGCGTTGTTTAATCATGTATCGTTCCATTTTTATACCCTACACCACACTGTGGTACAGGGTATTATAAGTTTGTTTCACGGCAGATGTTTGTAACACCTTAAAATAACACAGCTAGACCCACCTTAAAGTATACCGATGGACTCAGAATCACTAGCTGAGTCGATTTAACGATGTCTGTCCGTCCGTCCGTCCGTCTGTCCATGTAAAGTTGTTCGTCGACTACAGGTCGCAATTTCACTCCGATCGTTCTGAAATTTTGCAGTTTAGAGTATTTCGCGGCTGTTAAGATCGCTATTGAATTTGGTTGAAATCGGTTCAGATTTAGATATAGCTCCCATATATATCTTTCGTCCGATTTGGCCCTTTAGTCCTATAGAAGCTGTATTTTACATCCGATCGTTTTGAAATTTAGAATGGTAGAGTTTCTTGATCCATGAACCAACATTGCCGAATTTGAAGAAAATCGGTTCAGATTTAGATATAGCTCCCATATATATCTTTCGTCCGATTTGGTCCTTTAGTCCTGTAGAAGCTGTATTTTACATCAGATCGTTTTGAAATTTAGAATGGTAGAGTTTCTTGATCCATGAACCAACATTGCAGAATTTGAAGAAAATCGGTTAAGATTTAGTTATAGCTCCCATATATATGTTTCGTCCGATTTGGCCCTTTAGTCCTATAGAAGCTGTATTTTACATCCGATCGTTTTGAAATTTAGAATGGTAGAGTTTCTTGATCCATGAACCAACATTGCCGAATTTGAAGAAAATCGGTGCAGATTTAGATATAGCTCCCATATATATCTTTCGTCCGATGTGGTCCTTAAGCCCTATAGAAGCTGTATTTTACATCCGATCGTTTTGAAATTTAGAATGGTAGAGTTTCTTGATCCATGAACCAACATTGCCGAATTTGAAGAAAATCGGTTAAGATTTAGCTATAGCTCTTATATATATGTTTCGTCCGATTTGGCCCTTTAGTCCTATAGAAGCTGTATTTTACATCCGATCGTTTTGAAATTTAGAATGGTAGAGTTTCTTGATCCATGAACCAACATTGCCGAATTTGAAGAAAATCGGTTCAGATTTAGATATAGCTCCCATATATATCTTTCGCCCGATTTGGTCCTTTAGTCCTATAGAAGCTGTATTTTACATCAGATCGTTTTGAAATTTAGAATGGTAGAGTTTCTTGATCCATGAACCAACATTGCCGAATTTGAAGAAAATCGGTTAAGATTTAGCTATAGCTCTCATATATATGTTTCGTCCGATTTGGCCCTTTAGTCCTATAGAAGCTGTATTTTACATCCGATCGTTTTGAAATTTAGAATGGTAGAGTTTCTTGATCCATGAACCAACATTGCCGAATTTGAAGAAAATCGGTGCAGATTTAGATATAGCTCCCATATATATCTTTCGTCCGATTTGGTCCTTTAGTCCTATAGAAGCTGTATATTACATCCGATCGTTTTGAAATTTAGAAAGGAATAGTTTCTTGATCCATGAACCAACATTGCCGAATTTGAAGAAAATCGGTTAAGATTTAGCTATAGCTCCCATATATATGTTTCGTCCGATTTGGCCCTTTAGTCCTATAGAAGCTCTATTTTACATCCGATCGTTTTGAAATTTAGAATGGTAGGGTTTCTTGATCCATGAACCAACATTGCCGAATTTGAAGAAAATCGGTGCAGATTTAGATATAGCTCCCATATATATCTTTCGTCCGATTTGGTCCTTTAGTCCTATAGAAGCTGTATTTTACATCCGATCGTTTTGAAATTTAGAATGGAATAGTTCCTTGATCCATGAACCAACATTGCCAAATTTGAAGAAAATCGGTGCAGATTTAGCTATAGCTCCCATATATATGTTTCGTCCGATTTGGCCCTTTAGTCCTATAGAAGCTGTATTTTACATCCGATCGTTTTGAAATTTAGAATGGTAGAGTTTCTTGATCCATGAACCAACACTACCGAATTTGAAGAAAATCGGTTAAGATTTAGCTATAGCTCCCATATATATGTTTCATCCGATTTGGCTCTTTAGATCCAATCGTTTTTATACCCTACACCACACTGTGGTACAGGGTATTATTTAAGTATAAAATGTCCCAAAAGTAAATTTATGTAAACAATTTATACATGAATTACAAAATTTGTATATCAGAGTTATTCAATATTACGAGAGTGGTGTAGGGTATTATATAGTCGGCACCGCCCGACTTTAGCCTTTCCTTACTGGTTATTAATGGCGTAGTTTCTACTTGTCAAATATCAAAGAATAAAAGCTTCAAAAGTGACAGCTACCGAAATACCGGGTGATTCAAAATAACACCTCTTGTTGGAAAACCCGTTATAGTCGGCCCGCCCGACTTTCTATCCTTCATTGCTGGTTTCTATCTTAGGCTATTTTCCAAGGTGGTCCAAAATGGTTCTCTTTAAGTACCACCCCCAAAAAGGATTAACATTTGGTGAAATATTGACGCTCTAATAACTCTCATACTACCTATCCGAATCTTCTGTAATTCCACACATAGTAATAGTTTATCTGTCGCGATTACTTTGTGAAAAATGGGAAAAATTGCCACGCCCAATTAGGGAGCACACTTCAACTACCGCAAATTTCGTAACGAGATATATCTGCGGTTCAAAATCCACCTTCCAACCTAACAAATTATATGGTTACTTGAATATGTGGACATGGACTCTAGCGAAGACTAGTAAATAAATTCTGCGGGAAAAGGAAATGAATGGAATGAGAGTATTTATACCCTACACCACACTGTGGTACAGGGTATTATAAGTTTGTTTCACGGCAGATGTTTGTAACACCTGCAAATAACACAGCTAGACCCATCTTAAAGTATACCGATCGACTCAGAATCACTAGCTGAGTCGATTTAACGATGTCCGTCCGTCCGTCCGTCCATCCGTCCGTCTGTCCATGTAAAGTTGTTCGTCGACTACAGGTCGCAATTTCACTCCGATCGTTCTGAAATTTTGTAGTTTAGAGTATTTCGCGGCTGTTAAGATAGCTATTGAATTTGGTTGAAATCGGTTCAGATTTAGATATAGCTCCCATATATATTTTTCGTCCGATTTGGCCCTTTAGTCCTATAGAAGCTGTATTTTACATCCAATCGTTTTGAAATTTAGAATGGTAGAGTTTCATGATCCATGTACCAACACTGCCGAATTTGAAGAAAATCGGTAAAGATTTAGCTATAGCTCCTATATATATATTTCGTCCGATTTGGCCCTTTAGTCCTATAAAAGCTGTATTTTACATCCAATCGTTTTGAAATTTAGAATGGTAGAGTTTCTTGATCCATGTACCAACACTACCGAATTTGAAGATAATCGGTTAAGATTTAGCTATAGCTCCCATATATATGTTTCGTCCGATTTGGCCCTTTAGTTCTATAGAGGCTATATTTTACATCAAATCGTTTTGAAATTTAGAATGGTAGAGTTTCTTGATCCATGAACCAACATTGCCGAATTTGAAGAAAATCGGTTAAGATTTAGCTATAGCTCCCATATATATGTTTCGTCCGATTTTGCTCTTTAGTCGTGTAGAAGCTTTATTTTACATCCAATCATTTTGAAATTTAGAATGGTAGAGTTTCTTGATCCATGAACCAACACTACCGAATTTGAAGAAAATCGGTTAAGATTTAGCTATAGCTCC
Organism: Eudasyphora cyanicolor; assembly: GCA_963930755.1. Taxonomy (NCBI): domain Eukaryota; kingdom Metazoa; phylum Arthropoda; class Insecta; order Diptera; family Muscidae; genus Eudasyphora; species Eudasyphora cyanicolor. The sequence goes on from OZ005735.1 coordinate 138,320,110, forward strand.
CATATATATGTTTCATCCGATTGGGCCCTTTAGTCCTATAGAAGCTGTATTTTACATCCGATTGTTTTGAAATTTAGAATGGTAGAGTTTCTTGATCCATGAACCAACATTGCCGAATTTGAAGAAAATCGGTTAAGATTTAGCTATAGCTCCCATATATATGTTTCGTCCGATTTTGCTCTTTAGTCGTGTAGAAGCTTTATTTTACATTCAATCATTTTGAAATTTAGAATGGTAGAGTTTCTTGATCCATGAACCAACACTACCGAATTTGAAGAAAATCGGTTAAGATTTAGCTATAGCTCCCATATATATGTTTCATCCGATTTGGCTCTTTAGATCTAATCGTTTTTATACCCTACACACTGTGGTACAGGGTATTATTTAAGTATAAAATGTCCCAAAAGTAAATTTATGTAAACAATTTATACATGAATTACAAAATTTATATATCAGAGTTATTCAATATTACGAGAGTGGTGTAGGGTATTATATAGTCGGCACCGCCCGACTTTAGCCTTTCCTTACTGGTTTTATATATAGATCTGGACCATTTTTGTCGAAATTCAATTTCGCACGTCTATCATGCGGGAAAGATGTCTGTGCCAAACTTCTTGCAGATTAGCACAAAATGTACCAATGGGCTACAGGTACTTTAATAACAATGTTGTCCTTGACATCAGGCTGACCCACAAACCGACAGATAATGGACTAATACATTTATTCTTTTTCTCTTAGGAATTTGTCTGCACTCAGTATCATATCGACAACCAGCATCCTTTTGTACTGGGATACTCAGAATGAAGATATTTCGTATCATTCAAATGCTCCTCACGTACAGAGCACATGGTAACACTTACGTGACTACGAAATATCGCACGTCAGTCTCTTCTCAACATCTGTTGACGTCAGACTGTTTTCGCGCTGGTCGCTTTCTCATTTGTTTACATTCAGTGAATAACAACAAAATATTAAACACCAACATATACAGGCTACAGTTAGCCTTATATACAGACAATTTTCTTTTGTTTTTTCTTTCTAATAAAATACATAAATCAGTGTGAATAAAACATAAAATAAATAACAAAATGGATGTCGGGGAGCCACCTCCTCGTAGAGACCCTAGGAGGAGAAATGATGATCTCAGCATCAACGATCCGAAAAAATTCAAAGATGATGGAAAAACACTTTCCAATCAAAAAGCAACGACAGCTATTCTTCAATCGCAACAGCCAACTACCAGTGCCAAAGCAACAAGTGAAAATGAAACAAATATTCATAATTTTGATGTTTTTAAAAATAAACAAATTTTATACCCTACAAATCATCCGGGGCCTTTCTATGTTCTTCTGGTGTCCGAAAACCCAATCAGCAACATAAGGAGAAATTGTGAATTGCATCTTTTTACAAAACTAAGAAAAATTAATATGGTTTCTAACTACAACGCTAAAAATATAGGTTATAATACCTTTAGGCTTTGTTTCAATAACTATAACTCAGCTAATTCCTTTATTCTAAATACAAAACTTAATGAACTGAAAATGAAAGCCTTCATTCCGGACAGATTTGTCCAGAAATTTTACATTATAAAAGGGGTTCCCACGGAACACTCTGGGGAAGAAATAGTGGAAGAATTGAACATTAAAAACGACTTTACTGCCATTTCTGTACACCGTTTTACATTTAAAAATGAAAAGGGAGAGATCTTGCCATCAGAAACCATTAAAGTTGGAATCATTCATGATGTAGTTGTCTCCGATGTCTACATGTTCAACACAAAAGTCTATGTTGATTTATATACCCCACCACTTCGTCTCTGTATGAACTGTGGCCGTCTCGGTCATACTGCAGTGCGTTGTAGGTCAAGAAAAAGGTGTCTTTCGTGTGGAGAAACGATTCTATGCCCCAACAACTGCAAAGAAATAAAATGTCAAAGTTGTATATCAACAGTTAAGTGTAATACCGACTGTAAAAGCCCAAGGTGCATCCTGTGTAATCTCACTGACCATAGCGCTAAAGATTCGTCAATCTGTAACAAATGGAGTGCTGAAAAATCGCTTAGAACAACAATGGCTCTATCAAACCTCTCTCGTAAAGAGTGCATACAAACTTACCATTCCAATAATTACTATGAAATTTTAAATGATCCGGAATATGAAAACAAATTCCCATCAATTACAAATAAACATGCTCCGCCAGCTAGAACGATAAATGAAGAAATAAATAGAAGAATCATGAAAACTAAATATAGCAAAGTTGTCCAAATACCTGCAAAGCGTTTTTTGCCTGTTGCCGATCAAATATTGTCAAGCCCTTCGAAGCCGGTCTTCGAATACGAAAAGTTTAGTAAGGTGTCCGAAATGGAAAAAATAATGGATATGTTCACTGCTAAAATGTCGGAAGTTTTAACAGCAATGAACTGTGCTGAAGGTTTAGTCATCTTAAAGCAATTTAAAAAAGCAATTTTGTCAGTGCCACCTAACACAAGTGATACAAATATAATTAATGATAAACTTTCTACAATATAATATTCAAAGTTTGAACAAAAATAAAAGCTATTTAGATTACTACACCCAGAGAAAAAGCTTCATTCCATCAATGAAATTTTACATTGTATCAATGAAAAGTTACATTGTTTTTGAACCAATGTAAGGCTTCATTGATACAATGTAAAATGTTACATTGAACTAGTAAATGTTTCATAGAAATTTGTTACATTGATGTCATGAAATATTACGTTAATGTAATGAACGAGTTTCATTAATGTAATGAATAAGTTGCATTAATGTAATGAACGAGTTTCATTAATGTAATGAATAAGTTGCATTAATGTAATGAAAACGTTTCGTTGTTGTAATGAACATGTTTCATTGGTGCAATGAACATGTTTCATTGATTCATAGAACATGTTTCATTGATGCAATGAACATGTTTCATTGATTCAATGAACATGTTTCATTGATGCAATGAACATGTTTCATTGATGCAATGAACATGTTTCATTGATGCAATGAACATGTCTCATTTATATAATGTACATGTTTCATACCTTTGCTCTGAAATAAAATAGAAAATGAAACAAAATTCTCCGTTTTTTATTGCAATGTTTATTGTAGTACATCAGTGTTTGTTCATAACTTTAAAATCATTTCAATCTGAAAATATAATATAAAAGATAAATAAATAATTAAAATTGTGGGTTTTGAGAAATTTTAAAATAAAAAGACAACTGAAGTTGAGAAAATAAAAAATGAAACAAAAAAAATCACAATACAGTTTGTTCTTTTAAATTCGTTTTTAACTGCATTTGTGAATTCGTAAATACAATTTAAGTAAACACTTAAACCGCATTTTTACATACTTACTAATTGAAATCCATTCACTCGCTTGTACTGAGGCCAAAGTGAAAAAGCTTAATTAATATTTTTGCTTTTGTGCATAATTTTCGAAATTTGGAATAAGCAGTCCAGGCCAACCTAAAGCCATCTGCGGATAGATTGTCATATCTAAGGCTATGTGCGTACATTTCCGCATTTTCCCCAATTTCTAAACAAATAAAAAAATTATAAATAGGAGTGAATGAAAATATGTTTAGGACATAACTTGGTAGAAAGTACTTACCTAGTGTTTTTGGAGTGTTTCATCGTTGACTTCGGATATGGTTCTTGAAAATTGTTTCTTGTTGTGGCATTTGACATATATTTTCCAACTTCTGTTTTTTCGAACATGCCATTTCAAGCTTGACGTGTCTTTGTATGTACTTCCACAACATCTATAGTTGTCATTTGTTTTAAGAAAATTATATTATTTTAAGTGCTTAAATAGATTTCATTTCTTTCAAATGAAGTACCACACAAAAAACATTTCTCATTCAGTATTTGTTGACATTTTGTTTCACTTTTAATATTTTCACTTTTGAACTTTTTTATTAACGCGCACAACTACGTCCGTTTAATGTCTATTATAAACTAAATCAAAGGGCTGCTGCCAGCACTCATGCAACAATTGATTCTTCGCCACTGATTTGTTTTGACTCGCCAAACACACAAAAAAATAACTGGATATTTTTTTACGAAGAGTTTGCATAGCAAGGGGTGGGTTGTTGTTGTAAGTTTGACATAGAGAATTTATTTTCTGGTCGCAACAGCACACCTAATGCATTTAATATTTGTTTATCTATTGATGACAGTTGTGGCACAGTGGTTCAGAATAATTAATATCGTGCACTAAAAACTGTTTAATGTTCGAAATATATTGTGAATAGAATTCAGCTTCACGACAATAATCGATTCAAAAAAAAAATGAGTTTACAAATTCGTAAACGTAAACAGAATGGATCATGAGTACATAAAATTTGATAAAAAAAAACCCTTTTGACAATTTTGAATTAATGTACACCGACTGCTGTTTGAATAATAATAATAATTAAATAAATATGTCAGTGCGATCATAAAAGTATAAAATTATTGCCAAAATGTCATGTTAATTGATAATACATCTAATAATATGAACACCTTGAAATTATTAGTGAATCATATTATTACCAACAAACCACCTTCGTTCGACGTTAATGCCACTGTGCGCTGTAGATTCATAGAATTCCGCCACTCTCTCCTCTCAAACAAATGCAAGAAAACTACGCCGCTCTATCGTTTTCATTGAGCTTGCACGACTCTGATTCACACATCAACATATTACATTTATTACCACACAAACACATTTGTGAAGATATAGGTATGTACATATGTATGTAATGTGACAAACACTTTGTTAGTATATTCACTGTTTAAATTCATTGCTGGAATGAAACTTTACATTTCTATCTATGAATTGTTACATTAATTTAATGCATCAGTTTCATAGACCTCCGTCAAGTATTGTTGTTTAATTAACACCACTATATACTCCTAAAATGTTTATAAAATAGATAAAATATATATGTAGAACATCAATATAAAGCTAATTTCATTGTTTATATTCTTCACCGCACCACTTCATTGCAGCAATGAAACTTTTAAACTTCTATGAAATGTTACATTAATATAAAGAAACAGTTTCATAGACCTTTTTTGAGAATAAAAAGCACATAAAAAATAGTAAATCTGTTTGTGTAGTATTATTTTGTTTTATTAATGTTAAAATCTTTACACCACTGATAATTTTTTTGTTAATTTGATATAAGTCTTCCTTTTTTTTATAAAATGTAAACTTCATACCATCAATGTAAACCGTTTCATTCCATCAATGACACGTCATAAATTAGAAAAACGCTTTAAAGAAACATTTCATTCCCGTAATGGCATTTTCATTGCATCAATGAACACTTTCATTGTATCAATGTAAAATAATTAATGAAACGCGTTCATTGATGCTATGAAGCATTTTTTTTTCAGTGTACATAAATAAGCTAAATATTGATATCTGCTTTTTAAGTGAAATTTTTAATTTTGATGAAAATGAAAAAAAATCCTGTTTCCAAAACTACAATATATTAATTAAAAAAAGATCGGACAATTATGGCGGTGTTGCCATCGCTTATAAAAAACATATAAAATTAAAAAAAATTCAATTCCAAACTAATCTAGACATTCTCGTGTGTCAAACCACAAACCTTTCAACAAACTTTACACTTGTGTCTGTTTACTTCCCACACTCGGTAAAATCTACTGTTTTAAAAAATGAGCTAATTAAATTATTTACTTTTCTGGAAGATATGTCCAATGTATTCATATGTGGAGACTTCAATGCCAGATTAAAATCTTTTGGTGATAGAGTGGACTCGGTACGTGGATCAATGATCAAGTGTACTTTTGAAAATTCAATATTTCGCTGCCTAAATGATGGATCTGTTACTTTTACAAAATGCCTAACTGATAATTCAAATGGTTCTGTTCTTGATCTTTCTTTCACAAATACAAACCTGACAACCACTTGGAAAGTTTTAAAAACTACAATTGGCGGCAGTCATCATTTCCCTATACAAATACAAATACAAGCATACAACAATGTGAAGCAGACTTTTCTCTCCAAAAACAAATTAATAAGAAATATTCGGCATCTCAATATCTCACAAAATATAAATGAAATTCAAAATGCATTTAAAAATGAAATTCATAATTCCTCTTTTACGCTCACCTCAAAAAGAGTTCCCAAAAACTGGTGGAATGACTCTGTCCACAAATTGTACCGACTGAAGGAAGCTGCTCAAAAATCATTTGACCTAAACAAAAACAACATTAATGCCAATAAGCTACTTGAAGCCATTCTTAATTTCAAAAAGGCGGTCAAAAGTGCAAAGAAGAACTCATTTGTTTCAAAAGTTGATTCCCTCAATAAAAACCCAAATGCTAAATCTCTTTTTAAATTTGTAAGAGGCTGCAAGAATTCTCTAGATCCTCAAACATCGACAACTTGGTGCAAAGATAATAACATCGTTTTTCTAAATCACTTGAAAAATCAAGTCCCTAACAACTCTTCGGCGATTATAACCACACCTTACTCGGATAACTCAACTGATTTCTCATTAAATGAATTCCTAACTGTCCTAAAGGAAAAGAAATCTCCATCAGCAGCAGGTTTGGACGGTATTACTTACGAAATGGTAAATAACCTATCACCAAGTGCAAAACATAATCTCCTTATAGCATTAAACGAAGCATGGAAGCATAGCAGCTTAAATGATGAGTGGAGGAAAATAAAAATTGTACCAATCCCAAAAAGAGGTAAGGATTTGGATATATATACAAACTATAGGCCAATTGCACTAATATCAGTCCTACTCAAAATTCTCAACCTCATGGTAAAAGTACGACTAAACACATTTATAAACGAAAATAATATTCTTCCACAAAGGTCGTATGCCTACAGAAAACACATGTCTGCTTCTTTATGTATCAATGACATACTGCACACTATCACAACACACAAGGAAAATAATGAAAAAGTAATTCTTTTAACATTAGACATCAGCAAAGCCTATGAATGTGTTGATATAAATGCTCTCCTAAATATTTTCCTGACATTGAATTTTCCAACACAAATAACGTCGTGGATAATCGCCTTTTTGAGTAAACGAATTTTAGTTTTGGGTAATAACAATATTGAGATATATAATGGCATACCACAGGGAAGTTGTCTTAGCCCAACAATTTTCAACATCTATACACTTGGTCTCCATGGAATAGCGGATGAGAAAACCCATATTTTCCAATTTGCAGATGACTTTATAATTCTAAGCCATGATAAAGACTTTGATTCTGCCACAAAAATTCTTCAGAATAAAGTCATTCAATTTGCTTCACTGCTATCAAATCTGAATCTAGACATCAACATTGAAAAAACTGCGGTAATGTATGTAGCCAAAGGGGCTAGAAAAATACCACTCATCTCACTAAATGGAAGGCTGATCAAACCTGTAAAGTCAATAAAATTTCTTGGTAGAATCATTAAAAACAGTTTATCACTAAAGGAGCACTACGAAGACATAACTGCTTCATGTAATGCATCCTTAAATGCAATAAAAATGCTTACAACGATTAAATATGGCTTACACCCTACCGTAGCAAGCAATATTTCAAAGGCTATCATCTTTTCAAAAAAGGAATACTTAATATCTTCAATGGCTCACACCCCCATGTACCTCAATAAAAAAATAACCAGCTTTCAAAACCAAATCTTAAGGAGAAACCTCGGTTTGACAAGAACCACACCAATACATGTTGTCTATGCCCTAGCAGGAGTACTCCCCCCTCAACAAAGGTCACAATTTTTAGCAGCTAAGGAGCTGATAAAGTTGAAATGTTTCAACGAAAACCTATATGCTAGCCTCATTTCATCTGCCAGTAATAAAACCAGCATAGGAATGACATACCTTAAATTTAAAAATATCTTTGATAATCTGATAATCAATGAAAATGTGAAACCATCACAAAAAATCAGAATTCAATCTAACCTATTCATAGCGGATAAAAATTCCATAAACAAGGACTGTTTCATTGCAGTATACCGCCAAAAACTAAACGACCTTCAATCTGAAGGTTACTCTATCTGGTCCACTGATGCATCTGTCACCTCAAATTCATCTGGTTGCGCTGTATGCAACATTTCCTCAAATCACAATTTTCTTTTTCAAATACCTTTTAAAGTCTCATCACTTACTGGAGAATTACATGCAATTGATAAAGCGATTGATTTAATTATTGAAGAAGGAATCAGTAAGGCAGCAATTTTTACGGACAGTAAAAACTCCTGCCACCTACTTAGCAATAACACGGCACAAAACTATCTAGTTAACAACATTATCAAAAAGGTTAACACTTCACAAATAACTAATCTCGATGTGATCTGGACTCCTGCGCACACAGGAATATCACTGAACGAAACCGCCGATTATTATGCTAAACATGCTGCTACGTCTGGCTGTCCAATAACAACAGGTCTCTCCCTTAAAGATGCCACAAACAACATTCGTGAAATCCTATGGAAAGAGTGGGTAGATTATTATAAACAAACATCAACACACAAAGGCACTTACTTCCGGCAGTTTTTCGAGGAACCACCAAAAATACCCTGGTTTAAAGGTGTAAACGAACCACCCGTAAAAATAAAATTCATAAACAGGCTACTCTCTGGACACACCTATAGCAAACACTTCCTCTTCACTATCGGCATCTCGTCCACCAACCTATGTGATGACTGTAATGTTGTAGAAAATGAACAGCATATCATCTTTCACTGCAAGAGATATATGGAGATTAGAAAAGATTATCACAATCTATTTAATAAATATACCAACCTGTACGATATACTAAAAGAACGCAATAATTTGCACATGAATGAACTTTTTTCATTCATAAAAAGAACCAACACAAATATATAAAAGAAAACACGCGATTAGAGATGGAAAACTACATCAGCAATACCAAATTCAAATACCTAATACAAATACCACATACTTGTTCCAAATACAATTACCAAATACATTAATAAAATACTAACCTCAGTTAATTACTGACACTACGCAGTGTGTGCACGTAAGTCGTCTGAAGCAGCCCTGGTATATGATTACTCCATGTAATCAAAATCAAATCCAAAAAAAAAAAAAAAAAAAAATATCGCACGTAATAATAATTAAAAATACTTTTGTTTGTTTTGCTGTTTAGGTCTAAACAACGGTGTTTATGTTTTTCAATGATACACAACGGTATAAAAACAAAACTATTCTATTCCTAAGAAATGAAACAAAGAACCTTTTGTACTTTCCATTATTTGATATGAAAGGCGTAGATTTTACTATGGTAGACCCTTTAACCACTTTTATTACTGTCGTTTTTTTCCCGAATTTTTTCGTTGTGTGTTGTAAACATGTTGTGAAGCGCAGACCATTGCTGATACTATTAAACTACAATTTCCATTGGTTTTGTGGGGGGAAATGGATTTTTGGGTAATCCCTAATCACCATTCGGGGAAAAGGAATGCAATGAAAATGCTCAGCTAATGTTGGGGCTTGTTAGACAGAACCGTTTTAAATTAAATAGTTATTGATAAAATGCAGGAAGAAGGAATGTAAATATGACGTGGGACTATTAAATATGTATGTACATATGTAATAAACTGTTGTTGGGAATATAATGGAATAAGTCATAATTTACTTTATCATATAGATCCCCATTAAATTTGTTTATTAAAATAAAAAAAATATAAATAATTTATTCAGATGTATGTATGTAAGTGTTTATTGTAAGAGCTATTGTTTAACTTACACGACAGGTTTGATGTTATTAATTATACCCTACACCACACTGTGGTACAGGGTATTATAAGTTTGTTTCACGGCAGATGTTTGTAACACCTTAAAATAACACAGCTAGACGCACCTTAAAGTATACCGATCGACTCAGAATCACTAGCTGAGTCGATTTAACGATGTCCGTCCGTCCGTCCGTCCGTCCGTCTGTCCATGTAAAGTTGTTCGTCGACTACAGGTCGCAATTTCACTCCGATCGTTCTGAAATTTTGCAGTTTAGAGTATTTCGCGGCTGTTAAGATCGCTATTGAATTTGGTTGAAATCGGTTAAGATTTAGCTATAGCTCCCATATATATGTTTCGTCCGATTTGGCCCTTTAGTCCTATAGAAGCTGTATTTTACATCCGATCGTTTTGAAATTTAGAATGGTAGAGTTTCTTGATCCATGAACCAACATTGCCGAATTTGAAGAAAATCGGTTAAGAATTAGCTATAGCTCCCATATATATGTTTCGTCCGATTTGGCCTTTTAGTCCTATAGAAGTTGTATTTTACATCCGATCGTTTTGAAATTTAGAATGGTAGAGTTTCTTGATCCATGAACGAACATTGCCGAATTTGAAGAAAATCGGTTCAGATTTAGCTATAGCTCCCATATATATCTTTCGTCCGATTTGGTCCTTTAGTCCTATAGAAGCTGTATTTTACATCCTATCGTTTTGAAATTTAGAATGGTAGAGTTTCTTGATCCATGAACCAACATTGCCGAATTTGAAGAAAATCGGTTAAGATTTAGCTATAGCTCCCATATATATGTTTCGTCCGATTTGGCCCTTTAGTCCTATAGAAGCTGTATTTTACATCCGATCGTTTTGAAATTTAGAATGGTAGAGTTTCTTGATCCATGAACCAACATTGAAGAATTTGAAGAAAATCGGTTAAGATTTAGCTATAGCTCCCATATATATGTTTCGCCCGATTTGGCCCCTTTAGTCCTATAGAAGCTGTATTTTACATCCGATCGTTTTGAAATTTAGAATGGTGGAGTTTCTTGACCCATGAACCAACATTGCTGAATTTTAAGAAAATCGGTTAAGATTTAGCTATAGCTCCCATATATATGTTTCGTTCGATTTTGCTCTTTAGTCTTGTAGAAGCTGTATTTTACATCCGATCATTTTGAAATTTAGAATGGTAGAGTTTCTTGATCCATGAACCAACACTACCGAATTTGAAGAAAATCGGTTAAGATTTAGCTATAGCTCCCATATATATGTTTCGTCCGATTTGGCCATTTAGTCCTATAAAATCTGTATTTTACATCCAATCGTTTTGAAATTTAGAATGGTAGAGTTTCTTGATCCATGAACCAACATTGCCGAATTTGAAGAAAATCGGTTAAGATTTAGCTATAGCTCCCATATATATGTTTCGTCCGATTTGGCCATTTAGTCCTATAAAAGCTGTATTTTACATCCATCAAATCAAAATGCACTTCGTGATGTTTTTTTGATCAGCATAATCGACCAAATGTGTCCACAATAGGGAGAGTTGTGCGCAAATTTCAGCAAACCGGGTCTGCAGGAGATGTGAAAACACCTGTGCATGCTCGCCCAGTTCGTTTGGTGCGTCTTATGGGCTGTCGACGTCATCGGGCCATACTTCTTCGAAATGAGGCCGGTCAGGCAGTTACTGTGAATGGTGTTCGCTATCGTGAGATGATAACGAACTTTTTATGACCCGGATTGAAAGATATGAATGTGGACAATATGTGGTTTCAACAGGACAGTGCCACTTGCCACACAGCTAACGAAATAATGGCTCTTTTGCGCAACAAATTCAATGGCCGTGTTAACTCACGTCGTGGCGATGTCAATTGGCCGCCAAGATCATATGATTTGACAGCGTTGGACTTCTTTCTTTGGGGTTATTTGAAAGAGAAGGTGTACGTCGATAAGCCAGCAACAATTCAAGAGCTAAAGGATGAGATAATTCGGCACATTAACGGCATAGAGCTTAAATTAGACTGCCTCAATACTGTAGTGTTTACCAGGCAGAGATCTTAGCTATTAAAGCGGTAGCGGAATCGCTGAAAATTCATATGCTGACCAAAAGCAGTATAAATATTTTCTCTGATAGTCCGGCTGCTATCAAGTACCTGGAAACTATATTCGCAGATCTCTTAACGAGATGGCTGAACAGTTCAATATTCACCTGATATAGGTGCCGGGAACTGCAAGGCAGATAAACTTGCAAGACTAGGAATTACTTTACACGCTCCAGGGGACCTGGAACATGTGGTCCCCTGGAGTGCACTTACGGCAACAAATGACAGATTATCACTAGTTAGGAACTGCATACCTTCCAGGCTGATGCGGGCCAGTTTAGACTCAAAACGCACCAAAGCACTGCTGTCGGTGTCGAGAACGAACGTCTCTCTTATCGCGACTGTTATGGCAGGTCATAAATGACTTTTGCAGAAGCTGTGATAAATGACTTTTGCAGAAGCTGTGGAAACAAAGAGTAGGAGGAATCAATAGAACACCTTCTTTGTCTGTGCCCCGCTCTCTCCAGAAGACGGCATAAAACCTTGGGCTCTTTTTACATTGAGGAGTTAGCTTACTTGGCTGATGTTGGAATCCGCCAATTTGAGAGCTTTTTAAAGCATTCAAATTGGTTCAACGGGAGGGGCTAGGGATAGCTTAGGTTTTCCCTTACGTCCCTGTGGTAACCCAATGGACTGGATAGTCTAAGTGAGTCTGTTTTACAGGCAGTCACTCTTAACCTAACCTAACCAAACCTACTCTAAACAGATCAGAATAGTATCCGGTCCAGTAATACTTCCTTTGAAGTAGTGAGAAGTCCATGTTGGTTTGTCAGTTAGTTCTTTAACGTATTTGTACAAGTCTTTACTTCGATTTGTGGCGGCAGCTTCTTGTGCGATCCTTGCTGTTTTATTGATCCAAGTGCGGTTTGCAATGTTATATTTTAGTTCCCGTGCCTGCTTTTTTAGTTATAGTTTTTGAATTATTGATATTATTCTTTGTACCATTCCTTTCGATTATTATATTCCATTTGTATGTAGGCTATATGAAATCAGGGACATACAATGCCTCTGTTTGTTTTAATTTTTTAGACATTGTTGGATTTTACGCATTTTGTCCAATTTTGTCCCAATTGGTTGAAGTTTGTGCCATTTAGGTTTAGGTTAGGTTTAGGTTAGGACGGCAGCCGTATTTTTTTTACAAGCTCACATAGACCAGTTTAGGTACCTAGAGTTACCACGGGCTGAAATGCCCCTCATCGAAACCAACCTATTTGATATAAAAATTTGTCGATAGTATGAATATCGGTGCTGGAAAGATCTGTAAGGCTGCCTAGAAAGGCCGACCCCAGTATGTCCAGTAGTCGTTTACTCACAGCGGGGCAGTCGCATAGCAAGAGCTCAATGCTCTCCACTTCTTCCTCATCTCCACAGCTTCTGCAGAAGTCTTTGGAGTCAATACCAAATCTTTTGGCGTGTTCGCCGATCAAGCAGTGTCCCGTCAGAACTGATACTAACGTAGACAATCTTTGCCTCTCTAGTGCGAGAAGATATTTTGATCTTCTCAGGCCAGATTTGTCTAGCTACCCTGCAGGTGCCGATTTCTGTCCATCTTTCGTTGGACTGCCTGATTGCCTCTTGCCTAAGCCAAAGCTTGCACGTCGATAGTGGCCCACCAATATATGAAAATTCTTCGAGAATTTGTAATGTCGTCCCTTTCCTAGCAAGTTCATCGGCTTTGCAGTTCCCCGGGATATCCCTATGCATATGAGCATAGGGATATCCCAGGCACCCATATGCTCAGCCATCTCGTTAAGAGATCTGCGACAGTCGATGGCTGTTTGTGAATTTAGGGATGTTGCCTCCTGAAAATTGTTGGTAGCCTGGCTGTCCGAGTAAATGACAACGCCAGTGTTGGTTACGATGTTCCCAAATTGCCATTATTTCGGCTTGATAGACACTGCAGGTATCTGGTAGTCTGTGAGCTATATCCAAACTAAATTCTTCACAGTGTACTCCGAAACCAACCTTTTCATCAAGCTTCGAACCATCCGTGTAAAAGTGGAGATGGTTTCTATGACCTGGTATTCTGCCAACCCATTCATTTCTGGCGGGAATCATAGTGATGTAATTTCTCTCGATGTACACAGTTGGTATATAGTCCACTCGGTCGGTTACCATAGCACTACACTTTGATATCCTCATGTGACCGTAGTTCTTGTACCTCCACATTGATAGGCAGTTTAATCTTATTGCCATTTTGGTTGCAACTTCTCTCGCCACAATATTAATCGGCAGTATATGGAGTAGGGCTTGTAGAGACTCGTTCGCTGTAGTCCTTAAGGCTCCGCTTAAGCTCAGGCAGGCTGTTCTCTGAACCTTTGTTAGTAGGTTGGTCATGGTTAGTTTGTCAGTTGCCGTCCACCATACTACAATGCCGTATAACAGTATTGGACGAACTACTGGTATATATATTCAGTGGACGATTTTAGGAGAGAAACCCCACCGCAAGCCTACAGCCTTTTTGCAGGAATATAAGGCGACGTTGGCCTACCTTACACGTTCCAATACGTTAAGTCTAAATAACAGTTTTCTATCTAGAATTATTCCTAAAAATATTGCACTTTCAGAAAGGACTAGATCTGTTCCATTTATAATGGAGGGTCCACCAGATCTGTCTTGTTTGGGTTTACGCCCAAACCGCGGTTTCTGGCCCATCTAGCCAATTTGTTCAGAGCCAACTGTAGGATGTCTCCGAGGACGTTTGCGAATTTGCCACTCACTGCGATTGCCACGTCGTCCGCCTTGCAGCCACAACGTTCTAGATCTAGCAGTATTTCATTCATCGCTAGGTTCCAAATTAGTGGAGACAGTACTCCTCCTTGCGGGGTCCCTCTGTTTACAAACCCTGTTAGAGTTGTGGACCCAAGACATGCTGTTATGCGTCTTCTGTTGAGCAGACGTTGAATTAGTCTACACTAAAAAAAATCGTACTGCAAATCAATGAATTTGTCGTAAAGTTTATGATTTCGGCAATGATTTCGAGCCAAAGACAATCGCAATAAAAATAAGAATGTTTTATAGTTAATTTAAAGACATGAATAATACTTGTTTTGAGGAGGCATTTCATAGAATCAAGAACTTTGTGTAATAAAACTAATTATGTTTGGTCTTAAAATAAGCACGTTTTGGCGTAAATTTAAGTATGACACGTGCTTATTTGTAGTAAAAAAGCATAAAATTTAAAACATCATCGTAATAAAATTTAAAATGTCTGTCCTTGATGTTGGAATGTACTAGTCATTAATTTAAGACATACATGGATTTAAATATAGTTTTTTAAATATATATGGAAAATTCTTTACATTGTATTTATTATAATTTTACTCTTATTAATGAATCATTTTCTTTGAACCATTGAAATCATTTTATATTCATAGAAAATGTGCTTAATGCTATTTATAGTGTTAACTCCAAAAACACGACGTTTTATCTTTCTAAAAATTGGAATTGTTATATTTTTATTGGAAATACAAAAAAATTGTAATACATATTACGGAAAACTTTCAACATTTTATAATTTAAAACAATATTTTAGTTGTCTTAAGACAAGCCCTCCAAAGCACTACCGAAATATTTGATGTTTGACCTTGTTCAAATATTTGGTATGGATTTGTAAATCTGTAGTGGGTTTAATTTCTCTATTTATTGTCCAAGAACAATTTGCATTGGAACCGACATCAATGATTTGAACAAGGAATTTGCCTGGAATTTAAATAGAAGTTGTATAAAATAAATATTATGTAATTAGTTTTACATATCATAGAATTTGTAGTTTTCAATTATTTGCTTCACTTTGTAAATTTATATCCCCACTACATTTTTCATATTTTCAAGCAAAGTTTATTGCGCGATCTAAAATAAAATAATCTGAAAAGAAATCGAACAGAATGATTTATGTACAAAAAATTATCGAATAAACTTCATCATGTCACAGTAAGAAGATTTTGGAAAATAAGAGATATATTTCAATCTTTCTCATATAATACTTACGTTGAAATATTTCGTACAGTTGTTCACTCTTCAACGACACAAATACTCATAATAGACCCATTAAAAAATTGTTTTACTAAAAATTTTAAAAAATATATTATATTTATATAACAAATTATTAATTACACAGCTCAAGAAAAAACCAGTAAGGAAAGGCTAAAGTCGGGCGGGGCCGACTATATAATACCCTACACCACTTTCGTAATATTGAATAACTCTGATATATAAATTTTGTAATTCATGTATACATTGTTTACATAAATTTACTTTTGGGACATTTTATACTTAAATAATACCCTGTACCACAGTGTGGTGTAGGGTATAAAAACGATTGGATTTAAAGAGCCAAATCGGATGAAACATATATATGGGAGCTATAGCTAAATCTTTACCGATGTTCTTCAAATTCGGCAATGTTGGTTCATGAAACTCTACCATTCTAAATTTCAAAATGATTGGATGTAAAATACAGCTTCTACAGGACTAAAGAGCAAAATCGGACGAAACATATATATGGGAGCTATAGCTAAATCTTAACCGATTTACTTCAAATTCGGCAATGTTGGTTCATGTATCAAGAAACTCTACTATTCTAAATTTCAAAACGATTGGATGTAAAATACAGCTTTTATAGGACTAAAGGGCCAAATCGGACGAAACATATATATGGGAGCTATAGCTAAATCTTAACCGATTTTCTTCAAATTCGGCAGTGTTGGTTCATGGATCAAGAAACTCTACCATTCTAAATTTCAAAACGATCGGATGTAAAATACAGCTTTTATAGGACTAAATGGCCAAATCGGACGAAACATATATATGGGAGCTATAGCTAAATCTTAACCGATTTTTTTCAAATTCGGTAGTGTTGGTTCATGGATCAAGAAACTCTACCATTCTTAAATTCAAAACGATGTAAAATACAGCTTCTATAGGACTAAAGGGCCAAATCGGACGAAAGATATATATGGGAGCTATATCTAAATTTGAACCGATTTCAACCAAATTCAATAGCGATCTTAACAGCTGCGAAATACTCTAAACTGCAAAATTTTAGAACGATCGGAGTGAAATTGCGACCTGTAGTCGACGAACAACTTTACATGGACAGACTGTACCACAGAGTGGTGTAGGGTATAAAAAGTTGTATCGAATTTATTAAATCTACCCCGAAATTTATTTCACCTTAAGTCAATGTCCCGATCAAAAATTTCACAGAAAATCTCATAAAAACGCTTCTCTTTATACCCTACACCACACTGTGGTACAGGGTATTATAAGTTTGTTTCACGGCAGATGTTTGTAACACCTGAAAATAACACAGCTAGAGCCACCTTAAAGTATACCGATCGACTCAGAATCACTAGCTGAGTCGATTTAATGATGTCCGTCCGTCCGTCCGTCTGTCCATGTAAAGTTGTTCGTCGACTACAGGTCGCAATTTCACTCCGATCGTTCTGAAATTTTGCAGTTTAGAGTATTTCGCAGCTGTTAAGATCGCTATTGAATTTGGTTGAAATCGGTTCAGATTTAGATATAGCTCCCATATATATCTTTCGCCCGATTTGGCCCTTTAGTCCTATAGAAGCTGTATTTTACATCAGATCGTTTTGAAATTTAGAATGGTAGAGTTTCTTGATCCATGAACCAACGTTGCCGAATTTGAAGAAAATCGGTTAAGATTTAGCTATAGCTCCCATATATATGTTTCGTCCGATTTGGCCCTTTAGTCCTATAGAAGCTGTATTTTACATCCGATCGTTTTGAAATTTAGAATGGTAGAGTTTCTTGATTCATGAACCAACATTGTTGAATTTGAAGAAAATCGGTTAAGATTTAGCTATAGCTCCCATATATATGTTTCGTCCGATTTGGCCCTTTAGTTCTATAGAAGCTATATTTTACATCCAATCGTTTTGAAATTTAGAATGGTAGAGTTTCTTGATCCGTGAACCAACATTGCCGAATTTGAAGAAAATTGGTTAAGATTTAGCTATAGCTCCCATCTATATGTTTCGTCCGATTTGCCCCTTTAGTTCTATAGAAGCTATATATTTTACATCCAATCGTTTTGAAAGTTAGAATGGTAGAGTTTCTTGATTCATGAACCAACATTGCCGAATTTTAAGAAAATCGGTAAAGATTTAGCTATAGCTCCCATATATGTGTTTCATCCGATTTGGCTCTTTAGATCCAGTCGTTTTTATACCCTCCACCACACTGTGGTACAGGGTATTATTTAAGTATAAAATGTCCCAAAAGTAAATTTATGTAAACAATTTATACATGAATTACAAAATTTATATATCAGAGTTATTCAATATTACGAGAGTGGTGTAGGGTATTATATAGTCGGCACCACCCGACGTTAGCCTTTCCTTACCGGGTTATTTTTAATGTAGCTATAACTTTTTAAGTTGTGCATCGATTTCCTTCGGAATAGTTTAATTTTATCGTGCATTACGATACAATAATAAAAATTTAATAATTGAATACTTTTCGACATTTATATTACGCGTTTTTACAAATTATTAGAATTTTCTCCACAAATAGGGTTTAACGCTATCTCGTAAGATATCGCCGAAAGGATAAAAATTATTGGTATTAGAAGAAGTTTACTTAATTTTGCATTATTTAAAACTTTCCCGAAATAATTCGTATAAAAGATTCTCGAGTTATGCTATAATATGTGTCGCAACCTCTCTATTTTTGTAAATAGCGATTAATCGCGAGAACTATAGGAAGTTCAAAGAAACTACCTCTTAGGATAAGAACTGTATGACATCTATATCCTAATAGGCTGTGAACTCCGTGTCTCAAAAAAAAAGTTGACCAGCGTATTTATAATACATTTCCATATTTCGAGAAATAATGTTACATTTTGCTTAATTTATGCGCTGTTAGCAGTTATTTTTAATAAATATTTACTATTAAAAAAAAGTGTTTTCCTAATTCCATAATTTGCCAATAATTTTTGCTTCAGTTTTATAAAACATATAACATTTTAACATTTCTATAAATTTTGCTTATTGTCACTTTCAGTATTACAAAACCTGTTATTCTTATTTTGTTTGCCCAATTCGTTTTGTAGTGTTCGCGCATAATTCTATTCACATAACTTACTAACAACATCTCTTTCATAATTGTGTGTAAATCACCATAAATGACATGCAGCCAAAATAACTAAGACGCACAAAATCTATCCCTTTTCCTTATCATCAAGCTACAACCACATACATGCATACACACATGTGAAATCTACACGCACGAAATCTATACATTTATGTATCCTTTTTTTTATTTCTTTTGTTGCTGCTATGCGATTTGCCAATCTATTTATGTCCACACTTTATTTTTTATTTGTTTCAGATATGTGTTTTCGTTAAGCAAAAATAACTGTTACTGCCCATAATGAAATTATTTTCGGAATAATATGGAAAAGTAAAAAAATATAAATAAAATTACACTTTTGTATGTACACGTACGTCTAACAAACATTTCTGATTCTCCGAGAGCTAGAATAATTATCCGAAAGAGAGAAAGAATAATTCTCGGAGAAAGAGAGTTAATTTAAAAGTATGTATTCTTAAAAATAATGGCAAGAGTCATAAAATTTATTACCAAGACAACCTTTCCTTTATGGGGAGCTCAGCCTTAAATTTAATACTTAAAATATCTCATACTGTCAATTAAGTCCGACTTGGCATTAAAACTATGACGTGGCTACGTCATTGTTTTAATGTAGAAAATCCTAAAAAGTATTGAAATATTACATAAAATAATGCGGATTGTCACAAATTAATTTAAAGGCATACAGTTAAAGAAGGGTGTACACAAAACTAATGATTACATAGCGATTAATTCAAATTCAAAAAACTTTAGATTAAGGAAAATTTCGTAAAAAACATGTAAATTTTCATTATTTTAACGAAGATTGTGATTGAATTAATGCCGAGGCCGCATACTTAATTTAAGAATGTGCCATCATTAATTTTATTACTATTTTTTTTTTCAGTGTAATCAAACTAGAGTTAATTTTTTGATGTGACAGTGCCGCAATTACTGCATCTGAGTGAATGTTGTTAAAAGCCCCTTCTATGTCAAGAAATGCCACCATGGTGAATTCCTTGAAATGCAGGGACGATTCGATAGTGCTCACAAGTTCGTGCAGGGCTGATTCTGTAGACTTCCCCTTATTGTAAGCATGTTGGTTCACCGACAGGAGTTTTGTATCCAGGTTTTCCCTAATGAAATAATCTAAACGTCTTTCCAGACCTTTCAATAGGAAGGAGGATAGGCTAATTGGTGTGAAGTCTTTTGGCATAGTGTGTGATATCTTCCCCGCTTTAGGTATGAATACCACTTTGGTATCCCTCCATCGATTCGGGATGTGTGAAAGCCTGATACACCCTACATAAATTTTCTCCAGGCAGGGGGATAATGTACTTTAACATTTTCTGCATTTCTGCTGGAGTGATGCCGTCTGGTCCAGGTGACTTGAAGGGCTCAAAGCTATTTATAGCCCAGCTTATTCTGGATCTCTCAGTCAACAAGCTAGCGATGCTCGCAGTCCACTCGCACTCTTGTTGGTCCTGCTGATCCTCTAGTTCTGCTAGAGAGTTCCCCGGGAAATGTGTGTCAAGCAGTACATTGAGCGACTGCTCGCTGTTTTTGGTCTAATTATTTGCCTCATCCTGCAAGTAACCCACTGTACAGGGTGAAGCTGATAGTATTATCCTCAGCCTTGCGGCGTCGGAGACCTTTTCCACTTCGCCACAGAAGGTATACCAAGTGCGTCTTTGCGCCTTTCTAAGCTTCTTCTTATAGATCTTGAGTTGCTCTTTATAGGCATCTCAAACATTAGCGACCCCAGTAGATTTAGTCTTGTTAAATAGCTGGTTGCAGGTCTTTTTTATAGCCGTTAGCTCAGAAGTCCACCATTGGGGGTTTGTTTTACCCTTGTACCTTGTTTTTGGACAGGCTTCTTCAAGGGAACTATTGACTGATGTGATGATATGCTTGACCAGATTATCCAGACCGGCTTTGTCAGTCGGTTCGTACAGAAGTTTGGAAATTCTTCTCATACTGGTGCCTCTTTGTCTTCCTCACATTTCTGTGGACGGCAGCTTTTCAGCGAGTTTGAACTCAATAGTGATCTGAGAATGAGTGGTCGTCCAGTACATTCCACCCAATAATTTTGTCTGACAGCCGGTCAGTAGCAAACGCTACGTCTAGTACTTATTGTCTGTCTTTAATTGTAAAGGTTGGTTTATTACCTATGTTACAAATACTTAGGTTGGTAGTTAGAATAAGGTCAAGAAGCGAATCACCCCTATTGTTTATATCCGTACTACCCCAGATAGTATGATGAGCGTTCGCGTCTGCGCCAATAGTCAGCTCGACCTCCTCAGACGTTGCTTCTTCTACTACTTCCCTGAAGAGAGCAGTCGGTACTCCAAGTAACTGGAGACCACCCAATATATGCGATTACCGATCTCCAGACTAGCAGATGTTTGGTCTTTACCACTTAAATTAGCCAGAAGTAAAAGTACTTAGATCTTTCCTGGCCAAAATGCAGGTTCTTGGAGTGCTTTCACAGTTGGCCACAAGCAGTTTAAAGTTTGGTGTCTTAATACCGCACACCCTTCCTCCCACTGCGTAGGGCTCGTGTATCAGGAAGAGGTCTACTGCACCTGTGGACAGGCGCAACAATAGAGCCGCTGAGGCTGCTTTAGCGTGATAATTGACAGATTAACATCCACCCTGAAAAGGGTGTTATCGAACTCTTCGTCCGTATCATCGAGAAGCGTGTCCCCGCCAGATGCGTCAAAGAGTCCGGAGACTCCCCTCAAAAGTAGAGCTTTCGTCCACAGAGAATTACGTTACAGATCATCTGTTAGAGTTGGAGTGCCCCGAAATAATGGGCGTGGGTACCTCCGCACTTCCAGAAAGCCGTGTATCAACCACGGTATATCCTGCTTGTATACCTTCAAGACTATAGTCTCGAAGCCATATTCAGCGTTAAGGATCTAATTGTTTTTTACCATCCGCCCCACCCACCTTGCTGATTCTCCAATTATGGGCCGGCAGACCAGGATTAGAATCTTTTATTATTTCTAATATGTCAGCCGGGTTGGAGGGCTCTTCTGTAACCCAGGTGATGGCTCTAGGGTGACTAGGGATGTTGTTTTTTCGACAACATCCAACTGGGCACCCGTCCACACCTCACCCGCTCGACTCAGAGCAGCCTTATACAGGTCTACTGATCTGGCATCTCCGAAATATAAGAGCTTTACTCTCCCCTGATGCCATCCTGCATCGTTGCAGATTGGTGGTTTGCCCGGCATTTCTCTACGGACATCGAAGTAATGAGCCATAATGGCTGATTGCACATGGCTCCATTTGTCCTTGAGGATGGATCCATCCTCACTACTTCTGTCTATAACGGCCATCACTAGACTCTCCTTCGCCACTTCATTGAAGGGCTTGGTGAGTGTCCTGTTGGATTTTAAATTTGAATTTGTCCTTTTTTTTTCGCCGACTTTGCCTTGGAGTTTAGCCAATATCTCAGTCAAAGGTTTAGCGATTTTGTTCGCTTGTTTTTTTTTATGGATTTCTAATTTTGCATATAGACAGAAACGCAAATACGGCATAAAATTCTTAAAAATTTATATATTTCAATGATTTTTTTTTAAATTTCTTTATTTTGATATTAGAAATAATAATCAAACGCAACATGTGGAAATTTCTAATAAAAAATGGAATTTTTACTTTTAGTCCTATATCTTCGATATGAAAAGCCGCGCTCGGGATTCCCGTTGCAGTCGATTTTGTTACACCCTAATACAAATAAATAAAAATGAGCGCTCCAGTAGGCGAGTTGGTAGCGTACTCACCCATGAGTTTGGGGGTCATGGGTTCGATTCCCACCAGAGGCTCTGGTCTGTCGCTGCAAACATTTAGCCATATGGTCTTTGTAACCCGGCCTTTCCCTGGACCTTAAAATTATAATATAAATGTACTTCGTATTGTAATTCATATAAATAAATAAAAAGACCAGTAAGGAAAGGCAGAAAGTCGGGCGGGGCCGACTATATAATACCCTACACCACTCTCGTAATATTGAATAACTCTGATATTCAATATTTTGTAATTCATGTATATATTGTTTACATAAATTTACTTTTGGGACATTTTATACTTAAATAATACCCTGTACCACAGTGTGGTGTAGGGTATAAAAACGATTGGATCTAAAGAGCCAAATAGGATGAAACATAAATATGGGAGCTATAGCTAAATCTCTACCGATTTTCTTCAAATTCGGCAATGTTGGTTCATGGATCAAGAAACTCTACCATACTAGATTTCAAAACGATTGGATGTAAAATAAGGCTTCTATAGAACTAAAGGGCCAAATCGGACGAAACATATATATGGGAGCTATAGCTAAATCTTAACCGATTTTCTTCAAATTCGGTAGTGTTGGTTCATGGATCAAGAAACTCTAGCTATAGCTAAATCTTAACCGATTTTTTTTAAATTCGGTAGTATTGGTTCATGGATCAAGAAATACTACCATTCTAAATTTCAAAATAATGATTGGATTTAAAAGACAGCTTCTACAGGACTAAAGAGCAAAATCTGACGAAACATATATATGGGAGCTATAGCTAAATCTTAACCGATTTTCTGCAAATTCGGCAATGTTGGTTCATGGATCAAGAAATTCTACCATTCTAAATTTCAAAACGATTGGATGTAAAATACAGCTTTTATAGGACTAAATGGCCAAATCGGACGAAACATATATATGGGAGCTATAGCTAAATCTTTACCGATTTCAACCAAATTCAATAGCGATCTTAACAGCCGCGAAATACTCTAAACTGCAAAATTTCAGAACAATCGGAGTGAAATTGCGACCTGTAGTCGACGAACAACTTTACATGGACAGACGGACGGACGGACGGACGGACATCGTTAAATCGACTCAGCTAGTGATTCTGAGTCGATCGGTATACTTTAAGGTGGGTCTAGCTGTGTTATTTTCAGGTGTTACAAACATCTGCCGTGAAACAAACTTATAATACCCTGTACCACAGTGTGGTGTAGGGTATAAAAAGAAACATTCAACAATTTAGCTTTGCGATTGGAGAAAATCGATCAAACTTTTGAAATTTATGTAAAAAAGGTCCAAATCGGAGAAGGGTGGCAACCACACCAATTAAAATGTTGACTTCGGATTTTCTCTAGCAGATTCTGTGAAACGTCTCCTTTAAAATGAGTATAAATTTGATATACTTTGTGTAACAAACTTTTTCTACAAGACCTAAATACGAATTGGACTTTTTTTCGCCAAAAAATCTCCAAAAATTAAATTTTTCCAAAAATTTGAATCTTATCGATTCTTTCTTTTATGATATTGTAAATTTTATTGGCAATCCATATAAAAACACGCGAACGAAATCGATAAACTTTTGACTGAGATATTGGCTAAACTCCAAGGCAAAGTCGGCAAAAAATGAAAAATTCAAATTTAATCCACATATCTAGGAAACTATTCAAGATATCTTCAAGCTACAAAAAGTTTATTGTAGGTCTGGTCTAGTAGTATCCAGAAAAATCGGACACTCCATTCAAAAGTTAGAAGCCGATGAAAATTTTGTATACCCGAGGTGGTCAACTTTAGGGCCCTGTAGCTCCGCCCCTGTATGAGATAGGGGGGCCCAAGTTCCGAACTTAAACTCTCTAACACCTCTTGTATACACACCTAAAATTTCATCGCCATACGATAAGTGGTTTTGAAATGGCAGATTTATGTCAATTTTTTTCCATTTTAGCCCACTGTGCGATGTAGGCCTTCCAGACTTTGTAGAGATTTTTTTTTGCGATTGCGTAATAGGTATTACGTAATAGGTTGTAACCATTCACTCTGTGATAAACACGTCCGTTCACTACGACTGATCATTTGTGCCATTTATGACATAAAGAAATACAATATACTTCTATGACAAGTATGTATATCGAAATTTTATCCGATATGCCCCATTTTAAACCCATAATAGTGTCTGGGTCAATTCTTTAACATAAAAAGCTCAATATATGTGTAAGTACATCGTACCTTTTAGTGTTGAAGATTTTGAAAATAATTTTGTCAATTTGGTCATTTTGGTCCAAATTCCTCGGGCAATAGTGCTAACTCTGGCTAAATCGTCTTAGAATAGTATTTCGATTTAGAATATACAACATATTTAATTCATGGGGAGGCAGTTCGTTATTTCCAGGAGTTACAAACGGTGTGAACAAATTAGTATACCCCCCATCATATGATTGTGTTCATTTTACCATTTTTAAACACCATCATTGGTGCCTCCATTAAGTGGTACTGAGTGACGTATAGACAATATTTGCAACCGTTTCATAACTCATACGCAGTATGGTTCCGATATAATCTTATGACGTGAATCAATGCTAGGATTATTTTTTTTTGCATTGTAAACATTGCAATTTTCCATTAGCATTAACATCAATCCTTTAGTACAATCCGAAGATTTTTTATTGCAGAAATCCAAACCACTCACAACCAATATTGCTGTTATTGTGAAACTTATGGTTTTTGCATCGATGTTGATGATGTGAGCGCGTCACACCCATGCAACCTTGGATGCCATAAAGCGATTTTATAAAAAAAATCCATCAGATAATGAAAGCAGCAGTCAACTGGACATACGTGTGGGGGACAGAAGATAACAATATGTTTTCAACCATCAACTGACTTATGTAAGGGTGGTCCAACCACAATGCACGATATTAATTGTGAGTCACACGTGGCGAGCCGTGGCCAGCATTTGACCGATATTTTGTTTCACACATAATTGTCATAGATCCTTCTAGCATAATAAAATATATTAAGTTATTCTCTGAAAACTTTTTGATTTATTTACAATTTACATTGAGCGTTTAATATGGACCACCGGTACTTGTTCACTTCTTTCCACACTAAGGTAATATAGTGTACATTTTGTAGAAAATATAGTCGCAAAGACTTAAAGCACAATTGGCTTCGCATCATGATATGGGTATTTCTAAAATAATTAAGTCTAACATGTTTTGTGAGTTACTTTATATACTACACAACTTTCGAAATGTTTGTCATTTGCAAAATTGTAGATCTTAAAAAATCTTTTAGATTGAGTTCGTGTGATTTTGTTTCAAAAATTAATAAGTAAATATTATGTATGCAAAACAATATCTTGGTCAGACGTTCCAAATTTCCCAAAAGAATTGGAAAGGAATGAACTTCTAAATCTGTAGCCATTTCCCACAAATTATGCACTGCTCATTCATGTAATAATCGCTTTCTGCCGAATTTCGTACTGATCGGATATAAAATACAGTTTCTACAGCGCTTATAGGTGAAATCGGGGTAACATATATACGGGGGATATATCTACATCTTAACCGATTTTCCTCAAATTTAGTACTAACTCTAAGTGTGTCAAGACACTTATTTGTGTCAATTTTTTGTTCTAAACGGTTAAAAAATGTTGTTTATACAGTGCATATATGTCAAATCGGAGGCACATAAATATAGGAGCTATATCTAAATCTAAACCGATTTTCACCAATCTCAATAAAAGGATTGTCATTGGCTTAAAAAAGAGCACTGTGCTAAATTTCATCGCAATCGGGCATAAATATGACCTGCACATTGACTACAGCGATACATCTACAGACGGACAAACGGACGGACAGACAGACAGAAGGACGGATGGACAACACAAAATATTTAAATATCTCTCATAGAACTAAAGATATGAGCATTTTAATGCAAGCACTTTGTTACGTGCCGATTTTAGATAGGTTGGTGTGGCATGCTGGGTTTCCATCGACTAGCTCTTGTCGGATGTCGTGGTTCTTTAACCTATCGTTCGTTCATGGAGCACATAAAAAAAGAAAATAGATAAGTTAGTTCCACCCGAATACTTACATTATAATTTTCACTCTTGTGGGAAGCTGGTATGCCACAAGTGGTAATCGTTACATATTGGCTACATCGACTACCCCATTATTTATGATACACGGCTTCAATCTATATGGCACTTCATTTAAAAAAAAAATCTTTATTGTATTTCGCTTAGCAATTCATTTTTATCACCTCGCCTTAGAGAGGAAGGTATATATCATTTGCTACGAACTAAAAGTGTAACACATCGAAGGAGTGACCTAAGACCCTAAGTATGTTCGGCGGATATCCGTTTTGGATCATTTTAGGTCGAATGAGCAATGTCCGTCCGTCTGTATGTCTGTCTGCTGGCTGGTGCGCACGATAACTCTCGAAAGGATTAACCGATTGACTTCAAATTTGGTATGTGGTAATATTTTCTTCTATCTCCGGGTAAGTTCGAAGATGGGCCATATTGGTCCACTCCTTCTAGTACCTCCCCCACAAAAGGTTAACATTTAGTGAAATATTGATTATTTAACAACTTCTATACTACTTATTTGAATCCTGTGAAATTCTACACATAATATTAATTTATTAGTATTTTACACATAGTATTAATTTATTAGTATTTATTACTTCTATACTACTTATTTGAATCCTGTGAAATTCTACACATAGTATTAATTTATTAGTCACTCTTACCTCGAGAAAAATAGGCGAAGTTTCCACTCCCCTTTTGGTACGTCCCACACAAATGGACAATTTGAACCAAAAGTTAATAGCTTATAACTTTATTACCAGTACTTACAAAGACTTGAAATTTTGTACAGTGTAATGGTTTAGTAGTACCTACAATACATTAAAAATGGGCATTATTGCCACGCTCCTTTTGATACCACCCACACAAATGGACCATTATGTACCAATAGTTACCAGCTTATAAATGTAATACCAGTGCACACAAATACTTGACATTTTGTACAGTGTAATGCTTTTATAGTACCTGGAGTCCAGAGAAAAATGGGCGTTATTGGCCGGCCCCTTTTGGTACCTCCCACACAAATGGACCTTTTTGTACCAAACCTTAAAAGCTTTTAACTTTAAAACCAGTGCATACAAATACTTGAAATTTCGTACTGTGCAATGCTTTTATAGTACCTAGTGTCTAGAGAAAAGTGGCCGTAATTGGCACGCCCCTTTTTATACCTTCCACACAAATGGACCATTTTACACCAAAAGCTAACAGCTTATAACTTTAATACCAGTACATACTTTAAAGTTATTAAATGCAATTTAAATTGATAATAATTTAAACTAAAACAAAAAATAAATAAATTTATTAATATTTTTTTGAGACTCATGGTGAGGGGATTCATTTTTCTTACTTTCTTACTTGTTTTTGTAATTAATTCAACTGGAAAAATTGTAACATTATCACTTAACACTATCACGCATCTAGCCATTGGCAAAAATACGGAGAAGGAAAAGGAGGAACCACGGAAGAGTATAAACTAGACCCAGCCTTCAAGTACAGGTAGGGAATCCGATTCCGATTCCGATCCCGACTCAAACGAAAACATTAACATTACTGTCTTAGCTAACTCCAAAGACGTCGAGGTCAGCAAGATGGTAGAAGAAGTCAACGCGTGCATGGCACAGCTCACGACAAAAAATAAAAAGCTATCAGGGGCACAAAGACGAAAGTTAAAGAAGATTAACCGAAACAGCAAACAGGCCAAGGTGGAGGATGCTCCAAAGGAGCTATCTGAGACTCCATCCACATCCTCGGAAGCAGGAAAGAGGATCAGATCTCCAGAAGAGCAGAACACTGCGAAACCGCCGAAGGAGAAAAAGAGCTCCCCGCTTTCAAGTAAATTGGAGTGAACAAATCAAGCCTCTCACGAAGCAGACTCTAGTCTGTATCCTGGTGGAGAGGGCGGCGACAAAGTGGCGAGAAAGCAATATAGAGACGAGCTCTGCTACGCAGTGATCGATATCAACAGAGCATCTGGCAAAATCCCCACTGACCAACACAACAACGTTGAAGACTTGGTAAATAATAATATTGTGGAGCACGCCCTCAACACCTACGACGGCCCCCTAATTCAGATAATGAGCAGCGAGTTCAAAGGGGACACACTGAGGATGAATTTCGCGTCACCAGCATGATGAATTTCGCGTCACCCTCAAAGAGCTTGTGAATAGCATCTGAAACTGGTGAGGATGAGGGACATCCCTCAGCTCATAAAAACGACAGTACCCGTCAAAGGATGCGGCAGCAATTTCACATCAGAACACATGCTCAAACTCTTTGGCCAGCAAAACAAGGGACTGGACGTGAAGAGGTGGGAAGTCTTCCACAGAATGAATGATCGTGATGGCACTCTCCTTGTGGTGGGTGTGGATCGGCTCTCCATGGCCAGCCTGGTCAAGACGAAGGGTATCACGTTCTATGTGAATAAAGCAGTCTTCTTCAAAATTGGTATAGCTTTGGTTGGCGCTGAAAACCGGCAAAATGAGCCACTAAATAATAAAGGCAGCGATGAAGATAAGCGCCCACTGCAGCTAAAAAATGATGAGGGAGCCGAATCTACCATCTCCGACTCCTAAGAAGCCCGGTTACTGGAGGGCCAATGATTAAAGTCATCCAGATAAACCTCCATCGGAGCGAGACGGCAACTAACGCTTTGATGGAAATAATAAATAAAGGTAAGACTCATATTGTTTTAATCCAAGAACCATGGACGATTCGAAACAAGGTTACTGGGGCTCTGCGAAAAATGGCCCCAGGAAATATGGCCCCAATTCTCGTTGTGAAAATTTACCCCAAAAATGGGGCCATTTTTCATTGCGTCATATGACCCCAATATAAAAATGAAATTTCACCCCATTATTATGAAAAATTGGCCCAAAACTAAAATGAAAAATGACCTCACTTTTTGGGCTTATTTTTCATAATGCACTTTAGCCCCAATACATTAAATACAATTTCACCCCATTTTTTGCTACTAAATTAAAACATGAGTTTAATTGAAAATATTTTTATTTATATATGTATGTCTACAATAAGGGCAAATAAATTAATAGGTCAGTAGCTTCTTGATTTCGGTTATCGCTTTCCACACAATCCTTCTTTTAAAAATCGCGCGATTTTTTAAAACAAACTTTCGATTTCACCTATCGCTCACATTTTTCTTTAATTAAAACTTACTACTACCCACAAGTGCAGAATATCGTTTAAAATTAAGAATAATTTATTATGAGAAAGTAGTACTTATCATATCTTGCGACAGTCCGCATGAATCCCACACAGTTTTTAAATTGAAGGCTTCAAACATTTCGTGTGCATTTTTGGGTGATGAGATGAAGTTCTTGGCTGCTATGTACGGCAAGCTTCTTCTAATTATATTCGAATTCTAGATCTTTCGATTCGTCCTGTAATCAACTTGCAGAATATATTCGTTTTTATATGTTGCATCTAATAATGATTATTAATATATACTTACTTTTCGCTTATATTCCTGAATGCAGTTCTAACGCTACTAATTGTACTTTTCACTTACAACTCTCAGCAAAGAATGAAGATTTCAGACCCTTTACCCTTAAAAAATATGAAAAAATAATGTTTTTAGACAATGCAGAAAGGCCCCAAACTGTAAAATTAAATTTTTTTGGGGCAATTTGTCATTCTTAACATTTAGGGCCATCTTACATTTGTTCGATTGTGACATTTTGCCCCTATTCCAAAATGAAAAAAAGTCCCAAAAAAACTACAAAATTCCCCCAAATTTCGTGTTGTTGTAACCAATGTAAATTTTTGGGGCCAAAATTCATTTTCGGTTTGGGGTCATTTTTCATTGGGGTCGTATTTCGCAGAGCCGGTTACTGGATTAAACCACGTTAATTACAAACTGTTTTATGCAAATACAGCAACTAGACCAAGGACTTGTATTATATGTCACAAAAATTTATGTTATCTTTCTTCTCCAGAGTTGTCAACATCGGATGCTACAGTACTGAAACAAGGGAATGGAAGTGTACACCTAGCATCAGTATATCTGCCTTTCGATTCACCGACATTACCACCTACGTCGGAACTACAACGCTTGGTGAGGAAAGTCAAACAAACAGGTAACGAAGTACTAGTAGGTTGCGATGCTAACTCTCACCACGTCGCTTGGGGTAGTACTAACATTAATAAACGGGGCCAGGCCCTAGTAGAATTCTTGAATACTAACGACCTAATAACACTTAACATAGGTAACATGGCTACCTTCGTTAATAGAATAAGGGAAGAAGTATTAGATATAACAATATGTTCAGAAAATCTAATAGACGAACTACAGGAATGGAGGGTCTCTAAAGAACGTTATTTTTCTGATCATCGTTACATAAGGTTTAAGATAGCACGGCCATCGCAGAACCCAATAAGTTTCAGAAGTAAAGCCAAAACTAAATGGACAAAATTCGGGAAGCTAATTAGAGAAAGACTAGGGCATGGACATTTTGAGTACCTAATGGCGAATTCTTTTCTGCAAAAAAGTGCAACATTTTCATTGCCCTTTTTCCGATAACGGCACTTTTGTGATACTTTTTTGAAATTTGGTAATTAAGTTACTCGAATTTAGCACAACTAAAATTTCAAAAAAGCGATATAATAGTGCAGTTTTCGGAAAAAGGGCAATGCAAGTGTTGCACTTTTTTGCAGAAAAGAATTCGTCATAAGTGTTGAAGATATTGACACAAATGTTGATTACATTACGGATATATTAGTAAGGTCTTTCGAAGACAGCTGTCCGCTTCGAGAAAGGAAATCAGCTCAAGAGAAGGCTTGGATGACCGGGGAGATTCGCAAGATTGGAAAAGAGGTCCGTAGACTTTACAATAGGGCACGCCGTAAAAAATCTCCAGTATACTGGGACGACTACCATAGAGGACTCAGAGAATACAACAAAATCACAAGAACAGAAAAACGAAACTCTTGGAAGCTATTCTGCGAACAGGTCGATAGCGTTAACGATATTTCTAAAATTATAAAGTTCCTTTAAAAAACCCATACCCAAGCCGAAACAATGGTAGACGATATTGGCAGAAGTGTAGACTCAACAGATGAAATGGTAAGGCTTTTGATGGACACCCATTTTCCGCAAGGTACGACGGGCCAGACTGAGATACCGAACTACAGAGAAAATGATGAACAACAAATGTATATCATTACAGACCATATGGTCAAAGAAGCCGTAAGAAGCTTTTCACCATTTAATGCACCAGGACCTGATGGAATATTTCCGGCACTACTACAGATGGAGGTGGATTACATATCAACTCATCTAGCCGCTATTTTCACAGCATGTCTAAAATTCGCATACACACCAAAAGCCTGGCAGGAGGCAAGAGTAGTTTTCATACCTAAACCCGGCAAGGCAAGTTATGCAACACCTAAGGCTTATAGACCAATAAGCCTAACATCTTTCTTACTGAAAACCATGGAACGTATAGTGGATACCATGATTAAAAGTAAGATACCAGGCGACATGCTAAAATTTAGACAACATGCCTATGTTAAAGGGCGATCAGTGGACACCGCCCTACACGAGGTAGTACACTATATAGAAGAATCCTTCAATGGAAAGACGTATACACTTGCGGTATGTATTGACATTGAAGGGGCGTTCAATAATGTACGGACCGACACACTCATCCAATCCTTAGACCAGTTTCACGTGGACCGGGCTCTCCGAGACTGGATAAGCCACATGCTAAGGAATAGATGGATTAATTGCGGGTCCCACGACATAAAAATAAGAGACAGAGTAGCACAGGGAACACCACAGGGTGGTATATTATCACCACTCCTGTGAGTCACTACTATTAACAGTATCCTAAGGATACTAACGGATGAAGGACTTAAACCAGTCTGTTACGCAGACGATGTTATAATACTTCTGAGGGGGAAGAATCCTAATCAACTTTGTAAAAGGGCCGAAACGGCTCTAAAAATTGCATATGGCTGGGCTCGACCGAGGGGTCTAAATGTAAACCCAGAAAAAACAGAGATATGTCTGTTCACAAGGAAAACGGAGATTGGTCAATATGATGACCCACTTTTCTTAAACGAAACAATTCCAATATCCAACAGGGTTAAATACTTAGGTGTAATCCAGGACTGGAAACTAAATTGGAAGTGCCACATAACAGAACGACAAACAAAGCTCACATATGCTGGGCACTATGTAGAAGAGCCATTGGCTCAAAATGGGGCCCTAATCCAAGTATGACACACTGGCTCTACAAGAGCGTAAGCAGACCTATTTTAACTTACGCATCAGTAGTG
Organism: Eudasyphora cyanicolor; assembly: GCA_963930755.1. NCBI lineage: Eukaryota > Metazoa > Arthropoda > Insecta > Diptera > Muscidae > Eudasyphora > Eudasyphora cyanicolor. The sequence continues at coordinate 138,353,238 of OZ005735.1, forward strand.
TGGTGGCCATCAATGAAAAAGAAGTGCAACATAATGATATTACAAAAGGTTCAACGAATGTGTTGTCTCGGCGTAAGCGGGGCAATGAGAACCACATCCAGTAGGGCATTGGAAACGATCTTAAATATCCAACCAATAGAAATACAGATTAGATATGAAGCAGCCCTCACGGCGACGAGACTCAAAGTGATGGGCGAATGGATCTAAAGCGATCACAAATCATATTATCAAAAGATAGCTGAGGCAGTGACGGTGGATTTAACTAACATAGCATCAGTATCCGACAGAATACCTGAAAATTCAATAGTTGCGTAGTGTGAGACCATTATACCAGACAGACAACCTTGGATTGATGGAACCGTAGGGCAGACAACATCTGGAATTTGGTGTTACACAGATGGATCGCAACTAGGGGAGAGAACGGGGCTAGGACTTTATATCGTGGAACTGGAAACCGAACTCTTATTCCGTCTCCCAGTCCATAAAACAGTACTGCAGGCGGAAGTCCGAGCAATTACAGAATGTGTGAGCTGGCTTGGCGCTAAAACGAGACCAGCAAATGTGAATATATTCAAAGATTGCCAAATGGCTATCAGGGCAATAACGCCTAGAACGGTGAAGTCGAGGACAGTTTTAGATTGTAAAATGGCGATTAACGCCTACTCTGAACATGGCACTATATGCATCATATGTGTGCCTGGTCATTGCGGAGTAAGGGGTAACGAGAAAGCAAATGCCTTGGCATCTAGAGCCAGAGACTTGCAAACAACAACCCTAGAGAACGCAAAACCCTTCGGAGTTACGCGTTCTGAACTAAAAATATGGACAAAGAACGCCCATATCACGCTATGGAATATTGAAAACGTTTGGAAGACAACGAAAGTCTTGTGGGGTGACCCAAACGAGGACAAGACCAATACCTTGCTGAGATTGAGCAAGGTAGAAACCAGCAAGATCATGGGTGTCCTTTAGGACCCACATGCTTACAAGCACTTCTACATAGGATAGGAGTTGTAGATGACAGCGTATGCAGGGCACGCGGGGAGGATGACGAAACGATGGAGCATTTCCTCTGCCACTGCCCAGCGTTCGCCAACAATAGATCACGTTTCTTAGGAAATGATGCTATACCAGACTTGACCCAACTTAGGGGCGTAGACTGGAAGAAGATTAAGGACTATGTCGACAGTAGAGAGTTCCTAAAATAACTTTCCATGGACCATTCACTAACAATCAGAGCGCACAACAGGCCGAATACTGGCTTATGTGTATGTTCAAGGATATGAGGCGGAATTTGACCGCCTACTCTTCTCCACCTAACCTAACCTAACCTAACACTATCACTTATATTTTATCTATAAAACTATTTAATAATTATCTAAAACAATTAACAATTTACGGAAAAATATGTGTTCTCATTGAATTACATTTTGTTTTGAGACTTTCATTGCTCTTCTTCTTATTTACTACTTAGTACAATTCTTGTGTTTTGTTTTGATTACACTATGCAACAAAATTTTTGTCCCAGGGATGTGGATAACAGTTTCTGGTGCAATTAGGTGTCACAAACACGAAAAAAATATTTAAAAAAATATTTATGGTAAATTTTTCTTTAAAAATTTTTTTTTAATTCCAGCTTTCATGGAAAGTACATTCAGTATTTGGACAATAATTTTTCAAGTATAAGCCTGATTGAGCCGTGTTATGCCTCAAATTAAAAGGAATTATGAGGGCTACATATGCTGTAAATATCGTAGAATCGTTGGTTTAGTAAGAGTCGTCAAAAATATGAAAAAAAAAACACTTTTTCCTGCTACAAAAAAACCATAAAAAATAGAAAAAAATCGAAAAAATTTTAAAAAGCCAGCATGCTAACGAAGAAAACACTGTCTATTTGAAAAAAAATCTATGGATAGATGTAAAAGTTATGAGCCATTTTGTAAATGTTAGGGAAATTCAAAAAAATCTTGTTTCATATTTTTTAGTTTTTAAATGATGTTTTTGCTTATATTAAATTCGCCATATGAGTCATTCCATGCCAAACGGGACGATTTTTGACATCACTATTTTTGATTGATTCGAAATTTTGTGTATGTATTATTTACCTAAAAATATCTTATATGTAGTTGATGAAAAAAATTCTTTAAGAGTTATGAGCACTTTAAAGTTGACGAAATTACGTTTTTTCTAAAAGGTGTGTTCATTCTTTAGCTTGTATCTCCTGAAATACGTGACCGATTTAATGTGTTTCAGCAATCAAAAATAGTGATGTCAAAAATCGTCCCGTTTGGCATGGAATGACTCATATGTGAGAGAGACATATAAGAGACATTGCACTTGCATTTTATTTTATGAGGATTGATGTCAGACATTATAAAATTATAGAGAGGACGAGGTTTTATGGCCGTTCGTAACCCTCCATAAAACATGATATGCAATGTGAGAGCTATATTGGATGAGATCCGCTCAGATAGAGGGTCATTCAACAATATTTGTGGTTTTTTATTTATGAGGTTTCCATTCATTTACGCCTTTTAGGGGCATAGACATCCCAGTCGTATATACAGGTAGTAAAATTATATGTACGCAATACAAAGTAGTACGCGGCAGTCTTGAAATATATTGTGTGTCTACTTTCGAAGCAAACTATATGTCAGCTACAGGAACTGCAACTTATGAACCTTAAACCCGGAATTTATGAATGAAATTTCTTATTAATAAATTAGTGTAATTCAGCGTCTTAAAGAGATAAGTCGATTTTCTGAAAAATATTACAAAGTTATATTTCGAAGTATGAGTAAAAGGCAAAGAACTTTTCAATGTGTAAATGATCCTGACAATTTCTGCTACATCTGCGGAAAATATGTAACTAACAAAATCGACGTACGTTTAGTAAAATAATAGAAGAAATATATGTGTAATATTTTGGTATACGAGTTAAAAATATGAACGAACCGCTGACACCTAGTTTTTTGTGTAATTCGTGCCATGTAAATCTTACTCGATGGACTGGTGGAAGAATGCGGTAAGTACTTTACAATTAATGTATTACAATGTTTTGTGGAATAAAACGTTTTAATTTTAGACTTCAAGTGCAATTTGGAATGCCAATGATTTGGAGACAACCAGTCATTCACGATACGGACTGCTATTTTTGTCTAAGTTAATAGATTGGAGTAGGAAGTGTCCAAGTATAGCTAACAGCCTAATTACGGAAACATCAGCAAGTTCAACTGAGTACTCAACTCTGAGCGATTCAAGTTTGAGTCAGAAGTCATCGCTTTTAACTCAGTTTCAACTCATTGATCTAGTGAGAGATTTGGAACTGACCAAAGATAAGGCAGAACTACTTGCATCTGGGATGAAACAGTACAATATTTTGGCCCCAGATGTTAACATATCATATTATAGAGTCCGTGATATACCTTACAAACAATTTTATACAACTGTGGATAACAGATGCTTTTGCAAGGACATTCCCGGATTGTTCGAGGAACTTAATCAAACATATAATTCAAGGGAATGGCGTTTACTTGTTGTCAGCAGTAAAGAAAGTTTGAAAGCAGCATATGAAATGCTCATGCTGTCAACACTAAGGAATCATACGAAATAATGGCTAAATTGATAAAATATATAAAATATGAACATGACTGGAAAATGTGTTGCGATTTAAAAGTAGTTGGTATGTTATGCCTCTGGGATAGCCGATATTTTGCCACCACTGCATATTAATCTGGGGCTCTTTAAAAATTTTGTAAAAGCCTTAAGGAAAGATGGCAATTCACTCTTATATTTAAAAAGTCTATTTAAAAGTCTTTATTTTCAAAAAGTCGAAGAAGGAGTTTTTGATGGGCCTGAAATAAGGAAACTGATGAAAGATGTGATGTTTCGAATCATATTTGACGTCGGATGAAATTGCAGCATGGAGCTCGTTTAAGCTTGTAGTTTAAAATTTCCTTGGATCCAATACAAGCCCGCAATATGAAACAATGATTAATGATTTGTTAAAAAATTATGAAAAATTGGTTAGAAATATATTTTTTATATTTATGTATTTAACACATATGTATGTATTCTTCCAACTTATTTTTCGCTTTATGTATTCCAACAGGTGTAAATATGTCTCTCAAAATTCTTTTCTTGCATTCTCATTTAAACTTTTTCCCCGAGAATCTTGGCGACGTAAGTGACGAACATGGCGAAAGGTTTCACCCAGAATTGAAGTCCATCGAGCGGCGTTACCAAGGGCACTGGGATGAACGAATGATGGGAGATTATATTTGGTTCCTCATTAGAGAAACCGATTCCGAAATCTACAAACGTCAACAAAGAACTCACAATTTTTTCTAATGAAACTTGTTCATGTAAATAAACTCAAATGTACATAATATAAATAAAAGTAATAAATAACATCGCTATTTAAACAGAAATTGAAAAATACAATTTTTTTAAATTCTCTTACCTCTACCAAAAGGGCTATAATTTCTACATTTATCCATAGATTTTTTTCAAATAGGCATTATTTTCTTCGCTAGGATGCAAACTTAAAAAAAATAGGAAAAAATATTTTTTTCGATTTTTTTTCTATTTTTTATGTTTTTTTTGTCCCACGATTTTTTTTTTTTGAAAAAATCTACTTTTTCCAATTTGTTTAATGACTGTTACTAAACCACTGTTTCTAAGTGAAAGAGATATTTCCAACATTGGTAGCCCACATTAATAGCTTTAATTTAACGTATAAGTCGACCTGATCGGGCATATACTCCAAAAATTGTAGAGAAAATACTAAGGGTACCTTCGACGATAATAGTATTTTTAATAAAAAATTTTTAAAAAAAAAATCCGTAAAAAAAATTTGGGTTTTGATTTTATATAACAGTATGCCACAATCTATGTATACAAAAAAATAATTTTTAGGTCTAGGACACAAAAATTTTTTTTTTGTTGCGTAGTGTTATTTATTAAACTTTGTGTATAGTTATCTCTGCTTTGATTTTAGTACCAAAGCAATAGGTAAAGAAATAATTTAAGAAACTAAGTAGAGTGCAAAAAATAACGTAGAACCGAGGAAGAAGCAAGAGAAAAAATGTTCATTTGTTTTCGTGATTATTGTTTCTATTGATATGACCTTCCACGCCATACGTTGGTTTTAATATTTATATCCACAAAGATGAAACGCTGGATTAAAGTAAGATGGGATAACAATTTGAATGAAATAGTAACAAAATATTGCCGACGAGGAATGTAAAAAAAATTGCTCGATAGCCGCCTAGCTATGTTAATGATATTTTTCTTATAAAGTTTAGAATATCAAAACTGTCATTCATACATATGTGAACCACACTCTTGATCCACGATGAATTACGAATTGGTATACCTGGTCTTGCAATCCCTTGACGTTTGGTGTTAGAGCCAAATTGTTGTTGAAATTTCGTGAATGTCAAATGGAGAGAACTGAAAAGGGTATAAATAGCCAACCTTGTTGCATTTTGACACAAAGTGTGGACAAGTTAAATGAAGATGTCGTGGTCAGTTGGCAAATAATCCAGAAATAGCAAAATACTCGTATCTATGTAAGATATTTATGAACCCTCCTGAAGATAAGAAATTAAACTTATAGGAATGTATTTATGGACATAGTAAAATAATTTATACCTTCTTCGTCGAGTTGTTATTTCTAGTGGTGGAAATAACCAGCATTAACTAATAAACTTTCGTGCCTTGATTTTATATACTAACTAAATTAGTTAATTACTTTCGAATTCCACGAGTTTTTTTTTATTAATATTAAACAGCAGTCAAAATTGATATAACAAGCGTATATTTCACCAATTTTATAGAACAATTAGTTCAAATATCGACTTCCACAATTGATGTAATATGTATATGGTGAAATTCATGAAAAATGTCCTGCCTAAAAATAAAGGTTGTCCAATTTTGTTCAAATTTTGTTTATGAATGGTGCTGTATACAAATAATATATCCGCCAAGTTTTGGAAATTTTCGTTGAATATTGGCAGCATGGGCGGTAGTCCAAAATTTACTCTTCAAGCCAAGGTGTTGTTGTTTGATTATTTCTTGTGCTTCAACCACCAAATATAAGAATATTTTGTGACACGAATGTTGAGGATTTTTTCATGGGCTTTCGAATGAGTGAATCGTTTTTCGCAAAAATTTGCAATCTGACCTCATAAACGCGAAAATAATTAAAAAAAATTAATTTTCGCGGATTCGGATATAATTAATTTTTGTTAAAATATTTTTAGATTAATAAGCTGATTTTCCCCCATATGTGTGCAGATTTTAAAGATGGCGTTTTTTGACACTCCTGAGGAAATAATTTTTAAAAATTTCTCTATCTAAAAAAATTTGGTTTAAACATTTTAATATTTATATCTTGTTGTTTGATCGTTATTAGATGATCAGCTTTTGCATAAAAGTAACTTATGATACACTAATCTTTTGATTTTATTCGCTTCCTTCCAAATTTGCTCATTTAACGTGGTATTGCAAAAATAATTAAACAATGGATTTTTGCGGTGTTGGTCTTCATTAGATAATGAGTTTAAAATTTAGTCACAATCACAGTCTAGTGTCAAAAAACGCCATCTTGAAAATCTGTACACATATGGGGGGAAATCAGCCAAGTTCGGGGAAAATCGGTTCAGATTTAAACGTAGTCTCAATGTATATGTTACACCCGATTTGACATGTAAGCGCAGTAGAAACGGCATTTTATATCCGATCAGTATGAAATACGGCAGAGAGAGTTTTCTTATTACATACACTGAACACTGCCAAATTCTCATCGCAATGCCCATTTTCGCATTGTTAAGGAGGTGTAGGTTATTATATAGTCGGCCCCGCCCGACTTTCTGTCTTTCCTTACTGGTTTTATATAAAATATATTTGGAAAAATTTTCTAAACAATAACATTGTTTGTGTGTAAATATATATTTTATTTATGAACGCAAATGTACTTTGTTCTAATATATGCGTTCCAAACAAAATTTCTGGATTTTCACTCCTGAGGAAATAATTTTTAAATCAAGTCCTCTAGGCTGTAATTGGGATTAATTTTTAAACTCATTATCTAATGAAGACCAACACCGCAAAAATCCATTTTTTATTTATTTTTGCAATACCACGTTAAATGAGCAAATTTGGAAGGAAGCGAATAATATCAAAAGATTAGTGTATCATAAGTTACTTTTATGTAAAAGTTGAACATCTAATAACGATCAAACAACAAAATATAAATATTAAAATGTTTAAACCCAATTTTTTTAGATAGAGAAATTTTTAAAAATTATTTCCTCAGGAGTGTCAAAAAACGCCATCTTGAAAATCTGCAGACATATGGGGGAAAATCAGCTTATTAATCTAAAAATATTTAAAAAAAAATTAATTATATCCGAATCCGCGAAAATTAATTTTTTCTGATTATTTTCACGTTTATGAGGTCAGATTGCAAATTTTTGCGAAAAACGATTCAACCATTCGAAAGCCCATGAAAAAATCCTCAACATTCGTGTCACAAAATATTCTTATATTTGTTGGTTGAAGCACAAGAAATAATCAAACAACAACACCTTGTCTTGAAGAGTAAATTTTGGACCACCGCCCATGCTACCAATATTCAACGAAAATTTCCAAATCTTGGCGGATATATTATTTGTATATAGCACCATACATAAAAAAATTTGAACAAAATTGGACAACCTTTATTTTTAGGCAGGACATTTTTCATGAATTTCACCATATATTATCTTCACAAAATTTGTATATGATATAATTCACTATTTAAGGAAGTTTTAATGTTTGGCTTATCACCACAAGATGTGAATCACCAAATGATTGTGAAATATTACGTGGGACATTATTATCCGAATATAGTTTGAGAGGCAGTGGATACCATAAGCAACCAGTTATATTTGAATGCAAATGAAAAAAACTCTTCTACAACTTTTCGTCCGATTTATAATATTTAATCCTACATATCGTTACCTCCATTCTAAACAATGCTTTTAGTGCAAAAAGCCAGTTTTTCAAAAAGGGCGATCAAAGTTTGATGAATTTTTTAAATTTCTGTGGAATTCTTTTTTAATGCAAATCGAATGACCTGTACTATTTTGTGAATAACTTTTGATTGGGTTGACGGATAATCACCAAATTTTGACTGAATATTATTTGGAATACTTAGAAATTAAAAATGCAATCACCCTAAAAACATGCTAGGTCGACTTGTTCTATATTTTTTCACTTTTGTGTCTGAAGCATAGTTGTGGATATGGAATAGGAGAAAACCAGTAAGGAAAGGCAGAAAGTCGGGCGGGGCCGACTATATAATACCCTACACCTCCCTAAAAATGCGATAAGGGTCATTGCGATAATTATTTGGAATAATTGGTAAATGGGTAGGAACATATTATATAATTCTAAACCGATAATCGCTAAATTTAGCAATATTCGTTCCTAAATTGAGAAACATCTTTCTGGAAAATTTAAATAATCGGAAGTAAAGTACAACTTCTATAGCGCTTTGATACCATATCAGGAGGAACGTATATATGGAGGTTATATATAAATCTGAAACGATTTCCCTGAATACTCATTCATGTAAACAGACCTCTTTCTGTCGAATTTCGTTCTGATCGGATATAAAATGCAGTCACTACTGCGTTTACATGTCAAATAGGGGGTAACATATATATGGGGGCTATATCTAAATCTGAACCGATTCTCTCTGAATTTGGCAGTATTCCTTCGTGTAATATGAAACCTCTTTCTGCCGAATTTCGCACTGATCGGATATAAAATAAAATTTTTACAGGGCTTACATGTCAAATCGGGGTAACTTATATATGGGGGCTATATCTAAATCTGAACCGATTTCTTCCAAATTTAAAAGTGTTCATTCATATAATAGGAAACCTTTTTCTGCCGAATTTCATAGTGATCGGATATAAAATGCAGTTTTTATAGCGCTTACATATCAAAACGGGGTAACATATATATGGGGGCTATATGTAAATCTAAACTGATTTTCTCCAAATTTGGCAGTATTCTTTCACGTAATAAGAGACCTCTTTTTGCCGAATTTCGCACTGATCGGATATAAAATAAAGTTTTTACAGCGCTTACATGTCAAATCGGGGGTAACATATATATGGGGGCTATATATAAATCTGAACCGATTTTCTCCGAATTTAGCAGTATTCCTTCATGTAATAAGAAACCTCTTCTGCCGAATTTCATACTGATCGGATATAAAATAAAGGTTTTACAGCGCTTACATGTCAAATCGGGGGTAACATATATATGGGGGCTATATCTTAATCTGAACCGATTTTAAGCAAATTCAATAGGGATCGTCCTTGGGCCAAACAAATGATATAAAATAAAACTGATCGGATATAAAATAAAGTTTTTACAGCGCTTACATGTCAAATCGGGGGTAACATATATATGGGGGCTATATATAAATCTGAACCGATTTTCTCCGAATTTAGCAGTATTCCTTCATGTAATAAGAAACCTCTTCTGCCGAATTTCATACTGATCGGATATAAAATAAAGGTTTTACAGCGCTTACATGTCAAATCGGGGGTAACATATATATGGGGGCTATATCTTAATCTGAACCGATTTTAAGCAAATTCAATAGGGATCGTCCTTGGGCCAAACAAATGATATGTGTAAAGTTTCGTCGAAATCGGACCATAATTGCGACCTGTACTTTGATTACGGACAGACAGACAGACGGACATAGCTAAATCAACTCAGAAAGTGATTCTAAGTCGATCGGTATAATAAACGATGGGTCTATTTTCTCTCCTTTTGGGTGTTACAAACAAATGCACAAAGTTATAATACCCTGCACCACAGTGTGGTGTAGGGTATACAAATTCGGAACAAACATACCCGTTGCGAATTTTTTCTCCTATTCCATATCTATAACTTTGCTTCAGACATAAAAGAGATATTACGTATGGTATAGCGAGAAAAATACAAGTAAGAAATTTCAGTCGGGTAGACCGACTAAGGTATACCCTCACTTTGTGAGAAATGTGTTTATGCACTGGTATATGTACTAATATTATGAGATATTTTATTTTGTATGTCTTGGCTCTTTCTATATGGGAGGGTGTTGTCATAACTCGCACTTTTAACAGGAATGTAGAAATTTTAAAAACTATACACTGCGCAAAAATTTTTAGTGTATATATGTATTGATATTCAATTCTTAAAAACATTACACTATACAAAATGTTAAGTATTTGTAGGCACTGGAATTAAAGTTAAAAGCTGTAAACTTTTCGTACAAAATGGTACCGTTGTGTGGAAGGTACCAAAAGGGGCATGGCTATAATACCCATTTTTCTCTGAATTGTAGGTACTATAAAACCTGTACAATTTACAAAATTTCAACTCTTTGTATGCACTTGTATTCAAGTTATAAGCTGCTAACTTTTGGTGCAAAATGATGCATTTGTGTGGGAGGTACCAAAAGGGGGGTAGCAACTAGGACCATTTTTCTTGAAGTGTTAGCGACTAATAAACTAATACTTTGGGTGCAATTTCGAAAGATTCGAGTAAGTTGCATAGAAGTTATTAAAGAACCAATATTTCACTAAATGTTAACCCTTTGTGGGAGAGGTACTAAAAGAAGTGGACCAATATAGCCCATCTTCAAACTTAGCCGGAGATAGACAAAAGTATTACAGCATACCAAATTTGAAGTCAATCGGTTAACCCTTTCGAGAGTTATCGTGCGACAGACAGCCAGCAGACAGACCCGCAGACAGACGGACGGACGGACGAAAATTACCCAAAACATACTTCGGGTCTTAGGTCTCTCCTTCGATGTATTGCACTTTTGGCTCGCAGCAAATGATATATACCCTACTCTCTAAGGCGAGGGAATACATATTACCAAATCTGACATCAATCGCTTGCTCTTTTTGAGAGTTGTTGTGCTCACCAGCCAGACATACCCATGAACGGACATTGCTCAAATGACTTAAAATATCTTAAAACTGATTTCCGTCGAACATATTTAGAGTATTAACCCTCTAACAAGCTAAATCGCAATAATGAACGGATGAAGCCCATATTTTTATACCCTCCACCATAGGATGTGGGGGTATATTCATGTTGTCACTCCGTTTGTGACACCTTTAAATAATGATCTGAGACCCCATATAGTATATACGAGGTATGTTCAAAAAATATCGGGATTTTTTATTTTCCGCGGGCTACGTGTATTTGATTTTTGTAGCGTTATGTTGGTACTCATGTCCCTTACTTATGCTGATAAGGTCGGCCATTTTGAATGTTTGGTTAATTTTTGACAGCTGTTGTGCTTGGATGGGTTTTAACTTGTCTTCGATTTTTATCTATTTCAGAAAATGGATCAAAAAATCTGCATCAAATTTTGTGTGAAAAACAAAATAAAGTGCGCTGACGCATTCCGAATGTTGACTGTGCCATATGGTGAAGCTACCTTGGACCAAAGCAACGTTTATCGGTGGTACAAAATGTTCTTAGAAGGCCGAGAAGATGCGAAGGACGAACAGCGTGCCGGACGCCCGTTTTTTTTTTGCTCACAGTTTTCTTTGATTGCAGGGGCGTGGTGCATTATGAGTTCATGCCACAGGGTAGTACGGTCAATAAAGAATATTACCTGCAAGTTATGCGCAAATTGCGCGAAGCAATCCGCCAAAAACGCCCGGATTTGTGGAAGACCAAAAACTGGCTTTTGCACCATGATAACGCCCCTGCACATACATCGTTGCTTGCCAAAACTGAAAAGGCCCATGAAAGGACGACGCTACGCCACGATTGAGGAGATAAAGACGGCATCAAAGGAGGAGCTGCACAAGATCACAAAAAATGATTATTTGAAGTTCTTCGAGGATTGGAAATAAATTTTGGCAGAAGTGTATTATATCCGAGGGGAATTACTTTGAAGAGGACAAAATAGATATTCATAAATAAATAATTTGAAAAAATGCAAAATTCGCAAATTTTTTTGAACATACTACGTATATTCTTAATCGTCGTAAAATTCTAAGACGATTTAGCCATGTCCGTCTGTCTGTTGTCACGCTACAGTCTGTAATAATAGAGCTAGGTTGATCAAATTTGGTAGAAATATTTATTATAGTTGCAGGTTGTTTGGGATTGCAAATGGGCCATATCGGTAATTGTTTTGATATAGCTCCCCTATAGAGGTCGCTCCAAAATACGGTCAAAATCGGTTCATATTTAGATATAGCTCCTATATATATGTTACACCCGATTTGACATGTAGGTTAGGTTAGGTTTAGGTTAGGGTGGCAGCCGTATTTTTTTACAAGCTCACATAGACCAGTTTAGGTCCCTAGTGTTACCACGGGCTGAAATGCCCCTCATCGAAACCAACCTTTTTGATATATAAATTTATCGATAGTACGAATATCAGTACTGGAAAGATCTGTTAGGCTGCCTAAAAAGGCCGACCCCAGTATGTCCAGTCGTCGTTTACTCAAAGCGGGACAGTCGCAAAGCAAGTGCTCAATGCTCTCCACTTCTTCCTCATCTCCACAGCTTCGGCAGAAGTCATAGGAGTCAATACCCAATCTTTTGGCGTGTTCGCCGATCAAGCAGTGTCCCGTCACAACCTGTACTAACGTAGACAATCGTTTCCTCTCTAGTGCGAGGAGATATTTTGACCTTCTCAGGTCATACCTTGGCCAGATATGTCTAGCTACCCTGCAGGTGCCGATTTCTGTCCATCTTTCGTTGGACTGCCTGATTGCCTCTTGCCTAAGCCAAAGCTTGCACGTGGATAGTGGCGCACCAATATATGCAAATTCTTCGAGAATTTGTAATGTCGTCCCTTTCCTAGCAAGTTCATCGGCTTTGCAGTTCCCAGGCACCCATATGAGGTGTATATTAAACTGCTCAGCCATCTCATTAAGAGATCTGCGGCAGTCGAGGGCTGTTTGTGAATTTAGGGATGTTGCCTCCAGAGAATTGATGGCAGCCTGGCTGTCCGAGTAAATGACAACGCCAGTGTTGGTTACTATGTTGCGACTCAACCACTTGGCGACTTCCCATATTGCCATTATTTCGGCTTGATAGACACTGCAGGTATCTGGTAGTCTGTGAGCTATATCCAGACTAAGTTCTTCACAGTGTACTCCGAAACCAACCTTTTCATCAAGCTTCGAACCATCCGTGTAAAAGTGGAGATGGTCTCTATTACCTGGTATTCTGCCGACCCATTCATCTCTGGCGGGAATCATAGTGATGTAATTTCTCTCGAAGGTGTACACAGTTGGTATATAGTCCACTCGGTCGGTTACCATAGCACTACACTTTGATATCCTCATGTGTCCATAGTTCTTGTACCTCCACATTGATAGGCAGTTTAATCTTATTGCCGCTATGGTTGCAACTTCTCTCGCCACAATATTAATCGGCAGTATATGGAGTAGGGCTTGTAGAGACTCGGTCGCTGTAGTCCTTAAGGCTCCGCTTATGCTCAGGCAGGCAGTTCTCTGAACCTTTGTTAGTAAGTTGGTAATGGTTAGTTTGTCAGTTGCCGTCCACCATACCACAATACCGTATAACAGTATTGGACGAACTACTGCTATATATATCCAGTGGACGATTTTAGGAGAGAGTCCCCACCGCGACCCTACAGCCTTTTTGCAGGAATATAAGGCGACGTTGGCCTTCCTTACACGTTCCAATACGTTAAGTCTAAATAACATTTTCCTATCTAGAATTATTCCTAAAAATTTTGCACTTTCAGAAAAGACTAGATCTGTTCCATTTATCCGAGGTGGAGGGTCCACATGTGGGACATTATTCATCCTAGTAAAGAGAACCAATTCTGTCTTTTTGGGGTTAACGCCCAAACCGCTGCTTCTGGCCCATCTAGCCAACTTGTTCAGAGCCACCTGTAGGATGTCTCTGAGAACGTTTACGAATTTGCCACTCACTGCGATTGCCACGTCGTCCGCATATGCCACGACCTTGCAGCCACAACGTTCTAGATCTAGCAGGATTTCATTCACAGCTAGGTTCCAAATTAGTGGAGACAGTACTCCTCCTTGCGGGGTCCCTCTGTTTACATACCTTGTTAGAGTTGTGGACCCTAGACATGCTGTTATGCGTCTTCTGGTGAGCAGACTTTGAAATAGTCTACTTAAACTAGTGTTAACTTTTAGATGTGAGAGTGCCGCAACTACCGCATCTGAGTGAATGTTGTTAAAAGCCCCTTCTATGTCAAGAAATGCCACCATGGTGAATTCCTTGAAATGCAGGGACGATTCGATAGTGCTCACAAGTTCGTGCAGGGCTGATTCTGTAGACTTGCCCTTATTGTAAGCATGTTGGTTCCCGGACAGGAGTTTTGTATCCAGATTTTCCCTAATGAAATGATCTAAAAGTCTTTCCAGACCTTTCAATAGGAAGGAGGATAGGCTAATTGGTCTGAAGTCTTTTGGCCTAGTGTGTGAAATCTTTCCTGCTTTAGGTATGAATACCACTTTGGTATCCCTCCATCGATTCGGGACGTATGAAAGCCTGATACAGCTTACATAAATTTTCTCCAGCCAGGGGATAATGTACTTTAACATTTTCTGCATTTCTGCTGGAGTGATGCCATCTGGTCCAGGTGACTTGAAGGGCTCAAAGCTGTTAATAGCCCAGCTTATTCTGGATCTCTCAGTCAAGAAGCTAGCGACGCTCGCAGTCCACTCGCACTCTTGTTGGTCCTGCTGATCCTCGGGTTCTGTTACAGAGTTCCCCGGGAAATGTGTGTCGAGCAGTACATTGAGCGACTGCTCGCTGTTTTTGGTCCAGTTATTTGCCTCATCCTGTAAATATCCCACTGTACAGGGTGAAGCAGATAATATCTTCCTCAGCCTAGCGGCGTCGGAGACCTTTTCCACTTCACCACAGAAGGTATACCAAGAGCGCCTTTGCGCCTTTCTAAGCTCCTTCTTATAGATCTTGAGTTGCTCTTTATAAGCATCCCAATCATTAGCGATCCCTGTAGATTTAGCCTTATTGAATAGCTTGTTGCAGGTCTTTTTCATAGCCGTTAGCTCAGAAGTCCACCATTGGGGTTTAGTTTTACCCTTGTACCTTGTTTATGGACAGGCTTCTTCAAGGGATCTATTGAATGATATGGTGATATGATCGACCAGATTATCCAGACCGGCTTTGTACTTCGGTTCGTACAGAAGTTTAGAGTTGAGGACTTTCTTGAAATTCTTCTCATACAGATGCCACTTTGTCTTCCTTACATTTCTGTGGACGGCGGGTTTAGGCGCTTTTTCCGCGAGTTTGAACTCAATATAATGGTGATCAGAGAATGAGTGGTCGTCCAGTACATTCCACCCAATAATTTTGTCTGACAGCCGGTCAGTAGCAAACGTTACGTCGAGTACTTCTTGTCTTTCTTTAATTGTGAAGGTCGGTTTATTACCTATGTTACAAATACTAAGGTTGGTAGTTAGAATAAAGTCAAGAAGCGAATCACCCCTATTGTTTATATCCGTACTACCCCAGATAGTATGATGAGCGTTCGTGTCTGCGCCAATAATCAGCTCGAGCTCGTCAGACGTTGCTTCTTCTACTACTTCCCTGAATAGAGCAGTCGGTACTACAGATTCATAAGGCAAGTAGCTGGAGACCACCCAATATATGCGATTACCGATCTCCAGGCTAGCAGCTGTTTGGTCTTTACCACTTAAATTAGTCAGGAGAAAGATACTTAGATCTTTCCTGGCCAAAATGCAGGTTCTTGGAGTGCCTTCACAGTTGGCCACAAGCAGTTTAAAGTTGGGTGTCCTAATACCACACACCCTTCCTCCCACTACGTAGGGCTCCTGTATCAGGACGATGTCTACTGCGCCTGTGGACAGGCGCAGCAATAGAGCCGCTGAGGCTGCTTTAGCGTGATGGAGGTTAATCTGTAGAATTCTTACCATCATTGGTAATTGACAGATTAACATCCACCCCGACAAGGGTGTTATCGAACTCTTCGTCCGTATCGTCGAGAAGCATGTCCCCGCCAGATGCGTCAAAGAGTCCGGAGACTCCCCTCAGCCTCTCTGTGTCCGAAGTAGAGCTTTTGTCGTCAGAGAAGGACGTTACAGATCTTCTGTTAGAGTTGGAGTCACCAGAAATAATAGGCGTGGGTACCTCCGCACTTTCAGAAAGTGCCACGGTGGACGACTCACCTTCTGCAGTGGGAGCTATATCCTGCTTGTATATCTTCAAGACTATAGTCTCGAAGCCATATTGTAGGGTTGCACTCGCACTTTGTATATGGGAGGTGGATTCTGCGTTTAGGATAAGATTGACCTGCCGCTTTTTACCATCCGCCTCACCCACCTTGCTGATTCTCCAACTATGGGCCGGCAGACCAGGATTGGAATCTTTTATTATTTCTAAGATGTCAGCCGGGTTGGAGGGCTCTTCTGTAACCCAGGTGATGGCTCTAGGGTGACTAGGGATGTTGTTTTTTTCGACAACATCCAACTGGGCACCCGGCCACACCTCACCCGCTCGACTCAGAGCAGCCTTATACAGGTCTACTGATCTGGCATCACCGAAATATAAGAGCTTTACTCTCCCCTGATGCCATCCTGCATCATTGCAGATTGGTGGTTTGCCCGGCATTTCTCTACGGACATCGAGGTAATGTGCCATAATAGCTGATTGTACATGACTCCATTTGTCCTTGAGGATGGATCCATCCTCACTACTTCTGTCTATAACAGCCATCACTAGACTCTCCTTCGCCACTTGATTGAAGGGCTTGGTGAGTGTCCTGTTGATGGTGACATTAGGGCCTCTTGCCTTTTTCGAAGGCAGGGGTTCATCAGGTGATCTGATTCGTTTTACTTTATTAGCCGTTAACACAGCTGAATTTGTGGCTCTTTCAGCCGACTCATTGGCCTTAGAAGCATCTATGACGCCTTTAGCCCAGGTAAGTGACTCTTTTTGTTTTTCGGTAAGAGCCGAAACCTCAACAGCCTCCAACTTCGTCAAAACTCTGAGCGCTACACGATGCTCATTGTGCTTCCGTTTTGACGGTCGGACATGACGTTTTCCCCTCACCGCATCACCTGTTGTGAGTACTTGGGGGAGATTTTCACCATTTTTGGTGTGGTCGGCTTTGGCCAAGACCAACGGACGGACAGTCGGACGATTGGGGAACCGCGCTCCATCGGAACACGAAGGCATCCCCGTCAAGAGAATTTATTTTTTATTTTGTCTGTATTAGACCGTAATAGGTACTACGATGTAGGCCTTACAGACTTTGTACAGATTTTTGGTATTGCGTAATAGGTACTGGTAACTATCCGCTATGTGATAAACACGTCCGTTCACTGCGAATGATCAGTAAGCGCTGTAGAAACCGTATTTTATATATAAAGGGTTTTCCAACAAGAGGTGTTATTTAGGTATTCAAAGAAAAATTAAATTTTTTTAGATAAATGATCGGATGTTTATTTCATAATAAAGAGGAGGGTATGCCGTTAATAATGAAAAACAACATCAGCCAAATGGCCACCACGACCACGCTTACAGGACCATATCCTTTTCATGAAATTTTCCATAACCAATCGCAAAGTGGCTGCCCTATGTCCTCGATAGCCTCACGAATTCTATCTTCGAGGTCTTGAATCGACGCTGGGCTGCTGGCGTAGACCTTATCTTTCACGTGGCCCCAAAGGAAGAAATCGCAAAGTGTTAAATCATACGTAGCGCCGTCTTGTTGAAAGTAAACGTTGTCCAGATCAATACTATCCAACTTCGACCATAAAAACGTAGCAACCGAGGTGGAAATGGGCTTCATCAGTCAAGATGATTTTTCGATGGAATTCCGGATCATTTCATGCATTTCAAGGACCCAATCAGCAAAGACACGACGTTGTTGATGATCGGCCGGCTTGAGTTCTTGTGTTAACTAAACTTTATAAGCCTTAAGACCCAAGTCTTTATGCAAGATGCGGTGTAATGACGTTTGTGGAATGCCCAATTCCAAAGAACGACGAGGAATGGACAAACCTGGGTTTTCTTCAACACGTTGGGCTACAGCAGCAATATTCTCAGTTGTTCTTGAGCGACGTGCACGGGTTTTATTCTTCACATCACTAACTTGTCTCGAATTTTTCCACGAATTTCTGTATTGCGGTCCGACAAGGTGCTTCACAACGACCCAAAAATGCTTTAGTTTTGCGAGCATTTTTGTAGTGAATTTTAATAATTTCAGTGCGTTGTTGAATCGTATCGTTCCATTTTTAGTAATGGCGTAGTTTCTACTTGTCAAATGTCAAAGAATAAAAACTTCAAAAGTGACAGCTACCGAAATACCGGGACATTCAAACTAACACCTCTTGTTGGAAAACCCGTTATATAGAGTTTTCTTATTACATGTATAAATGCCAATTTTCCATTGTTAGGGAGGTGTAGGGTATTATATAGACGACCAGGCTCGACTTTCTGTCTTTCCTTACTGGTTTTTATCCCCTCACCTTAGAGAGGACGGTATATATCATTTGCTACGAGCCAAAGTGTAACTAACACATCGAAGGAGTGACCTAAGACTCTAGGTATGTTCGGCGGATATCCGTTTTGGGTCATTTTAAGTAGAATGAGCATTATCCGTCTCCTGTCTGTCTGTCTGCCTGTCTATGTGTCTGTCTTCTGGCTGGTGCGCACGATAACTCACGAAAGGAGTAACCGACTGACTTCAAATTTGGTACGTGGTAATATTTTATTCTATCTCCGGCTAAGTTCGAAGATGGCCCATATTGGTTCACTCCTTCTAGTACTTCCCCCACAAACGGTTAACATTTAGTGAAATATTGATTATTTAATAACTTCTATACTACTTATTTGAATCCTCTGAAATTCTACACTTAGTATTAGTTTATTAGTCACTATTACCTCGAGAAATATGGGCGAAAATGACATGCCCCTTTTGGTACCTCCCACACAAATTAACCATTTTGTACCAAAAGTTACCAGCTTATAACTTTATTACCAGTGCATACAAAGACCTGACATTTTGTACAGTGTAATTAACAGTAGCTACAGCACAGGGAAAAATGGGCATTGTTGCCACGCTCCTTATGATACCTCAATCACAAATGGAACATTTCGTACCAAAGTTACCAGCTTTTAACTTTAATATCAGTGCATACAAATACTTGAAATTTCGTACAGTGCAATGCTTTTATAGTACCTAGAGTCTAGAGAAAAGTGCCCGCTATTGGAACACACCTTTTGGTACTCCCCAAACATATGGACCATTTTACACCAAAAGTTAACAGCTTGCAAATTTAATTAAAGTTATTAAAATAAAATAAAAAAATAAATAAATTTATTAATATTTTTTTGGGACTCAAGGTGAGGGGATTCATAAGTCGGTTTATCCGACTGAACTTTCTTACTTGTTTAATAATTTGGTTAAACAAAAAGGATCGTTTCATGATTTGCTCCATATCCCAAGATTTTTCCACTATTAGAATTGAATGCAATCCATGGTGGAGGGTACATAAGATTGGGCATGGCCGAACTTAACGCTTTTACTTGTTTTTTGCTTTTTCGATCGAACCGATACCATCGAACCGTACATCAGCCACTTGATGAGTAGCTCTTTGCCAGTCTGTGGTAATGTTTGTCTAACGCCATTTTTAGACGAAGTCGTCCTGCAGATCGTCTATTTCTCAAGGAAACAGGTCCAGAACCTATTTCCTCACGGAAAGTTATACTTTAAAGTATGTACTGGTATTAGAATTATAACCTGTTAACTTTTGGTACACAAAGGTCCATTTGTGTGGGTGGTACCAAACGGGGCGTGCCAATAACGCCCATTTTGGACTCTAGGTACTGTAAAAACATTACACTGTACAACATTTCAAGTATTTGTATGCACTGGTATTAAAGTTATAAGCTGGTAAATTTTAGTACAAAACGTTCCATTTGTGCGGAGGTACCTAAAAGAGCTGGCAATAATGCCCATTTTTCACTGTATTGTAGGATACATTAAACCATTACACTGTAAAAAATTTCAAGTCTTTGTATGCATTAGTAATAAAGTTATAAGCTATTAATTTTTGGTTCAAAATTGTCCATTTGTGTGGGAGGTACCAAAAGGGGCGTGGCAACTTCGCCCATTTTGCTCGAGGTAATAGAGACTAATAAAGTAATACTATGTGTAGAATTTCAGAGGATTCAAATAAGTAGTATAGAAGTTATTAAATAATCAATATTTCACTAAATGTTAACCCTTTGTGGGGGAGGTACTAGAAGGAGCGGAGTAATATGGCCCATTTTCGAACTCAGCCGCAGATAAAAGAAAATATTACCGCATACCAAATTTGAAGTCAATCGGTTACTCCTTTCGAGAGTTATCGTGAGCACCAGCCAGCAGACAGACAGACGGACGGACATTGCTCATTCGACTTAAAATGACCCAAAACGGATATCCGCCGAACATACTTAGAGTCTTAGGTCACTCCTCCGATTTGTTACACTTTTGGTTCGTAGCAAATGATATATACCCTCCTCTCTAAGGTGAGGGGATAAATATAGGGTTACGTTGCAAAATTTCATAAAAATAAACATATTGTAAAAGTTGTTTTTTTTTGTTCCAGCCAGGAGGCTTTAGACCATTTTTGCCTCTATACAAAAAATACAACATCTGTAGGTAACGAAACCGAATTTGTCTCTCTTACAAGCGGTGTTGGCAAATACATAACTTGGTGTGATTTTTTTTGACTTGACATAACATAGGTGAGTAATATTTCTTGTTCGTTTGCAAGAGCCTTTCCTTATAGAGCACCGTTTAAACACGAATAATCACAGTAGTACCTTGTTGAAAATGTAAATAGCATTTCTGACATTTTGATACACGGAGCTATATTGTATTTGCCATACCGTTTTGAAAAAAATATGCATTCTACATATAACGGTATAGAGACAAAATAGTCTAAAGGCAGTAGAATTCATCAAATCATGTTGCAATGTTTGAACTCTTTACATTGCATCACTTGGTGTCTGCAGCCATGAATATCTTAGAACTGGCCCGTAGCAAAAAACTTGATGAAAAGTGCTGCTTTAATCCGCCAACTCAAACAATAGTTATGCACAAAACTGTGGAGGTAATTCGATTTGCATTTCAAAGGAACACCATACAATTTGTAAAAATTTCAGAAATCTTTGATCGCCTCTTCTGAAAAGCTAACATAATTTGTATACATACAGTCCTCACTGGAAAGGTATGTGTTTAATGATTAGTGGTTTGCATCCGTTGTTCTATACGGCGTATGGGTAATATTTACTATCGTTTCATAACTCATTCGCAGCATTGCTTTTACATTTTGCTAGGAATTATTATTGGGATTAATTTCTGTTTAATGCAGACCAGGGACGCAAAAGTTGGTACAATTGTACTTTTTTGATACATTTTAAACTTCAAAAGTACCATGGTACTACCGCGACCAATTTGGTACATTTTTAGATTTTTTGTTTATCAAATTAATATTCACTACGGAAAAGTGAACTGTCGATGATGTAATCCTGTGTCTGCTGGCCTCTGGTGGGTAGGGTTGGCCCCAGTTTCGATAAAATTTTTGGAAGGGACATGTTCCTTTTATAAAGCTATGTCTGAGGTGGCAATTGACACATTTATATATTTCTGGGACAACTCCTCAGAAAGCATATTATGTTTTTGTCCTACCACGCCTGTCTTAGGAAAGTCCCAAACAACGTGATTTAAATCAGTAATTGCTCGAAACATATTAATTTTTACTTCGATTTTTGTCACTCGACCTTAATTTTACACTATAATTCTTGTTGTTAGATACTCAAACTCAAGGTCAGGGGCCGTTCAAGTATTACGTAAGCACTATAGGGGGGTGGGGGGGTCTTTGCTTTGCTTATTTTTGATGACATTGGGGGGGGGGGGTGTTGGAGATGGTGATTACGTCAGCAGTAGTTCTTTACTTTTTTCCACAACCCACACAGATTGTGATTACTTCAGCAGTAGTTATTTACTTTTTTACACATATGGCAACCCACACAATGTCTATGCTCGAAAACAAAACCCATATTCGGGGATTCCCATAAATAATGAGTACATTTAGGTACTCGCTTAGAATTTCTTCAATCAGTTTCGTTTCGGTACGATTGACGATTTGACGTGGTGTAAGCAAAGCAAAGCAAGTAAATATTTGTGTTACCGTTGATCCACTTTCGCCAAAGTGGAATTGTTTAAGATGTCGTTTCAAATAGACAAATCCAAGTTATACCAACAATTGTTTGAAAGTTTTAAAAAATCTCATACAAATACAAAACTACAAAAAGTACAGAAGTTAGTTAACGAAGTGTGGCGTAATTATAAGTTACAAGCAAAATCGGACAAGGAACTTGATATTATTGTCTCTAAGAGAACTGAAGAAGAATTGCAAGCAGCGACTAAGAATAAATCCAATCTACTACGATTTTTTTCCAAGGTGAGTGATGAAGTTAATGTAAATTAAACAATCACCCCTATCGCAGAAAAAATTTCACGTGAAATGTTTTGATCCCTAGAAAATACAAAGTAGAAATTGAAGTCTATAGGTATATTATTCTGCGTTAAAGAGATTTGCAATGAAGAAAATGATAACTACTCGTCTTAAAAGTCTATTCAAGTGGAATTATTTTCACTTTCCATTTTGATTATATCCCTTCAATTTTTCTGGGGAGCAAAACTTTTCACATGGAATTTTATTCACGATAGGGGTGAATATTAAATGTACTCACTATAGTGTGTATGTATTAATAAGACAAACATTAGCAGTACCTATAAAATGTTTTAATTTTTAGGCAACGAATACCTGTAAGCCTGCAGAAAAACCACAAATTATACAGCCAGCTTCAAATTCTAAAGAACAAAAAGACGACATAAACCCCGGAGTGGAATCACAACAGCAATGCGAAAACACAGAAAATACAGATAAACAGCCGAGAGCAAAACCTTCGCAGGAAGCTATGAAAAATAAGATTGCTCTACTCGAAAAAAATCTGAATGCTTTGTATTCTGCCAGAGATAGTATGCCAAGCCGTGTTGAAGTTGATAAACAAATCAATAAGTTGCGCGAAGAATTAAAAACAGCGAAAATGTCTTTAAACAGGAAGATTCAAAACGAAGTTGCCCAGAAGAAACACAGAGATGGTATGAAAAGAAAGTTAGAAGATATTTCTCATGCAAATCCAGAAATAAAAAAAAAACTATCCATGAGGGATTCAGTGGGACGGCCTAGCCTAGAAATTATTATTGAAAACAATTGCGGATATTGCTTTATTTGGAATGCAGCAGATGATAGAAGACGAACAGAATCTATTCGCAGTGTAAAAACTCTTGACGAATTAACACAAGAATTACGAAAAATAGGATTTGACATTAGTCGAAGTGGGACATATCTTCGTTTGATTCCCAGAAAATCTAATTCTGCAGAGGGACGAAGACATGTATCGACAGTCCCTGTAAAGCTCACTCGGGCTCAGACTGATCAGCACAAAAGCCACTTAGATAGCAATTTCGCTGAAACATCAATCCATTATTTGGAGAACATAGCATCCATACTTGGACCAGATGAAGTATTTTTCATATCTCAAGATGATAAAGCTCGGGTCCCTATTGGTGTAACTGCGGCAAATAAGCAAGCACCTCTTCTAATGCACATGGAATATAGAATCAAATTGCCTGATCACGACTGGGTAATCGCTGAGCGGCATAAATTAATACCATCAGTTTATGCTGGTATCAAAATCACTTCCAGTATGCTAGGACAACCGCAAGCCGTTGGATATTCTGGACCAACATACATCGCTATTCGAAGTGGAAAGCATAGTTCATCTACTGCAAATACTCATGCTCATGATTTCGAGACGCTTCTCGAACTTGAAGAGTGTCAAGCATTAGCTAAAACTGACCATGGGTTGGTAAAACCAGTAGTAATCATGACGGTTGGTGGAGGGCCAGATGAAAATCCGCGTTATACAAAAGTTATAGGGTTTGCTATTAAACACTTTAAGCGACATGATCTCGATGCATTGTTTTTAGCTACCAATGCTCCTGGCAGAAGTGCGTATAACAGAGTAGAGCGCAGAATGGCTCCTCTTAGTCGGGAACTGGCTGGTTTGATATTGCCTCATGACCATTTTGGGTCACATTTGGATGCACGTGGTGTTACAATTAATGAACATTTAGAAAGATCCAATTTCGAGTTTGCAGGAAATGTGTTAGCTGAGATATGGAGTTCAATGGAAATTGATGGCTATCATGTTACTGCACAATATGTTGGGCCGGGCGAACAAGATCTGCCTGATTTGCCAGATATTGAATGGTATTCAGAACATGTGCGTGAAAGCCAATACTTACTTCAAATTGTAAAATGTAGAAACATAGAATGCTGTCGTCCAAGAAGTGGCCTATTTAGATTACTAGACAACAGGTTTCTTCCACCACCAGTAAAAGTAAAACAAACAGTTGATGACTTGGTTTTGGATGATGGAGGGCAATTTATCAATCTTCCAGTCAATTTAGCTCTACGCTTAAATTCTTCACTCAAAGATTTCCTACAAATGCCATACGATTATTTTTGTCCGACGGTAAAATTTAAGCTATTAAGTCGAACATGCAAAACGTGTGGTCTTTATCATACTTCCGTCAAGTCACTAAATCGTCACATCGAGAAGATCCATAAAAAAGTAAACACGCACACTGATATGAAAGTTAGGCCTTTAAGAGTGGCTGCTCGTCGTGCTAATGAACTGATGTGCATTATTCAAAATTTAGAGCACCAAGATGTTGAATGGCTCGATGAAAACGACGTAGACATTCCAAAATCGAATGAAAGTGAGCAGACACACAACATTGAGCAGCAAACATCCAATGTCATCGAAAACTTAGAATCATGGATTCGGGTGTCATGGACTGAAGACTGTTAATTGGAATTAATATGTACACCAAAAATTTAAAAGAATTTTGTTTAGTTCGTAATATTACTTAATAAGATTATAATATTTGTACTTTACTCTATGTTGAATACCGTATCAATAAAGTTTGTTTAAATGAATATTATGTGCGTTAAAGTCCTCTATCCTAAGCCTATTTTCTTATTTCTAGAATTTTAACTGCTGCTCATGAATGAATAACAAAAATAGAATACATTAAATGAAAAATGCATATAACAATGTTTACGTAAGCATGGGGGGGGGATAAGAGCTTTGCTTACTTTTGATGACAAGGAGGAGGGGGGGGGTAAATAATTGCAATAAATCTGCTTACGTAATACTTGAACGGCCCCTTATACACAAAATTCCAGGTCTCTCGCTAACAAATTGTGCAAGATATCACATTTTTTAAATTTGGCTTATATGGGCGGTTCCACGCCCATTGGTTCGATCCCGCCCGTTTTTGGATCAATCACGTAGACTGCCACCGTTTACATATACACAAAATTCCAGCACTCTCGCTAACAAATTGTGCAAAATACCTCAATTTCAAAATTTGGCTTATATGGGCGGGGCCACGCCCATTGGTCCGGTCCCGCCCATTTTTTCACCAATTACGTAGAATGCCACCAGATACATATACGCAACATTGCCCATTTTTGGACCAATCACGTAGACTGCCACCGTTTACATATACACAAAATTCCAGCACTCTCGCTAGCAAATTGTGCAAAATATCTCAATTTCAAAATTTGGCTTATATGGGCGGGGCCACGCCCATTGGTCCGATTCCGCCCATTTTTGGAAAATTCACATAATCTGCCATTAAATGCATACAAACAAAATTTCAGCACTATACCTATAATAGGAGCAGAAATATCGGATTTTTAACCTGCGATTTGTATGGGAGGTACCACGCCCCTTTGTCCAATTAATTTTTCTTTTCTATATAAACCATCTCGTGAAAATTTAGAATCGAATAAAAAAAAAATCATCCAAATCGCTCCAGCCGTTCTGACGTGATGCCATTACACAGATGGACCGTTTCATTTTTATATATATAGATAGATAGATAGATTACAACAAATTGTATTTGCAAACTAAATTTCTCAAATAAAATATGTGTTTAAATACAATTAAAATTATTATTTAGGATATTTTCCAAATATATTTTATTTAAAAAAGTTTTCATAGTTTTGTTTTTGACTATTGAGTTCGAGATCGTTGTTTTTGTTTTCTGTTAAACAGAAAAACAAACCTTCTTTAAAAAAGAAGAATAAGAAATGTGTGAAATGTATTAAACCAGTGACCCCCCTTAATACATTTCACACATTGCGATTTTTTTTCAGCGTGTAGTATTAGTTTATTAGCCACTATTACCTCCAGAAATATGGGCGAAGTTGCAACGCCCCTTTTGGTACCTCCCACACAAATGGACAATTTTGAACCAAATGTTAATAGCTTATAACTTTATTACCAGTCCATGCAAAGACATGATATTTTGTACAGTGTAATGATTTAATAGTACCTACAATACAGTGTAAAATTTGCATTATTGCCACGCTCCTTTTGGTACCTCCCACACAAAATGGACCATTTTGTACCAAAAGTTACCATCTTATAACTTTAATACCAGTACATACAAATACTTGAAATTTTGTACAGTATAATGCTTTTATAGTACCTAGAGCCCAGAAAAAATTGGCGTTATTGGCACGCCCCTTTTGGTACCTCCCACACAAATGGACCGTTTTGTACTAAAAGTTAAAAGCTTTTAACTTAAATACCAGTGCATTCAAATACTTGAAATTGCGTACAGTTTAATGCTTTTATAGTTCCTAGAGTCTAGAAAAAAGTGGCCGTTATTGGAATGCCCCTTTTGGTACTTCCCACTCAAATGTACCATTTTACACCAAAAGTTAACAGTTTATAACTTTAATACCACAGAGCATATAAATACTTGAAATTTTGTACGGTGTAATGCTTTTATAGTATCTACAGTCCAGAGAAAAGTGACCGTTATTGGCACGCCCCAGTTGGTACCTCCCACACAAATGGACCATTTTGCTTTTAACTTTAACACCAGTACATACTTTAAAGTTATTAAATGCAATTTAAATTGATAATAATTTAACTAAAACAAAAAAAATATATTTACGAATATTTTTTGTGGACTCAAGGTGAGGGGATTCATAAGTCGGTTTACCCGACTGAACTTTCTTACTTGTTTTTTATATTTTTATCATAGATTATACTTAGATTCACAAAAAAAATGTTTTTTCTGATAATAATATATTATTTAGAGAATAAGAAAATATTAACTGTTTTAAAATTAACTTATATTTCAATTGTTATGAAGTTTGATAAAAGTGTTAGTACTGTAGGAGTCGAAAAAGTACTTTTTGTCCAAACAAATAGTACAAAACTGAAATGGCTGTTTTACATCCCTGATGCAGACATTGAACTTGTACAGTGCATCAAGTCCTTTAGCTCAGTCCGAGGAATTATTGATTGCAGGCATCTCAATGACATACAAACCAATATTATTGTTATTGCGAAATTTATGGATTTTGTATTGATATTGAAAGTACACTGGTCTGGATAATGTACAAACCTTCATAATGAACTGCGTTTTCATTGGGCACATGTGTGGTGGACTGGTTATGGCATTATATTACCTTTTGAGTTGATTTAAGGCCCATTAAATAATCGGTCTTAAATCCAATTTTTTTTGTATTTGAAATTGTTCTCTGTAGTAAAATTTCAAGGCCAGCAATGGGCATACTTTATCTTTATTCAAGTAGTAAAACAAATATAATTATTTAAAAAAAAAGAATAAAGAAATGGTATTTACCTTAATTCTAAAATATGATAGATACTTTTATGTGTAAATTGTTTTATGAAAAAATATTGAACAAAGTATACGAAAGCAAATGGGTAATTCCAATTAAATTGTACACTCATATACTAGAAGACCTACCTTCTACCGATTGTTCAAATTCATAACGGTTTTGATTTTATAGAATTGCCAATTTGGTCACCCACAACATTTTATTTCAAATGTAGTCTTTTCGAAGTCTACATAACTTTAGAACAGAATATCACATTTTACTGATATAAGTTCCATTTGAAAGAATTTAACATCCTCTCTAAGAATTTTTAATTAAGTAATTCATTTTTGTCTATTAACGACATCAAAAGGACTTAAATGTCCTTAATCCTTGAATATCCTTGAATATCCACCTTTGAGAGGAGGGAATATATCATTTGCTACTAGCCAAAAGTGTAACACATCGAAGGAGTGTTACACCCTAAGTATGTTCGGCGGAAATCCGTGTTGGGTCATTTTAAGTCATTTGAGCAATGTCCGTCCGTCTGTCTATCTGTGTGTCTAT
Organism: Eudasyphora cyanicolor; assembly: GCA_963930755.1. Lineage (NCBI taxonomy): Eukaryota > Metazoa > Arthropoda > Insecta > Diptera > Muscidae > Eudasyphora > Eudasyphora cyanicolor. Next base: position 138,381,656 of record OZ005735.1, read on the forward strand.
CTGCTGACTGGTGCGCACGATAACTCTCGAAAGGAGCAACCGCTTGACTTCAAATTTGGTATGCGGTAATATTTTTCTCTATCTCCGGCTAAGTTCGAAGATGGCCCATATTGGTCCACTCCTTCTGGTACCTCCCCCATAAAGGGTTAACTTTTAGTGATATATTGATTCTTTAATACCTTCTATACTATTTACTCGAATCTTCTGAAATTTCGCACATAGTTTTCGTTTTTTAGTCACTAACACGTCCAGAAAAATGGGCGAAGTGGCCACACCCTTTTAGTACCTCCCACACAGAAATGGACCATTATACACCAAATGTTATCTGTTTATAGTTTTAATATCAGTTCATACAAATATTTTCAATTTTGTACAGTGTAATTTTTATACCCTCACTTTAGTGATACGAGGCTATATATCATTTGCTACGGAAAAAAGTGTAACACATCGAAGGAGTGACGTAAGACCCGGCGGATATTCGTTTTGTGTCATTTTAAGTCGAATGAGCAATGTCCGTCCGTCTGTCTGTCTGTCGGATGGCTGGTGCGCACGATAACTCTCGAAAGGAGTAACCTATTGACTTCAAATTTGGTATGCCGTAATATTTTTATCTATCTCCGGATAAGTTCGAAGATGGGCCATATTGGTCTACTCCTTCTGGTACCTCCCACATAAAGGGTTAACATTTAGTGAAATATTGATTCTTTAATAACTTCTATACTACTTATTCGAATCTTCTGAAATTCAACACATAATATTAGTATATTAGTCGCTATTACCTCGAGAAAAATGGGTGAAGTTGGCATACCCCTTTTGGTACTTCCCACACAAATGGACCATTTGGCATACAAATACTTGAAATTTTGTACAGTGTAATACTTTTATAGTACCTAGAGTCTAGAGAAAAGTGGGCATTAATTGGCACGCAAGTTTTCGTACCTCCCACACAATTGGACCATTTTGCACCAAAAGTTAACAGTTTATAACTTTAATACCGGTACATTCTTTAAAGTTATTAAATGCAGTTTAAATTGATAATAATTAAATGAGGGGCTTGATAAATCGGTCTACCCGACTGAACTTTGGTACTTGTTTTTTCAATTTTTTTATACCTTCACTTTAGTGATACGAGGGTATATATCATTTGCTACGGGCCAAATGTGTAACACATCGAAGGAGTGACATAAGCCCTAAATATGTTCAACGGATATCCGTTTTAGGTCGTTGTAAGCAAATACTTGAAATGTTGTACAGTGTAATGCTTTTATAGTGCATACAGTCCAGTGAAAAACTGAGGTTATTGCCACGCCCCTTTTGGTACATACCACACAAATGTATCGATGTTGGTCGGTCGCGTATTCTTCAGTAGCGATGGCGTCACGCAAGTGGATGTATTCATTTGATCGTAACTTCGACTGATTGAAGCCAATGAAATCGAGACGCTCCGTTTCGACCTTGATGTACTGTTGAAACAACCGGCGATATCTGAACAGATGATTGTCAACATCCTGCCGAATCATCAATCTTTACTCATAAAAATTCATTGAGCTGACATTCTTATTCGTTTCTTCTCCCGAAATATGATTTCTAACTCAGTTGTAGAATAAAAAAGAGTTGATGAGTTATAAACAAACCTGTCGTTGGATTAACCATCTTTATATTAAAGTGATATTCATCCTCTCAACGACAGAACATCAACGGGTATTGAAGTGCATCATGCGACCGATGACTCTCGTACACGCGCTGCAATTGTCCACCATCCCGACGCTTGAGAACACTATCGCGTGATTGCAGATTCTCGCCAACAATCACCACAGCGACTTCATTGAATTGTCTTGCCTGGCCTCCAGCGGGTATTTTGTCTGCTCTGATAATGATTTTGTGGTCGTCAGAATTCATTGTATCCAATGCGGGTTTGAACAATCTGGCCAACTCATGCAGAAGATTTTGCAATTGTCCGATCATTTCACGTTTAGTCGCAATAAAAATTGCACAACGCTGATCTAGTTCAATTGCCGAATTACCAACGAAATAGATCTGAAGGAACTTATGATCTTCGTTCGTTAGTGGTAACAACGCGACCGCTCGATGGTGAATTTGCCCTTGAATCTGAACGTTTGGAAGCAATTTCGAAAAAAATAAGAATAATTGCTCATTTTTATAATAATGAGACGACATTACCTTATAATTTGGATTGTAGGCGGGTTCATCAACAAACTTCGGCTCCAAATGATGTCATTTGGAAGCACCCATTTAATTTTTGTGTATTCGCCAGAAAATGTTTTGATTGGATTGTATAAGTATTTCCATAGAGTAACGAATGCATTCTTCTGGTTCTGGCGGCTGAGTCAAAACGGGCAATTTCACTTTGACACCAGCGCAGCATAATTCGGGGGTTTCTGATTGAAACATCAATGCATTGCAATGCTAGCATACGACAGACAATGAGCCTATATCAACGTAGAGAAGATCTTTGTAGGCGATTGTGGAATCGTATTCGAAAGTAGCGCGATACAACCCTACATTTATGACTGGTCTTCTTCTAATAAAATTTTTTCGAATTAGAGTTGATGATTGTGCAGCGCGAACTATCCGAAATCTGTTTAATAATACGCAAATCTCGAATGAATTGCAGCAAGAAAAATAGAACATTTGTTTAATAGAAAATGACTTTTGTTTAATAGAAAATAAATAACAATTTTCCATTGAAAAAGACAGAAGTAGATAGAAACAGTTCATTTGATTTTTCCAATTTTCTTACTTTTCTATAGGATTTTCCCAAAATTTTCTTTCGTACAAACCTGTTCCTTGCAATTACGAAGAACTGAAAAAGTTTTGAGCCAAATCGGCCCAGACGTTCCCAGTTAATGAATTACTATAAATTTTTTACACCATTTTTATATATATAGATTTAAGGAAAAAAATTAGATCGATTCTGAGAAATCGCAATTTATATTTTAGTTACCGCGAAAAGTGACCGAAATAAATTGTTTAAGATTAAATTAATACATTTAAACAATATTTGTATTTGTATTTGTATTGTAGCATTAAAATTAACTTAAAAAAACCATTTGCATTTGCAATTTGCATTTAATTTTTTAATATTGTGGGTAATTACTCCCACATGCAAGGATAACGTTTTCTGAGAATTTGAGTAATATCTAATTTTTGACCTGTGACACTACCCATATATATAAATGAATTTGTGTTTCTTTGTTCACGACATTTTCACACAATGGTCCATGGTCTGCGGCCGAAATGTTTGTCTGCCCAGGGCTTCAATACTGTCTTTAGGACATTTTCCCGATAATATTCGGCATTTATTTTGACCCCATGGTCGATGAATACCAGCGGGGAGCGACCATCGGCCGTTACGGCGGCCCACACCATAACCATCGGTGGCGCTTGAGTTCTGGTGGCAAATCGAAGGTGTACATTTTCAGCTGACCTCTTTGGCAAGTAAACCCGATCATTTTGTTTGTTCACAAACTGCTCAATTTGGAATGGCTTCTCATCGGAAAAAACCAAATTCGGTAACTGGCCACTTTCGTGCAAGCGAAGCAACTCCTTGGCTCTTTCCAGTCTAACTTTTTTGAGCATCGGTGAGCTCTTGCACTTTTTGGAACTTCAATGGCTTTAGTCCAAGCTCATTTTTTAATATGTGTTGTATCCGTTCTCGCGATATGTTCAGCTCACGAGCAATTTTTCTACCACTGCGGCGTGGATTTCGATCAAATCTGGCCTTCACTTTTCGCATCATTTCTGGTGTTGTCACCGTTTTTTTTCGTCCACTTTTTGGACGCGATGCAACACTGCCAGTATCGCGGTAACGAGCAATGGTGTGAGAAACAAAAGATTTATTCACATTTAAATGCTGGAGGGCTCTAACGATAGCCACTTGTGTTTTTCCATCCAAATATAAAGAAATCACACTATCACGCTTGAATTCCATCACGAATAACTTTTTTCTGAATGCAATAGATCAAAATGCTTTTGTAAGCTTGTAAACAATAAAATTAACTGTCACTGAAATAAATCTGTCAGCTATCAGACTAGCGGTTTAGAAATGATAGCAACCTGAAGTTGGTTGCAATACATATCAGCCACCCTGTATAAGCCAAATTTTGAAATTGATACATCTCGCACAATTTGAAAGCGAGAGAGCTGTAATTTTGTGCATATGTTTCTGGTGACAGCCTACGTGATTGGTCCAAAAATGGGCGGGAACCGACCAATGGGCGCCAACATAAGCCAAATTTGGAAATTGAGATATCTTACACAATTTGTGAGACAGAATGCTGTAATTTTGTGTGTATATATATGGTGTCAATCTTCGTGATTGGTCCAAAAATGGGCGGGATCGGACCAGTAGGCGTGGCAGCGTCCATATAAGTTCAATTTTGAAATTAAGATGTCAGGGAGAGAGCTGTAATTTTGGGTATATGCCTTTGATGGCAGTCTAAATAATTGGTTCAAAAATGGGCGGGATCGGACCAATTTCGATTTTGATATCTTGAACATTTGTTAGTGTGTACTTGCATTTGGTGACAGGCTACGTTTTTTTTATAAAAATGGTCCATATGTACGCTACCGATAGTGTAAATTTTGCAGTGGGCACGACTTTGGTTCAGAAGTTACATTATAATTACTGAAAATCTTCACCAAATTACAAAGAAATATATATTTGAACAAAAATCAACAAACAAAATAGAGATGAAAATACATACAAATATTTGTATACCCTACACCACACTGTGGTACAGGGTATTATAACTTTGTGCATTTGCTTGTAACACCCAAAAGGAGAAGAAATAGACCCATCATTTATTATACCGATCGACTTAGAATTACTTTCTGAGTTGATTTAGCTATGTCCGTCTGTCCGTCTGTCTGTCTGTGCATGTATTCTTGTAATCAAAGTACAGGTCGCAATTATGGTCCGATCTCGACGAAGGTTTACACATATGTTTAATTTGGCCCAAGGACGATCCCTATTGGCCCAAGGACGATCCCGATTTGAAGTGTAAGCGCTGTAAAAATGTTATTTTATATCCGATCAGTATGAAATTCGGCAGAAAGAGGTTTCCTATTATTTGAATGAACACTGTTAAATTTGGAAGAAATCGGTTCAGATTTAGACATAGCCCCCATATATACGTTACCCCCGATTTGATGTTTAAGCGCTGTAAAAATGTTATTTTATATCCGATCAGTATGAAATTCGGCAGAAAGAGGTTTCCTATTATTTGAATGAACACTGTTGAATTTGGAAGAAATCGGTTCAGATTTAGACATAGCCCCCATATATTATTATTTTATATCCGATCAGTGCGAATTTCGGCAAAAAGAGGTTTCCTTCTACATGAAGAAATACTGCCAAATTCGGAGAAAATCGGTTCAGATTTAGATATAGCCCCATATATATCTTACCCCGATTCGATTCGTAATCGCTGTAGAGATTGTATTTTATATCCGATCAGTACGAAATTCGACAGAAAGATGTCTTGTTACATGAATGAGTATTCGGGGAAAATCGGTTCAGATTTATATATAACATTCGAACATATGTTCCTCCTGATTTGGTATCAAAGCGCTATAGCAGTTGTACTTTACTTCCGATCACTAAAATTTTTTATTTTTAATTTGGTGAAGGTTTTCCGTTATTATAATGTAACTTCTAAACTGTCGTCCCCACTCCAAAATTTACACCATCGGTAGAGTACATATCGTCCCCTCAATAAAACAATAGCGTATATGCATAAACACCATTATTTTTTATTGCATTTTAAGAATCTACGTAATCGATTCTATAGCTGGTAAAAATTTGGTGGAATTCCTCTTCCACAAAGTGGGTCAAAAGATAAATTGTAAAATACTGTATATATGTAGTATTGTACTTTGATCCCATTTAGATACAATTAACGTACTTTTAGACTAATAGAATATCATCTGGCTGTAGCTTGATGATTTCACCACATTAAGACGACAAGAAATTGAAAACATCACTTCTCTTCTAAAATATACATACTCGTATTTATCTTCCAAGAAGTCTATTTTCACAAAAACTTCAAATGTGATTTTCTCGAAACTACAAAAAAATTATACACTATTCTTTTATTGAGGGGACGATATGTCCTCGGTAGAGTACACATGGACGGCCGAATTGTTTCCTTTTTCCTCAAACTGTGCGCTAGATTTCTTAAGAGTGCCTCTGCTGATGCTTAAGTTCTTGTGTTTTACATAGATACTCGTCATTAACACGGAGGGGCGAACCATTTGCTGGAAGTTTTTTTTAAATAGACGAGGAAGCAAGCGTTGGCAGCGTTTTGCACAAAATTAATTGTACTAGCAACGACGTCAGCTTTGATGTTTTCTAAAGAAATGCGATAACGTGAGGTCGACAAAAAGGTCGACTTACAAGAGAAACAATTTTCATAATATAGTTTAAAGGAGCACTTTGATATTTTGAAATATGCAAGTATCAGAATTCAAAGTATTTAAACTTGAATTATTAATACAAAGTGTTTGAGGGCGTTAAAGTAATTGCTTGCATAACAGAAAATTTAATGGAGTATGTCGTTAGTGTTTTTCAATTCTTTCAACACCTCACGGATAAGGATTAATGAAATCTCCTGGAGAAATAATGGCTTTATTCATGTTCGTATCATTTCAACTACCTTAAGCATTTGTATTGTACATAAACATTTGTTTAGGGATCTTTACACTTATCGATTATCAAAGAATTAATAAATTCTTTGGTAATCGATATAAAGAAGGTGCAATTCACATGAAGATGGATGACGTTAAAACAGACAGCACATTTTTGCATTTTACAAAGATCTCTTTCATAGAATAATACGAAACCTAGCATTAATTACAATATTAACAAATGAGTGAAAAAATTAAATAAAGTTTATTTTGTTAGTCAATTGAGGGTTAAATCTGTAATTGATATTATTTAATGAGTTATCTTACTGTAGAGATGAGCTGAAGATCAAAGAGTTCCTTTTAGTGAAAGAAGGTATTTGGAATAATCAATTGGAGAAGGAAACGACTATGAAAACTAATACCACCATCAATTAATTTATATGTGAAAATAAGTTTAAAGTTGCCTAACGACATCTTTTGTAAATTTTGAACAATGAAATGCTCAGTCTTAATAATATTGACCTTTAAGCAATTATCTTTAACCGCTATTTTGATAACTTCCGCTTCAGGTTGTATGTAAAAAGGAAAACTGTGTATGCTTTGTGGACATCGAAGCGTTCGTGTTTGCACTGTTTCCTTACTGACATCACAAAAAGGGGTTGTGGGGGGTGAGTCGGTATCGAAAGAAAATAAATAAATCTGCCATTTATTTACCAGTTAACTAGCTGATTGCAAAGATACTGACACTGTTAGAGGGGGTACTCTAGATCCAAAGTTTGGGCCCTCTAAATCGTACTGTGGCTGAGTGTAATTTTCGTGTTTATAAACCTACACAAAAAATAGAAAAAAAACTAAAAAAGGGTAAAGTCAAGGGGTAAGACTATATAAGGATACTAGGTAGAAAATCTCCGCTAATTATTATCTATTAATTCATGACGAGAATGCGTAATCTTAATCTATATATCGTCGGCTTAATGCTATTTTGGTCCATACGCCATTTTTGTGTTTTTTGAGTTAGGAGTTGATAATATGGGTTCCAAGCATGCTCTTTCAGAATCTGCAATCATTTTTTTCCTATCTCGCCTAGTTTTCGAGATATTGGTAGGTTAAATTTGTTTTACTCTGAATAACGGGAAATAATTTCGATATTTTTGTTCTATGTCCTAATTTTTCTATCGTCCTATATTTTTCACTCAGTATTTTACGTTCTTTCGATCACAATATGTAAATTAGTGTCCATCCATACCAACCCTTTTTGTGGTCCATGTAATACAAATACGAAAAAATAGTAAAATAAAAGTGGATATGGACCAAAATGCCAAGTACAAAAATTGTTATAACTTGCTTATTTTTGGATGTAATGGCATAGAAATGCATGAGAATCATACAAACACTGTTGGGAACCCTATGAAATAAAAAGTGTGTAACTCTTCAGTCCCGTTTTTACTCAAACAATAAATTGCGTTTTTCTCCGTTCATACAAAATGGCGTATGGAACAAAATAGCATTAAGCCGACGATATATGAAATTGTTGCGTGACTGGCTGACTGACTGACTGACTGGTTGACTGACTGATCATCGCCCAGGCCAAACGGCTGAAGCTAGAATCATGAATTTTCGAAAATCGTTTTATTACCCGCATTTCGAAAATCGTACTTTTACCCGCACAATGGGGCAAAAAGGGATAAATATGGTACCACCAAATCTAAACAGAATGAGCTAGAATCGTGAAATTTGGTGTGAGGGTAGCCCTTATGAGGTAGACCCAGAAATTTACTTGCTTTTTTTTAAAATCCCATCATTTACGCTCACAGTGGGGAAAAAGGGATAAATGTGGTACAACGGCCAAATCCAAATGGCAAGAGCTAGAATGGTGAAATTTTCTGTGAGAGTAGCTCATGGGACGTAAACTAGAACAGGGACCGATTTTTTGACAATTTTAGGGGCACAGTGGGACAGAAAGGGATAAATATGGTACCACCGCCAACTTTAACGCCTTGAATCAGAATGGGGAAAATTAAAACGTGGGATGACCTTAGGACAATGGATCGGGGTAGTAAGATTTTTTTGTAATCGTTCTTTTCGGGCCACAGTGGGACAAAAATTTTAAAATAGGGTACAGTGGTTTAAAAATGTTAAATGTGGTCCCATGGTTCTAGGGTACCTTTTGTAACATAATCTAGAGATCGGAAGTGATTTTTGAAAATTCTAACTTTAAGAGACACAGTGGGGAAAAACGGGTTAATTACGGTGCATTGGGGCAAAAAATAATCAATGTGGCAAAATTGGAACTTAAACTTGAGATGTGAAGAGCACAGTGGGTCAAAAATATTAAATAATATATTGTGGGCACAAATGGTACAGTGGATAAAATGTGATTAAATATGGTACAGTCGGGGTCAAGTGTTAAGTATGGTAGAGTGGGGACAAATTTTAGATATGGTACAGTGAGACAAAAATTGTTAAATATGGTACAGTGCGACAAAAATTGTTAAATAGTGTACCGTGAGACAAAAAGTATTAAATATGGCACAGTGAGACCAAAATGGTTAGATACGACAAAATGGGGCAAAACTGGTTAACTATGGCATAGTTGGGCAAAAAAAAATAGTTAAATATGGTAAAATTAGACAAAATAGATAAAATATGGAACAGTGGGGCATAAAGGGTTAACTATGGAACAGTGGGGCAAAAATGTATTAACTATGTTACTGTGGGGCTAAAAGGGATTAAGGTACAGTGTGACAAAAATGGTTAACTATGGTACAGTGGGTCAGCAAAAATGGGGTTAAGTATGGTAGAGTGGTGAAACTTTGTAAATATGGTACAGTGAGACAATAAGTGTTAAATATGGTACAGTGAGACAAAAAGGTTAAAATTACACAGTAGGGCAAAAATGGTTTACTATGGTACAGTGGGGCAAAAATAGATAAATATGATAAAGTGAGACAAAATGGATTACTTACGGTACAGTGGGGCAAAAAGGGTTAACTATGGAACAGTGGGCCAAAAAGGATTAAATATGGTACAGTGTGACAAAAATGGTTAACTACGGTAGAGTGGGTCAAAAACGGGCAAAAGGTGCAGGGGCGAGCGGCCTAGTGGGTGAGTTGGTAGCGTGCTCGCATATGAGTTTGGGGGTCGTGGGTTCAATTCCCACCAGAGGCTCTGGTCTGTCGCTGCAAACTCTAGGCACATGGTCTTTGTAACCCGTCTTTTCCTTGTAATTGTAATTCGTATAAATAAATGATACAGTGGAGCAAATAGGACTAAATATGGTACAGTGGGGCAAAAAGTGTTAAATATGTTACAGGGAGACAAAGGGTTTAATATTGCACAATGGGACAAAAAAGGGTTAACCATAGTACAGCGGGGGAAAAAATAGTTAAAAATGGTAAAGTGGGGCAAAATAATAATAATATGTTACAGGGAGACAAAGGGTTTAATATTACACAATGGGACAAAAATGGGTTAACCATAGTACAGCGGGGAAAAATAGTTAAAAATGGTAAAGTGGGACAATGTGGAATAAATATGGTACAGTGGGCCAAAAAGCGTTATCTCGGGTACAATGAGGCAAAATGTGTTGACTATGGTACAGTGGGACAAAAATGGTTGACTATTGTACAGTGGGTCAAAAAGGCTTAAATATGGTACAGTAATACAAAAATGTGTTAAATATGGTTCAGTGGGCAAAAAGCGTTACATTTAGTACAGTGGGCAAAATCATGGATCTGGGGAGAGAGAGCAACTTCTGGAACATAAATATGAGATAAAAAGTCCTTTTTCAAATGTTATGATTTTAGTTAAAGATTAAAATTATGGTGCAGAGTGGCTAAAATGTGTTAAATAGGGTTGAGTGTAGCAAAAAGGTTTAAATATGGTACAGTGGAGTAAAAAAGTGTTAAATACGGTAAAGTGTGGTAAAATGGTACTTTAGAAGAACAGTGGAATAACTACATATGAATTAAGTTAATTATCCAAAGTACGAAGCTTCTATGTAAACCGTGGTACAAAAAAAGCTAAATAAGGCACGGTATGGTAAAAAGTTAAACGTGTCACAGATAAGGGACATAAAGGGTAAAATACGGCATAAGGTTGCGAATATGGCTCTTGGAATAAAAACTATGAATTCCCTAAATACACACTTTTAGTGACACTGTTCGGGCAAAAACGATTAAATGATGTACAGTGGTGCAAAAATGGTTAATTAAGACACAATGGGTTAAATGTGGTACAATGGAGCGAAAATGAATAAATATGATCCCAATGGCAATTGTAAGTCTTGCAACTTAAACTACGCATTAATTTTACCTTTTTTAAATTAAAACTTTTAAAGACACCGTGGGCCAAACATTGTTTTATATTGTACAAGGGTGTGAATGTAGCTATTGGAACATAAACGGTAAAAGGTAAAATATGATCCAAAAAATAGTTTTTGACATTTAGAGGCACAGAAGGGAAAAGGGATAAATATTGTACCCTAATGCCAGGAACATAAACAAGAAATTAATCGGGGATTTCCGTAATTTATTGTACAAAATATGAAATTTTCAGTTGTTTTTCAAAGCAAGAGGTATATCTATTCTACAGTACCCTAGAAAGAAAATAAATAATGATGGGGGCTGCGAAGCTCACCGGGTTAAAGCTAGTAATATTATAAAATCGTTTGTTTGTCTGCTGCCGCATCATTCCTAAACGGCGGAACCAGAAACTTGGTTCCACTTGGTTAGAAACTTGGTGGACATATAGACCAAGAGTCGGAAATTAAAATAGGCTAATTCGATCTTCGAATTTCCGCCAAGTGATTTTCGACCACTTGACCGCTGAGGCTCCCGTTAGAGTTAGAAAGCTGAAGCTTTGTACTCGCATAGACAGCAGTGTTTTATAAACACTTGGCTACTTATGTATTAATTTTATTTGCCAGTGATCAATTCTGGCGCTGGCAAAAACTTGAGTATTGTGTTTGCTCTTTCAGAAACCTCTTAAAAGATACAACATTTTAAACTATATAAATATGACGCAGATACATGCGTCAAAAATAATTCAATTCTCATTGCAGTCAGTGTAGCAGTGACCAGAACGATTTTCATTACTTCACTTATTTTAAAAGTTCCTTAACAGCTAATAGTCTAACAATGTATATGTACACAGTGACCTCAACCGGACATAAAACTGCGTCTTAAAATTTCTAAAGCCTTTTTCAAAATACATCGCTCACCACTTACTGTGGTAATATATCTAAAGTTGTCAATTCGATCAATTCTCACTGTAGTCAGTGTAGCAGTGACCAATCTATGTTCACTCGTTCTGTATTTTAAAAGTTCCTTATGGGCTATGATCTAATAATTTATTTGTATATACTGAACTCCAACGTATGCGATTTTATACCAAGCGATTTTTGACCGCTTGGCCGTTGCGGCCCCTATAAGAGATAGAAAGTAGAAAATAACCTACGAACTATCCAAATCGTCTATTGTGCCCTTTTTGTGGTCCGTTTAGCAGTGACCAAAGCATTTTTCATTCTTCCAATGCATTTCATAATTCTTTTAGAGTTTTTTGATTCTTCCAATACTTTAAAAATCCCATAAAGAGATATGTATCTAAACATATGCCGATCTTCAAGGAAATGCAACGTCCGTCCTGAGGACAAGATGGAGTGGTTCAAAAGTCACTTAGGAGCTAAGTACCTACTATTAATCTGTTAATTTGTGTGGGAGGTACCAGAAGGGGTTTAACGAATACGCCAATTTTTCGGTAAACAGTAGATTCTTTAAATACATTGCGCTGTGCCGAACTTAAGCGTTTATGTGCAATGGTACATTAACGTTACGAGCTATTCAATTTTGGTATGATTTGGTAATTTTGTGTGGGAGGTACAAAAAGGGCGGGACTGTAGGAACTATAACAGCATTACACTGTACAAAATATCAAGTATTCGTATGCACTGGTATTAAAGTTATAAGCCGTTAACATTTGATGTAAAACGGTCCATTTGTGTGGGAGGTACCAAAAGCGGCTATACAATAAAGCCAATTTTTTACCGGACTGTAGGCGCTACAAAAATATTATACTGTACAAAATTTCAGGTATTTTTATGCACTTGTATTAATGTTATAAGCAGTTCAATATTGATGGAAAATGGTCCATTTATGTGGGAGGTACCAAAAAGAGGGTGGCAACTTCGCCCATTCTTCTTGAGATGTTAGCGACTAATAAACTATGTAGAAGTTATTGAGGAATCAATATACATATAACTAAATGTTAACCCATTTTGTGGGGGAGGTACGAGGAGGAGTGGACCAATATGTCCCATTTTCTAACTTAGCCGGGGATAAAGAAAAATATTACCGCGTACCAAATTTCATGTCAATCGGTTAATTCTTTCGAGAGTTATCGTGCGCACCAGCCAGCTGACGGACTCACAGACAGACGGACGGACGGACATTGTTCAAATGACTTAAAATGACCCAAATCGAATTTCCACCAAACAGTCTTGGGGTCTTAGGTCACCCCCTCGGTGTGTTGCACTTTTGGCTCGTAGCAAATGATATATACCCTCCTCTCTAAGGTGAGGGGATAAAGAGAGTGACGTTAGTTACTACGCGAATAACTCAAGAACGCCTAGTCCCATTTCGATGATTCGCCCCAATTCGGACTGGTCTCCAGCCAAAGAAGAAGAAAATTCCTGAAAAATCCCCGAAAACGCTGAACACTGAATGCTGAGGCTTCTGTAAGAGCTAGAAAGCTGAAATTTTGCACAACCATAGACCAGAGTGTTGTAACGGGTTTTCCAATAGGGATGATATGATTTTGAAGTGACGTTTCGGCCATTTGTAATATGTCATGATCTGTTATTTGTTTTTCATTGTAATCAGTAGTTTTTACAATTTCTTCATGGAGATATATACGCCAGAACAACGTTTGCAAATTATTCAGTTTTATTTTCAAAATAATCGTTCTCCAATTGCAACTTTTCGTGCGCTTTGTCCATATTTTTTAAAAGAAAAAAACACTCTCCAGTCGCCGTACGACCTTGACACCCATGAGCAATGTGTTAGCTCTTTTGCCATTGACCGATTGTGGCTACGTGCCACACAGCAAATGAAACAATTGAATTGTTGTGAGTAAAGTTTGGAGATTTGACTGTTTCAAGAAATTGTGATCTTGAATGGCCTCCAAGAAGTTGTGATTTAACACCATTAGACTATTCCTTGTGGGGTTATTTGAAGTCATTGGACTTTCGAAATAAATCAGACTCTCTTCAAGCTTTACAAGTCAATATTGAAAGTGCCATTCATGACATACGACTTGGTTTAGTAAAAAAAGTGCTCGAAAATTGAGTTCATCATTCGTTCCTGCAGAAGAAGTCGTGGAGGCAATTTGAATGACGTTTTATTTAGAACTTAATTGTATCGATTGTACTTCACATTAAATAAAAAACTTTTGAATTTGCTTAACGATAAGTGTGTTGTTTTCAAAGAAATCATATCACCCTTCTTGGAAAACCCTGTTCTAGCGCTATCAAACATCTCAAACGATCAAAAGCTAAAATTTTGTAAATAGTAAGTACTTTAGACGTCAAATATAAAAGCGAAAAATAATTTTGAATTCTCGCTGACTGTGGTGTGTGTAAAGTGTAACACATTCGTCCGTCCGTCCGTTCTTCTGTCTGTATGTCTATATGCATGTCTGTCTGCTGGCTGGTGCGCACGATAAATCTCTAAAGGATTAACCGATTGACTTCAAATTTGGTATGCGGTGATATCTTTCTCTATCTCCGGCTAAGTTCGAAGATGGGCCATATCGGTCCACTCCTTGTAGTACCTCCCCCACAAAGGGTTAACATTTAGTGAAACAGTAATTCTTTAATAACTTCTATACTACTTACTCGAATCTTCTGAGTATTATTAGTTTATTTGTCACTAACACCTCAGGAAAAATGGGCCATGTTGCCACGCCCCTTTGGTACATCCCACACAAATGGACCATTTTGGAACAAATGTTAACTGCTTATAACTTTAATACCAGTGCATACTAATGCGTTGTACATCCGGGTGAATATCCTGAAGGGTGGTTAAATTTTAAGGGCCGATGTTGAATTTGAATAAAACACAAATTATTTAGGAAATTATTGTCATTTCTTTTTATTATGATAATATTGGTATGGTTCAATTATGTATGGAACAAAATATCGGCCAAATGGCCGCCGTGACCTCGGTGGCACACCTCCATCCGATGGTCCAAATTTTCGATGACGCTGAGGCATAATTGAGGTTCTATGCCGATAATGTGCCGAATTATCTCATCCTTTAGCTCTTGAAATATTGCTGGCTTATCGACGTACACCTTTTCTTTCAAATAACCCCAAAGAAAGAAGTCCAACGGTGTCAAATCACATGATCTTGGCGGCCAATTGACATCGCCACAACGTGAGATAACACGGCCATTGGATTTGTTGCGCAAAAGAGCAATGGTTTCGTTAGCTGTGTGGCAAGTGGCACCGTCTTGTTGAAACCACATATTGTCCACATCCATATCTTCCAATTCGGGCCATAAAAAGTTCGTTATCAACTCACGATAGCGAACACCATTCACAGTAACTGCCTGACCGGTCTCATTTCGAAGATGTATGGCCCGATGACGTCGCCAGCCCATAAGCCGCACCAAACGAACTGGGCGAGCATGCACAGGTGTTTTCACATCTCCCACAGACCCGGTTTGCTGAAATTTGCGCACAATTCTCCCGATTGTGGACACATTTGGTCGATTATGTTGATCAAAAAACATCACGAAGTGCACGAAATGCATTTTGATTTGAACGCCCATTTTCGTAAAAGGCTTAAAAAACTAAAACGCGTTGCTCGATTGTGTATCTTTCCATGGTTCGAATTGAGTTAGTTTGAAATTGGGAAATGTCAAATGAAAGGCAGAAAAACACATGACGTTTAGGTGTGGTTCACATTCAACATCGGCCTTTACAATTTAACCAAAATTTAGTTAGATTCACAAAAGAATAAATAAATTTACTAAAAGTTTTTTTGTACTGCAGGTGAGGGGATTCTTAAGTCGGTTTACCCGAATGGACTTACTTGTTATACCCTCACTTTAGTGTGACGAGGGTATATATCATTTGCTACGGAAAAAAGTGTAACACATCGAAGGAGTGACCTAAGACCCCAAGTATGTTCGGCGGAAATCCGTTTTGGGCCATTTTAAGTCGTATGAGCAATGTCCGTCCGTCTGTCTGTCTGTCTGTCTGTCTGTCTGCTGGCTGGTGCGCACGATAACTCTCGAAAGGAGTAACCGATTGACTTCAAATTTCGTATGTGGTAATATTTTTTTCTATCTCCGGATAAGTTCGAAGATGGGCCATATTGGTCCACTCCTTCTGGTACCTCCCCCACAAAGGGTTAAAATGTTGTGAAATATTGATTCTTTAATAACTGCTATTACACGTATTCGAATCTTCTGAAATTCCACACAAAGTATTAGTTTGTTAGTCGCTATCAATTTGAGGAAAATGGGCGAAATTGCCACGCCCCTTTTGGTACCTCCCACACAAATGCACCATTTTGCACTAAAAGTTAAAAGCTTATAGCATTAATACCAGTGTTTAGAAATACTTGAAATTTTGTACAGTGTAATGCTTTTATAGTGCCTACAGTCCAGTGAAAAATGGGCGTTATTGCCGCGCCCCTTTTGGTACCTCCCACACAAATGCACCATTTTGCACCAAAAGTTAACAGCTTATAAAATTAATACCAGTGTATAAAAATACTTAAAATTTTGTACAGCGTAATGTTTTTATAGTGCCTACAGTCCATTGAAAAATGGGCGTTATTGTTACGCCCCTTTTGGTACCTCTCCCACAAAGGTACCATTTTGCACCAAAAGTTAACAGTTTATAACATTAATATCAGTGTATACAATTACTTGAAATTTTGTACAGTGTAATGCTTTTATAATGCCTATAGTCCAGTGAAAAATTAGCGTTATCACCACGCCCCTTTTTGTACCTCTCACACAAAATGGCCAAATTATACCACAATTTAATATCTCAACGGTTACAATTCGGCACAGTGCAATGTATTTAAAGTATTTACTGTTCAGCGAAATATAGGTGTATTTCTTAAACCCCTTCTGGTACCTCCCACAAAAATTGACAGAATAATTTGTGTAATATTCAATATTACATTACTCACAAAGTGAGGGTATACCTTAGTCGGTTTACCCGACTGAAACTTTCTTACTTGTTTTAAAAGTTATTTAAGAGCCAAAAATCTAAAAATGTCA
This sequence comes from Eudasyphora cyanicolor, assembly GCA_963930755.1. Taxonomy (NCBI): domain Eukaryota; kingdom Metazoa; phylum Arthropoda; class Insecta; order Diptera; family Muscidae; genus Eudasyphora; species Eudasyphora cyanicolor. The sequence goes on from OZ005735.1 coordinate 138,398,600, forward strand.
ATGTAGAGTTAGTCACTTTTTTTTGCGGCAAATGCTCATCCAACTACGATGTAGGGGATGCTGAACTAGTTGCAAATAACTATTTTTGTATACCCTACACCACACTGTGGTAATGGGTATTATAACTTTGTGCATTTGTTTGTAACACTCAAAAGGAGAAGAAATAGACCCATCGTTTATTATACCGATCGACTTATAATCACCTTCTGAGTTCATTTAGCAATGTCCGTCTGTCTGTGCATGTATTCTTGTAATCAAAGTACACGTCGCAATTATGGTCCGATCTCGACGAAACTTTACACATATCTTTTTTTGGCCCGAGGACGATCCCTATTGAATTTGGTTAAAATCGGTTCAGATTTAGATATAGGCCCCATCTATATGTCAGCCCCGATTTGACATGTAAGCGCTGTAAAAACAGTATTTTATATCCGATCAGTATGAAATTCGGCAGAAAGAGGTTTCTTATTATATGAATGAACACTGTTAAATTTGGAAGAAATGGGTTCAGATTTAGATATAGCCCCCTTGTATACGTTACCTCCGATTGGACATGTAAGCGCTGTAAAAATGTTATTTTATATCCGATCAGTGCGAAATTCGGCAGAAAGAGGTTCCTTTATACATGAAGGAATACTGCCAAATTCGGAGAAAATCGGTTCAGATTTAGATATAGCCCCCATATCTATGTTTCCCCCGATTTGACATGTAGGCGCTGTAAAAACTGTATTTTTTTATCCGATCAGTATGAAATTCGCCTGAAAGAGGTTTCCTATTATATGAATGAACGCTTTTAAATTTGGAAGAAATCGGTTCAGATTTAGATATAGCCTCCATATCTATGTTACCCCCGATTTGACCTGTAATCGCTGTAGAAACTGTATTTTATATCCGATCAGTGCAAAATTCGGCAGAAAGAGGTATCTTATTACTCGAAGGAATACTGCTAAATTCGGAGAAAATCGGTTCATATTTATATATAGCCCCCATATCTATGTTACCCCCGATTTGACATGTAGGAGCTGTAAAAACTGTATTTTTTTATCCGATCAGTATGAGATTCGCCTGAAAGAGGTTTCCTATTATATGAATGAACGCTTTTAAATTTGGAAGAAATCGGTTCAGATTTAGATATAGCTCCCATATATATGTTACCCCCTGCTTGACATGTAAGCGCTGTAAAAACTGTATCTTATATCCGATCAGTGCGAAATTCGGCAGAAAGAGGTTTCTTATTACTCGAAGGAATACTGCTCAATTCGGAGAAAATCGGTTCATATTTATATACAGCTCCCATATATATGTTACCTCCGATTTGACATGTTAGCGCTGTAGAGACTGTATTTTATATCCGATCAGTACGCAATTCGACAGAAGGAGGTCTTTAAATTTCTATATCAGAACATTATATACAGGGTGCCTCAGGTCTTGATTGACGCCACAAAAAGTTTAACGAAGTTTTGTTCGACTTGTCCCCTCTATTCGACTATGAAGTTAAAAGTTATCGCAAAAACAGTATTTTTAGGCAAAGAGACAAAATTTCCTTTAAAGAGCATTTGTAAGATATTTTGTCCTGTGTAGATATTTTGTCCGTTGTAGTACTATACAACGAAAATGTGTCCTCTCGATACTATGGAGAAACATTTAGGATTAGTCAAACGGGTGTGTTGCGGCCAACATAACCTCAGAATTAGTTCGCTTTTCACGATTTGTATTTGTTTTGGACCCAGAAGTGTGGATGAAATTTTCGGATTGGTCAATGGGGCGCGATAGGGCCAACACAACCTCATAGCTCGAGAATGGATCGTGCGAATTTTACGATATTGAACTTGATGTATTCTATTCGTTGGCGCATGGAGGACTATATGGAGGGAAATTTAAAATCGGTCAAAGAAGCGTGGCGCGGCCTACACAACCTCATAGCTCAAGAACGACGATCGTACGATTTTCGCAATTTTGGGCTGGAAGGATTCGTATTGGCCCCAGGAATGGACACGGTAGACACGATGGAGCAAAATTTAAGATTATTTAAAGCGACGCGACACGGCCGTTACAACCTCATAACTCGAGAACGAATCTTTTGATTTTATGATTTTGGGCTTGATGGATTCGTATTGGTCCAAGCAAGAAAACTATTGAAGAAACTTTAGATTCGATTTTCACGATTTTGGATTTGACGAATTCGTATTTGTCCAATTAAGGAGACTATTTAGGAAACACAACCTCATAACCGACTATATAATACCCTACACCTCTCTAACAATGCGATAAGGGTCATTGCCATAATAATTTGGAATAATTGGTAAAGGGATAGGAACATATTATCTAATTCTGAATCGATAATCGTTAAATTAAGCAATATTCGTTCCTAAATTGAGAAACATCTTTCTGGAAAATTTTAATGATCGGAAGTAAAATACAACTTCTATAGCGGTTTAATACCAAATCAGGAGGAACATATATATGGAGCTTTAATATAAATCTGAACCGATTTTCCCTGAATACTCATTCATGGAAAAAGACCTCCTTCTGTCGAATTTCGTACTGATCGGATATAAAATACTGTCTCTACAGCGCTTACATGTCAAGTCGGGGGTAACATATATATGGGGGCTATATCTGAACCGATTTTCTCCGAATTGAGCAGTATTCCTTCATGTAATAAGAAACCTCTTTTTGCCGAATTTCGCACTGATCGGATATAAAATAAAATTTTTACAGCGCTTACATATCAAATCGGGGGTAACGTATACATGGGGGCTATATCTAAATCTGAACCGATTTCTTTTAAATTTAACAGTGTTCATTCATATAATAAGAAATCTCTTTCTGTCGAAGTTCATACTGATCGGATATAAAATAAAGTTTTTACAGCGCTTACATATCAAATCGGGGCTAACATATATATGGGGGCTATATCTAACTCTGAACCTATTATAACCAAATTCAATAGTCCTTGTGCCAAAAAAAGAGATATTTGTAAAGTTTCGTCGATATGGAGTATAATTGCGACCTGTACTTTGATTACAAGAATACATGCACAGACAGACGGACAGATGGACATAGCTAAATCAACTCAGAAAGTGATTCGAAGTCGATCGGTATAATAAACGATGGGTCTATTTCTTCTCCTTTTGGGTGTTACAAACAAATGCACAAAGTTATAATACCCTGTACCACAGGGTGGTGTAGGGTATAAAAACACTTTCCAATCGACCACGACCTTGACACCATGGGCAATATTTTAGCTCTCGTTAAGAGCTATCTTTTTTCCATTGACCGAGTCCCGATCCGACGTACAGGAATCATCGGTCCATATTTCTTCAAAAATGATGCCGGTGAGACCGTAACCGTCAATGGCGACGTTATCGTGCCATTATAATCGACTATTTGATGCTGAAATTGAAGCTCGTGATCTCGGCAATATTTGGTTTCAACAAGAAGGCGCCACTTCCCACACGTCGCATCAATCAATGGATTTATTGAAAGAACATTTCGGTGAGCAGATAATTTCACGTTTTGGTCCGGTCGATGGGCCATAAAGATCGTGTGATATCACATCGTTAGACTTTTTCCTGTGGGGATATGTAAATTCTAAATTTTGTGCGGACAAACCCGCTTCGATTCAGACATTGGAGCAAAACATCAAATAATCGTAAATTTATTTATTTTTCTGTATTAATTAAATTATTATCAATTTAAATTGCATTTAATAACATTAAAATATGTACTGGTATTAAATTTATTTGTGTGGGAGGTGCCAAAGGGAGCATGCCAATAACGCCCACTTTTCTCTGGACTTTAGGTACTATTAAATCATATAAAGTATTTGTATGCACTGGTATTAACTTTTGGTGGAAAATGGTCCATTTGTGTGGGAGGTTCCAAAGGGGGCTTGTCAATAAGGTCCAATTTTCTGTGGACTCTTGGTACTATAAAATTATTACACTGTACAAAATTTTAAATATTTGTATGAACTTATATTAAAGATGCAAGCAGTTACCTTTTGGTGCAAAATGGTCCATTCATGTGGGAGGTACCAAAAGGAGCGTGACAACTTGACTCATTTTGTGACGTGTTAGCGACTAATAAACAAATACTATGTGTCTTCAGAAGATGCGAGTAAGTAGTTTAGAAGGTGTCCAGCTGCAGACTTAGCCGGAGATAGAGAAAAATATTACCGCATATCAAATTTGGAGTCAATCGGTTAATCCTTTCGAGAGTTATCGTGCGCACCAGCCAGCAGACAGACACATAGACAGGCAGACAGACAGACGGACGGATATTGCTCAAATGACTTTAAATGACTCAAATCAAATTTCCACAAAATATACTTGGGGTCTTAGGTCACTCCTTCAATGTGTTAAATTTTTTGTTCGTAGCAAATGATATATACCCGCCTCTCTAAGGTGAGAGGATAAAAAACAGAAAAGCATTCAAAATTCTAATATGGAAAATAACAAGTGCCAAAAATTGGATGATTTTGGCTACGTTTGTTGTCATGTCGTAGGCAATCAGGATCGAAAAAACTTGTTTACTGAAGAATTCAAAATAGCGTATTGTCATTATTTTGATGAAATAGATTTAAGTGGTGCAAATTTTACGCCGAACACAGTGTGCAAAAGTTGTTATAATACCCGTATACAGTGGATACCTGGAAAAGGTGTACAGTTTTCTTTTATGAATCCAGTTATTTGGATGCAAAGCCTTACTGTACATGATGAATCCAGGTGCTACGCATGCATAAATTCTGGTTATGGATTGAACAGAAAAAAATTTAAAACAAAAGTATACAATCCCGCTTTTACTGCCACACATCCAGTACAACTCGCTGCTGATAACGATCCACCAAAACCTCCGATACTGTGTCCCTGCAAGCCGAAGCCGTTTTCACCAATCCGACCAATGTGAATGATTCAGATTGGACAACAGATACCAAAATCGTCAACTTCAACGAGGATGGATTTTGACAATAATTTAAATTGTTTCAAATTTTGTCCCATGCAAAGATAACACATAAAAATCTCATATTTTCTGTGTAAGAATATGAATCGGAATTTTTATTTTCTTGCAAAATAAAATAAGATTTGTAATCCAGCTATTGAGCAAATAAGATGAAAATGGGGAAAAATGGTAACAAATTGATGGGATAGGATTGTTCCACATTTTGTTTCTGCTATTCAATATCTACAACTTTGCTTCAGACAGAAAAGAGGTATTATGTACGGTATATCGAGAAAAAAATATAGAAAAAGTGAGAAAAAAACACATTTAGCAAAAAAATCGTATGGCCATTAAACTATTAATTGAGCCAACTTGATTAAACGAATAATGCAGAAGTTCTTATTTTTGGGGCTACTTTCATGTCCAATTCTCCGAATTAAGTCCCAAATCAATGAGCTAAAAAATGCTGTACTGTGATATGTGTTTAGTTACAAATAAAATGATTGGTTAGGGATTTCTGCAAATATATTCTACTAGCTGGACCCGGTCCACTTCGTTGCCCCAGACTTCAGATTTTCGATTCCGTCCATTTTTAACCAATTACGTAGACTGCCATCAAATGCATATTCACAAAATTGCAACACTCTCGCTAACAAATTGTTCAAGGTATTTCAATTTCAGAAATTTGCTTAAAAGGTTGGGGCCACGCCCATTGGTCCGATCGCAACCCTTTTTGGACCATTCACGTAGACTATCACCAGATCCATATGCCAAAAATTACAGCACTCTCGCTAAAAAATTGTGCAAGATTTGAATCTCAATTTCAAAATTTGGCTTATATAGGCGGGGTCACGTCCATTGGTCTGATCCCGCCCATTTTTGGGCGAATCACGTAGATTGTCATCAGATACATATACCCAAAACTGCAGCACTGTCTATAATAAATTTGGCTTACATGGACGGGGCCACGCCAATTAGTCTGATCCCTCCCATTTCCTGACCAATCACGTAGACTGCCGCCAGATACATATACACAAAAGTACAGCGCTCACTTAAACAGATTGTGCAAGATATCTCAATTTCAAAATTAGGTTTCTATGGGCGGTGCCGCCATTTTTTGTGTAATCACGTAGACTGCGTGAGATGCACAAAATACAGCACTCTCGCTAACAAATTGTGCACGATATCTCAATTTCAAAATTTTGTTTATATGGGCGGGGCCATGCCCATTGATCCGATCCTGCCACTTTTTAGACAATTAACGTAGGCTATCATCAGATACATATGCACAAAATTACAGAACTCTCGCTAAAAAATTGTGTAAGACAACTCAATTTCAAAATTTAGTTTATATGGGCGGGGCCACAGTCATTGATCCGATCCCGACCCTGTTTTGGACCAATAACGTAGACGACCACCAGACAACACTCTCGCTAAAAATTGTGCAAGATATGTGTCTCAATTTCAAAATTTGGCTTATATAGGCGGGGCCACGTCCATTGGTCTGATCCCGCCCATTTTTGGGCGAATCGCGTAGACTGTCATCAGATACATGTGCCCAAAACTGCAGCACTCTCGATAATAATTTGTGCAAGATATTTCTATTACAAAATTTGGCTTATATGGACGTGGCCACGCCCATTGGTTCGATGCCGCTAATTTTTGGACCAATCACGTAGACTACCACCAGATATATATACACGAAATTAGAGCACTCTCGGTAACAAATTGTTCAATATATCTGAATTTCAAAAGTTGGCTTATATGGGCGGGGCCACGCCCATTGGTCCGATCCCGCCCATTTTTGGACCAAACACGCAGACTGCTACCAGATACATGTACACAAAACTGCAGCACGCTCGCTAATAAATTGTGCAATATATCTCAATTTCAAAATTTGACTTATATGGGCGGGGCCACGCCCATTGGTCCGATTCCGCCCATTTTTGGAAAATTCACATGATCTGCCACTAAATGCATACACACAAAATTTCAGCACTCTAGCTAAAAATTTTTCTCTATATCAAAATTTGACCCATGTGGGCGGGTCCACGCCCACTTGATATATCGAAAATTCAGGTACCCTATTTTCACCACGCCCCACACATGCACATTCTGTGAAAATTTCAAGAAGATCGGTCCAGCCGTTTAGACGCCTATACGGAACAAACTAACAAACCCACAAACAGACACTCTCTTTTATATATGTACTAGCTGGCCCGGTCCACTTCGTTGGCCCAAATTTCAGTTTAGTGTAACATAACATAAAGAAAAATAAAAGAATCGCAATTGCAGATACAGCGTTTTCAAAAATGTAACCACACGGACAACTCCTATTTGATACACATCAAAAATGAATGTAGCTCATATAAAAAATATATGTATTGTATGATTACCCATCATTTTTTGTTATTTGTAATGTAATAATTTTTGTTGTTATTTGTAATGAAATAAAAAAAGCATGTTTCTGTTATATAATTGCGTTTATTAAAATAATTTAAATTTATTGGAGTGCCCTTGGGTATACAATATTTTTGGTTTTTCCGTCTGGTGCAAAGATATATAAATCGGAAGGTTTTCCCACCCGCGAACATGCCACATAGAGCTGTCCATGAGAAAAGCATGGATTTGCCAAATTTATGCCGCAAACTTGAAGAGACTGACCCTGAGCCTTGTTGATTGTCATTGCGAACGCCAGCCGAACAGGAAACTGCAACCGTTTGAAATTGACGGGCATATCAGTGGGTATCATTGGGATGCGTGGTATTAACACATCAGTTCCTTTATAATTTCCAGTAATAATGGTCGCCTCGATGATATTGTTGCGTAGTTGTTTTACTGAAAGTCGAGTGCCATTACAAAGGCGAGGTGGATCGATGTTCCGCAATAAAATAATGGGTACTCCAAGCTTTAGTTGTAAAATATGTGGTGGGAATCCAGGCACGTCGAGAGAATTCAGAAACTCAATAGGGTAATTGACGACATCCTCATCCTTGGATACAGTGTCAATAGATTTGTATGTTGTTGAATTTCCACCGATTTTGTTGAGAATAACGGAGTTGATTGTATTAACATCAACATTTTTGGCAGCTAATATCGCACGTTCACGTAACCATTGTTGGCTTTTATAATTGTGTTGAATATTCGGAAATACGCAACCGATTAATTCTTCAATGGACTGTGCCAATTTGCAGAAGTCAGATGGAAAGGTAATACAATTTGTTGCAACATCAATGGGAATTTTGCCATTTCCTAAATCGAGCAATGAGTTGGAAAATTGGGAGGCTGATGCATCGTTCTGTAGTTGCACACGCATATTTGTGGTTAGTTGTAGCGTTGTAACTTGGTGCCAAAGACTTGATGATTTTAGACACGCGTTTAGTTCATCTGCTGGAGTAGAACCGGGGACCACTGGAAGTGTTTGACGGAAATCGCCGGCTAATAAAATCAGTGCTCCTCCAAATAATCGAGTGTTACCTCTAAAATCCTTTAATGTGCGATCAAGGGCTTCCAATGATTTTTTGTGGGCCATGGTGCATTCATCCCAAACAATAATTTCACATGTTTGCAAAACTCTTCCCATTGAAGAATTTTTTTTTATATTACATGTGTAATTCTCAGAGAATTGGATTTTAAGAGGCAGCTTAAGTGCCGAATGTGCTGTTCTGCCTCCATCCAAAAGAGTAGCCGCAATGCCGGATGATGCTATGGCCAGTGCAATGTTGTTTTGGCTTCGAATTTTAGCCAAAAGCAAAGAAATCAAAAAGGTTTTTCCTGTTCCGCCGGGTGCATCGATGAAATAGAATCCACCGCAGTGATTAGAGACTGCTGCCATTATAGTGTTGTAAGCCGTAAGTTGTTCGGGTTGAAGTTGAGGCAGATGTGTTGTTAGGAACATTTCTAACTCTCTTGGGTCGTAACCTCTTTCTCGTCGGAGGTCGCGGTCATAAGCTTCATCGCCTGATCGAATAGGGCTCATCATTCCAACTTGAGTCAGCGTCTTGTTGTTGATTTACAAACATTTGTTTTCCAGCAGAATTAGGGCCTCGTTGTACATTTCGTTGGAGATTTCAAGTGATGTGTTATTGGTAGATGTGCGCTCTCGACGTAATATGTCTTCGGTCATATCATCCTTGAAATTGTTCCAAAGATCTTTGGGATTTGATGGAAAGCACGTCACCAGTATAATAGCAAATAATGTTCGTATCTGCCACGGACTATTTGAAATCGTTGCATCTTTCAGTGTTGTTTCCCACTGAGAATCATTTTCCAACAAATTCAGCTTGTGACATGCATCTCTGTAAGTTGCGCATACATCTCCATTCACCGTGCGCAAATGTTGAAAGGAAGTTGGTCCAGTGACGTTAGTAAGTAGAAGTCGGAGATGGAAGCACTCATCATTCTGAGGATGGATAGTGTATAATCTTCCCAATGCATCTGTGCAATATACATTTGGCCAGCCTTCAACCCGCTTTCCTTGTTTGCGACGATTGAATTTTCTTGTTGATGCATTCCACGTGTAGTAAGTTGGAATTTGCGAATACAGCAATGTTTTTGCAAATGAGTCATCCCTACACAGAGCGAAGAATGATGTTAAGGTTGTCGCTGGTGGAGCAGCAGCTCTCTCCTGAGCATTAGCTGCAGTGAAATAAACTCGTTGTCCATTTTCAAGGTGAACTGACAGATGAACAACGGTTGGGTGACGTTCGTGGATGGGAAACCCGAAAATACGCCAAACTGCTTCATTGCTACTGATATAGCGGGCCATCTGAAAATGTGTTATTTCATCATTCGGATTTTGAAGAGAAAAAACAGCCATATCCGATCCTTTGGTGACGTATTTGCAGATGTATTTGATCGATTTTACAGAATTGCAATATTCCACATTGATATGCGCCTTATACGCTCTCGAAAGTAATGGACAATATGGTACTATCCAGCGGTTATCGACATCAACATCATTGTTGCGTACCTTCAAAGTTATAGATTGTCCACCATCCTCCGTAGATCGACGACGGTAAAGGGGATATCCATCGATGCCTGAGATAGTTTCCTGTACCAATTGTCGTGGATATTTTTTGGAGCATTTTCCGTCGGCCATGCATGGAGAATTGGGATTGATGGTTCCACATGGACCGTGAATCATATTTTTTATGACAATTTGATGTAAATCAGGATCAGCAACTGGATCAGGTATTTCAGCAGTTATGACGTCATCAATTACATCTGTGGTAATTTTTTCAACCAGCCAAATAAGAATGTGCGCATGCGGTAATCCACGTTTTTGCCACTCAACAGAGTACATCCAGCATCGGGTCTCTCCAAAAATGCGTAGCTTGATCACAAAATCCATTAATGATTTCAATTTTTGTTTGAAAACGCGAGCGGTTATATCGTGACGGTGCGCCGATGTTTGGCCGATGGACAATTCTGAAGTAATTTCCTCCCACTTTGGATTACACGTAAAAGTGATGAATAAATCTGGGCGGCCATATGCTCTCACGTATGTCATTGCATCCTGGGCGTATTCATGCATGTGACGTGGACTCCCTGTGAATGATGACGGAAGTATAAATTGTTGTCCTAATTCATTTGGGTTAACATCATTTCGGGTGTTCATAGCATCACGGAGATGAATGTAATCGTCTACTCGTAGTTTGGCTTGGTTATGCCTTATGTAAAGCAGGCGCTCGGTTTCGATTTTAGCGTACATGTCCACAATGTACTGGTGAAAAAGTTCTCTGCATTTGAGAATGTGATTCTCTGAATTATGGCGGATCATCAGACGATGAGCGTAGAAGTCCATTGAACTCACTTTCTTATTCGTGGGTAAACCTATAAAAAGTAAAAATTGCAATGAAATTAGTATAATATGTGTACATTTTAAATCATATTAAATGTAAATAAAAACGTACGTGTTGTTTGATGTAGTTGCCGTAGCTGAAAGTGGTATCCATCTTCACCATATGGAAAAATAATGGGGTATTGAAGGGCGTCATATGATCGGTGTGTCTCAGAAATTCGGCTTATTCTTTCATCGCGGCGACGAATAATAATGTCACGTGGCGCCACGGGATCACCAACCATCAAAATTGCAACGTCATCCATCGTGGGTGCATTGTAACGTCCTCGATGTTGTCCAACTGGAGTTTTGTCAGCGTGTATTGCAATGAAATGATCATCAGAGCACAGTCGTGGATCATCCTTTGCCAATTTAAAGGTTTTCACCAATTGGTTGTTTTCGTGAAACATAGTTTGTAAATGGCTTACAATGTGAACCTTTGTAGCTGGATTATAACGTTGGCGTTGTTGTACTTGTGCATCGTCATCCGCTTGTCCCATAAAGTAAATTTGCAAAAACTGTGGGTCTGCTCCAGGAATTGGTAAGACTGATCCCATTCGATGGTAAATTTGGCCTTGAACTCTAAATGTAGGCATAAAGTTATCACGCACTATTTTAGTTGCACCAAAGGACGTCATTTGGAAACACGAATTGTATTTTCGTATGTTACTAAGAAAATGGTGCGAATCTGCCACTATTCCTAGAAAGTATAAAAACCGTCAATAAATAAAAAATGTTGAATTCAAATTTTTAACTTACCTGTAACCAATGATTTTAATGGTTCGGGTGGAGCAATTAGTTGTGGCAGAACAACCTTACCATTACTGCAGCACATTCCAGGAGATTCGTGTTTGTATTTGTAGGCATTGCAGTGTCGACAAATTGTATTCATGGGACCAATGGAAACTAAATCATCTGAGCTGCAATCGATTTCCGGTGTGTAATGAAACGCAATGCGTTCGTATGATGCTGGAGCATTTCGCTGAACTACCATCCGACTTCGATTTCGCTGAAGGCGGATGTCACGTGCCTCTTGGGTTTCCGATGCCCTTAAAATCGAAGATCGAACATGTTGTCTTCTGAGGCGTGTTTCCCTTCGATGTGGATTCTCATTCCCTCTAGACGTCGAGGCTCGAGACCGTACGTCTTGAAGACGTTCTTCATGTTCCTCGGGTGTTTCGGCAGCCCTAGAGGTCGATGATCGCACCTGTTGTCTTGTGAGGCGTATTTCTCTTTGCTGTGAAGTCTCGTTCGCTCTAGATGCCGAGGCTCGAGACCGTTCGGCTTGAAGACGTTCATCACGTTCTACGGGTGTTTCGACTGCCCTTGAAGTCGATGATCGAACCTGTTGTTTTATGAGGCGTGTTTCTCTTTGCTGTGAAGCCTCGTTCGCTCTAGAGGTCGAGGCTCGAAACCTTTCGGCTTGGAGACGTACCTCATGTTCCTCTGGTGTTTCAGCTGCCTTTGACTCCGAAGATCGAATCTGTTGTTTTAGGAGCCGTGTTTCTCTTTGCTGTGAAGTCTCGTTCGCTCTAGAGGTCGAGGCTCGAAACCGTTCGGCTTGGAGACGTTCATCACATTCACCAGGTGTTTCGACTGCCCTTGAAGTCGATGATCGAACCTGTTGGCTTATGAGGCGTGTTTCTCTTTGCTGTGAAGCCTCGTTCGCTCTAGAGGTCGAGGCTCGAAACCTTTCGGCTTGGAGACGTACCTCATGTTCCTCTGGTGTTTCAGCTGCCTTTGACTCCGAAGATCGAATCTGTTGTTTTAGGAGCCGTGTTTCTCTTTGCTGTGAAGTCTCGTTCGCTCTAGAGGTCGAGGCTCGAAACAGTTCGGTTTGGAGACGTGCCTCAAGTTCCTCTGGTTTTTCAGCTGCCTTTGACGTCGAAGATCGAATTCTTTGAGATTCGAGACGGGCGTCACGTTCCTCTGACGTCTCTGCTATTCTCGAAGTTGATGCTCTAACTTGTTGTGTTTGGAGGCGTGTAGCACGTTCATGGGGTGATTCATTAATTCTTCGGAACTGCAGTTTTAGTGATTTTACAGTTCTTTTAGAAATATTAGATTTTTTTGGGGGCATATTTGCACTTTTTGTTTAGAAGTATACACTCGCGAAAAATTCTTGCACTGTTTTATTAAAAACGTAAACGTTCAAAAGTTTTTAGTATGATTCGATGACGTTTTTCTCTTTCGAAATGAAGGACGAAACTGAATCTATTCTCTCAAAGATCATGTTATTTATAACATATTAATAAACAACAGGTAAATCGGTAGATTCATTTGACCACAATGAGAAACATGTGAATCATTGATGAGTAGCAGGTAAAATCAAATTTTAATTGGGATACATTGGGAAATTTAAAAAAAAATATAGCGTAATAAAAATAAGGGGTTTTTAGTTCTCCTGTGCAAAAAAGTGTAATTTTTTAACGCGAAGAAGGTAATAAATAGTAATCGTTAATACGCTCATACCTAGATGGAATGTAAATTAGTCCATTGAAAACCGTAACATATTATGGGAAATGCCATGTCATAAATGCTTCAAAATTTTATGACGTAACGTGAAATCCGCTATTTTTTGTTGGTTCATGCTAAATGCTTTCAAATGCATCTACACATTACACAAAAACTCCATTATTTCTAGGACTTTTGATAAATATTTTTTGAATCTTGAATACTCGATGTTGTTTTCATCGAGAATGCATTTTTAATGCATTTTGCACACATAGTTCTATTGCCGCTAGAAATGTACTATTGTAGATATTTTATAATTGAGTTGTATTGGTTAGACTACAAATATTTTTAATTTTACAGTGTTTTACTGAAAATACATGCACCCAAAATTCCAAGGCGTGCCACTAAATGCATATATAGAGCCTGCCACTAAATGCATATACACAAAATTACTCCACACACGCTAAAAAATTTTTGAAAATATCTCAATCTGAAAGCTTGGCTCATATGGTCGGGGTCACGTCAATTGGTCTAATCCCGGCCATTTCTTGTAGCAATAACGTAGACTGCCACCAAATGCATACACAAACAATTACAGCAATTTCGCTAAAAAAATGTGTCAAAATATGTACATTTCAAAACTTCGCTTTATTCTCTAAATTTGGGCGGGGCCAAACCCATTGGTCCGATCCCGCCCATTTGTGGACCAATCTGGTACATTGTCACCAGATATATATATGCACTAAATTGCATCACTCCCGATAATAAATTGTGCTATATATGTCATTTTTAAAATTTGGCTTATATGGGCGGTGCCACGCCCATTGGTCCGATCCCACCCATTTTTGGAGCAATCACGTAGACTACCACCAGATACATATGTACAAAATTACAGCACTCTCGCTAATAAATTGTGCAAGATATCTCAATTTTAAAATTTGTCTAATGTGGGCGGGGCCACGCCCACTTGATATATCGAAAATTCAAGTACCCTATTTTCACCACGCTCCACATATGTACATCCTGTGAAAATTTCAAGAAGATCGGTCCAGCCGTTTAGACGCATATTCGGTACAAACAAACCAACAAACCAACAAACAAACAAACCAACAAACAAACAAACAAACAAACACACATTCTTCTTTATATATATAGATAGCTGGACCCGGTCCACTTCGTTGCCCCAGACTTCAGATTTCCGATTCCGTCCATTTTTGAACCAATTACGTAGACTGCCATCAAATGCATACATCAAATCGCTAACAGATTGTGAATGAAATCTCAATATCAAAATTTGGTTTATATGGGAGGGGTCACGCCCATTGATCCGATCCCGCCACTTTTTAGACCATTCATGTAGGCTATCATCAGATACATATGCACAAAATTACAGAACTGTCGCAAAAAAATGTGTAAGACATCTCAATTTTAAAATTTAGATTGTTTATTATGTATTTTTCGACCTGTATTATTTAATTTTTAAATTAATGATTATATGGGCGGGGCCCCGGCCATTGATACGATCCCGACCCTTTTTGGACCAATAACGTAGACTACCACCAGACATCACTTTCGCTAAAAATTGTGCAAGATATGTGTCTCAATTTCAAAATTTGGCTTCTATAGGCGGGGCCACGTCCAACGGTCTGATCCCGCCCATTTTTGGGCGAATCGCGTAGACTGTCATCAGATACATGTGTCCAAAACTGCAGCACTCTCGATAATAAATTGTGCAAGATATTTATATTTCAAAATTTGGCTTATAGAGACGTGGCCACGCCCATTGGTCCGATGCCGCTCATTTTTGGACCAATCACGTAGACTATGACCAGATATATATACACGAAATTACAGCACTCTCGGTAACAAATTGTTCAATATATCTCAATTTCAAAAGTTGGCTTATTTGGGAGGGGCCACGCCCATTGTTCCGATGCCGCCCATTTTTGGACCAATCACGTAGACTGCCACCATATACATATACATAAAATTCCAGCACTCTCGCTATCAAATTGTGCAAAATATATCAATTTCAAAATTTGGCTTATATGGGCGGGGCCACGCCTATTGGTCCGAACCCGCCCATTTTTGGACCAATCATCTAGATCGCCAACGGATATATATATACAGAAAATTCCAGGTCTCTCGCTAACAAATTGTGCAAGATATCACATTTTTAAAATTTGGCTTATATGGGCGGTGCCACGCCCATTGGTCCGCTCCCGCCAATTTTTGGACCAATCACGTGTACTGTCACCAGATACATATGTACAACATAACAGCACTCTAGCTAATAAATTGTGCAAGATACCACATTTTTAAATTTTGGTTTATATGGGTGGTGTCACGCCCATTGGTCCGATTCGCCTAATTTTTGGACCGGTCACGTGGACTGTCACCAGATACATATGTACAACATTACAGCACTCTAGCTAGCAAATTGTGCAAGATATATCAATTTCAAAATTTGGCTTATATGGGCGGGTCCACGCCCATTGGTCCGATCCCGCCCATTTTTTGACCAATTACGTTTCACCAATTACGTACCAGATACATATAAACAACATTGCAGCACTCCCGCTAGCAAATTGTGCAAGATATCGAAATTTCAAAATTTGGTCTATGTGGGCGGGACCACGCCCATTGGGCCGATCCCGCCAATTTTTGGACCAATCACGTAGACTGTCACCAGATACATATACACTCAAATACAGAACTCTCTCTAATAAATTGTAGAAAATATTTGAATTTCAAAATTTGGCTTATATGGGCGGGGCCACGCCCATTGGTCCGACTCCGCCCATTTTTGGAAAATTCACATTATCTGCCACTAAATGCATACACAAAAAATTTCAGCACTCTAGCTAAAAAATTTTCTTAATATCAAAAGTGGACCCCTATGGGCGGGTCCACGCCCACTTGATATATCGAAAATTCAAGTACCCTATTTTCAGCACCCCCTTCACATGTACATTCTGTGAAAATTTCAAGATGATCGGTCTAGCCGTTTAGACGTCTATACGGAACAAACATACAAACAAACCCACAAACAGACACTCTCTTTTATATATATAGATTTACCAAAGATTTTGAAAACGTTTATCCTTGATTTCGATGTATACCTTAACTTAGGTAAATTAACTGATGTTTTAAATCACCTATTTCAGAGTCGGGCGGAGCCGAATACATGATACCCTACACCATCTTGTTAGAGCAAAGTAAGCACACATAGAGTTGTTCTATATGTGAAATGATTACATTTTAACTCGAAGCGTTCTAAACTACTATTGTTCGTAATTCATAAAAATCTAATAGAAATTGAATGTTTTAAACCTCAGATGCTATATTGAGGGCCATATGGATATAGTATAGCTGAACCGGTCCGCTTCGTTGCCTTATATTTAAGTATAGTGAATTAGCAATGTAATTTTTTATATCTTACATATAGCTGTCACACGGACAAGTACATACATACCACATTTAAAGACATTTCTGGCAATGGCTCTCCAGATATTTTGGTTTCAGTTTTTTTTGTCTCTGTTACTCCTCTTGGGCGAACAGTGCTTTCACAAAGCATTTCTATCTAACACGATTTGCTGCAGTTGTTTTTGCTTCTCCCCATGTACGATTGTTTTGTCTTAGTTCTTGGATAATTGTGAGTCGACCGCTGTTTCTTGATCCTTGGGGATGTCACTCAAGTTTTTTGCTTTCAGTAATGTAGTAATTTAGGCTGAACCACGCCCACTGATCTAGTAGTGCCCTTTTATTGTTTGGATAGTTAATATTTTTGGCAAATACACCTAAATCAAATTTGAAAACAATAGGTGAAATGTTTCTGCACATATTTCGTTGTCAATGATGGATTACTGACTACTATGGTTTATGCCCACTACTACTTATGCCATATTGTTGTGAAATAATACTCTGGTACAAAACACCAAGACGATTTGTGTAATGCAGATATCTCGTTTTTAATAATGACGTTGCTCTTATCCAATATATCCCACTTCATGTTAGGTTTAGGTCAGGGTGGCGCCGTAATTTTTTTTTTTACAAGCTCTCATAATCTTATACCAGTTTAGGTCCCTAGTGTTAGCACGGGCTGACATGCTCCTCATCGAAACCAACTTGTTTGACATACAAATTTATCGATAGTACGAATATCGGTACTGGAAAGATCTGTTAGGCTGCATAGAAAGGCCGACTTCAGTATGTCCAGTCGTCGTTTGCTCAGAGCGGGGTAGTCGCATAGCAAGTGCCCAATGCTCTCCACTTCTTCCTCATCTCCTCAGCTTCTGCAGAAGTCATTGGAGTCAATACCCAATCTTTTGGGGTGTTCGCCGATCAAGCAGTGTCCCGTCAGAACTGATACTAACGTAGGCAATCTTTTCCTTTCTAGTGCGAGGAGATATTTTGACCTTCTCAGGTCATACCTTGGCCAGATTTGTCTAGCTACCCTGCAGGTGCCGATTTCTGTCCATCTTTCGTTGGACTGCCTGATTGCCTCTTGCCTAATCCAAAGCTTGGACGTGGGTAGTGGCGCACCAATATATGCAAATTCTTCGAGAATTTGTAATGTCGTCCATTTCCTAGCAAGTTCATCGGCTTTGCAGTTCCCCGGGATATCCCTATGCCCAGGCACCCATATGAGGTGTATATTAAACTGCTCAGCCATCTCGTTAAGAGATCTGCGGCAGTCAAGGGCTGTTTGTGAATTTAGGGATGTTGCCTCCAGAGAATTGATGGCAGCCTGGCTGTCCGAGTAAATGACAACGCCAGTGTTGGTTACTATGTTGCGACTCAGCCACTTGGCGACTTCCCATATTGCCATTATTTCGGCTTGATAGACACTGCAGGTATCTGGTAGTCTGTGAGCTATATCCAGACTAAGTTCTTCACAGTGTACTCCGAAGCCAACCTTTTCATCCAGCTTCGAACCATCCGTGTAAAAGTGGAGATGGTTTCTATTACCTGGTATTCTGCCGACCCATTCGACTCTGGCGGGAATCATAGTGATGTAATTTCTCTCGAAGGTGTACACAGTTGGTATATAGTCCACTCGGTCGGTTACCATAGCACTACACTTTGATATCCTCATGTGACCATAGTTCTTGTACCTCCACAGTGATAGGCAGTTTAATCTTATTGCCGCTTTGGTTGCAACTTCTCTCGCCACAATATTAATCGGCAGTATATGGAGTAGGGCTTGTAGAGACTCGGTCGCTGTAGTCCTTAAGGCTCCGCTTATGCTCAGGCAGGCAGTTCTCTGAACCTTTGTTAGTAGGTTGGTAATGGTTAGTTTGTCAGTTGCCGTCCACCATACCACAATACCGTATAACAGTATTGGACGAACTACTGCTATATATATCCAGTGGACGATTTTAGGAGAGAGTCCCCACCGCGACCCTACAGCCTTTTTGCAGGAATATAAGGCGACGTTGGCCTTCCTTACACGTTCCAATACGTTAAGTCTAAATAACATTTTCCTATCTAGAATTATTCCTAAAAATTTTGCACTTTCAGAAAAGACTAGATCTGTTCCATTTATCCGAGGTGGAGGGTCCACATGTGGGACATTATTCATCCTAGTAAAGAGAACCAATTCTGTCTTGTTGGGGTTAACACCCAAACCGCTGCTTCTGGCCCATCTAACCAACTTGTTCAGAGCCACCTGTAGGATGTCTCTGAGGACGTTTACGAATTTGCCACTCACTGCGATTGCCACGTCGTCCGCATATGCCACGACCTTGCAGCCACAACGTTCTAGCTCTAGCAGGATTTCATTCACCGCTAGGTTCCAAATTAGTGGAGACAGTACTCCTCCTTGCGGGGTCCCTCTGTTTACATACCTTGTTAGAGTTGTGGACCCTAGACATGCTGTTATGCGTCTTCTGGTGAGCAGACTTTGAATTAGTCTAATCAAACTATTGTTAACTTTTAGATGTGACAGTGCCGCAATTACCGCATCTGAGTGAATGTTGGTAAAAGCCCCTTCTATGTCAAGAAATGCCACCATGGTGAATTCCTTGAAATGCAGGGACGATTCGATAGTGCTCACAAGTTCGTGCAGGGCTGATTCTGTAGACTTGCCCTTATTGTAGGCATGTTGGTTCCCCGACAGGAGTTTTGTATCCAGGTTTTCCCTAATGAAATGATCTAAAAGTCTTTCCAGACCTTTCAATAGGAAGGATGATAGGCTAATTGGTCTGAAGTCTTTTGGCCTAGTGTGTGATATCTTTCCCGCTTTAGGTATGAATACCACTTTGGTATCCCTCCACCGATTAGGGACGTATGAAAGCCTGATACAGCCTACATAAATTTTCTCCAGCCAGGGGATAATGTACTTTAACATTTTCTGCATTTCTGCTGGAGTGATGCCATCTGGTCCAGGTGACTTGAAGGGCTCAAAGCTGTTAATAGCCCAGCTTATTCTGGATCTCTCAGTCAAGAAGCTAGCGACGCTCGCAGTCCACTCGCACTCTTGTTGGTCCTGCTGATCCTCGGGTTCTGTTACAGAGTTGCCCGGGAAATGTGTGTCGAGCAGTACATTGAGCGACTGCTCGCTGTTTTTGGTCCAGTTATTTGCCTCATCCTGTAAATATCCCACTGTACAGGGTGAAGCAGATAATATCTTCCTCAGCCTAGCGGCGTCGGAGACCTTTTCCACTTCACCACAGAAGGTATACCAAGAGCGCCTTTGCGCCTTTCTAAGCTCCTTCTTATAGATCTTGAGTTGCTCTTTATAGGCATCCCAATCATTAGCGACCCCAGTAGATTTAGCCTTATTGAATAGCTTGTTGCACGTCTTTTTCATAGCCGTTAGCTCAGAAGTCCACCATTGGGGTTTAGTTTTACCCTTGTACCTTGTTTTCGGACAGGCTTCTTCAAGGGAACTATTGAATGATGTGGTGATATGATCGACCAGATTATCCAGACCGGCTTTGTCATTCGGTTCGTACAGAAGTTTAGAGTTGAGGACTTTCTTGAAATTCTTCTCATACAGGTGCCACTTTGTCTTCCTTACATTTCTGTGGACGGCAGGTTTAGGCGCTTTTTCCGCGAGTTTGAACTCAATATAATGGTGATCTGAGAATGAGTGGTCGTCCAGTACATTCCACCCAATAATTTTGTCTGACAGCCGGTCAGTAGCAAACGTTACGTCGAGTACTTCTTGTCTGTCTTTAATTGTGAAGGTCGGTTTATTACCTATGTTACAAATACTAAGGTTGGCAGTTAGAATAAAGTCAAGAAGCGAATCACCCCTATTGTTTATATCCGTACTACCCCAGATAGTATGATGAGCGTTCGTGTCTGCGCCAATAATCAGCTCGATCTCGTCAGACGTTGCTTCTTCCACTACTTCCCTGAATAGAGCAGTCGGTACTACAGATTCATAAGGCAAGTAGCTGGAGACCACCCAATATATGCGATTACCGATCTCCAGGCTAGCAGCTGTTTGGTCTTTACCACTTAAATTAGTCAGGAGAAAGATACTTAGATCTTTCCTGGCCAAAATGCAGGTTCTTGGAGTGCCTTCACAGTTGGCCACAAGCAGTTTAAAGTTGGGTGTCCTAATACCGCACACCCTTCCTCCCACTACGTAGGGCTCCTGTATCAGGACGATGTCTACTGCGCCTGTGGACAGGCGCAGCAATAGAGCCGCTGAGGCTGCTTTAGCGTGATGGAGGTTAATCTGTAGAATTCTTACCATCATTGGTAATTGACAGATTAACATCCACCCCGACAAGGGTGTTATCGAACTCTTCGTCCGTATCGTCGAGAAGCATGTCCCCGCCAGATGCGTCAAAGAGTCCGGAGACTCCCCTCAGCCTCTCTGTGTCCGAAGTAGAGCTTTTGTCCTCAGAGAAGGACGTTACAGATCTTCTGTTAGAGTTGGAGTCACCAGAAATAATAGGCGTGGGTACCTCCGCACTTCCAGGAAGTGCCACGGTGGACGACTCACCTTCTGCAGTGGGAGCTATATCCTGCTTGTATATCTTCAAGACTATAGTCTCGAAGCCATATTGTAGGGTTGCACTCGCACCTTGTATATGGGAGGTGGATTCAGCGTTTAGGATAAGATTGACCTGCCGCTTTTTACCATCCGCCTCACCCACCTTGCTGATTCTCCAATTATGGGCCGGCAGACCAGGATTGGAATCTTTTATTATTTCTAAGATGTCAGCCGGGTTGGAGGGCTCTTCTGTAACCCAGGTGATGGCTCTAGGGTGAGTAGGGATGTTGTTTTTTCGACAACATCCAACTGGGCACCCGGCCACACCTCACCCGCCCGACTCAGAGCAGCCTTATACAGGTCTACTGATCTGGCATCACCGAAATATAAGAGCTTTACTCTCCCCTGATGCCATCCTGCATCGTTACAGATTGGTGGTTTGCCCGGCATTTCTCTACGGACATCGAGGTAGTGAGCCATAATGGCTGATTGTACATGACTCCATTTGTCCTTGAGGATGGATCCATCCTCACTACTTCTGTCTATAACAGCCATCACTAGACTCTCCTTCGCCACTTCATTGAAGGGCTTGGTGAGTGTCCTGTTGATGGTGACATTAGGGCCTCTTGCCTTTTTCGAAGGCAAGGGTTCATCAGGTGATCTGATTCGTTTTACTTTATTAGCCGTTAACACTGCTGAATTTGTGGCTCTTTCAGCCGACTCATTGGCCTTAGAAGCATCTATGACGCCTTTAGCCCAGGTAAGTTACTCTTTTTGTTTTTCGGTAAGAGCCGAAACCTCAACAGCCTCCAACTTCGTCAAAACTCTGAGCGCTACACGATGCTCATTGTGCTTCCGTTTTGACGGTCGGACATGACGTTTACCCCTCACCGCACCACCTGTTGTGAGTACTTGGGGGAGATTTTCACCATTTTTGGTGTGGTCAGCTTTGGCCAGGACCAACGGACGGACAGTCGGACGATTGGGGAACCGCGCTCCATCGGAACACGAAGGCATCCCTGTCAAGAGAATTTATTTTTTTATTTTGTCTGTATTAGACCGTAATAGGTACTACGATGTAGGCCTTACAGACTTTGTACAGATTTTTGCTATTGCGTAATAGGTACTGGTAACTATCCGCTATGTGATAAACACGTCCGTTCACTGCGAATGATCAGCAACGACGGAAACATCAGCAAGTTTAGAAGTCATCGCTTTTATCTCAGTTTCAACTCATTGATCTAGTGAGAGATTTGGAACTGACCAAAGATAAGGCAGAACTACTTGCATCTGGGATGCAATATTTTGGCCCCAGATGTTAACATATCATATTATAGAGTCCGTGATATACCTTACAAACAATTTTATACAACTGTGGATAACAGATGCTTTTGCAAGGACATTCCCGGATTGTTCCAGGAACTTAATCAAACATATAATTCAAGGGAATGGCGTTTACTTGTTAACAGCAGTAAAGAAGGTTTGAAAGCAGTATATGAAATGCTCATGCTGTCAACACTAAGGAATCATACGAAATAATGGCTAAATTGATAAAATACATAAAATATGAACATGACTGGAAAATTTGTTGCGATTTAAAAATAGTTGGTATGTTATGCCTCTGGGATAGCCGATATTTTGCCACCACTGCATATTAATCTGGGGCTCTTTAAAAATTTTGTAAAAGCCTTAAGGAAAGATGGCAATTCACTCTTATATTTAAAAAGTCTATTTAAAAGTCTTTATTTTCAAAAAATCGAAGAAGGAGTTTTTGATTGGCCTGAAATAAGGAAACTGATGAAAGATGTGATGTTTCGAAACATTTTTGCGTCGGATGAAATTGCAGCATGGAGGTCGTTTAAGCTTGTAGTTTTAATTTCCTTGGATCCAATACAAGCCCACAATATGAAACAATGATTAATGATTTATTAAAAAATTATGAAAAAATTGGTTAGAAATATATTTTTTATATTTATGTATATAACACATATGTATGTATTCTTCCAACTTATTTTTCGCTTTATGTATTCCAACAGGTGTAAATATGTCCCTCAAAATTCATTTCTGGCATTCTCATTTAAACTTTTTCCCCGAGAATCTTGGCGACGTAAGTGACGAACATGGCGAAAGGTTTCACCTAGAATTGAAGTCCATCGAGCGGCGTTACCAAGGGCACTGGGATGAACGAATGATGGGAGATTATATTTGGTTCCTCATTAGAGAAACCGATTCCGAAATCTACAAACGTCAAGAAAGAACTCACAATTTTTTCTAATGAAACTTGTTCATGTAAATAAACTCAAATGTACATAATATAAATAAAAGTAATAAATAAAATCCCTATTTAAACAGAAATTGAAAAATAAAAATTTTTTTAAATTCTCTTACCTCTACTAAAAGGGCTATAATTTCTACATTTATCCATAGATTTTTTTTCAAATAGGCATTATTTTCTTCGCTAGGATGCAAACTTTAAAAAAATAAAAAAAAATATTTTTTTCGATTTTTTTTCTATTTTTTATATTTTTTTGTCCCAGGATTTTTTTTTTGAAAAAAATGTACTTTTTCCAATTTGTTTAATGACTGTTACTAAACCACTGTTTCTAAGTGAAAGAGATATTTCCAATATTGGTAGCCCACATTAATAGCTTTAATTTAAAGTATAAGTCGACCTGATCGGGCGTATACTCCAAAAATTATAGTGCAAATACTAAGGGTTCGACGATAATAGTATTTTAAATATAAAATTAAAAAAAAAAAAGTCGATATAAAAATTTTTGGTTTTGATTTCATATAACAGTATGCCACAATCTATGTATACAAAAAAATAATTTTTAGGTCTAGGACACAAAAAATTTTTTTTTGTTGCGTAGTTTTATTTATGAAACATTGTGTATAGTTATCTCTGCTTTGGTTTTAGTACCAAAGCAATAGGTAAAGAAATAATTTAAGAAACAAAGTAGAGTGCAAAAAATAACGTAGAACCGAGGAAGAAGCAAGAGAAAAAATGTTCATTTGTTTTCGTGATTATTGTTAAATCTATATTGATATGACCTTCCACGCCATACGTTGGTTTTAATATTTATATCCACAAAGATGAAACGCTGGGTTAAAGTAAGATGTGGTACAAATTTGAATGAAATAGTAACAAAATATTGCCGACGAGGAATGTAAAAAAAATGGCGCAGTGAAATAACCCCCAAGTGAAATAACCCCCAAGCCGAAAATGAAATAACACCCAAAATAAAGATTCAAAATTGGGTTCGGGTGAAATTTCATTAACTTTGGGTTTTATTTCATTTTTTCAAGTTTTTTTTAAATTTTTGTTACTAAGACCAAAATGAAATAAAACCCAAAATAAAATGAATTTGGGATTTATTTCATTCATTTTTGGTTTTGGGGATTTTTTCATTGTTTTGGACTTATTTCATTTTCATCGAAATCAAATTTTTCTTGGGCTGTATTTCATTTTATTTCATTCAAAATGAAATGTAGGAATGTTTTTAATAATAAAATTGTTAGATATCGCTTCCTTGTCGTTAGACAGTTAGAATCGAATAAACATATTGAACGGGGTAATTTTAGGGTGGGCCTTGAGAGTAGTAATCAGTTCTTAATAGTGCTTCAGAGAAGAAAATTTTAAATTATAACAAATAGGAAAATTTAAGTTGTGGGGTCATTGATAGCAGATTACAGAAAACATAGCAGATGGTACGATTGCATTATATCATGAAATTAATAAGCTTTAAATGTTTGGAAATGGTAAGTAAAATAAGATTTGCGACTATTTTGCTAGAGAGCCGATCAGAAATTAACTGATTGTTTTTGTTCCCTTTTAACAATTTACGAGTGGATACTGCTGTAAGAGAAAAGTTGAAGAAAAGATAAAGCAAGTGAAACAGCGAGCCAAAAAATCGCGGCGATTTTTTGGCATATTTTTCGTCTGTTTTACTATTTCTTCATGTCAGAAAATTTTATGGAAATATGTTGGAAGAGAAAAACACGAATAGGAATTAATGGAGACGAAAAATATGTAAAAAATCACAGCGATTTTTAACCTATTTTTGTTCTCCATTAATTCCTATTCATGTTTTCTCTTCCAACATATTTCACACATGAAGTTTCAGTTCTCTTCCAACAGTTTTCAAACATGAAAAAATAGTAATGCAGACGAAAAATAGGTAAAAAATCGCAGCGATTTTTTAACCTATTTTTCGTCTGCATTACTATTTTTTCAAGTTTTCTCTTCCAACAGTTTTTGAACATGAAGAAATAGTAATGCAGACGAAAAATAGGTAAAAAAAAATCGCGGCGATTTTTTGACCCATTTTTCATCTGCATTACTATTTCTTCATGTTCAAAAACTGTTGGAAGAGAACTGAAATTCATATGTGAAGTAGTTTGGAAGAGAAATCTCTTCCAAAAGTTTTTATGAATTCTCATGTATTATATTCCAAAAGTTTTCAAACGTCAAGAAATAGTAATGCATTACAAAAAATAGTTCAGAAACATTTTTTAAAATTTTTCATCAGTATTACTATTTCTTTATGTTTTCTGTTCCAACATTCAATTGCAAAGCATAAAAACCTTTGCAAAGCAGTCGAATTTGCAGGTATTCCCATTAGTTTTTATTCTATTGGGGATTCCATACAAGCGTTTCTGTAAATACTACAAACAGTTTTGGGAAAAAATTTGTATATTGCACAAAACAATATTTGTCTAGACGAATAAATTTAATTTGGAGTTTCTTTCATTTGTTTGGGGTTTTTTTCATTGGGGGTTATTTCTCTTTTTTTGGGGGTAATTATTTTTTATACCCTACACCACTCTGTGGTACAGGGTATTATAAGTTTGTTTCATGGCAGATGTTTGTAACACCTGAAAATAACACAGATAGACCCACCTTAAAGTATACCGTTCGACTCAGAATCACTAGCTGAGTCGATTTAACGATGTCCGTCCGTCCGTCCGTCCGTCTTTCCATGTAAAGTTGTTCGTCGACTACAGGTCGCAATTTCACTCCGATCGTTCTGAAATTTTGCAGTTTAGAGTATTTCGCAGCTGTTAAGATCGCTATTGAATTTGGTTGAAATCGGTTCAGATTTAGATATAGCTCCCACATATATCTTTCGTCCGATTTGGCCCTTTTGTCCTATAGATGCTGTATTTTACATCCAATCGATTTGAAATTTAGAATGGTAGAGTTTCTTGATCCATGAACCAACATTGCCGAATTTGAAGAAAATCGGTTAAGATTTAGCTATAGCTCCCATATATATGTTTCGTCCGATTTTGCTCTTTAGTCCTGTAGAAGCTGTATTTTACATCCAATCATTTTGAAATTTAGAATGGTAGAGTTTCTTGATCCATGAACCAACACTACCGAATTTGAAGAAAATCGGTTAAGATTTAGCTATAGCTCCCATATATATGTTTCGTCCGATATGGCCATTTAGTCCTATAAAAGCTGTATTTTACATCCAATCGTTTTGAAATTTAGAATGGTAGAGTTTCTTGATCCATGAACCAACATTGCCGAATTTGAAGAAAATCGGTTAAGATTTAGCTATAGCTCTCATATATATGTTTCGCCCGCTTTGGCCCTTTAGTTCTATAGAAGCTGTATTTTACATCCAATCGTTTTGAAATTTAGAATGGTAGAGTTTATTGATCCATGAACCAACACTACCGAATTTGAAGAAAATCGGTTAAGATTTAGCTATAGGTCCCATATATATGTTTCGTCCGATTTGGCCCTTTAGTCCTGTAGAAGCTGTATTTTACATCCAATCATTCTGAAATTTAGAACGGTAGAGTTTCTTGATCCATGAACCAACACTACCGAATTTGAAGATTTAGCTATAGCTCCCATATATATGTTTCGTCCGATTTGGCCCTTTAGTTCTATAGAAGCTATATTTTACATCCAATCGTTTTGAAATTTAGAATGGTAGAGTTTCTTGATCCATGAACCAACATTGCCGAAAGATTTAGCTATAGCTCCCATATATATGTTTCATCCGATTTGGCTCTTTAGATCCAATCGTTTTTATACCCTACACCACACTGTGGTACAGGGTATTATTTAAGTATAAAATGTCCCAAAAGTAAATTTATGTAAACAATTTATACATGAATTACAAAATTTATATATCAGAGTTATTCAATATTACGAGAGTGGTGTAGGGTATTATATAGTCGGCCCCGCCCGACTTTAGCCTTTCCTTACTGGTTTTAATTTAACTAATATTTTTTGGAGGTTGTTTCATTTATTATTTGGCTATTTTTTCATTTAATTTGGTCTTTATTTCACATTTAATCTTTGGGCGTTATTTCATTTCGTTTGGGGCATATTTCATTGGGGGTTATTTCATTTTCGGCTTGGGGGTTATTTTACTAGGGCGTTATTTCGTGGCGCCAAAAAAAAATTGCTCGATAGCCGCCTAGCTATGTTAATGATATTTTTTCTTATAAAGTTTAGAATATCAAAACTGTCATTTATACATATCGTCGCTTGGATGACCAACTGCAGTAACTGACATTTTCAAAATTGTTCAGGAGAGCAGTTTTTCTGTTTTTGAGACAATGTTCCTTCTTCCCCACGGCGTAATATTTATTATATTTCCAGTTTGCTTTTCTCATTATGTACTTAACTCCATCTTTTTCAATATTATTAACAAAAAAATAAAAAAAAAATAATTATAATGCATGTTTTTCATAAACAATGCAGATACGTCACTTTGTGGGGAAAAAAAAATATACTTAATGTCAGTTACGACTGATCACCGCCCAGCCCAAAGGGCTAATGCTAGAGTCATGAAATTTGGTAGGATGGTAGCGCTTGCTATGTAGACTTGCAATATGGAAGGGCTTTTCGAAATTTTGGGTGCACAATGGGTCAAAAAAGAAAAAATATGATATCACAGCCAAATTCAAACGGCTGAAGCTAGAATTAGTAGTAGCGCCTAGGGCGAAGATTCGGTATGAATCACAATTTTTCGAAATTAGAAAATTAACGCGCACATTGAGACAAAAGGGATAAATATGTCATCAAAGCCAAGTCCAAATGGCAAGAGCTTGAATCGTCTAATTTGGCTTGAGGGTAGCCATTGGAACGTAGACTAGACACAAGGAGTTTTTTAGGCAAAAATGGTGTTGGATGTTGGATATGGTACAGTGGGGCAAAAAGTGCTAAATATGGTACAGTGGGGAAAAAATTTAAATTTGTGCAGTGGGTCAAAAATGTGTTAAATATGGCACAGTGGGGCAAAAAGGGTTAAATATGGTACTGTTGGGGAAATATTTTAAATTTGTGCAGTGGGACAAAAATGTGTTAAATGTGGCACAGTGGGGCAAAAATGTGTTTAATATTGTGGGGCAACATGGGTTAAATATGGTTAAGATTAAGGTTACGTATGGTACAGTGATGGAAAAATTACATATTGTGCAGTTGGAAAAAACTGTGTTTAATATGGTACAGTGGGGCCAAACGTGTTAAATATGGTACAGTGGGGAAAAAAATTAAATTTGTGCAGTGGGTCAAATAAGTGTTAAATATGGCACAGTGGGCCAAAAAGGGTTAAATATTGTACCGTAGTACAAAAATGGTAAAATATGGTACGATATGGCAAAAAGAATTAAATATGGCAGAGTAGGGCTAAGGGTGCGAATTTAGCTTTTGGAATATACAGTATGTTCTTCTCTTAATGCATACTTATAGTGGCACTGTGATGTAGAAACCATTAAATGGTGTACAATTGTCGTTTAATGGCATTTAGAGGCACACTACGGAGAAGGGATAAATACTGTAACAATATAAGTTTTGGAATATAAATAATAAATTGTGGGGGATTTTCCGTAATTTAGTGTAGAAAAAGATCCGAATTTAC
The DNA here is from genome assembly GCA_963930755.1 of Eudasyphora cyanicolor. Taxonomy (NCBI): domain Eukaryota; kingdom Metazoa; phylum Arthropoda; class Insecta; order Diptera; family Muscidae; genus Eudasyphora; species Eudasyphora cyanicolor. The sequence goes on from OZ005735.1 coordinate 138,427,683, forward strand.
TTAATTTTGAAGAAAGTGTATTTGAAAGAAAGAAATGTAACTATTTTTCGGTACCCTAACAAAAATATATAAAGGTTTTTATATCCCCACTATTGTGAACGATTTGCGGGCGAAAAGTGTAGCACATCGAAGAAGTGACCTAAGAGACAACAATAATGTTTGGCGGAAATCCATTTTGGGCCATTTCAAGTCATTTGAGCAATGTCAGTCCATCTGGGGCGCACGATAACTTTTGACAGGAGTATCCTTTTGACTTCTCATTTTGTGTTATTTTTTTTCTATCACAGGAGCCTGGTCCACTCCTATTATTACCACCCCCACGCCACAATCTTCAACAATTCCACATACAGTATTAGTTTCTTCATCGCAATCATCATGAGAAAAATAACCCAACGTCCCTTTTGACATCTCCCAAACAAATGTATGACTTTGATTCCAGTTCATATAAATACTTGACATTTTATGAAGTGTAATACTTTTATAGTTCCCATGGTATATTAAAAAATAGGCGTTATTGCTATTACATTGTTTTCAAATGGGCACTCTATTCGTTAGGATATTATAATGCCATTCCAAGAGACCGAAAGCCATCTCTCAATCGAAAATACATCACGTTTTACTTTTATATTCATCCTAATAAATTATTTTTTAATTATTAGTATACGGAATCTATATATATAAATGGATGTGTTTGTTGTTACGTAAGAACTCCAAAATGGTTGGACCGATATTGATGAAGTTTTCAGGGAATCTTCAGATTATTCTAGCGGGTGACATAGGCTATATTAGTTATTGATTGAGGAGGCGTGGCCCCGCCCAAATAAGCCAATTTGGAGTTATTATTTTCTTAGTGATTCCTACTGTTCCTACCTACGAATCGATTATCGAGATTCCTACTGTTGTTATCTGATGATTGGGGATCTACGAATCCTATAGTCCCCATCTATTCTCAGGATGGGGACTGGACAGTGATCCCAGATTGGATCTACAAGTCCTATAGTCCTCATCTATTCCCAGGATGGGGACTGGACTGTGATCCACATTGGATCTACGAATTCTATAGCCCCCATCTATTCTCAGGATGGGGACTGGACAGTGATCCCAGACTGGTCACCAGTCCTAGATTTTCTGGAGTCTAACTGGTAGTATCTTCGGCTACGCAGTCTGACCAGAGCACTTAATCTGGTACCACGGGTGTCAGGAAAGCCCTCGGGACGCAGGTCCCGGCCTGACTATTTGTGAGGACTCTGTTGGGTGCAACGTGGTGGCTGTGGTTTAAACCAAAATCGCTGGGAGAGAATGGTCTCGGATGTGGAGTTGCAAACCAACCGGGTGCCATGACCCTTAGAATGGCAGGAGTTTTAGATGGGCTCCGCTCCTAACCAAGGAGGAGGGAAAAAGTGTCCAGAAACACGGAATTGTTTGGTACTCCTGCACATTGTGCGTGGGGGCGTTGGTCGACGCATGTATTCACCCGGGTGTTTAGAGCAAGGTGGGGTTAAGCCTAACGGCAGGAATCCACCTAAATCCAAATACCATCTGTTGTTATCTGATGATTGGGACTGGACCGTGATCCAGTTTGGAGCGCAATCGGTCCAAAAATGGGCAACGAGCGGGCTGGGTCCAGCAAGTACTCCATAACTTTTTGCAATAATGGACAAACATTTTGGGAAAACTAAATATTAAGTGACATATTGTACTTACGTCTCTTGGTGACAATTTTTTTGGCATTGTGTCAGATACGTCTAAAATCATTTTCCGTTTTTTGAGAAAACGGTAATATATATATGCACAATATTTATACACACGAATGGTGGTCTTAACTCAATTTCTGAAAAATGGTCAGTTACGTCGGTTGGCCATCCAAGCGACGATATGTGAACCACACTCTTGATCCACGATGAATTACGAATTGGTATACCTGGTCTTGCAATCCCTTTTATATACTAACTACACGAATTACTTCCGAATTCCACGGGTTTTTATACCCTACACCACACTGTGGTACAGGGTATTATAAGTTTGTTTCACGGCAGATGTTTGTAACACCTGAAAATAACACAGCTAGACCCACCTTAAAGTATACCGATCGACTCAGAATCACTAGCTGAGTCGATTTAACGATGTCCGTCCGTCCGTCTGTCCATGTAAAGTTGTTCGTCGACTACAGGTCGCAATTTCACTCCGATCGTTCTGAAATTTTGCAGTTTAAAGTATTTCGCGGCTGTAAAGATCGTTATTGAATTTGGTTGAAATCGGTTCAGATTTAGATATAGCTCCCATATATATCTTTCGTCCGATTTGGCCCTTTAGTCCTATAGAAGCTGTATTTTACATCCAATCGTTTTGAAATTTAGAATGGTAGAGTTTCTTGATCCATGAACCAACATTGCCATAGCTTCCATATATATGTTTCGTCCGATTTGGCCCTTTATTCCTATAGAAGCTGTATTTTACAACCGATCGTTTTGAAATTTAGAATGGTAGAGTTTCCTGATCCATGAACCAACATTGCCGAATTTGAGGAAAATCGGTTAAGATTTAGATATAGCTCCCATATATATGTTTCGTGCGATTTGGCCATTTAGTCCTATAAAAGCTGTATTTTACATCCAATCGTTTTGAAATTTAGAATGGTAGAGTTTCTTGATCCATGAACCAACATTGTCGAATTTGAAGAAAATCGGTTAAGATTTAGATATATCTCCCATATATATGTTTCGTCCGATTTTGCTCTTTAGTCCTGAAGAAGCTGTATTTTACATCCAATCATTTTGAAATTTAGAATGGTAGAGTTTGTTGATCCTTGAACCAACACTACCGAATTTGAAGAAAATCGGTTAAGATTTAGCTATAGCTCCCATATATATGTTTCGTGCGATTTGGCCATTTAGTCCTATAAAAGCTGTATTTTACATCCAATCGTTTTGAAATTTAGAATGGTAGAGTTTCTTGATCCATGAACCAACATTGCCGAATTTGAAGAAAATCGGTTAAGATTTAGATATAGCTCCCATATATATGTTTCGTCCGATTTGGCCCTTTATTCCTATAGAAGCTGTATTTTACAACCGATCGTTTTGAAATTTAGAATGGTAGAGTTTCCTGATCCATGAACCAACATTGCCGAATTTGAAGAAAATCGGTTAAGATTTAGATATAGCTCCCATATATATGTTTCGTGCGATTTGGCCATTTAGTCCTATAAAAGCTGTATTTTAGATCCAATAGTTTTGAAATTTAGAATGGTAGAGTTTCTTGATCCATGAACCAACATTGCCGAATTTGAAGAAAATCGGTTAAGATTTAGATATAGCTCCCATATATATTTTTCGTCCGATTTTGCTCCTTAGTCCTGAAGAAGCTGTATTTTACATCCAATCATTTTGAAATTTAGAATGGTAGAGTTTCTTGATCAATGAACCAACACTGCCGAATTTGAAGAAAATCGGTTAAGATTTAGCTATAGCTCCCATATATATGTTTCATCCGATTTGGCCCTTTAGTCCTATAAAAGCTGTATTTTACATCCAATCGTTTTGAAATTTAGAATGGTAGAGTTTCTTGATTCATGAACCAACATTGCCGAATTTGAAGAAAATCGGTAAAGATTTAGCTATAGCTCCCATATATATGTTTCATCCGATTTGACTCTTTAGATCCAATCGTTTTTATACCCCACACCACACTGTGGGACAGGGTATTATTTAAGTATAAAATGTCCCAAAAGTAAATTTATGTAAACAATTTATACATGAATTACAAAATTTATATATCAGAGGTATTCAATATTACGAGAGTTGTGTAGGGTATTATATAGTCGGCACCGCCCGACTTTAGCCTTTCCTTACTGGTTTTTTATTAATATTAAACAACAGTCAAAATTGATATAACAAGCGTATATTTCACCAATTTTATAGAACAATTAGTTTAAATATCGACTTTCACAATTGAATGATGATATTGTGATCGATTAGTTTTTTATGTAATATGTATTATCTTCACAAAATTTGTATATGATATAATTCACTATTTAAGGAAGTTTTAATGTTTGGCTTATCACCACAAGATGTGAATCACCAAATTATTGTGAAATATTACGGGGGACATTATTATCCGAATATAGTTTGAGAGGCAGTGGATATCATAAGCAACCAGTTATATTTGAATGCAAATGAAAAAAAACTCTTCTACAACTTTTCGTCCGATTTATAATATTTAATCCTACATATCGTTACCTCCATTCTAAACAATGCTTAGTGCAAAAAGCCAGTTTTTCAAAAAGGGCGATCAAAGTTTGATGCATTTTTTAAATTTCTGTGGAATTCTTTTTTAATGCAAATCGAATGACCTGTACTGTTTTGTGAATAACTTTTGATTGGGTTGACGGATAATCACCAAATTTTTACTGAATATAATTTGGAATACTTAGAAATTAAAAATGCAATCACCCTAAAAACATGCTAGGTCGACTTGTTCTATATTTTTTCACTTTTGTGTCTGAAGCAAAGTTGTGGATATGGAGTAGGAGAAAAAAAATTCGGAACAAACATACCCGTTGCGAATTTGTTCTCCTATTCCATATCTATAACTTTGCTTCAGACATAAAAGAGATATTCCGTATGGTATATCGAGAAAAACACAAGTAAGAAATTTCAGTCGGGTAGACCGACTAAGGTATACTACCCTCACTTTGTGAGAAATGTATTTATGCACTGGTATATGTACTAATATTATGAGCTATTTTATTTTGTATGTCTTGGCTCTTTCTATATGGGAGGGTGTTGTCATAACTCGCACTTTTAACAGGAATGTAGAAATTTTAAAAACTATACACTGCGCAAAATTTTTTAAGTGTATATATGTATTGATATTCACGATATAAGCCGCCAACTTTTCGTACAAAATTGTATCTATGTGCGGGAGTTACCATAGGGAGCGTGATAATAACGGCCATTTTTCGACAGACTGTAGGTACTATAAAAACATTACACTGTACAAAATGTTAAGTATTTGTAGGCACTGGAATTAAAGTTAAAAGCTGTAAACTTTTCGTACAAAATGGTACCGTTGTGTGGAAGGTACCAAAAGGGGCATGGCTATAATGCCCATTTTTCTCTGAATTGTAGGTACTATAAAGCCAGTACAATTTACAAAATTTCAACTCTTTGTATGCACTTGTATTCAAGTTATAAGCTGCTAACTTTTGGTGCAAAATGATGCATTTGTGTGGGAGGTACCAAAAGGGGGGTAGCAACTCGGACAATTTTTCTTGAAGTGTTAGCGACTAATAAACTAATACTTTGGGTGAAATTTCGAAAGATTCGAGTAAGTTGTATAGAAGTTATTAAAGAACCAATATTTCACTAAATGTTAACCCTTTGTGGGAGAGGTACTAGAAGAAGTGGACCAATATAGCCCATCTTCAAACTTAGCCGGAGATAGACAAAAGTATTACAGCATACCAAATTTGAAGTCAATCGGTTAACCCTTTCGAGAGTTATCGTGCGACAGACAGCCAGCAGACAGACCCGCAGACAGACGGACGGACGGACGAAAATTACCCAAAACATACTTCGGGTCTTAGGTCTCTCCTTCGATGTATTGCACTTTTGGCTCGCAGCAAATGATATATACCGTACTCTCTAAGGCGAGGGAATACATATTACCAAATCTGACATCAATCGCTTGCTCTTTTTGAGAGTTGTTGTGCTCACCAGCCAGACATACCCATGAACGGACATTGCTCAAATGACTTAAAATATCTTAAAACAGATTTCCGTCGAACATATTTAGAGTATTAACCCTCTAACAAGCTAAATCGTAATAATGAACGAATGAAGCCCATATTTGTATACCCTCCACCATAGGATGTGGGGGTATATTCATGTTGTCACTCCTTTTGTGACACCTTTAAATAATGATCTGAGACCCCATATAGTATATACGAGGTATGTTCAAAAAATATCGGGAATTTTTAATATCCGCGGGCTGCGTGTATTTGATTTTTGACATTTTTGTAGCCTTATGTTGGTACTCATGTCCCTTACTTATGCTGACAAGGTCGGCCATTTTGAATGTTTAGTTAATTTTTGACAGCTGTTGTGCTTGGATGTGTTTTAACTTGCCTTCGATTTTTATCTATTTCAGAAAATGGATCAAAAAATCTGCATCAAATTTTGTGTGAAAAAAAATTTAAAGTGCGCTGACGCATTCCGAATGTTGACTGTGGCATACGGTGAAGCTACCTTGGACCAAAGCAACGTTTATCGGTGGTACAAAATGTTCTTAGTGGGCCGAGAAGATGCGAAGGACGAACAGCGTGCCGGACGCCCGTTTTTTTTTGCTCACAGTTTTCTTTGATTGCAGGGGCGTGGTGCATTATGAGTTCTTGCCACAGGGTAGTACGGTCAATAAAGAATATTACCTGCAAGTTATGCGCAAATTGCGCGAAGCAATCCGCCAAAAACGCCCGGATTTGTGGAAGAACAAAAACTGGCTTTTGCACCATGATAACGCCCCTGCACATACATCGTTGTTGCCAAAACTGAAAAGGCCCATGAAAGGACGACGCTACGCCACGATTGAGGAGATAAAGACGGCATCAAAGGAGGAGCTGCACAAGATCACAAAAAATGATTATTTGAAGTTCTTCGAGGATTGGAAAAAATTTTGGCAGAAGTGTGTTATATCCGAGGGGAATTACTTTGAAGGGGACAAAATAGATATTCATAAATAAATAAATACTTTTTGAAAAAATACAAAATTCGCAAATTTCTTTGAACATACTACGTATATTCTTAATCGTCGTTAAATTCTAAGACGATTTAGCCATGTCCGTCTGTCTGTTGTCACGCTACAGTCTGTAATAATAGAGGTTGATCAAATTTGGTAGAAATATTTATTATAGTTGCTGGTTGTTTGGGATTGCAAATGGGCCATATCGGTAAATGTTTTGATATAGCTCCCCCATAAAGGTCGCTCCAAAATACGGTCAAAATCGGTTCAGATTTAGATATAGCTCCTATAAATATGTTACACCCGATTTGACATGTAAGCGCTGTAGAAACCGTATTTTATATATAAATTTTTTGAGATAAATGATCGGATGTTTATTTCATAATAAAGGCATACCTTTAATAATGAAAAACAACATCAGCTAAATGGCCACCACGACCACGCTTACAGGACCATATCCTTTTCATGAAATTTTCCATAACCAAATCGCAAAGTGGCTGCCCTATGTCCTCGATAGCCTAACGAATTCTATATTCGAGGTCTTTAATCAACGCTGGGCTGTTGGAGTAGACCTTATCTTTCACGTGGCCCCAAAGGAGGAAGTCGCAAGGTGTTAAATCATACGTAGCGCCGTCTTGTTGAAAGTAAACGTTGTCCAGATCAATACTATCCAACTTCGACCATAAAAACGTAGCAACCGAGGTGGAAATGGGCTTCATCAGTCAAGATGATTTTTCGATGGAATTCCGGATCATTTCATGCATTTCAAGGACCCAATCAGCAAAGACACGATGATCGGCCGGCTTGAGTTCTTGTGTTAACTAAACTTTATAAGCCTTAAGACCCAAGTCTTTATGCAAGATGCGGTGTAATGACGTTTGTGGAATGACCAATTCCAAAGAACGACGAGGAACGGACAAACCTGGGTTTTCTTCAACACGTTGGGCTACAGCAGCAATATTCTCAGTTGTTCTTGAGCGACGTGCACGGGTTTTATACTTCACATCACTAACTTGTCTCGAATTTTTCCACCAATTTCTGTATTGTTGTCCGACGAGGTGCTTCACAACGACCCAAAAATGCTTTAGTTTTGTGAGCTGTGACTGCAAGATTTTCACCATTTTTGTAGTGAATTTTAATAATTTCAGTGCGTTGGTGAATCGTGCATCGTTCCATTTTTAGTAATGGCGTAGTTTCTACTTGTCAAATGTCAAAGAATAAAAGCATCAAAAGTGACAGCTACCGAAATACCGGGTGATTCAAAATAACACCGCTTGTTGGAAAACCTGTTATATAGAGTTTTCTTATTACATGTATAAACACTGCCAAATTTTTATCGCAATGCCAATTTTCCATTGTTAGGGAGGTGTAGGGTATTATATAGACGGCCAGGAACGACTTTCTGTCTTTCCTTACTGGTTTTCATCCCCTCACCTTAGAGAGGAGGGTATATACCATTTGCTACGAGCCAAAGTGTAACACATCGAAGGAGTGACCTAAGACTCTAAGTATGTTCGGCGGATATCCGTTTTGGGACATTTTAAGTAGAATGATCAATATCCGTCCGTCTGTTTGTCTGTCTGTCTGCCTGTCTATGTGCCTGTCTTCTGGCTGGTGCGCACGATAACTCACGAAAGGAGTAACCGACTGACCTCAAATTTGGTACGTGGTAATATTTTATTCTATCTCCGGCTAAGTTCGAAGATGGCCCATATTGGTTCACTCCTTCTAGTACTTCCCCCACAAACTGTTAACATTTAGTGAAATATTGATTATTTAATAACTTATATACTACTTATATGAATCCTCTGAAATTCTACACATAGTATTAGTTTATTAGTCACTATTACCTCGAGAGAAATGGGCGAAAATGACATGCCCCTTTTGGTACCTCCCACACAAATTAACCATTTTGTACCAAAAGTTACCAGCTTATAACTTTATTACCAGTACATACAAAGACCTGAAATTTTGTACAGTGTAATTAATAGTACCTACAGCACAGGGAAAAATGGACATTGTTACCACGCTCCTTTTGATACCTCCCACACAAATGGAACATTTTGTACCAAAAGTTACCAGCTTTTAACTTTAATATCAGTGCATACAAATACTTGAAATTTCGTACAGGGCAATGCTTTTATAGTACCTAGAGTCTAGAGAAAAGTGCCTGCTATTGGAATTTGGTTAAACAAATTGGATCGTTTCATGATTTGCTCCATATCCCAAGATTTTTCCACTAGTAGAATTGAATGCACTCCATGGTGGAGGTTACATAAGATTGGGCATGGCCGAACTTAACGCTTTTACTTGTTTTTTGCTTTTTCGATCGAACCGATACCATCGAACCGTACATTAGCCACTTGATGAGTAGCTCTTTGCCAGTCTGTGGTAATATTTGTCTAACGTCATTTTTAGACGAAGTCGTCCTGCAGATCGTCTATTTCTCAAGGAAACAGGTCCAGAACCTATTTCCTCACGGAAATCTGGAAGCTTTTAGAGGAGTTTCTCGTCCGACACATTGTCTATTTCATTTGCTTTCTCAGCATACAAACGCTTGTACACAGTAAATACATTTGTAGACGCCATGTCCACAAAATGATAGAACAATCTGATCATTATATTTGGAGTCATAGCCCGAATATGGTATCGACCCATGAGACCATCCATAAGATCTACTCCACCAATGTGAGCATTATATTCTCGGATGATTTGAGGGCAATCGATTTCTATGAATTTCTTCTGCTTGCGGTCATAACGGGGAGCCATCGATATTTGCTCATCAGGATTGGTTCTTGAGAAACGTTTGGTACCGACATATGTCGATGCCAGACGGACACACATGTTATCTTTCCATAACACAGTGTTTACAACAACTCCATTTATTGAGGTCATACGATTGGCTACAAATACAAGAGCAAATAATGATCAACATAAAATGTGACTAAAATAACAAACTACCTCTTACTGGGCCCCCAGTAAACATTTATTTCCGACGTGTCGGACGTCGGCAAATTCTCGTAAGATTCATTAGACATTCAGCCGAATTGTCTAAATTTCCTTTAGACATTTAAACGCTTTTCTGTACAATATCGGTTAGACAATTCTGCACATTCTCTAAAATTCCATACGAGATTTACACGACATTTCTGCACATTCTCGGAAGGGATTTTTTGTTTCGTTTTCTTAATCGAGAATTATGCGACGTTTCTGCACATTCTCGAAAGGGATTTAATATTTATACCCTACACCACACTGTTGTACAGGGTATTATAACTTTGTGCATTTGTTTGTAACACCCAAAAGGAGAAGAAATAGACCCATCGTTTATTATACCGATCGACTTAGAATCACTTTCTGAGTTGATTTAGCTATGTCCGTCTGTCTGTCCGTCTGTCCGTCTGTCCGTCTGTCTGTGCATGTATTCTTGTAATCAAAGTACAGGTCGCAATTATGGTCCGATCTCGACGAAACTTTACACATATCTTTTTTTTGGCCCAAGGACGAACCCTATTGAATTTGGTTAAAATCGGTTCAGATTTAGATATAGCCCCCATATATATGTTAGCCCCGATTTGACATATAAGCGCTGTAAAAAGTGTATTTTTAATCCGATCAATACGAAATTCGGCAGAAAGAGGTTTCTTATTGCATTAATTAATTCTGCCAAATTTGAGGGAAATCGGTTCAGATTTAGATATAGCCCCCATATATATGTTACCCCCGATTTTACATGTAAGCGCAGTAAAAAGTGTATTTTTAATCCGATCAGTGTGAAATTCGGCAGAAAGAGGTTTCTTATTACATGAAGGAATACTGCCAAATTCGGAGAAAATCGGTTCAGATTTAGATATTACCCCCATATATATGTTACCCCCGATTTTACATGTAAGCGCTGTAAAAAGTGTATTTTTAATCCGATCAGTGTGAAATTCGACAGAAAGAGGTTTCTTATTACATGAAGGAATACTGCCAAATTCGGAGAAAATTGGTTCAGATTTAGATATAGCCCCCATATATATGTTACCCCGATTTTACATGTAAGCGCTGTAAATCCGATCAGTACGAAATTCGGCAGAAAGAGGTTTCTTATTACATGAATTAATACTACCAAATTTGGGGGAAATCTGTTGAGATTTAGATATAGCCCACATACATATGATAAACCCGATTTGACATGTAAGCGCTGTAGAAACTGTATTTTATATCCGATCAGTAAAAAAATTGGCAGAAAGAGGTTTCTCATTACGTGAATTAACACTGCCAAATTTGAGGGAAATCGGTTCAGATTTAGATATAGCACCCATATATATGTTACTCCCGATTTGACATGTAAATGCTGTAGAAACTGTATTTTATATCCGATCAGTGCGAAATTCGGCAGAAAGATGTTTCTTATTACTCGAAGGAATACTGCCAAATTCGGAGAAAATCGGTTCAGATTTAGATATAGCCCCCATACATATGTTACCCCCGATTTGACATGTAAATGCTGTAGAAACTGTATTTTATATACGATCAGTGCGAAATTCGGCAGAAAGAGGTTTCTTATTACTCGAAGGAATACTGCCAAATACGGAGAAAATCGGTTCAGATTTAGATATAGCCCCCATATATATGTTACCACCGATTTGACATTTAAGCGCTGTAGAGACTGTATTTTATATCCGATCAGTACGAAATTCTACAGAAAGAGGTATTTTTACATGAATGAGTATTCAGGGAAAATCGGTTCAGATTTATATATAACCTCCATATACATGTTCCTCCTGATTTGGTATCAAAGCGCTATAGAAGTTGTACTTTACTTCCGATCATTAATATTTACCGGAAATATGTTTCTCAATTTAGGAACAAATATTGCTTAATATAGCGATTATCGGCTCAGAATTAGATAATATGTTGCTGCCGACTTACCAATTATTCCAAATTAGTATCGCAATGACCTTTATCGCATTGTTAGGGAGGTGTAGGGTATTATATAGTCGGCCCCGCCCGACTTTCTGCCTTTCCTTACTGGTTTCTTGATCGAGAACTATATGACGTCTCTGCACATTCTCGAATGGTGTTTTTTATACCCTACACCACACTGTGGTACAGGGTATTATAACTTTGTGCATTTGTTTGTAACACCCAAATAGAGAAGAAATAGGCCCATCGTTTATTATACCGATCGACTTAGAATCACTTTCTGAGTTGATTTAACTATGTCCGTCTGTCCGTCTGTCTGTGCATGTATTCTTGTAATCAAAGTACAGGTCGCAATTATGGTCCGATCTCGACGAAACTTTACACATATCTTTTTTTTGGCCCAAGGACGATCCCTATTGAATTTGGGTAAAATCGGCTCAGATTTAGATATAGCCCCCATATATATGTTAGCCCCGATTTGACATGTAAGCGCTGTAAAAACTTTATTTTATTTCCGATCAGTATGAAATTCGGCAGAAAGAGGTTTCTTATTATATGAATGAACACTGTTAAATTTGGAAGAAATCGGTTCAGATTTGGATATAGCCCCCATATATACGTTACCCCCGATTTGGCATGTAAGCGCTGTAAAAACTGTATTTTGTATCCGATCAGTGCGAAAATCGGCAGAAAGAGGTTTCTTATTACATGAAGGAATACTGTCAAATTCGGAGAAAATCGGTTTGGATTTAGTTATAGCCCTCATATATATGTTACCCCCGATTTGGCATGTAAGCGCTGTAAAAACTGTATTTTATATCTGATCAGTGCGAAAATCGGCAGAAAGAGATTTCTTATTACATGAAGGAATACTGCCAAATTCGGAGAAAATCGGTTCGGATTTAGATATAGCCCCCATATATATGTTACGCCCGATTTGACCTGTAAGCACTGTAGAAATTGTATTTTATATCTGATCAGTGCAAAATTCGGCAGAAAGAGATTTCTTATTACTCGAAGGAATACTGCCAAATTCGGAGAAAATCGGTTCAGATTTAGATATAACTCCCATATATATGTTACCCCCGATTTGAAATTCAAGCGCTGTAGAAACTGTATTTTACATCCGATCACAGCGAAATTCAGCAGAAAGAGGTTTCTTATTACATGAAGGAATACTGCCAAAATCGGAGAAAATCGGTTCAGATTTAGATATAGCCCCCATATATATGTTACCCCCGTTTTGACATCTAAGCGCTGTAGAGACTGTATTTTATATTCGATCAGTACGAAATTCGACAGAAAGAGGTTTCTACTTTACATGAATGAGTATTCAGGGAAAATCGATTCAGATTTATATATAACCTCCATATATATGTTCCTCCTAATTTGGTTACAAAGCGCTATAGAAGTTGTACTTTACTTCCGATCATTACAAAAGTCCCCAGAAAGATGTTTCTCAATTTAGGAACGAATATTGCTTAATTTAGCGATTATCGGTTCAGAATTAGGTATGTCCACATATATATGTTCTTACCCATTTACCAATTATTCCAAATTATTATCGCATTGTTAGGGAGGTGTAGGGTATTATATAGTCGGCCCCGCCCGACTTTCTGCCTTTCCTTACTGGTTTCTTTTCGGAAGGGAATTTTTGTCTTGTTTTATTTCAGTAACCATGTGTCAATAATTCAATTCCCTCAAAATAGCTAAATGTAATTTTCATGGAATAGCAAGAACTGGTTCTTGTTGTTGTTTTTTTGCATACTTTCTTTTGTTTGTTTTCTTACATCACCTCTCATTTTCAATTGTGCCACAAAACAATCAACACGTCGCGGATAAGCATTTATTTTTATTTATTATTATAATTATTTTATTTATTTATTCAGAAAGTCTAACCATTAGTCAGAAACCGGTCGGACAAATTGGACCAAATTCGGATGTTTGGCTAGACTTCATTCCGAAATTGGTCCGACAAATCGGACAAATTGGAGAAGTCAGACCAAATTCGGACGTTTTGTTAGACTTCCTTTCGAAATTGGTCCGACATATCGGACATATAATCAGAAAGATGTCGGAAAAGTCTGACCGAATTCGGATGTTTTGTTAAACATTTTTCCGAAATTGGTCCGACAAATCGGACAGATAGTCAGAAAAATGTAGGAGAAGTCGGACCAAATTCGGATGTTTTGTAAGACTTCCTTCCGAAATTAGTCCGAAAAATCGGACAGATAGTCAGAAAAATGTTAGAGAAGTCGGACCAAATTCGGATGTTTGGTTAGACATCTTTCCGGAATTGGTACGACAAATCGAACAAATTTACAGAAACCGGTCGGAAATTCGGACCATTTTCGAATATTTTATTAGACTTAAAGCCCACTTAATTGAAACTTGTCGAAAAATCCTTCCGAATTTCCCTCCGATTTTTCTTCAGATTTCAGACAGAGATGTGTCCGAAAACTCTGCACAGTCACCGAATTTCCCAAGACAAAAGTTACCGAAGTCGTGTCAACCGCTCACACCGTTTTCAGAACAATTTCGAAACAAAGTCGGCATCAGAATCGGCTACTTGTGCAGAGTTTCTGACCGACTTCGGACGGAATTCGGAAGAAATTGTTTGCTGGGCCTAGACATAATAGCCCAATAGGCTCGTAAATAGACCAACAGTGACAGTGTAGAAGTTATCGAAATAGGGTATGTGATAGACAAAATTATTAATCGTTTGTGATAAACGTATCACAACATTTGATGTTGCTCCAAGGTTAGGTGTATCAGGCAAGATAACGTTATCTCCAGAGCCGTTGTAAATTTCGAAGCGGTAGGCGAAACCGTTTGAATCACAAGGCACGAACAGTTTGACCCCTCAATTATGTGGTTTATTGGGCATATCGCTCACTCACTTCAAGAGTGAGAGACATAACTCAAAATTTAAAATTTTCGAGTTTACCTTACAATAATGTAAATAAAGCAAATGCAAATTTTGCAAATGTCCATAAATTAATCTCAGCGAAATTTGGTATATGTATAAGTAAACAACAATATTTCGGATTATTCAAGCGTATTTAAACATCTAATTTCATGTTACTTATCTTTTTATCGGACATCTTGGCACGAAGAGTCTTTGTGCTGCACATCTGTTCGTCGACGAATATTCTTGCTGTTTTTGGGATTAAATCGAAGCGGTCATTTATTTTATTGGCCAAAGTTCGGGGTCAAGGGTTAAGTATGGTAGAGTGGGGACAAATTGTAAATATGGTACAGTGAGAAAAAAATTTTTAAATATGGTACCGTGAGACAAAAAATATTAAATATGGCACAGTAAGACCAAAATGGTTAGATACGACACAATGGGGCAAAACTGGATAACGATGGCACAGTTGGGCAAAAAAAAATAGTTAAATATGGTAAAGTTGGACAAAATAGATTAAATAAGGAACAGTGGGGCATAAACGGTTAACTATGGAACAGTGGGAAAAAAATGTATTAACTATGTTACTGTAGGGCTAAAAGGGATTAAGGTACAGTGTGACAAAAATGTTTAACTATGGTACAGTCGGTCAGCAAAAATGGGATTAAGTATGGTAGAGTGGTGAAACTTTGAGACAAGTGTTAAATATGGTACAGTGAGACAAAAAGGTTAAAATGGCAAAAATGGTTTACTATGGTACAGTGGGGCAAAAATAGATAAATATGATAAAGTGAGACAAAATGGATTACTTATGGTACAGTGGGGCAAAAAGGGTTAACTATGGAACAGTGGGGCAAAAAGGATTAAATATGGTACAGTGTGACAAAAATGGTTAACTATGGTAGAGTGGGTCAAAAAGGGGCAAAAGGTGCAGGGGCGAGCGGCCAAGTGGGTGAGTTGGTGGCGTGCTCGCATATGAGTTTGGGGGTCGTGGGTTCAATTCCCACCAGAGGCTCTGGTCTGTCGCTGCAAACTCTAGGCACATGGTCTTTGTAACCCGTCTTTTCCTTGGACCGTACAATTAGAATATTAATTTACTTTGTATTGTAATTCGTATAAATAAATGATACAGTGGAGCAAATAGGACTAAATATGGTACAGTGGGGCAAAAAGTGTTAAATATGTTACAGGGAGACAAAGGGTTTAATATTGCACAATGGGACAAAAAAGGGTTAACCATAGTACAGCGGGGAAAAATAGTTAAAAATGGTAAAGTGGGACAAAATAATAATAATATTTTACAGGGAGACAAAGGGTTTAATATTGTACAATGGGACACAAAAGGGTTAGCCATAGTACAGCGGGGAGAAAATAAATAAAAATGGTAAAGTGGGACAAAATGGAATAAATATGGTACAGTGGGCCAAAAAGCGTTACCTCGGGTACAATGAGGCAAAAATGTGTTTACTATGGTACAGTGGGACAAAAATGATTACATATGGTACAATGTGACAAAAATGGTTGACTATTGTACAGTGGGTCAAAAAGGGTTAAATATGGTACAGTAAGGGTTAAATATGGTACAGGTGTTAAATATGATTCAGTGGGCAAAACTATCCAGAGTAAAAAGTTAAACGTGTCACAGATAAGGGACATAAAGGGTAAAATACGGCATAAGGTTGCGAGTATGGCTCTTGGAAAATAGTAAACTATGAATTCCCTAAATACACACTTTGAGTGACACTGTTCGGGCAAAAACGATTAAATGATGTACAGTGGTGCAAAAATGGTTAATTAAGACACAATGGGTTAAATGTGGTACAATGGAGTGAAAATGAATAAATATGATCCCAATGGCAATTGTAAGTCTAGCAACTTAAACTACGCATTAATTTTACCTTTTTTAAATTAAAACTTTTAAAGACACCGTGGGGCAGATATTGTTTTATATTGTACCAGGGTGTGAATGTAGCTATTGGAACATAAACGGTAAAAGGTAAAATATGATCAAAAAAAAAAAGTTTTTGACATTTAGAGGCACAGAAGGGAAAAGGGATACATATTGTACCCTAATGCCAGGATTTTATTGTACAAAATAATTTTCCCCAAATGGAATTTTCAGTTGTTTTTCAAAGAATGAGGTACATCTATTCTACAGGGTACTGTAGAAAGAAAATAAATTAATGATAGGGGCTGCGAAGCACACCGGGTTAAAGCTAGTATATTTATAAAATAACCTAAATGGTGTCCTACCTCCAGTGAAGCCTAGATTATTAGGTTTAACTGACGGGCTTGTAGCTTCTACTATTGATAATGGAGATCGGACTATTTTATATTTGATGGGTGCCTTTTTGTGTTTGCAGTTGAAGTTGAAGGCTCTTCTGGCTCAATGGTTTCAACAGATGATATTTTGTCTGTTGTGCTAATATTCAGTGATAATTTCATAGCATCTGCAAATGCATCTGTGGCCTCTTCATTATTATCTGGCATTGATTGTATGAGGCTCGATGTTGTCAAAAACATAAGATCGATCAGAAACACTGTCATCGCTATCATCACTTCCGTCGGCGCTACGCACAGAACATTGTCCTCAAATCGACCTTCTTTTTAATAACACGCTTAGTATTATTCATCTTTAACGTAAAAGTGAAATAAAACGGTGAAAATAATAGAGAAGCCTGTCAACTGTAGCGTTTTCATGAATATAAGCTATGAACAACAATGAAACATTGGAAAGCATTTTACACACAATCCGGCAGGACCGTCTAGAGACGGTCTCCACTATTTCGCTTTGAATGCACAGTTATGTTTGTTTGATCACTTCAAACAAATTTTAATATGCAAATAAACAAGTAAGAAAGTTCAGTCGGGTAAACAGACTTATGAATCCCCTCACCTTGAGTCTCAAAAAATATTAGTAAATTTAATTTTTTTGTTTTAATTGAATTATTATCAATTTAAATTGCATTTAATAACTTTAAAGTATGTACTGGTATTAAAATTATAAACTGTTAACTTTTGGTACACAAAGGTCCATTTGTGTGGGTGGTACCAAACGGGGCGTGCCAATAACGCCCATTTTGGACTCTAGGTACTGTAAAAACATTACACTGTACAACATTTCAAGTATTTGTATGCACTGGTATTAAAGTTATAAGCTGGTAACTATTAGTACAAAACGTTTCATTTGTGCGGGAGGTAAAAGAGCTGGCAATAATGCCCATTTTTCACTGTATTGTAGGTTACATTAAACCATTACTCTGTAAACATTTTCAAGTCTTTGTATGCATTGGTAATAAAGTTATAAGCTATTAATTTTTGGTTCAAAATTGTCCATTTGTGTGGGAGGTACCAAAAGGGGCGTGGCAACTTCGCCCATTTTTCTCGAGGTAATAGAGACTAATAAAATAATACTATGTGTAGAATTTCAGAGGATTCAAATAAGTAGTATAGAAGTTATTAAATAATCAATATTTCACTTAATGTTAACCCTTTGTGGGGGAGGTACTAGAAGGAGTGGAGCAATATGGCCCATTTTCGAACGTAGCCGGAGATAGAAGAAAATATTACCGCATACCAAATTTGAAGTCAATCGGTTACTCCTTTCGAGAGTTATCGTGAGCACTAGCCAGCAGACAGACAGACAGACAGACGGACATTGCTCATTCGACTTAAAATGACCCAAAACGGATATCCGCCGAACATACTTAGAGTCTTAGGTCACTCCTCCGATTTGTTACACTTTTGGTTCGTAGCAAATGATATATACCCTCCTCTCTAAGGGGAGGGGATAAATATATATCTTACTTAAAAAAAAGAAAATTTTGCACAATAATTTTCGATGCAGATCTGTTAATTTCTCACATTTGGTTGTCAACAGCTGACGAATGACTAGTCACAATGAGATGGGGAGCATTCTGAGCAAAATGTCAGAGATGCCAGATGATAGTTTTTAATGATTTGGGTTAAGAGGGTTAAGGCACTCCTTCGATGTGCTACTCCGTTTTTTGTTTGTAGCAAGCTATATAAACCCTCCACCACTAAAGTGATGGAATCACACAATTCTTTGAAAATTCTACAATTGTGATGTCTCGGACAAACACTTCGGACGCTGCAAAATTCCATAAAAATAAACATTTTTTAAAAATTGTTTTTTTTAGCCTTTAATCATCATTGATGTGTAACAACAACGTTCCAGCCAGGAGGCTTTAGACCATTTTTGCCTCTATACAAAAAATACAACATCTGTAGGTAACGAAACCGAATTGCTCTCTCTTACAAGCGGTGTTGGCAAATACATAACTTGGTGTGATTTTTTTTTCGAGTTGAAATAACATAAGTGAGTAATATTTCTTGTTCGTTTGCAAGAGCCTTTCCTTATAGAGCACCGTTTAAACACGAATAATCACAGTAGAACCTTGTTGAAAATGTAAATAGAATTTCTGACATTTTGATACACGGAGCTATAAGGTATTTGCCATACCGTTTTGAAAAAACTATGCATTCTACATATAACGGTATAGAGACAAAATAGTCTAAAGGCAGTAGAATTCATCAAATCATGTTGCAATGTTTGAACTCTTTACATTGCATCACTTGGTGTCTGCAGCCATGAATATCTTAGAACTGGCCCGTAGCAAAAATCTTGATGAGAAGTCCTGCTTTAATCCGCCAACTCAAACAATAGTTTTGCACAAAACTGTGGAGGTAATTCGATTTGCATTTCAAAGGAACACCATACAAAATATACAAATTTCAGAAATCTTTGATCGCCTCTTTCTGAAAAACTAGGCATTTCAACTTAATTTGTATACATACATTCCTCACTGGAAGGTTATGTGTTTAATGATTGGTGGTTTGCATCCGTTGTTCTATACGGCGTATGGGTAATATTTACTATCGTTTCATAACTCATTCGCAGCATTGCTTTTACATTTTGCTACGAATCATTATTGGGATTAATTTCTGTTTAATGCAGACCAGGGACGCAAAAGTTGGTACAATTGTACTTTTTTGATACATTTTAAACTTCAAAAGTACCATGGTACTACCGCGACCAATTTGGTACATTTTTAGATTTTTTGTTTATCAAATTAATATTCACTACGGAAAAGTGAACTGTCGATGATGTAATCCTGTGTCTGCTGGCCTCTGGTGGGTAGGGTTGTCCCCAGTTTCGATCAAATTTTTGGAAGGGACATGTTCCCTTTATAGAGGTATGTCTGAGGTGGCAATTGACACATTTGTATATTTCTGGGACAACTCCTCAGAAAGCATATTATGTTTTTGTCCTACCACACCTGTCTTAGGAAAGTCCCAAACAACGTGACTTAAATCAGTAATTGCTCGAAACATATTAATTTTTACTTCGATTTTTGTCAATCGACCTTAATTTTACACTATAATTCTTGTTGTTAAATACTCAAACTCAAGGTCATAGGTTTTTTTGGTGATCCTTATTTGTTTATCTTTTTAAAAAACTCAATATTTAGTTCTTAATTTAAGAACATCATCGGGAGATACTGAAATATATACACATATTTACACAAAAACATTACTTTGAACATAGAATTATAGTAAATAAACATATTTTAAATTCCCATATATTTTTATACGATTGTAATATTTGTGTAAATATCTACACAAATATCTGTGGTCACAAGACATAACAGCATATGTGTGTTTTTGCAAGTTTTCAGGAGAGCATTTTAAAGGTTTGAATCGATATAGCAAAAATATTTATAAACTTATTTTGAATTTTACGCCTGCAATTTCTCAGGCCTTGGAAGTGAAATGAATTAATATGAACACATTTATATAATTATTTTAATTATAAATGTTGAAGGATAAAAATAGTTTTATGCTGTTATTCCCTTTTAAAATAAATTAAGTTACAAAACACACAACTCGAGTTGTGTCGTTCTTATAAAATGAATTTTATTATATATTGTAGAATATATCGACTTATGCTGATAAATCAAAGGACGATTTCGAAATTTACAACATTCAGTAGTCAATATTAGATTTTGGAATAATAGCATAAGTTGAGTTATGCTTTTGTGCTAGGCCTTAGTTCAACGTGGACTAATAACACAACTCAGATATGCTGTTACGACTTCATATAATTTACATCTTCAATAGTCCAACGATAACTGGGGAATAAAAACACAAGTATAGTTTTCAAAGGAAAAAATGTGAGATATGCTGTTATGTACGTTATGAAATGTAGTGATACAGCGAGTTATGCTAATAAGTCTTGCCTTATATCTAAAGAACTGAACAAGGTATCATCACCAAAATTTGTCACAATATGTAATCGAATATGGGGAACATCGTGGCATCGAAAACGCAATTTGAGCATAATTCGAGTTATGTTGTTATGCCTTGTGGCCACAGATATATTCTACATTGGGACCAGTTCTGGGAAATATCACATTTAAACATGTCTCGGTATAAAATTATCCATAAAATGTAAAAAGTTCACAACGCCAAGTAATTTATGCTCATCCCTCTGAAAACAATTTTCTAGGACAGTTAGCAATGGAAAATATTTAGTTGAAGCTACTAAAAAATTCAGAACAAATCATTTGATTGGAAACAGACGATTAAAATGAGCCCTCATTATCCCCTCACCTTAGAGATGAGGGTATATATCAGTTGCTACGAACCAAAAGTGTAACACATCGAAGCAGTGACCTAAGACCCTAAGTATGTTCGGCGGATATCCGTTTTGGGTCATTTTAAGTCGAATGAGCAATGTCTGTCCATCTGTCTGTCTGCTGGCTGGTGCGCACGAAAACTCTCGAAAGGAATAACCGATTGACTTCAAATTTGGTATGTGGTAATGTTTTCTTCTATCTCCGGCTAAGTTCGAGGATGGACCATATTGGTCCACTCCTTCTAGTACCTCCCCCACAAAGGGTTAACCTTTAATGAAATATTGATTATTTAATAACATCTATACTACTTCTTTGAATCCTCTGAAATTCTACACATACACGGGGCAAAATCGCCTTTTTTGATATGTTTGAACCGAAAAAAAATATATTTGGAATACAAATTTTTAAATATTATATATTTCTTAGCAAATAAATTTTATTTGAAAATCAATAAAATATATTTGGAACGCATATATTAATATATTACAACAAATTGTATTTGCAAACTAAATTTCTCAAATAAAATATGTGTTTAAATACAATTAAAATTATTATTTAGGATATTTTCCAAATATATTTTATTTAAAAAAGTTTTCATAGTTTTGTTTTTGACTATTGAGTTCGAGATCTTTGTTTTTGTTTTCTGTTAAACAGAAAAACAAACCTTCTTTAAAAAAGAAGAATAAGAAATGTGTGAAATGTATTAAACCAGTGACCCCCCTTAATACATTTCACACATTGCGATTTTTTTTCAGCGTGTAGTATTAGTTTATTAGCCACTATTACCTCCAGAAATATGGGCGAAGTTGCAACGCCCCTTTTGGTACCTCCCACACAAATGGACAATTTTGAATCAAAAATTAATAGCTTATAACTTTATTACCAGTCCATGCAAAGACAGACATTTTGTACAGTGTAATGATTTAATAGTACCTACAATACAGTGAAAAATTTGCATTATTGCCACGCTCCTTTTGGTACCTCCCACACAAATGGACCATTTTGTGCCACAAGTTACCATCGTATAACTTTAATACCAGTACATACAAATACTTGAAATTTTGTACAGTATAATGATTTTATAGTACCTAGAACACAGAAAAAATTGGCGTTATTGGCACGCCCCTTTTGGTACCACCCACAAAAATGGACCGTTTTGTACCAAAAGTTAACAGCTTTTAATTTAAATACCAGTGCTTTCATATACTTGAAATTGCGTACAGTTTAATGCTTTTATAGTTCATAGAGTCTAGAAAAAAGTGGCCGTTGTTGGAATGCCCCTTTTGGTAGCTCCCACTCAAATGGACAATTTCGTACCAAAAGTTAACAGATTTTAATTTTAACACCAGTGAATATAAATACTTGAAATTTTGTACGGTGTAATGCTTTTATAGTATCTACAGTCCAGAGAAAAGTGACCGTTATTGGCACCCCCCATTTGGTACCTCCCACACAAATGGACCATTTTGCTTTTAACTTTAATACCAGTACATACTTTAAAGTTATTAAATGCAATTTAAATTGATAATAATTTAACTAAAACAAAAAAAATATATTTACGAATATTTTTTTTTGGACTCAAGGTGAGGGGATTCATAAGTCGGTTTACCCGACTGAACTTTCTTACTTGTTTTTTATATTTTTATCATAGATTATATTTAGATTCACAAAAAAAATGTTTTTTCTGATAATAATATATTGTTTAGAGAATGTGAAAATATTAACTGTTTTAAAATTAACTTATATTTCAATTGTTGTGAAGTTTGATAAAAGTGTTAGTACTGTAGGAGTCAAACAAATAGTACAAAACTGAAATGGCTGTTTTACATCCCTGATGCAGACATTGAACTTGTACAGTGCATCGAGTCCTTTAGCTCAGTCCGAGGAATTATTGATTGCAGGAATCTCAATGACATACAAACCAATATTATTTTTATTGCGAAATTTATGGATTTTGCATTGATATTGCAAGTACACTAGTCTGGATAATGTACAAACCTTCATAATGAACTTCGTTTTCATTGGGCACATGTGTGGTGGACTGGTTATGGCATTATATTACCTTTTGAGTTGGTTTAATGCTCATTAAATAATCGGTCTTAAATCCAATTTTTTTTGTATTTAAAATTGTTCTCTGTAGTATAATTTCAAGGCCAGCTATGGGCATACTTTATCTTTATTCAAGTAGTAAAACAATTATAATTATTAAAAAAAAAAATAATGAAATGGTATTTACCTTAATTCTAAAATATTATACATAGATACTTTTACCTAAGTATGTTCGGCGGAAATCCGTGTTGGGTCATTTTAAGTCACTTGAGCAATGTCCGTCCGTCTGTCTGTCTGTCTATCTGCTGGCTGGTGCGCACGATAACTCTCGAAAGGAGTAACCGCTTGACTTCAAATTTGGTACGCGGTAATATTTTTCTCTATCTCCGGCTAAGTTCGAAGATGGCCCATATTGGTCCACTCCTTCTGGTACCTCCCACACAAAGGGTTAACATTTAGTGAAATATTGATACTTTAATAACTTCTATACTACTTATTCGAATCTTCTGAAATTCGACACATAATATTAGTATATTAGTCGCAATTACCTCGAGAAAAATGGTTGAAGTTGCCATACCCCTTTTGGTACCACCCACACAAATGGACCATTTTGCATCAAAATTTAACTGCTTATAACTTTAATACAAGTGCATAAAATAATTGAAATTTTCTACAGTATAATGTTTTTGTATAGTCCGGTAAAAAATGGGCATTATTGTACATCCCCTTTTGGTACCTCCCACATTAATGTACCGTTTCGTACCAAAAGTAAACGGCTTGTAACTTTCATACCAGTGCATACAAATACTTGAAATTGTGTACAGTGTAATGCTGTTATAGTGTCTATAGTCCTGTAAAAAGTGGGCGTTATCACCCCGCCTCTTTTTGTTTCTCCCACACAAAATGACCAAATCATACCAAAATTACATAGCTCGTATCTTTAATATACCAGTACACATAAACGCCTATAGTTCGGCACATTGCAATGTATTAAAATCTACTGTTTACCGAAAAATAGGTGTATTTGGAAAAACCCCTTCCGGTACCTCCCACACAAATTGACAGATTTATTAGTGTCATGTTATATATTATATTACTCACAAAGTGAGGGTATACCTTAGTCGGTTTACCCGACTGAAACTTTCTTACTTGCTCTTTTATGTTTCACTATTTGGAACAGTGTTTTTTTGTACAATGTACACATAACAAAGTACATTGTACTCGTTCGACCCGGAATTTGGGTCGAACTTTTGGGTAGGGGCAAATTTTGAAAAATCCCACTTTGATCCATTTAGAGTGCTCCAATCGAGTCCAAATGCATGACCGACCCCCACTAACTTTGGAGGCCCGACCCACCCATGCCAGTGGCACACCCCCTGGAACCCCGTGGGGGTTCCATATAATTGGACTCGATTGGAGCACTCTAAATGGGTCAAAGTGGGATTTTTTCCAGGACATCAGAATTCGTTTTAGAGGTATGGTTCCTTCGGCAAAGTTTCTTATTTTCATCCCTAGAATACGATTTTCACTGAGCACTTCACTGAGTGGGGGTCGGTCATACATTTGGACTCGATTGGAGCACTCTAAATGGGTCAAAGTGGGATTTTTTTCCGGGACATCAGAATTCGTTTTAGAGGTATGGTTCCTTCGGCAAAGTTTCTTATTTTGATCCCTAGAATACGATTTTCACTGAGCAATGGGCGATTTTTAAATCGACCCGCCCTAGTACATATCGTCCCCTCAATAAAACAATAGAGCGCCCCAGTAGGCGAGTTGGTAGCGTACTCGCCTATGAGTTTGGGGGTCGTGGGTTCGATTCCCACCACAGGCTCTGGTCTGTCGCTGCAAACATTTAGCCATATGGTCTTTGTAACCCGGCCTTTCCCTGGACCTTAAAATTAGAATATAAATTTACTTTGTATTGTAATTCATATAAATAAATAAATAAAACAATAGCGTATACGCTTTTTTTATTGCATTTTAAGAATCTACGTAATCGATTCTATAGCTGGTAAAAATTTGGTGGAATTCCTCTTCCACAAAGTGGCCCAGCAAAAAAAGAGCATCCAAAGAAGCAATAAAAATCCCCAACTTATGATCCGGAAGTTGTTCTAATTTGGATTTTCACCAATGAATTTAACAAGGGGTTGTCGCGCCGGGGAAGTACTTCTTTGTCATCACTTTTGCACAACGCCTTTTAAAGTACTGTAAGATTTGCTTTTTTGGTGTTGTATTTATTTCGTGAATGTATGTCGTTCTTATTCACATCTTTGGGTCCAGAGATCTCTTATTTTAAAGGAATACAAATGTTGACATGGGAAGGGAACGTATAAATAATATACTATTGGCCAAAGAGATAAAGGATCATATATATGTAAGTATGTTTAGGACATTTGATGATGTTTGTAATCTGCATGTTGTAGCTGGCTCTTGAAAAGTGTGACCGATGACATTTTCGCAAATGATCAACATTCTCACTAATAAAAAAGTATTTTTATTTTACACTGTAATACATAGCACATTTGTGCGGCGCTATATATTTTCCCGGTTCAGATAGTAGTAAAGTACCACAATGTGGTACAGTAAGTATGGTATATTTAATTACCATAATTTCTTTTAAAATTATTTAAATATAACCTACACCACATTGTTGTACAATTTATTATAATGTTATGCATTTGTTTCTAACACCCAAAATGAGAAGAGATATATAGAACAATCGTTAATTATACCAATCGACTTAGAATAACTTTCTGTCTGTGCATGCATTCTTGTAATCAATGTGCAGGTCACAAATATAGTCCGATCTCAAAGAAATTTTGCACATATCTTTATTTTGGGACAAGACAATTCGTATTGAAATTGAAAGACAATCCGTATTTTGATATAGGTCCTGTAACTTATTTTCTTTCTTTTGAATATCAGTTTAGAACCAGATATCTTAATATATATGAATGGAATGTGCCTTCGATTTAGTTTATACCCTCTATAGAAGATGTAATTTCCTTTCGATATCCATGAAATTTGGTAAAGAGTATCTTATTTTAACAGTTAATATCTGTGTGAACAATATCGGTTCAAATTTACATATAGCCCCACATAGTCGCATGGATGTGTTCCTTCCGATTTGGCATCTAAGCTCCATGGAAACCATATTTTAGTCAAATGTACTATATTTTGCACAAAGGATTTTTTAATCCGAGAATAAACGGTCACTAGAAGAAAATAGCATACTTTGAAATGACTTTATGTTATTTTAATCGACTATGAAAAAGTCGACTTTTAGGACCGATTAATCGACCTAGTCGATTGAAACGAAATTTGGCTGATGAAAAAGTCGAATTTCGACTAGCTTCCAGAACCATTCACTTTAGAACTGTAGAAGCAGTATTTTACATATATTTCATAGCATATATGTATGTTCCTTCCGATTTGGACTTTTATCACTTCAGAAGCTTTATTTTACATGCAATCGTTTTGAAATTATGCATTCTAGGGTTATTAATTTATATTCCGAAATTACAGTTTGGTTAGTTATTTAGAAGAACTTCATTAAATGCCGAACAAATGTTAATACTTATGATTTGGAAGTACTTATAATGTTATTCCTTTGGAAGTACTTCTTTTATTTTTTGCTGGGGGGTCAAAAGATAAATTGTAAAATACTGTATATATGTAGTATTGTACTTTGATCCCATTTAGATACAATTAACGCACTTTTAGACTAATAGAATATCATCTGGCTGTAGCTTGATGATTTCACCACATTAAGACGACAAGAAATTGAAAACATCACTTCTCTTCTAAAAAATACATACTCGTATTTATCTTCCAAGAAGTCTATTTTCACAAAAACTTCAAATGTGATTTTCTCGAAACTACAAAAAAATTATACACTATTCTTTTATTGAGGGGACGATATGTCCTCGGTAGAGTACACATGGACGGCCGAATTGTTTCCTTTTTCCTCAAACTGTGCGCTAGATTTCTTAAGAGTGCCTCTGCTGATGCTTAAGTTCTTGTGTTTTACATAGATACTCGTCATTAACACGGAGGGGCGAACCATTTGCTGGAAGTTTTTTTAAGTAGACGAGGAAGCAAGCGTTGGCAGCGTTTTG
Source organism: Eudasyphora cyanicolor (assembly GCA_963930755.1). Taxonomy (NCBI): domain Eukaryota; kingdom Metazoa; phylum Arthropoda; class Insecta; order Diptera; family Muscidae; genus Eudasyphora; species Eudasyphora cyanicolor. Next base: position 138,455,066 of record OZ005735.1, read on the forward strand.
CACAAAATTAATTGTACTAGCAACGACGTCAGCTTTGATGTTTTCTAAAGAAATGCGATAACGTGAGGTCGACAAAAAGGTCGACTTACAAGAGAAACAATTTTCATAATATAGTTTAAAGGAGCACTTTGATATTTTGAAATATGCAAGTATCAGAATTCAAAGTATTTAAACTTGAATTATTAATACAAAGTGTTTGAGGGCGTTAAAGTAATTGCTTGCATAACAGAAAATTTAATGGAGTATGTCGTTAGTGTTTTTCAATTCTTTCAACACCTCACGGATAAGGATTAATGAAATCTCCTGGAGAAATAATGGCTTTATTCATCTTCGTATCATTTCAACTACCTTAAGCATTTGTATTGTACATAAACATTTGTCTTTACACTTATCGATTATCAAAGAATTAATAAATTCTTTGGTAATCGATATAAAGAAGGTGCAATTCACATGAAGATGGATGACGTTAAAACAGACAGCACATTTTTGCATTTTACAAAGATCTCTTTCATAGAATAATACGAAACCTAGCATTAATTACAATATTAACAAATGAGTCAAAAAATTAAATAAAGTTTATTTTGTTAGTCAATTGAGGGTTAAATCTGTAATTGATATTATTTAATGAGTTATCTTACTGTAGAGATGAGCTGAAGATCAAAGAGTTCCTTTTAGTGAAAGAAGGTATTTGGAATAATCAATTGGAGAAGGAAACGACTATGAAAACTAATACCACCATCAATTAATTTATATGTGAAAATAAGTTTAAAGTTGCCTAACGACATCTTTTGTAAATTTTGAACAATGAAATGCTCAGTCTTAATAATATTGACCTTTAAGCAATTATCTTTAACCGCTATTTTGATAACATCCGCTTCAGGTTGTATGTAAAAAGGAAAACTGTGTATGCTTTGTGGACATCGAAGCGTTCGTGTTTGCACTGTTTCCTTACCGACATCACAAAAAGGGGTTGTGGGGGGTGAGTCGGTATCGAAAGAAAATAAATAAATCTGCCATTTATTTACCAGTTAACTAGCTGATTGCAAAGATACTGACACTTTTAGAGGGGGTACTCTAGATCCAAAGTTTGGGCCCTCTAAGTACTGTGGCTGAGTGTAATTTTCGTGTTTATAAACCTACACAAAAAATAGAAAAAAAAAACGAAAAAAGGGTAAAGTCAAGGGGTAAGACTATATAAGGATACTAGGTAGAAAATCTCCGCTAATTATTATCTATTAATTCATGACGAGAATGCGTAATCTTAATCTATATATATAAAATTGTTGCGTGACTGGCTGACTGACTGACTGATTGACTGACTGATCATCGCCCAGGCCAAACGGCTGAAGCTAGAATCATGAATTTTCGAGAATCGTTTTATTACCCGCATTTCGAAAATCGTACTATTACCCGCACAACGGGGCAAAAAGGGATAAATATGGTACCACCGCCAAATCTAAACAGAATGAGCTAGAATCGTGAAATTTGGTGTGAGGCTAGCCCTTATGAGGTAGACCCAGAAATTTACTTGATTTTTTTAAAATCCCATCATTTACGCCCACAGTGGGGAAAAAGGGATAAATGTGGTACAACGGCCAAATCCAAATGGCAAGAGCAATAATGGTGAAATTTTCTGTGAGAGTAGCTCATGGGATGTAAACTAGAACAGGGACCGATTTTTTGAAAATTTTAGGGGCACAGTGGGACAGAAAGGGATAAATATGGTACCACCGCCAACTTTAACGCCTTGAATCAGAATGGGGAAAATTAAAACGTGGGATGACCTTAGGACAATGGATCGGGGTAGTAAGATTTTTTTGTAATCGTTCTTTTCGGGCCACAGTGGGACAAAAATTTTAAAATAGGGTACAGTGGTTTAAAAATGTTAAATGTGGTCCCATGGTTCTAGGGTACCTTTTGTAACATAATCTAGAGATCGGAAGTGATTTTTGGAAATTCTAACTTTAAGAGACACAGTGGGGAAAAACGGGTTAATTACGGTGCATTGGGTCAAAAAATAATCAATGTGGCAAAATTGGAACTTAAACTTGAGATGTGAAGAGCACAGTGGGTCAAAAACATTAAATAATGTATAGTGGGCACAAATGGTACAGTGGATAAAATGTGAATAAATATGGTACAGTCGGGGTCAAGTGTTAAGTATGGTAAAGTGGGGACAAATTTTAGATATGGTACAGTGAGACAAAAATTGTTAAATATGGTGCAGTGCGACAAAAATTGTTAAATAGTGTACCGTGAGACAAAAAGTATTAAATATGGCACAGTGAGACCAAAATGGTTAGATACGACAAAATGGGGCAAAACTGGTTAACTATGGCACAGTTGGGCAAAAAAATAGTTAAATATGGTAAAACTAGACAAAATAGATTAAATATGGAACAGTGGGGCATAAAGGGTTAACTATGGAACAGTGGGGCAAAAATGTATTAACTATGTTACTGTGGGGCTAAAACGGATTAAGGTACAGTGTGACAAAAATGGTTAACTATGGTACAGTGGGTCAGCAAAAATGGGGTTAAGTATGGTAGAGTGGTGAAACTTTGTAAATATGGTACAGTGAGACAATAAGTGTTAAATATGGTACAGTGAGACAAAAAGGTTAAAAATGACACAGTGGGGCAAAAATGGTTTACTATGGTACAGTGGGGCAAAAAGGATTAAATATGGTACAGTGTGACAAAAATGGTTAACTACGGTAGAGTGGGTCAAAAACGGGCAAAAGGTGCAGGGGCGAGCGGCCTAGTGGGTGAGTTGGTAGCGTGCTCGCATGTGAGTTTGGGGGTCGTGGGTTCAATTCCCACCAGAGGCTCTGGTCTGTCGCTGCAAACTCTAGGCACATGGTATTTGTAACCCGTCTTTTCCTTGGACCGTACAATTAGAATATTAATTTACTTTGTATTGTAATTCGTATAAATAAATGATACAGTGGAGCAAATAGGACTAAATATGGTAAAGTGGGGCAACAAGTGTTAAATATGTTACAGGGAGACAAAGGGTTTAATATTGCACAATGGGACAAAAAAGGGTTAACCATAGTACAGAGGGGGAAAAAATAGTTAAAAATGGTAAAGTGGGACAAAATAATAATAATATGTTACAGGGAGACAAAGGGTTTAATATTGCACAATGGGACAAAAAAGGGTTAACCATAGTACAGCGGGGAAAAAATAGTTAAAAATGGTAAAGTGGGACAATGTGGAATAAATATGGTACAGTGGGCCAAAAAGCGTTATCTCGGGTACAATGAGGCAAAATGTGTTGACTATGGTACAGTGGGACAAAAATGGTTGACTATTGTACAGTGGGTCAAAAAGGCTTAAATATGGTACAGTAATACAAAAATGTGTTAAATATGGTTCAGTGGGCAAAAAGCGTTACATTTAGTACAGTGGGCAAAATCATGGATCTGGGGAGAGAGGGCAACTTCTGGAACATAAATATGATATAAAAAGTCCTTTTTCAAATGTTATGATTTTAGTTAAAGATTAAAATTATGGTGCAGAGTGGCTAAAATGTGTTAAATAGGGTTGAGTGTAGCAAAAAGGGTTAAATATGGTACAGTGGAGTAAAAAAGTGTTAAATACGGTAAAGTGTGGTAAAATGGTACTTTAGAAGAACAGTGGAATAACTACATATGAATTAAGTTAATTATCCAAAGTACGAAGCTTCTACGTAAACCGTGGTACAAAAAAAGCTAAATAAGGCACGGTATGGTAAAAAGTTAAACGTGTCACAGATAAGGGACATAAAGGGTAAAATACGGATAAGGTTGCGAATATGGCTCTTGGAATAAAAACTATGAATTCCCTAAATACACACTTTTAGTGACACTGTTGGGGCAAAAACGATTAAATGATGTACAGTGGTGCAAAAATGGTTAATTAAGACACAATGGGTTAAATGTGGTACAATGGAGCGAAAATTAATAAATATGATCCCAATGGCAATTGTAAGTCTTGCAACTTAAACTACGCATTAATTTTACCTTTTTTAAATTAAAACTTTTAAAGACACCGTGGGCCAAACATTGTTTTATATTGTACAAGGGTGTGAATGTAGCTATTGGAACATAAACGGTAAAAGGTAAAATATGATCAAAAAAATAGTTTTTGACATTTAGAGGCACAGAAGGGAAAAGGGATAAATATTGTACCCTAATGCCAGGAACACAAACAAGAAATTAATCGGGGATTTCCGTAATTTATTGTACAAAATAATTTTCCCCATATGGAATTTTCAGTTGTTTTTCAAAGCAAGAGGTATATCTATTCTACAGTACCCTAGAAAGAAAATAAATAATGATGGGGGCTGCGAAGCTCACCGGGTTAAAGCTAGTAATATTATAAAATCGTTTGTTTGTCTGCTGCCGCATCATTCCTGAACGGCGGAACCAGAAACTTGGTTCCACTTGGTGGACATATAGACCAAGAGTCGGAAATTAAAATAGGCTAATTCGATCTTCGAATTTCCGCCAAGTGATTTTCGACCACTTGACCGCTGAGGCTCCCGTTAGAGTTAGAAAGCTGAAGCTTTGTACTCGCATAGACAGCAGTGTTTTATAAACACTTGGCTACTTATGTATTAATTTTATTTGCCAGTGATCAATTCTGGCGCTGGCAAAAACTTGAGTATTGTGTTTGCTCTTTCAGAAACCTCTTAAAAGATACAACATTTTAAACTATATAAATATGACGCAGATACATGCGTCAAAAATAATTCAATTCTCATTGCAGTCAGTGTAGCAGTGACCAGAACGATTTTCATTACTTCACTTATTTTAAAAGTTCCTTAACAGCTAATAGTCTAACAATGTATATGTACACAGTGAGCTCAACCGGACATAAAACTGCGTCTTAAAATTTCTAAAGCCTTTTTCAAAATACATCGCTCACCACTTACTGTGGTAATATATCTAAAGTTGTCAATTCGATCAATTCTCACTGTAGTCAGTGTAGCAGTGACCAAAGCAATGTTCACTCGTTCTGTATTTTAAAAGTTCCTTATGGGCTATGATCTAATAATTTATTTGTATATACTGAACTCCAACGTATGCGATTTTATACCAAGCGATTTTTGACCGCTTGGCCGTTGCGGCCCCTATAAGAGATAGAAAGTAGAAAATAACCTACGAACTATCCAAATCGTCTATTGTGCCCTTTTTGTGGTCCGTTTAGCAGTGACCAAAGCATTTTTCATTCTTCCAATGAATTTCAAAATTCTTTTAGAGTTTTTTGATTCTTCCAATACTTTAAAAATCCCATAAAGAGATATGTATCTAAACATATGCCGATCTTCAAGGAAATGCAACGTCCGTCCTGAGGACAAGATGGAGTGGTTCCAAAGTCACTTAGGAGCTAAGTACCTACTATTAATCTGTTAATTTGGGTGGGAGGTACCAGAAGGGGTTTAACGAATACGCCAATTTTTCGGTAAACAGTAGATTCTTTAAATACATTGCGCTGTGCCGAACTTAAGCGTTTATGTGCAATGGTACATTAACGTTACGAGCTATTCAATTTTGATATGATTTGGTAATTTTGTGTGGGAGGTACAAAAAGGGCGGGACTGTAGGAACTATAACAGCATTACACTGTACAATATTTCAAGTATTTGTATGCACTGGTATTAAAGTTATAAGCCGTTAACATTTGATGTAAAACGGTCCATTTGTGTGGGAGGTACCAAAAGCGGCTGCACAATAAAGCCCATTTTTTACTGGACTGTAGGCGCTACAAAAATATTATACTGTACAAAATTGCAGGTATTTTTATGCACTTGTATTAATGTTATAAGCAGTTCAATATTGATGGAAAATGGTCCATTTATGTGGGAGGTACCAAAAAGAGGGTGGCAACTTCGCAAATTTTTCTTAAGATGTTAGCGACTAATAAACTAATGGTATGTATAGTATTTTAGAAGATTCGAGTAAGTAGAAGTTATTGAAGAATCAATACATAACTATAACTAAAGAGAGTGACGTTAGTTACTACGCGAATAACTCAAGAACGCCTGGACCCATTTCGATGATTCGCCCCAATTCGGACTGGTCTCCGGCCAAAGAAGAAGAAAATTCCTGAAAAATCCCCGAAAACGCTGAACACTGAACGCCGAGCGTTCTGTAAGAGCTAGAAAGCTGAAATTTTGCACAACCATAGACCAGAGTGTTGTAACGGGTTTTCCAATAGGGATGATATGATTTTGAAGTGACGTTTCGGCCATTTGTAATATGTCATGATCTGTTATTTGTTTTTCATTGTAATCAGTAGTTTTTACAATTTCTTCATGGAGATATATACGCCAGAACAACGTTTGCAAATTATTCAGTTTTATTTTCAAAATAATCGTTCTCCAATTGCAACTTTTCGTGCGCTTTGTCCATTTTTTATACCCTACACCACACTATGGTACAGGGTATTATAACTTTGTGCATTTGTTTGTAACACCCAAAAGGAGAAGAAATAGACCCATCGTTTATTATACCGATCGACTTAGAATCACTTTCTGAGTTGATTTAGCTATGTCCGTCTGTCCCTCTGTCTGTCTGTCTGTCCGTCTGTGCGTGTATTCTTGTAATCAAAGTACAGGTCGCAATTATAGTCCGATCGCGATATCATTTGTTTGGCCCAAGGACGATCCCTATTGAATTTGGTTAAAATCGGTTCAGATTTAGATATAGCCCCCATATATATGTTACCCCCGATTTGACATGTAAGCGCTGTAAAAACTTTATTTTATATCCGATCAGTATGAAATTCGGCAGAAAGAGGTTTCTTATTACATGAGGAATACTGCTAAATTCGGAGAAAATCAGTTCAGATTTAGATATATCCCCCATATATATGTTACCCCGATTTGACATGTAAGCACTGTAAAAACTTTATTTTATATCCGATTAGTATGAAATTCGGCATACTAATCGGATATAAAATAAGGAATACTGCTAAATTCGGAGAAAATCGGTTCAGATTTAGATATAGCCCCCATATATATGTAACCCCCGATTTGATATGTAAGCGCTGTAGAAACTGTATTTTATATCCCATCAGTATGAAATTCGGCAGAAAAAGGTTTCATGTTATAAGAATGAACACTCTTAAATTTGGAAGAAATCGGTTCAGATTTAGGTATAGCCCCCATATATAAGTTACAGCGATTTGACATGTAAGCCCTGTAAAAATATTATTTTATATCCGATCAGTGTCTGTATTTTATATCTGATCAGAACGAAATTCGACAGAAAGAGGTCTGTTTACATGAATGAGTATTCAGGGAAATCGGTTCAGATTTAAATATAACCTCCATATATATGTTCCTCCTGATTTGGTGTCAAAGCGCTATATAAGTTGTACCTTACTTCCGATCATCTAAATCTTCAAGAAAGATGTTTCCCAATTTAGGATCGAATATTGTTAAATTTAGCGATTATCGGTTTAGAATTAGATAATATGTTCCTACCTATTTACCAATTATTCCAAATTATTATCGCAATGACCCTAATCGCATTGTTAGGGAGGTGTAGGGTATTATATAGTCGGCCCCGCCCGACTTTCTGCCTTTCCTTACTGGTTTTAAAATAAAAAAAAAAACACTCTCCAGTCGACGTACGACCTTGACACCCATGAGCAATGTGTTAGCTCTCGTCAAGAGCTATCTTTTTGCCATTGACCGATTGTGGCACACAGCAAATGAAACAATTGAATTGTTGCGAGTAAAGTTTGGAGATTTGACTGTTTCAAGAAATTGTGATCTTGAATGGCCTCCAAGAAGTTGTGATTTAACACCATTAGTGGGGTTATTTGAAGTCATTGGTCTTTCGAAATAAACCAGACTCTCTTAAAGCTTTACAAGTCAATATTGAACGTGCCATTCATGACATACGACTTGGTTTAGTGAAAGAAGTGCTCGAAAATTTAGTTCATCATTCGTTCCTGCAGAAGAAGTCGTGGAGGCCATTTGAATGACGTTTTATTTAGAACTTAATTGTATCGATTGTACTTCACATTAAATAAAAAACTTTTGAATTTGTGTTGTTTTCAAAGAAATCATATCACCCTTCTTGGAAAACCCTGTATAAACAACGGACTTTTCACGTAGTCAGTTCTAGCGCTATCAAACATCTCAAACGATCAAAAGCTAAAATTTTGTAAATAGTAAGTACTTTAGACGTCAAATATAAAAGCGAAAAATAATTTTGAATTCTCTGACTGTGGTGTGTGTAAAGTGTAACACATTCGTCCGTCCGTCCGTTCTTCTGTCTGTATGTCTATATGCATGTCTGTCTGCTGGCTGGTGCGCACGATAAATCTCTAAAGGATTAACCGATTGAATTCAAATTTGGTATGCGGTGATATCTTTCTCTATCTCCGGCTAAGTTCGAAGATGGGCCATATCGGTCCACTCCTTGTAGTACCTCCCCCACAAAGGGTTAACATTTAGTGAAACAGTAATTCTTTAATAACTTATATACTACTTACTAGAATCTTCTGAGTATTATTAGTTTATTTGTCACTAACACCTCAGGAAAAATGGGCCATGTTGCCACGCCCCTTTTGGTACATCCCACACAAATGGACCATTTTGGAACAAATGTTAACTGCTTATAACTTTAATACCAGTGCATACTAATGCTTTGTACATTCGGGTGAATATTCTAAAGGTTGGTTAAATTTTAAGGGCCGATGTTGATTTTGAATAAAACACAAATTATTTAGGAAATTATTGTCATTTCTTTTTATTATGATAATATTGGTATGGTTCAATTATGTATAGAACAAAATATCGGCCAAATGGCCGCCGTGACCTCGGTGCCACACCTCCATCCGATGGTCCAAATTTTCGATGACGCTGAGGCATAATTGAGGTTCTATGCCGATAATGTGCCGAATTATCTCATCCTTTTGCTCTTGAATTGTTGCTGGCTTATCGACGTACACCTTTTCTTTCAAATAACCCCAAAAAAAGAAGTCCAACGGTGTCAAACCACATGATCTTGGCGGCCAATTGACATCGCCACGACGTGAGATAACACGGCCATTGCATTTGTTGCGCAAAAGAGCCATGGTTTCGTTAGCTGTGTGGCAATGGCACCGTCCTGTTGAAACCACATATTGTCCACATCCATATCTTCCAATTCGGGCCATAAAAAGTTCGTTATCAACTCACGATAGCGAACACCATTCACAGTAACTGCCTGACCGGTCTCATTTCGAAGAAGTATGGCCCGATGACGTCGCCAGCACATAAGCCGCACCAAACGAACTGGGCGAGCATGCACAGGTGTTTTCACATCTCCTACAGACGCGGTTTGCTGAAATTTGCGCACAATTCTCCCGATTGTGGACACATTTGGTCGATTATGCTGATCAAAAAAACATCACGAAGTGCACGAAATGCATTTTGATTTGAACGCCCATTTTCGTAAAAGGCTTAAAAAACTAAAACGCGTTGCTCGATTGTGTATCTTTCCATGGTTCAAATTGAGTTAGTCTGAAATTGAGAAATGTCAAATGAAAGGCAGAAAAACACTTGACGTTTAGGTGTGGTTCACATTCAACATCGGCCCTTACAATTTAACCAAGGTTTAGTTAGAATCACAAAAAAATAAATAAATTTACTAAAAGTTTTTTGGTACAGCAGGTGAGGGGATTCTTAAGTCAGTTTACCCGAATGAACTTACTTGTTTTAAAAGTTATTTAAGAGCCAAGAATCTGAAAATGTCAATGTACATTAGAGTTAGTCCCTTTTTTTTGCGGCAAATGCTCATCCAACTACGATGTAGGGGATGCTAAACTAGTTACAAATAACTATTTGTTTTTATTTTGCGATGAAAAACCTTCCGCACCGAATGCAATTACTGATGCTCGAAACGGAATTTTAAGTTTTGATTTTTTTCCTGGTTTTAAAATTTGAGAAAACTTTTTTATAATAAGTCTGCTAAGTCGCGGATCTTCGTTCACTTTGATGTGGTGATCACGGATCTGCTTTTGATCTAAAATTGGTCATATAGTTTTGAGATAAGGCGGTTTTAAAATTTGCAAAATATATAATTTTATTTAATTGTGCAAAACCACTTTATCTCCAAAACTATACGACAGATATATGACAGATTCTAGATCAAAGAGCAGATTCGTGATCACCACACAATAAATTATTAAATGGCGGTACTGTTTATAGCAATTTTTATACCCTACACCACACTGTGGTACAGGGTATTATAACTTTGTGCATTTGTTCGTAACACCCAAAAGGAGAAGAGATAGACCCATCGTTTATTATACCGATCGACTTAGAATCACTTTCTGAGTTGATTAACTATGTCCGTCTGTCTGTGATATATTGTTGTAATCAAATTACAGTTCGCAATTATGGACCGATCTCGACGAAACTTTACACATATCTTTTTTTTTGGCCCCAGGACGATACCTATTGAATTTGGTTAAAATCGGTTCAGATTTAGATATAGCCCCCATATATATGTTACCCCCGTTTTGACATGTAAGCGCTATAGAAACTGTATTTTATATCCGATCAGTACAAAATTCGGCAGAAAGAGGTTTCTTGTTACATGAATGAACACTGTTAAGTTTGGAGAAAATCGGTTCATATTTAGATATAGTCCCCATATATATTTTACCCCCGATTTGACATGTAAGCGCTGTAGAAACTGTATTTTATATCCTATCGGTACGAAATTTGGCAGAAAGAGGTTTCTTATAACATGAATTAACACTGCATAATTTGAGGGAAATCGGTTAAGATTTAGATATATCCCCCATACATTTGTTACCCCCGATTTGACATGTAAGAGCTGTAGAAACTTTATTTTATATCCGATCAGTTCGAAATTCGGCAGAAAGAGGTTTCTTATTGCATGAAGGAATACTGCAAAATTCGGGGATTTCAGATTTAGATATAACCTCCATATATGTATATGTTCCTCCTGATTTGGTATCAAAGCGCTATAGAAGTTGTACCTTACTTCCGATCAGGGACGTATCCAGGGGGGAGGGCCCGGGCCACCCCAGAAATGTTTTACAATTAAAAAAAATAAAACACTAAAAATATTTGGAAGGCAGTTCAAAAAAAAAAAACGATATAAAAGCGTAAAAAATGCCAAAAGCACTTACATGGTAGCACTGGCCTACGCTCTGTTGCTCAGTAAAATTTATTTTACTCGGGCTCTCTCTTGTCGTCACTGTTTTGATGATTCACTGGACTGACAAAACAGCCACACATTTCTAATGAGAGTGAAATAATTGATATATTTCTTTCAAAAAATCGAAGATTACATTTTTAACTCTTACGTATTTTTTTATAAAAAGTTTTAATGATCTCGTACTAAAGTACATATTTATATTTAGGAATAAAATTCGAATAAAAAAGTAAGGAACTTAACTTCCCTTACCTACACAATAAACGCGATTTTTTAATTGTTTATCTTTGTTATGAAAAAAGGTTGCCCCCCCCCCAAACCAAAATCCTGGATACGTCGCTGCTTCCGATCATTACAAAATTTGTCAGAAAGATGTTTCTCAATTTAGTAACGAATATTGGCTAATTTAGCAATAATCGGATTTAGATATAGCACATATATATGTTCCTACCTATTTACCAATTATTCCAAATTATTATCGCAATGACACTTATCGCATAGTTAGGGAGGTGTAGGGTATTATATAGTCGGCCCCGCCCGACTTTGTGCCTTTCCTTACTCGTATAGAATTAGAAAACGCGTAGCCCATATGAATCCAAAATCTGGATAACCATTGATAGGATTGTAAAAAACTGATTCCCATTGTATATAATACAATACAAACGATTTTAATTGACAAAATTACAGGAGGCAATATGAACATGTTCGTATTATTATTTACATTACATCAACGAATCTGGGCGGAACGAAGTTCGCCGGGCGAGCAAGAATTATAAATTTTTGTTTGAAAATCCAAAAAAATATTTAAAGCGCATATTTTAATATAATAAAATAACATATATTTGCGAACCAATTTTTATACCCTGCACCACACTGTGGTACAGGGTATTATGACATTGCGCATTTGTTTGTAACACCCAATAGGAGAAGAGATAGACCCATTGTTTATTATACCAATCGACTTGTAATCACTTCCTGAGTCGATTTAGCTATGTCCGTGTGTCTGTCTGTCCGTCTGTCTGTAAATGTATTCTTGTACAGGTAGCAATTATGGTCCGATCTTAACGAAACTATGCACATATCTTTCTTTAGGCCCAAGGACGATGCGTATTGAATTTGGCTAAAATCGGTTCATATTTACATATATCTCTCATATATATGTACCTCCGATTTGGCATACATGCACTGTATAAGCAAAATTTTTGAACCGATTTGTAGAAAAATTGACAGAGAGTAGTCTCGTGATACACCTAGAGACAAAACTAAATTTGGGGGAAATCGGTTCAGATTTAGATATAGCCCCCATATATATGTTACCCCCGATTTGACATGTCGTCGGCTTAATGCTATTTTGTTCCATACGCCATTTTGTATGATCGGAGAAAAACGCAATTTATTGTTTGAGTAAAAACGGGACTGAAGAGTTACACACTTTTTATTTCATAGGGTTCCCAACAGTGTTTGTATGATTCTCATGCATTTCAATGCCATTACATCCAAAAATAAGCAAGTTATAACAATTTTTGTACTTGGCATTTTGGTCCATATCCACTTTTATTTTAATATTTTTTCGTATTTGTATTACATGGACCACAAAAAGGGTCGGCATTTAAGGACACTAATTTACATATTGTGATCGAAAGAACGTAAAATACTGAGTGAAAAATATAGGGCGATAGAAAAATTGAGACATAGAACAAAAATATCGAAATTATTTCCCGTTATTCAGAGTAAAACAAATTTACCCTACCAATATCTCGAGAACTAGGCGAGATAGGAAAAAAATGATTGCAGATTCTGAAAGAGCATGCTTGGAACCCATATTATCAAGTCCTAACTCAAAAAACACAAAAATGGCGTATGGACCAAAATAGCATTAAGCCGACGATGTAAGCGCTGTAGAAACTGTATTTTATATTCGATCAGTACGAAATTCGGCAGAAAGAGGTTTCTTATTACACGAAGGAATACTGCCGAATTCGGAGAAAATCGGTTCAGATTTAGATATAGCCCCCATATATGTTAATCCCGATTTTAAAATCAAGCGCTGTAGAAACTTTATTTTATATCCGATCACAGCGAAATTCGGCAGAAAGAGGTTTCTTATTACATGAAGGAATACTGCCAAATTCGGAGCAAATCGGTTCAGATTTAGATATAGCCCCCCATATATGTATATGTTAGCCCCGATTTGACATCTAAGCGCTGTAGAGACCGTATTTTATATCCGATAAGAAAGAGGTTTATATTTTACACGAATAGAGGTTTCTATTTTACACGAATGATTATTCAGGGAAAATCGATTCAGATTTATATATAACCTCCATATATATGATTCTCCCAATTTGGTTACAGAGTGCTATAGAAGTTGTACTTTACTTCCGATCATTACAAAATTTTTCAGAAATATGTTTCTCAATTTAGGAATTAATATTGCTTAATTTAGCGATTATCGGTTCAGAATTAGAAATATCCACATATATATGTTCTTACCCATTTACCAATTATTCCAAATTATTATCGCAATGACCCTTATCGCAGTGTTAGGGAGGGTATTATATAGTCGGCCCCGCCCGACTTTCTGCCTTTCCTTGCTGGTTATAAATAAAATACACAGTACAACACATGATTTTGGGAGTCAATTCTGAGAATTGGACGTGAAAGTAACCCCAAAAATAAGAACATTTGCATCATTCGTTTAGTCAAGTTGGATTAATTAATAATTTAATGGCCATACGATTTTTGTTTGCTCAAGGTGGATTTTTAGCACTTTTACTATATTGCCCATTTTTACCATTTTTCACAATTTCTCACCTTTTTTGCTGAATAAATGGATTACAAATCCACAAATATGCTGTTTTATTAAGTGCCTATTTACAATTCCATATGGACGTTTAGTGATATTCTATTAAAAATGATATCATAAAAATGCAGAACATAGAAACTCAGGTGCTTTAACGCTCATAAAGGTGCATAAAAGCTCAAAAGAATTGCTCTTTTGTTCCTTCGTGATACCTACTCCTACAAAGTCATAAATGGTGATAAGTACCTGTCAGTAAAATATTGAAAAATACGTAGTATTTATAGGTGTTCATTGATCGATTTTTGTCATTCACCAAGTGTCGACGAACGCGAAATGTAAAATTTTTAAATTATAATTTTGAGTGAAAAACATTTTAACAAGTAAGAAAGTTCGGACGAGTAAACCGACTTATAAATCCCTTATATTAATTAGAGTATTATCAATTTAAATTGCATTTACTTACATTAAAATATGTTGAGGTATTAAACCTATTTGTGTGGGAGGTGCCAAAAGTAGCGTACCAACAACGCCCACTTTTCTCTGGACTCTCAAAGTTATAAGCTGGTAACTTTTGGTACAAAATGGTCAATTTGTGTGGAAGTTACCAAAGGAGCGTGACAATAATGCCCATTTTTCACTGTATTGTAGGTACTACTCAACCATTACACTGTACAAAATTTCAAGTCTTTGTCTACACTGGTAATAATGTTATAAGCTATTAACTTTTGGTTCAAAATTGTCCACTTGTGTGGGAGGTACCAAAACGGGCGTGGCAACTTCGCCCATTTCTCTCGAGGTAATAGTGACTAATAAACTAATACAATGTGTAGAATATCAGAGGATTCAAGTAAGTAGTAAGTTATTAAATAATCAATATTTCACTAAACTTTAACCCTTTGTGGGGGAGGTACTAGAAGGAGTGGACCAATATAGCCCATAGAAGAGATAGAAGAAAATATTACCACATACCAAATTTGAAGTCGATCGGTTACTCCTTTCGAGAGTTATCGTGCGCACCAGCCAGCAGACAGACAGACATACAGACGGGCGGAAATTGCTCATTCGACTTAAAATGACCCAAAACGGATATCTGCCGAACATACTTAGGGTCTTAGGTCACTCCTTCGATGTGTTACACTTTTGGTTCGTAGCAAATTATATATATTCTCCACTCTAAGGTGAGGGGATACAAATTGAAAACAAAACTATACAATCCCGCTTTTACTGCCACACTTCCAGTACAACGCGCTGCTGATACCGATCCACCAAAACCTCCGAGTCAGGATACTGTGTCCCTGAAAGGCGAAACCGTTTTCACCAATCCGACCAATGTGAATGATTCAGATTGGACAACCGATACCAAAAGCGCCAACTTCAACGAGGATGGATTTTGACAATAATTGAAAATGCTTCAAATTTTGTTCCATGCAAAGATAACACATACAAATCTCATATTTTCTGTGTAAGAATATGAATCGGAATTTTTATTTTCTTGCAAAATAAAGTTTATAAAAAAACAGCATATTTGTGGATTTGTAATCCAGCTATTGAGAAAATAAGATGAAAATGGGGAAAAATGGTAACAAATTTGAAATTTTGCGTTTTTTAAGTAACTGGATGCATTTTTTTCTGTTAGGATTGTTCCACATTTTGTTTCTGCTATTCAATATCTACAACTTTGCTTCAGGCACAAAAGAGATATTATGTACGGTATATCGAGAAAAAAATATAGAAAAAGTGCAAAAAAACACATTTGGCAAAAAAATCGTATGGCCATTAAACTATTAATTGAGCCAACTTGATTAAACGAATAATGCAGAAGTTCTTATTTTTGGGGCTACTTTCACGTCCAATTCTCAGAATTAAGTCCCAAATCAATGAGCTAAAAAATGCTGTACTGTGATATGTGTTCAGTTACAAATAAAATGATTGGTTAGGGATTTCTGCAAATATATTATATTTACCAAAGATTTTGAAAACTTTTATCCTTGATTTCGATGTATACCTTAACTTAGATAAATTAACTGATCTTTTAAATCACCTATTTCAGGATCGGGCGGAGCCGAATATATGATACCCTTCACCATCTTGTTAGAGCAAATTAAGCACACATAGAGTTGTTCAATATGTGAAATGATTACATTTTAACTCGAAGCGTTATAAACTACTATTGTTCGTAATTCATTAAAATCTAATAGAAATTGAATGTTTTAAACCGCATATGCTATATTGAGGGTCCTATGGATATTGTATAGCTGAACCGGTCTGCTTCGTTGCCTTATATTTAAGTATAGTGAATTAACAATGTTATTTTTTTTAGGGTCTTACATATAGCTGTCACACGGACAAGTACATACATACCACATTTAAAGACATTTCTGGCAATGGCTTTCCAGATATTTTGGTTTCAGTTTTTTATTTGTCTCTGTTACTCCTCTTGGGCGAACAGTGCTTTCACAAAGCATTTCTATCTAACACGATTTGCTGCCGTTGTTTTTGCTTCTCCCCATGTAAGATTGTTTTGTCTTAGTTCTTGGATAATTGTGCGTCGACCGCTGTTTCTTGATCCTTGGGGATGTCACTCAAGTTTTTTGCTTTCAGTAATGTAGTAATTTAGGCTGAACCACGCCCACTGATCTAGTAGTGCCCTTTTATTGTTTGGATAGTTAATATTTTTGGCAAATACACCTAAATCAAATTTGAAAACAATAGGTGAAATGTTTCTGCACATATTTCGTTGTCAATGATGGATAACTGACTACTATGGTTTATGGCCACTACTACTTATGCCATATTGTTGTGAAATAATACTCTGGTACAAAACACCAAGACGATTTGTGTAATGCAGATATCTCGTTTTTAATAATGACGTTGCTCTTATCCAATATCTCCCACTTCATGTTAGGTTTAGGTCAGGGTGGCGCCGTAATTTTTTTTTACAAGCTCGCATACTCTTATACCAGTTTAGGTCCCTAGTGTTAGCACGGGCTGACATGCTCCTCATCGAAACCAACTTGTTTGACATACAAATTTATCGATAGTACGAATATCGGTACTGGAAAGATCTGTTAGGCTGCATAGAAAGGCCGACCTCAGTATGTCCAGTCGTCGTTTGCTCAGAGCGGGGCAGTCGCATAGCAAGTGCTCAATGCTCTCCACTTCTTCCTCATCTCCACAGCTTCGGCAGAAGTCATTGGAGTCAATACCCAATCTTTTGGCGTGTTCGCCGATCAAGCAGTGTCCCGTCAGAACGGATACTAACGTAGGCAATCTTTTCCTTTCTAGTGCGAGGAGATATTTTGACCTTCTCAGGTCATACCTTGGCCAGATTTGTCTAGCTACCCTGCAGGTGCCGATTTCTGTCCATCTTTCGTTGGACTGCCTGATTGCCTCTTGCCTAATCCAAAGCTTGCACGTGGGTAGTGGCGCACCAATATATGCAAATTCTTCGAGAATTTGTAATGTCGTCCATTTCCTAGCAAGTTCATCGGCTTTGCAGTTCCCCGGGATATCCCTATGCCCAGGCACCCATATGAGGTGAATATTAAACTGCTTAGCCATCTCGTTAAGAGATCTGCGGCAGTCGAGGGCTGTTTGTGAATTTAGGGATGTTGACTCCAGAGAATTGATGGCAGCCTGGCTGTCCGAGTAAATGACAACGCCAGTGTTGGTTGTTGCGACTAAGCCACTTGGCGACTTCCCATATTTCCATTATTTCGGCTTGATAGGCACTGCAGGTAACTGGTAGTCCTTGAGCTATATCCAAACTATGTTCTTCACAGTGTATTCCGAAGCCAACCATTTCATCAAGCTTCGAACCGTGTACAAGTGGAGATGGTTTCTATTACCTGGTATTCTTCCAACCCATTCATCTCTGGCGGGAATCATAATGATGTAATTTCTCTCGAAGGTGTACACAGTTGGTATATAGTCCTCTCGGTCGGTTACCATAGCACTACACTTTGATATCCTCATGTGACCGTAGTTCTTGTACCTCCACATATTGATAGACAGTTTAATCTTAATGCCGCTTTGGTTGCAACTTCTATCGCCATAATATTAATCGGCAGTATATGGAGTAGGGCTTGTAGAGACTCGGCCGCTGTAGTCCTTAAGGCTCCGCTTATGCTCAGGCAGGCTGTTCTCTGAACCTTTGTTTGTAGGTTGGTGATGGTTAGTTTGTCAGTTGCCGTCCACCATACCACAATGCCGTATAACAGTATTGGACGAACTACTGCTATATATACTCAGTGGACGAGAGAGGTCCCACCGCGACCCTACAGCCTTTTTGCAGGAATATAAGGCGATGTTGGCCTTCCTTACACGTTCCACGTTACGTTAAGTCTAAATAACAGTTTTCTATCTAGAATTATTCCTAAAAATTTCGCACTTTCAGAAAAGACTAGATCTGTTCCATTTATCCGAGGTGAAGGGCCCACATGTGGGACATTATTCATCCTAGTAAAGAGAACCAATTCTCTCTTGTTTGGGTTTACGGCCAAACCGCTGCTTCTGGCCCATCTAGCCAATTTGTTCAGAGCCACCTGTAGAATGTCTCTGAGGACGTTTACGAATTTGCCACTCACTGCGATTGCCACGTCGTACGCATATGCCACGACCTTGCAGCCACAACGTTCTAGATCTAGCAGGATTTCATTCACCGCTAGGTTCCAAATTAGTGGAGACAGTACTCCTCCTTGTGGGGTCCCTCTGTTTACAAACCTTGTTAGAGTTGTGGACCCAAGACATGCTGTTATGCGTCTTCTGTTGAGCAGACTAATCAAACTAGAGTTAACTTTTAGATGTGACAGTGCCGCAATTACTGCATCTGAGTGAATGTTGTTAAAAGCCCCTGCTATGTCAAGAAATGCCGCCATTGTGAATTCCTTGAAATGCAGGGACGATTCGATAGTGCTCACAAGTTCGTGCAGGGCTGATTCTGTAGACTTCCCCTTATTGTAAGCATGGTTGGTAGGTTGGTCCAGGTGACTTGAAGGGCTCAAAGCTGTTAATAGCCCAGCTTATTCTGGATCTCTCAGTCAACAAGCTAGCAACGCTCATGTTAAGTCACGCACAGTGCTGTCAAATTCATTCACTGTAAATTTCAGGATACTTGGTGCAATGGTTCTCTAAATAGTTTTACCAATCACGTAGACTGCCACCAAATGAATATACACAAAATTACAGCACTCTTGCTAAAAAATTGTTCAAGATATCTCAATTTCAAAACTTGGCTCATATGGGCCTGGCCACACCCACTCACCCCCTGTCTGAACTAGTGATTGCGGCGAGGGGTATCTCGTCCGCCTTTAGATGTTACAGACAAATGTCAAAGCCATGTGGAGTATGTATGTGTACGATTGTATTGCATAGTTGTTACAGATAGGTACACGCTGAAAAAAAATCGCGTCTGTAGTATATTGTCCCAAACATATTCGGCTTGAAACATATATATGTTTAGGGTACACTCTAAACATATAATATTTGGCACATACACAAATTATATATTTGGGAAGATGTTGTATTAAACAAATCTTTTTTACATTATTTCCGAAACAAATATTTATTTGCATTTAAGTATTCGGAAAATACATAAATTGTGTTAAATTTTTCAGTAATTCAAAGTTAATTTTTAAGAAATGTTAAATGCTCGTAAAATAATCTATATATATAAAAATGAAATGGTGTTCGTTGGTATGCGATGGACTCGAAAACGGCTAAACAGATTTTGCTGAATTTTTTCATGAGTACATCATTTGGTGTGTGGAAGGTTCGTAGCTATATTCGGTTATGATTGAACAAAGGGGCGTGGCACCGCCCACACGACGTGAAATTTAAAAGTGAAATATCTCGGGTACTATTGGATCAAAATTCTCGAAATTCGATATGTGTGACCTTGGTACCAGTACACATCATGGAGCCAAAAACCGGTGTGATAGTTACAGTGGGCGTGGCACCGCCCATACAACCTAAAATTCAAATATGAAATATTTCGAATACTATTGGACCAAAATTCTCGAAATTGGGTATGTGTGACCTTGGTGCCAGTACGCGTTATGTAGCAGAAAACTAGGGTGATAGTGTAAGTGGGTGTCACATCGCCCACCCAACCTGAAATTTAAAAATGCTATTTTATGAGTATTATTATGGTAAGATTCTCCAAATTTGGTATACATATGTGACATTGGTGATGGAACGATAAACAGGAGTGACAGTTATAGTGGGTGCGGCACCTCCCACACAACCTGAAATTTACAAATACTACATTTGAGTACAGTAAACGGCGAAATTTAGTATTTGTTCCTTGGTAGCAGTACGCGTGATGGAGCCAAAAACAGGCGTGATTGTGACAGTAGGCGTAGTACAACCCACACTACCAGAAATTCAGAAGTGCAACATTTTGATTGCTATTGGACCAAAATTCTCGAAATTTGGTATGTGGAACCAGATCGAGTGCTGGAGCAAGAAACTGGCATGATAGTAACAGTGGGCGTGGCACCACCCACACAACCTGAAATGTGAAACATGACATCTGAATAAATATATATATATAAACATATAATATTATTATATATATATAATATATAAATATATAATATTTCCTGCACTATTGCAGCTAGCCTGTAAAAATGGGTGTGTAACCTTTGAACCACAACCAATGATTGAACCAAAAAATGGCATCGTATTAAGAAATTCCAAAATTCGATCACTACATCAGCCATGGTTTCGAAGTTTGGCTGGCCTTGGTACCAGTAGGGGTGATGGAGCTACAAACAGGAGCGATGGAAACAGTTGGCATGACACCCCGATATAAATATAATATGTAGAACGCAATATTTGAAATAGTATTGCGGCGATATCTTTGCAAAAGAGAGTGATAAGGGCGTGGCGCCACCCATACAACCCGAGATGTGAATTTGAAAAATGTCCAATATCATTGCAGGACAGTTTTGAAAATTTGCATTAAAATAGTGTCGATGGACAAAGTACTCAAAACGAAATATAGAGAGGCGTTGCACTCATCGTCTTGAAGTTTTTAGTGCATGCTGTTGATAGCACTCTACGGAATCTGATTAAAAATCTGATCAGTGGAAGTATCTGTGCATACGACACGCTTGCTGAAAACGAATAAATGGATACTATTATATCTAGATTGACTCTTTACCAAGAGTGTTTGGTATTCAAGTGCCTTCAAAGTTAGCACGTAACTCAACAAAATTGGGAGATAGCGGATTAGAGGGCGTGACTACGCGTATGCGGCATCTTTGTAGAAAAAATAAATACTGATAGAATTATTGCACTAATTGGTATGAATGTATTTCACAGCAATCTATATGGCCCAACGGAGAATGAACGACATAGCCTCCCCAAGGTGATTTGACGGGTATTGCACTACACGAAATTTGTGCATTTAAGTGCAATATGGAAGACCCAAAAACACTGCCGTAATATCAAGAGTGTCAACATATCATATGGTTCTATTTCACTAAAACGCACTTTGAGGGCAGCGAAGCGCACCGGGTCAGCTAGTAAATAATAATAATTGAAATCGTACACGGGGCAAAATCGCCTTTTTTGATATGTTTGAATCGAAAGAAAATATACTTGCAATACAAATTTTTAAATATTATATATTTTCGAGCAAATAAATTTTATTTGAAGATCAATAATATGTATTTAGAACCCATATGTTAATATATTAGAATAAAATATATTTGCGAACTAATTTTCTCAAATAAAGTATGTGCTTAAATACAAATTAAATTATTGTTTATGAATATTTCCAAATATATTTTATTAAAAAAAGATTTTCAAAACTTTGCTGAATTTTTCGAATTTTAGTTTTAATTTTTTCTTTGTTTTCGAATTATGCATTTCTATTAAAAATGGAATACATAGCATTAACTTCTATTTGAAACTATTTATTTTTTTTTTCTAACTATTCCAAGTCATTATTTTGAATTATAAAAAAATTTTACTTACATTAAAACTTTCTAAAAATTTCCTTTCAATTGCTGACAACTTAAAACAATTAAAGAATATATATCTATTCACGCAAATAGATCTTTGTTTGGGAAATAACATCCAAATAAAAAATATTAGGATGTAAACATAGTTTTGTTTAGAACAACATCCTCCCAAACATATAATATTTGTATGTGTCAAATATTGTATATTTGGAGTGCACTCTAAAAATATATATGTTTCAAGCAGAATATGTTTGGGACAATATACTACAGAGGCGATTTTTTTTCAGCGTGTATAATCTTGGATCAAAATAAATTACTTGGAAGATTGACAACTAATGATGGCTTGGAATACTCAGAAATTTGAAATGATTGATTTATAACGGATGTTAATAAACAAGGAAAAATTGAAACTAAAAGTTTTGAAAATCTTTTTTAAATAAAACATATTTGGAGAAATTCCTAAACAATAATTTTATTTGTATTTATATACATTTTTTTTGAGAAATTTAGTTTGCAAATACATTTTGTTGTAATATATTAATATATGCTTTCCAAATATATTTTATTGATTTTCAAATAAAATTAATTTGCTCAGATATATATAATATTTAAAAATTTGTGTTCCAAATATATTTTCTTTCGATTCAAACATATCAATCAACTCGATTTTGCACCGTGTATGTATGAATGGAGAATAGAGATATGTATCGAATAGAGAAAACATTCTTAAAGCGACCCTCCCTAGTACACATATCTGTGGTCACAAGGCATAACAGCATAACTCGAGTTATGCTCCAACTGAGTTATTAATGCCATAATGTTCCCCATCTTCGATTACATATTGTGAAACATTTTGGTGATAATCCCTCGTTCAGTTATCTATATGAGGCACCATATCTCACTGTGTCACTACATTACAAATTAATTATTATATCGCTACAAGCCTTTAAAGTGCTCTCCTGAAAAGTTTTAAAAACAGACATATGCTGTTATGCCTTGTGACCACAGATATGTATGTCTTTCTATCTAGTATACAACGTAGATGAATTTATTATGCACACACATAATAATTGTTGTCACTTCTGTTCTAATAAATAATATTTAAATCCCTTTCTGAGAATTTCACTTGCATAAGTATATTGCAGTGAAACCTAGGATTTCCTGGCAGATGTGCTTGTGAGTTTACCTTGTTTTGATTTAATGCAAAATGTAATTTTTGCAAATAAAGCCATCATTTAAATTTATTGCTCAGCCGGTGACACGTCAAGTTTTTCCAGTTTCCCTTCTCCCCAAGACTTCGCCTTCTGAATAATGAGGAATAGTAAGCACAATATTCCATGAACAACAGACATCCTGTAGTATATCAAGGTCATTTTTTATAGTGCAGTATTTGTTTTTATGGTTTTCTCGCATTCCTAACTATATCGGCCAATCTGTCAAAGAAATGTGATGTTATGAAAAAGACCGGAAATTGACTTACGAATGTGCATTGCGGATTCATTATAATCAATGGAAGGGACAATAGTTAGAATTTGTTTGTTATCCCTAGCCCCTCACGTTGAACCAATTTGAACGCTTTAAAAAGCTCAAAAGTTGTCGGATTCCAACATAAGCCAAATTAGCAAACTCCTGAAAGAAAAAGGAGCTTAAGGTTGTATGCCGCCTTCTGGAGAGAGAATGCGGCACAGACACAGAAGGTGTTCTATTGATTCCTCCTCATCTTTGTCTCCACAACTTCTGCAAAAGTCATTATGCAACACCTTTAGTCTTGTTTTCCTTTTAGTTAACTTGTTTTCCCCAAATTTGGGTGAATTAGTTTAACGTGGAAAGCAATAGCATGCAAATCGACACAGTGGGAAACAATTCAGAGCTGTCTAGCAAAAAATGCCTTATGGATATTGCTACCATTATCTGATGAGTTTTGAAAAAATATTGTTTTATGGCTCCCAAGTGTGTCAGTGTTGACACTCGAATTACGCAAATGAGTTTACCTTCAATATCACAGCAAAAACCATAAATGACAACAGTATTGGTTTGTGGGTTGTTTGGATTACTGCAATAAAAAATCTTTGGATTCGACTAAAAAAAGGATTGCTGTCGATTTTGATGGAAAATGCCAATGTTTGCAATAAAGACAGTGTATTTTAACAAATGAGCCAAATTGTATACATTTGATTTTTTTTACATTTGAATTGTACATTTGATCTGAGGGAAATATTAATACGCTCACTTTAGTGAGAAGGATATTTATCATTTACTACGTAAACAATTGTAACATATCGAAGAAGTGGCGTAAAATCCTAAATATGTTCGACGGAAATCCGTTTTAGAAGACTTTAATTCATTTCAACAATGTCCGTCCACAACAACTTTCTAAAGGAGCAACCAATTGACTTAATATTTGGTAATATATTTTTTTCTACTTAAGACTAAGTACCAAGGTAAGCCATATGGGCTCAATCCTTCTAGTATCTCTTCCAAGAAAGGTTTTCATTTGGGAAGTATTGATTCTCTACACACAGAAAACAGTTTGGTTGCCTCAACCGAATTATTTGCCAACCGAATTTTGGTAGTTCTGCCTACTACAACCATTAGGACAAACAACATTTTAGTTGTGGTAACCTTCTGCTTCCATGTTAACAACAATCATATTGGGTGGCGCCAACTACGAAAATGGTAGCTAAAATCATCTTGTTGCCACACTGATAGAAAAAGCTTCGTCATGACGACGAATTTGTACATCATCACGATTATTTTTTCGTCAAAAGTCAGCTAACGTACGGAATAATCCTCTTGATGAATTTGTTCGTCACCATGACGAATCTCTGTTTCCAAAAACTTTCGTCCTCAGGATGATCACATTTCATCCCACGACGAATCCCATTCATCACCAAGTTGAATACCATTCATCACCTCTTTGTGCCGAATTTCATACTGATCGGATATAAAATAAAGTTTTTACAGCGTTTACATGTCAAATCGGGGCTAACATATATATGGGGGCTATATATAAATCTGAACCGATTTTATCCGAATGTAGCAGTATTCCTTCATGTAATAAGAGACCTGTTTCTGGCGAATTTCGCACTTATCGGATATAAAATACAGTTTACAGAATCGAAGGAACGTACATATATATGGGGGCTATATCTAGCTATGAACCGATTTCCTCCTAATTTGGCAGTGTGCATTCATGTAATAAGAAACCTCTTTCTGTCGAATTTCGTACCGATCGGATATAAAATACAGTCTCTACAGCGCTTACATGTCAAATCGGGGGTTATATATATATGGGGCTATATCTAAATCTGAACCTATTTTCTCCGAATTTGGCAGTATTCCCTCATGTAGAAAGAAACGTCTTTTTCCCGAATTTCGCATTGATCGGATATAAAATAAAATTTTTACAGCGCTTACATGTCAAATCGGGGGTAACGTATATATGGGGCCTATATCTAAATCTGAACCGATTTCTTCCAAATTTAACAGTGTTCATTAATATAATAAGAAACCTCTTTCTGCCGAATTTCATACTGATCGGATATAATATAAAGTCATAACACACAGGACCAAAGTGCGGTGTAGGGTACAACGATTTTTATACCCTACACCACACTGTGGTACAGTATATTATAACATTGTGCATTTGTTTGTAACACCCAAAAGGAGAAGAAATAGACCCATCGTTTATTATACCGATCGACTTATGATCACTTTCTGAGCTATGACCGTCTGTCTGTCTGTGCATGTATTCTTGTAATCAAAGTACAGGTCGCAATTATGGTCCGATCTCGACGAAACTTTACACATATCTTTTTTTGACTCAAGGACGATCCCTATTGAATTTGGTTAAAATCGGTTCAGATTTTGATATAGGCCCCATATATACATATTTTAGCCCCAAATTGACGCTGCAGAGACTGTATTTTATATCCGATCAGTGCGAAATTCGGCAGAAAGAGGTTTCTTATTACATGAAGGAAAACTGCCGAATTCGGAGAAAATCGGTTCAGATTTAGATATAGCCCCCATATATATATAACCCCCGATTTGACATGTAAGCGCTGTAGAGACTGTATTTTATATCCGATCGGTACGAAATTCGACAGAAAGAGGTTTCTTATTACATGAATACACACTGCCAAATTAGGAGGAAATCGGTTCATAGCTAGATATAGCCCCCATATATATGTACGTTCCTTCGATTCTGTAAACTGTATTTTATGTCCGATCAGTACGAAATTAGGCAGAAAGAGTTTTCTTATTACATGAATTAACACTGCCAAAGTTGAGGGAAATCTGCTGCTTTGTTTGTATATGTTCAAATTTAGATATAGCCAACATATACATATATGTAGAAACTTTATTTTATATCTGATCAGTGCGAATTCGGCAGAAAGAGGTTTCTTGTTATATGAAGGAATACAGTCAAATTCGGGGAAAATCGGTTCAGTTTTAGATATAACCTCTATTTATATGTTCCTCCTGATTTGGTATCAAAGCGTTGTAGAAGTTGTACTTTACTTCCGGACATTAAAAAATTTGGGATAAAGATGTTTCTCAATTTAGGAACGAATATTGCTTAATTTAGCGATAATCGGTTCAGATTTAAATATAGCAACATATATATGTCCCTACCTATTTACCAATTATTCCAAATTATTACCGCAATGACCCTTATCACAATGTTAGGGAGGTGTAGGGTATTACATAGTCGGCCCCGCTCGACTTTGTGCCTTTCCTTACTGGTTTTTATATCGACTAAAGTTGCGAAAAATGCAAAGACATCTTTATTCATAGATTTTCTTTAAGTAATGTTAATTGTATTTACATATATACATATGTATGTATATGCAAATGTAAGATTTAACTATAGAAGACTTACATTTTTACTCCTACCGACCACGAATAAAACTAAAAATATTTTATTAAATTATATACCCGTACATATGTAAATAATTGTTTTATTTCGAAGCTCTTTCCACAGAGATTTGCATATACATATGTATGTATACGTACATATGTACATCGTAGACCTCGGTACATACAAATTCAGCATCTAGATAGCCATATTGCCTTACCCATTGCGAGCAATTCACGTTCGTAGATTTCCTCTTCCTGTTTGACCAGCCGATAAAGAAAACCACGTCGGACATTCAAAGTAATGATCTGGGCGGCTTTTAATTCAATTTTGATGGGTGCGACCAGATTAATAATGCCACCTTTGGCCAGACCATCACCACCACACTCGTTTTCCTGGATATGCTGTAAAATATTGTCGCTTCACGCGATAGGCAGAACGTGATTAAAAATTAATTAATTTTCCCACGAAATTGACAATTTGTACTTTAATGGACATACACATATACGAGTACATACATACATTTCGCTTTCTTGATTCATGGCGCACAAAATTGTATTAATTCAGTTGAATTTTAATTATGTATGTATGTATTCTCCTTGTAAATACCATAAATTGTTCTGGGAATTTTGTACGAATTATTGTGACGGAAGAAAATCAAACAATACAAATCAAATTTTAGTTTGAAAACCAAAGACAATATAATTTAAGAAGACATTCCTTCCTGTAGCGAGTAATAGTCAGTTACGAACGAATAGGAATTATATTCCAACGAGTGAGGTTTTCGCGGATTTTCAGACCGTTTTTCAATTTTTTTGTAATTGTCACAATTAAAAAATTAATATTAATCGATAAGTGCAAAAAAAGTTCAATCAATGTTCGCGGAATACTGTTTTTTCGCGTGTTACAATTCATTCCTATTCGTTCGTAACTGATAGATTTTGACGTTTCGGCCTGAAGGAATGTCTTCTTATATGCTATTTGTCTTTGTTGACAACTTTTCAAAAGTATCTTTACCTTTTGTTTTGTCCTTTGTTTATTCCTTTCATTCTTTGAACTCACCTTTTGTCTTTATATTGCAGCTTTGTGTTTGTCATCTGTTGTCTATTACTAATTAAAAATGCATAACTATAATTAGTCACGCTGTTTACTTAAGGAGTTGTATGGCAAACTAAATTGGTGCTTTGTCTTTCACTGCGTAAGTAGAGGGGTTAAACGGTAATAAAGGATGCAAAAACAATTATGGAATGCTGGGTGGACCGATTACAATGCTTAACCCCCAATTACACAATCTCAGGTTAGAGCTAACTCACAGTTAAAAAATAAAAATTTCATACAATTTGACAGCTATAACTGTAGGTAAGCTCTAACTGTAGGATAACCGGAGATTGTGGAATTGGACGTAAGTCTACTTTTTAACCATTTCACGTCGTCTGACACCTGTTCCACAAAAGGGTAACAACTCAAAATTTTTAAATTTTGCTTTTTTGCAAGAAAACAACGTACAATGGCAATTTCTACCCACTGCCAAAAATGTCCGATGGTATTACGTAGACTGCCATCAAATGCATATTTACAAAATGACAACACTCTCGCTAACAAATTGTTCAAGGTATTTCAATTTCAGAAATTTGCGTATAAGGGTGGGGCCACGCCCATTGGTCCGATACCAACCCTTTTTGGACCATTCACGTTGACTATCACCAGATCCATATGCAAAAAATTACAGCACTCTCGCTAAAAAATTGTGCAAGATATGAGTTCCAATTTCAAAATTTGGCTTATATAGGCGGTGCCACGTCCATTGGTTTGATACCGTCCATTTTTGGGCGAATCACGTAGACTGTCATCAGATACATATACCTAAAACTGCAGCAATAAATTGTGTAAGATATTTCAATTTCATAATTTGGCTTATATGGACGGGGCTACGCCAATTAGTCTGATCCCTCCAATTTCCTGACCAATCAAGTAGACTGCCGCCAGATACATATTCACAAAAGAACAGCGCTCACTTAAACAAATTGTGCAAGATATCTCAATTTCAAAATTAGCTTCCTATGGGCGGTGCAGCCCTTTTTTGTGTAATCACACAGACTGCGTGAGATGCACAAAATCACAGCACTCTCGCTAACAAATTGTGCATGATATCTCAATTTCCCGCCACTTTTTAGACAATTCACGTAGGCTATCATCAGATACATATGCACAAAATTACAGAACTCTCGCTAAAAAATTGTGTAAGACATCTCAATTTTAAAATTTAGTTTATATGGGCGGGGCCCCGGCCATTGATCCGATCCCGACCCTTTTTGGACCAATAACGTAGACTACCACCAGACATCACTTTCGCTAAAAATTGTGCAAGATATGTGTCTCAATTTCAAAATTTGGCTTCTATAGGCGGGGCCACGTCCATTGGTCTGATCCCGCCCATTTTTGGGCGAATCGCGTAGACTGTCATCAGATGCATGTGCCCAAAACTGCAGCACTCTCGATAATAAATTGTGCAAGATATTTATATTTCAAAATTTGGCTTATATAGACGTGGCCACGCCCATTGGTTCGATGCCGCTCATTTTTGGACCAATTACGTAAACTACGACCAGATATATATACACGAAATTACAGCACTCTCGGTAACAAATTGTTCAATATATCTCAATTTCAAAAGTTGGCTTATATGGGCGGGGCCACGCCCATTGTTCCGATGCCGCCCATTTTTGGACCAATCACGTAGACTGCCACCATATACATATACACAAAATTCCAGCACTCTCGCTATCAAATTGTGCAAAATATATCAATTTCAAAATTTGGCTTATATGGGCGGGGCCACGCCCATTGGTCCGATCCCGCCCATTTTTTGACCAATTACGTACCAGATACATATACACAACATTGCAGCACTCCCGCTAGCAAATTGTGCAAGATATCGAAATTTCAAAATTTGGTCTATGTGGGCGGCCCATTGGGCCGATCCCGCCCATTTTTGGACCAATCACGTAGACTGTCACCTGAAACATATACACAAACTTGCAGAACTCTCGCTAATGAATTGTGGAAAATATTTCAATTTCAAAATTTGGCTTATATGGGCGGGGCCACGCCCATGGGTCCGATTCCGCCCATTTTTTTAAAATTCACATAATCTGACACTAAATGCATACACACAAAATTTCAGCACTCTAGCTAAAAATTTTTCTCAATACCAAAATTTGACCCATATGGGCGGGTCCACGCCCACTTGATATATCGAAAATTCAAGTATCCTATTTTCAGCATCCCCTACACATGTACATTCTGTGAAAATTTCACGATGATCGGTCAAGCCGTTTAGACGTCTATACGGAACAAACAAACATACAAACAAACAAACAAACAAACAAACAAACAAACAAACAAACAAACAAACAAACAAACCCACAAACAGACACTCTCTTATATATATATAGATTTTCCCACATTGTTTAAAAACTTTGTATGTACCATTTTGAAATAAGCCGGTTTAAATATACATATACATGTTACTGTGGTTGAGTAAATATTGCACCAAAAACTTGAATTTTTCATATATTATGTAGACCATTTAAATACCGTTTTGATTATGCATACATACATACATACATTACACATACATACATACATTTTTAATTTCAGTCAAATCGCTGTGGAAATACGAATTTTGCAAAAAACTTGACCACTCCACAATTTACTGCGATGAAATAATTTTAAACATACGAGTAGATGGTTTCGGTGATCATTTAACGTAAAAAGCACATTTTTGTGACGACACAGTTAAAATCTTTTGATTGAAACTAATGGTTTCGCGAAGAAACATTAAAAAATATGGCAATGGCAGCAATTATTTGAAAGCATTTCGGAACAAAAATGATTTGCGGTGTCCATCATAACTCGGCGATGGATCATCTGAAATCAAACAACAAAAATTATTTCGTTAGACAATTTGTTTTTCGAAATTTCTATTTTTCTCTTTTTGGGAACTCAATGAAGTGTAAAACGCAATTTTTGTAAAAAAATCGTCTAATTTTTTACTGTAAAATAAAAAATAATACAAATTTGAAAAAAAACTCACCAGCGCTAGCTCGTGTACAGAAATAGTGTTCAACATTTCAAAATGATCGGTGCAGTAGATTTGATGTTATGATGCACACCGACTTTAAAAACGTGGGTTGAGGAAAAAACGCTTTAAAATTGTTTGATTTACTGAGTCACGTATGAGGCGCGGTTGCTTAGACTGCTGTATCTTCGTTAGTTTTGCTCCGATTCATCTCAAATTTTCGCACAATATTTTTAAGAGGCTCTCCGTTTAAAAATTAAAATAAAAAAAATTTCCAAAAAAAAGTTTACAAACGTTACCCCTCCATTAAATATAGCCCGCATATATCTGTGGTCATAAGCAATAACCGTCTAACTCGAAAGTCATGCTTTCGAGAAAAACCAATTTTTTATTTTTCTGGAATGGGGCTTCCTTACGGCTTACGTCAATATGTTTTTTTAAGTACCTTTTTAAATAGCATCTTATTGTTAGTAGAATATGATAGCATAAATAACGGAAATCTTTCTCAAGTCTGCTTTCGAGAAAAATAACTTTTTATTTTTTTGTATTGTGGCTAAAGAGGATAGTTAGGATAGTTCGTAAGCGGATTTTGGCGGTTATTGGTTGTGACTACAGATATATGTTCCCTCCAATTTGGACTTCTTCGCTTTAGAAGCAGTATTTCAAATTAAATTATTTTGCAATTTAGCAGAGTGGAGTTCTTGATACTCATTAACAAATTTGAGGAAAATCTGTTCAGATTTACATTTAGCCCCCATGTAACGGGTGGCCCATCTAACGGTTGCTTTTTGAACTACGGCCGCCTCGCATCTGCGATTTGACTCCGTTGGACTATTTTTTGGGAATCCAACTATCCAGAGACGATTCATGACTTGAAACACGAAATTGCAGCCACAGAGGGCCACACAATCGAAAATGTGTTGAAATATTCGGTCGACAAAGAATGGGATACTGCAGGCCAGCCATGGCAGCCATATGAATGAAGTGGTGTTTCATCATTAACCGGAATGTTGAGGCATTTCAATAAAGGCAAAATCATTGAAAAATATTTCTCCGGCTTTATTTATAACAATTTAAAAACGAAACTTTTTCGTGAGACATCCTTTTTATGTTTCTTCAGATTTGGCATTTTAACGCATTCGTTATTGTATTTCACATGTGATCATTTTGAATGTAAAACCGGTAAGGAAAGACAGAAAGTCGGGCGGGGCCGACTATATAATACCCTACACCTCCCTAACAATGCGAAAATGGGCATTGCGTTTTTAAATTGCGATAAGAATTTGGCAGTGTTCATACATGTAATAACAAAACTCTCTCTGCCGAATTTCGTACAGATCGGATGTAAAATAGGGTTACTATAGCGCTTACATGCCAAATCGGGTGAAACATATCGAGCCATAACAGCCGAAAAGACGTAAGCGCCACCATGATTTATTTTAATTCTTTTGAGGGAAATCGTTTAATTATGACAAATGGCATCAATTATCAGAATTTTACAGCTGTAAAATATACCGTTATACAAAATTTCACAGTAATAAAAAGAGATGTACGCATTACATATGCATTTAAACAAAGAATTACCGCAAAAGAAGCCTCCTCCTCTACATTTTTGTGATTGGCGCTTACGTCTTTTTGGCTGTTAAGGCTCGATATATATGGGGGCTATATCTAAATCTGAAAGGATTTTCCCCGAATTTTGTAGTGTTTATTCATGTAATAAGAAAGTTCTCTCTGCCGAATTTCGTACTGATCGGATATAAAATACGATTCCTACAGCGCTCACATGTCAAATCGGGTGTAACATATATGTATATGGGGGCTATATCTAAATCTGAACCGATGAAAAAATGAACTATGATAAATTTCATCACAATCGGACCATAAATTCGACCTGCACTTTGATTACAACGATACATCTACAGACAGACGGACATAGCTAAATCGACTCAGAAAGTGTTTACAAGTCGATCGGTATAATAAACAATGGGTCTATCTCTTCTCCTTTTGGGTGTTACAAACAAATGCACAAAGTCATAATACCCTGTACCACAGTGTGATGTAGGGTATAAAAAGCCAATACATGTAAACAATTTTATCTGATGTATAACATTTGTACTTACATACATATATATATATTTATATATTTCAGTGTTATTCAATATTACTAGAGCGGTGTATGGTATTATATAGTAGGCCCCGCCCGACTTTAGCTTTTCCTAACAGGTTTAGATATACATACAAATGTGTTGCATTATTAATGATGGAACTCGGTTCCTATTAAATTATATTTAATATACTCGTATAACTGTCTTCCTAAGAAGGCGATGAAAACGTTTACAATGAAATCGTCGTATATTTCGCAATGCCGTGTATGTAATAGTCATTTATTATTCTTAATATATATATCTAATACACAATTGGTATTTAGTAGTGGTGCAGAAATTTTTTAGGAACATTTTGCAACAAACGTATTTCTCTCCATGAACGAATATTTGACAGATGTTTTAAAAATAAACTTCACAATTCGATCTAAGTTGCTGTGGTCAATATATAAAGGGTCCGCCAATAACTTTAATTTATTTTCTCAAATTTCTTTTTTTATTTGAATGTACAATACTTCCGGTTAATAATGGAAAATAATTTCATTCAAATGGCTGCCTCGGCTGACCATGCAGTAGCCTACACGATCGGTCCAATTTTAAGCACATTATCGATTGTGTGCAGCTGTATTTCACCAATGGCTTCACGGATATTGTCCTTTAAAGCGTCAATTGTCTCTGGCTTGTCGGCGTAACACTTATCTTTGAGGGCACCCCACAAATAATAGTCCAACGGTGTCAAATCGCAGCTCCGAGGTAGCCAAACGACATCAGCTCTGCGGCTGATAATGCGATCTTCAAAAACAGGGCGTAGCTTCGGCTGTGTGGCACGTAGCGCCATCCTGTTGAAACCAAATGTTTCCAATATCCTCCTCTTCAATTTTTGTGAACAAAAATTCGTTCAACATGGTTCGATAACGATCGCCATTGACTGTAACGGCCACTCCTTGCTCATTTTCGAAGAAAAATGGCCCAATTATACCTCTGGACCAAAATCCGCACCAAACAGTGACTCGTTTTGGGTGTATCGGCTTTTCAATGTATGCGCGCGGGTTTTCTGTGCCCCAAATGCGACAATTTTGCTTGTTCACATACCCGCCATGATCAAAATGAGCTTCATCTGAAAAGATGACTTTTTTGGCAAAATCGGCATCTTCTGTAAGTCGATCGCAGGCCCACTTAGCGAAGCGAAAACGCAATGGATGGTCAGTTGGCTTCAACTCCTGAACCAATTGGACTTTGTATGGCGTCATACCAAGGTCTTTATGCAAAATTCGTCTCAATGATGTCTCCGAAATGTTCAATTGTTGAGAACGACGGTGAATTGATGTTGATGGCGCTTCACGCACACTTTCTGCCACAGCACCAATATTCTCGGGTGTACGCACTGTTGTTGGCTTTTCACGCTTTGGCTTATCGATGAGGATGCCAGTTTCTTTCACTTTTTTCACAAGATAACGAACATACTGAGCTGACGGTGCTTCTCTTCTTCCAAAATCCGTACGCAATTTTCGCACACATTCTGCAACATTACCATGATTTTCAAAGTAATGTCGCAATATTTCCCAGCGTTGTTCAAGCGTATACACAACCATATTCGTTCAGCGCAAGGATAAAACTAATTATCTGTCAAATCAGACATGAGCTAAGTGTTACCATTCACGAAAAAAGCATTAGTTGAAAAAAAAACGTTAGATGGCGGACCCTTTATTTCAAAAATATGAAGTTATTATACCCTCCACCATATGATAAGGGGTATATTCATTATGTCACTCCGTTTGTAACACCTCTAAATATTGATCTGAGACCCCATAAAGTATATATATTCTTAATCGTCGTAAAATTCTAAGACGATTTAGCCATGTCCGTCTGCCCGTCCGTCCGTCTGTTGTAATCACGCTACAATCTATAATACTCGAGCTAGGTGGCTGAAATTTGGTATAGATACTTCTTATAGCTGCAGGTAACTTGGGATTGAAAATGGGCGATATCGGTCCATATTTAGTTATTCCTATTGTTCTCATCGGCATAGCCGAACTTAACGCTTTTACTTGTTTATAATTAATTTAGAAAAATGTTAGACCTACTGCAAGATTGCTTTTTGTAATTTTGTGCGCGAATAATTTGAACTTTTATATTTTATTTTTAAATATGACAAGTCATTAATAATTTCTGCGGAAAAAAATTAGGAACGATCTTTTTCCCGATGACATAAAATTTCTATTTTTTATACCCTCACTTTAGTGTGACGAGGGTATATATCATTTGCTACGGAAAAAAGTGTAACACATCGAAGGAGTGACCTAAGACCCCAAGTATGTTCGGCGGAAATCCGTTTTGGGTCATTTTAAGTCGAATGAGCAATGTCCGTCCGTCTGTCTGTCTGCTGGCTGGTGCGCACGATAACTCTCGAAAGGAGTAACCGATTGACTTCAAATTTCGTATGTGGTAATATTTTTTTCTATCTCCGGCTAAGTTCGAAGATGGGCCATATTGGTCCACTCCTTCTGGTACCTCCCCACAAAGGGTTAAAATGTTGTGAAATATTGATTCTTTAATAACTGATATTACACTTATTCGAATCTTCTGAAATTCCACACATAGTATTAGTTTGTTAGTCGCTATCAACTCGAGGAAAATGGGCGAAATTGCCACGCCCCTTTTGGTACCTCCCTCATAAATGCACCATTTTGCACTAAAAGTTAAAAGCTTATAACATAAATACCAGTGTTTAGAAATACTTGAAATTTTGTACAGTGTAATGCTTTTATAGTACCTACAGTCCAGTGAAAAATGGGCGTTATTGCCGCCCCTCTTTTGGTACCTCCCACACAAATGCACCATTTTGCACTAAAAGTTAAAAGTTTATAACATTAATACCAGTGTTTAGAAATACTTGAAATTTGGTACGGTGTAATGCTTTTATAGTGCCTACAGTCCAGTGAAAAATGGGCGTTATTGCCGCGCCCCTTTTGGTACCTCCCACACAAATGCATCATTTTGCACCAAAAGTTAAGAGCTTATAACATTAATACCAATTTATAAAAATACTTGAAATTTTGTACAGCGTAATGTTTTCATAGTGCCTACGGTCCATCGAAAAATGGGCGTTATTGTCAAGCCCCTTGTGGTACCTCTCCCACAAAGGTACCATTTTGCACCAAAAGTTTATAACATTAATATCAGTGTATACAATTACTTGAAATTGTGTACAGTGTAATGCTTTTATAATGCCTATAGTCCAGTGAAAAATTAGCTTTATCACCACGCCCCTTTTTGTACCTCCCACACAAAATGGCCAAATTATACCACAATTTAATATCTCAACGTTAATATACCAGTCCATATAAACGGTAACAATTCGGCACAGTGCAATGTATTTAAAGTATCTACTGTTCAGGTGTATTTCTTAAACCCCTTCTGGTACCTCCCACAAAAATAATTTGTGTAATATTCAATATTACATTACTCACAAAGTGAGGGTATACCTTAGTCGGTTTACCCGACTGAAACTTTCTTACTTGCTATACCGTCACTTTAGTGTGACGAGGGTATATAGCATTTGCTACGATCAAAAAGTGTAACACATCGAAGGAGCGACCTAAGATCCCAAGTATTATCGGCGGAAATCCGTTTTGAGCCATTTTAATTAAGTCATTTGAGCAATGTCCATTCGTATGTCTTTCCGTATGCCTGGCTGGAGCGCACGATAACTCAGGAAAGGAGTAACGGATTGACTTCAAATTGTGTTTGGAATAATATTTTTTTTACTCAGGCTAAGTTCGAAGATTGGCCATATTGGTCTACTCCTTCTAGTGCCTCCCTCACAAAGGGTTAAAATTTTGTGAAATATTGATTCTTTTATAACTTCTATACTATTTATTCGAATCTTATAAAACTCCATACATAGTAATTGTTTATTAGTCGCTATCAGTTGGAGAAAAATGGGCGAAGATGTCGCGCCACTTTTGGTACTTCCCACACAAAAGTAAAAATTTGGACTTTAATATCACTTCATACAAATACTTGACATTTTGTACAGTGTATTGCCTTTATAGTACCTGGAGTCCAGTGTAAAGTGGGTCTTATTGACACGCCCCAAATGGACTATTTTGCACTAAAAGTTACCAACTTATAACTGTTATACCGTATAACTTTGTGCTTTTATACTTAACATTTTGTACAATGTAAAGTTTTTATAGTACCTACCGGCAGTCGAAAAACAAACATATCATTTTGTGCAGAGAGTTAACAGCTTATTTCGAAATATACCAAATTAATACCAAAACAAGTAAGAAAGTTCAGTCGGGTAAACCGACTAATGAATACCCTCACCTGAGTCCCAAAAAAAAATATTAGTAAATTTATTTATTTTTTTGTTTTATTTAAATTATTATCAATTTAAATTGCATTTAATAACGTTAACGTATGTACTGGTATTAAAGTTCAAAGCTGTTTAATTTTGGTACAAAATGGTCCATTTGTGTGAGAGGTACCAAACGGGGCGTCCAAATAACGGTCACTTTACTCTGGACTCTAGGTACTATAAAAGCATTACACTGTACAAAATTTAAAGTATTTATATGCACCCGTATTAAAGTTATAAGCTCTTAACTTTTGTGGTAAAATGATCCATTTGTGTGGGCGGTACCAAAAGGGGCTTGCCATTTACGACCACTTTTCTCTAGACTCTAGGTACTATAAAAGCATTGCAGTGTACGAAATTTCAAGTATTTGTATGTACTGGTATTAAAGTTATAAGCTGTTAACTTTTGGTACAAAAATGTCCATTTGTGTGGGCGGTACCAAAACGAGCGGGCCAATAACGCCCATTTTTCTCTGGACTCTAGGTACTATAAAAGCATTACATTGTACACAATTTCAAGTATTTGTCTGCACTGGTATTAAATTTATAAGCTGGTAACTTTTGGTACAAAATGGTCCATTTGTGTGGGATGTATCAAAAGGAGCGTGGCAGTAATGCCCATTTTTCACTGTATTGTAGGTACTATTAAACCATTACACTGTACAAAATTTCGAGTCTTTGTATGCAATGGTAATAAATTTATAAGCTATTAACTTTTAGTTCAAAATTTTCCATTTGTGTGGGAGGTACCAAAAGGGGCGAGGCAACTTAGCCTATTTTTCTCGAGGTAATAGTGACTAATATACTAATACTAATGTAGAATTTCAGAGGATTCAAATAAGTAATATAGAAGATATAAAATAATCAGTATTTCAATAAATGTTAATCCTTTGTGAGGGAGGTACTAGAAGGAGTGGACCAATACGGCCCATCTTCAAACTTACCCGGAGATAGAAGAAAATATTACCACATACCTACCAAATTTGAAGTCAATCGGTTACTCCTTTCGAGAGTTATCGTGCGCACCAGCCAGCAGACAGACAGAGAGACAGACAGACGGACGGACGGACAGACATTGCTCATTCGACTTAAAATGACCCAAAACGGATATCCGCCGAACATACTTAGGGTCTTAGGACACTCCTTCGATGTGTTACACTTTTGATTCGTAGCAAATGATATATACCCTCATCACACTAAAGTGAGGGTATAATTAAATAGCTCATAATATTTATTAGTATATATGCATTATATACATATACACTTTGCTCACAAAGTCGGTTTAACCGACTAAAATTTCTTACTTGTTTATATACATACGCTACACCACACTGTGGGTATTATAAGTTTGTGCATTTGTTTGTAACGCCCAAAAGAACAAGAGATAGGCCCGTTGTTTATTATACCGAACGACTTGGAACAACTGAGGCGATTTAACCATGTGCGTCCGCCCGTCCGTCCATCTGTAGATGTATCTTTGTAATCAAAGTGCATGTCGTAATTATGGTTTGACTGTCAGGAAATGTATGGTTTAGGTTTAGGTTAGGGTGGCAGCCGTATTTTTTTACAAGCTCACATAGACCAGTTTAGGTACCTAGTGTTACCACGGGCTGAAATGCCCCTCATCGAAACCAACCTGTTTGATATATAAATTTATCGATAGTACGAATATCAGTACTGGAAAGATCTGTTAGGCTGCCTAAAAAGGCCGACCCCAGTATATCCAGTCGTCGTTTACTCAAAGCGGAACAGTCGCAAAGCAAGTGCTCAATGCTCTCCACTTCTTCCTCATCTCCACAGCTTCGGCAGAAGTCATTGGACTCAATACCCAATCTTTTGGCGTGTTCGCCGATCAAGCAGTGTCCCGTCAGAACCTGTACTAACGCAGACAATCGTTTCCTCTCTAGTGCGAGGAGATATTTTGACCTTCTCAGGTCATACCTTGGCCAGATTTGTCTAGCTACCCTGCAGGTGCCGATTTCTGTCCATCTATCGTTGGACTGCCTGATTGCCTCTTGCCTAAGCCAAAGCTTGCACGTGGATAGTGGCGCACCAATATATGCAAATTCTTCGAGAATTTGTAATGTCGTCCCTTTCCTAGCAAGTTCATCGGCTTTGCAGTTCCCCGGGTTATCCCTATGCCCAGGCACCCATATGAGGTGTATATTAAACTGCTCAGCCATCTCGTTAAGAGATCTGCGGCAGTCGAGGGCTGTTTGTGAATTTAGGGATGTTGCCTCCAGAGAATTTATGGCAGCCTGGCTGTCCGAGTAAATGACAACGCCATTGTTGGTTACTATGTTGCGACTCAGCCACTTGGCGACTTCCCATATTGCCATTATTTCGGCTTGATAGACACTGCAGGTATCTGGTAGTCTGTGAGCTATATCCAGACTAAGTTCTTCACAGTGTACTCCGAAGCCAACCTTTTCATCAAGCTTCGAACCATCCGTGTAAAAGTGGAGATGGTTTATATTACCTGGTATTCTGCCGACCCATTCATCTCTGGCGGGAATTATAGTGATATAATTTCTCTCGAAGGTGAACACTGTTGGTATATAGTCCACTCGGTCGGTTACCATAGCACTACACTTTGATATCCTCATGTGACCATAGTTCTTGTACCTCCACATTGATAGGCAGTTTAATCTTATTGCCGCTTTGGTTGCAACTTCTCTCGCCACAATATTAATCGGCAGTATATGGAGTAGGGCTTGTAGAGACTCGGTCGCTGTAGTCCTTAAGGCTCCGCTTATGCTCAGGCAGGCAGTTCTCTGAACCTTTGTTAGTAGGTTGGTAATGGTTAGTTTGTCAGTTGCCGTCCACCATACCACAATACCGTATAACAGTATTGGATGAACTACTGCTATATATATCCAGTGGGCGATTTTAGGAGAGAGTCCCCACCGCGACCCTACAGCCTTTTTGCAGGAATATAAGGCGACGTTGGCCTTCCTTACACGTTCCAATACGTTAAGTCTAAATAACATTTTCCTATCTAGAATTATTCCTCAAAATTTTGCACTTTCAGAAAAGACTAGATCTGTTCCATTTATCCGAGGTGGAGGGTCCACATGTGGGACATAATTCATCCTAGTAAAGAGAACCAATTCTGTCTTGTTGGGGTTAACGCCCAAACCGCTGCTTCTGGCCCATCTAGCCAACTTGTTCAGAGCCACCTGTAGGATGTCTCTGAGGACGTTTACGAATTTGCCACTCACTGCGATTGCCACGTCGTCCGCATATGCCACGACCTTGCAGCCACAACGTTCTAGATCTAGCAGGATTTCATTCACCGCTAGGTTCCAAATTAGTGGAGACAGTACTCCTCCTTGCGGGGTCCCTCTGTTTACATACCTTGTTAGAGTTGTGGACCCTAGACATGATGTTATGCGTCTTCTGGTGAGCAGACTTTGAATTAGTCTAATCAAACTAGTGTTAACTTTTAGATGTGAGAGTGCCGCAATTACCGCATCGGAGTGAATGTTGTTAAAAGCCCCTTC
The DNA here is from genome assembly GCA_963930755.1 of Eudasyphora cyanicolor. Classification (NCBI taxonomy): domain Eukaryota; kingdom Metazoa; phylum Arthropoda; class Insecta; order Diptera; family Muscidae; genus Eudasyphora; species Eudasyphora cyanicolor. The sequence goes on from OZ005735.1 coordinate 138,495,925, forward strand.
TATGTCAAGAAATGCCACCATGGTGAATTCCTTGAAATGCAGGGACGATTCGATAGTGCTCACAAGTTCGTGCAGGGCTGATTCAGTAGACTTGCCCTTGTTGTAAGCATGTTGGTTCCCCGACAGGAGTTTTGTATCCAGGTTTTCCCTAATGAAATGATCTAAAAGTCTTCCCAGACCTTTCAATAGGAACGACGATAGGCTAATTGGTCTGAAGTCTTTTGGCCTAGTGTGTGATATCTTTCCCGCTTTAGGTATGAATACCACTTTGGTATCCCTCCATCGATTCGGGACGTATGAAAGCCTGATACAGCCTACATAAATTTTCTCCAGCCAGGGGATAATGTACTTTAACATTTTCTGCATTTCTGCTGGAGTGATGCCATCTGGTCCAGGTGACTTGAAGGGCTCAAAGCTGTTAATAGCCCAGCTTATTCTGGATCTCTCAGTCAAGAAGCTAGCGACGCTCGCAGTCCACTCGCACTCTTGTTGGTCCTGCTGATCCTCGGGTTCTGTTACAGAGTTCCCCGGGAAATGTGTGTCGAGCAGTACATTGAGCGACTGCTCGCTGTTTTTGGTCCAGTTATTTGCCTCATCCTGTAAATATCCCACTGTACAGGGGAAGCAGATAATATCTTCCTCAGCCTAGCGGCGTCGGAGACCTTTTCCACTTCACCACAGAAGGTATACCAAGAGCGCCTTTGCTCCTTTCTAAGCTCCTTCTTATAGATCTTGAGTTGCTCTTTATAGGCATCCCAATCATTAGCGACCCCAGTAGATTTAGCCTTATTGAATAGCTTGTTGCAGGTCTTTTTCATAGCCGTTAGCTCAGAAGTCCACCATTGGGGTTTAGTTTTACCCTTGTACCTTGTTTTTGGGCAGGCTTCTTCAAGGGATCTATTGAATGATATGGTGATATGATCGACCAGATTATCCAGACCGGCTTTGTCATTCGGTTCGTACGGAAGTTTAGAGTTGAGGACTTTCTTGAAATTCTTCTCATACAGATCCCACTTTGTCTTCCTTACATTTCTGTGGACGGCAGGTTTAGGCGCTTTTTCCGCGAGTTTGAACTCAATATAATGGTGATCTGAGAATGAGTGGTCGTCCAATACATTCCACCCAATAATTTTGTCTGACATCCGGTCAGTATAAAACGTTACGTCGAGTAGTTCTTGTCTGTCTTTAATTGTGAAGGTCGGTTTATTACCTATGTTACAAATACTAAGATTGGTAGTTAGAATAAAGTCAAGAAGCGAATCACCCCTAGTGTTTATATCCGTACTACCCCAGATAGTATGATGAGCGTTCGTGTCTGCGCCAATAATCAGCTCGAGCTCGTCAGACGTTGCTTCTTCTACTACTTCCCTGAATAGAGCAGTCGGTACTACAGATGCATAAGGCAAGTAGCTGGAGACCACCCAATATATGCGATTACCGATCTCCAGGCTAGCAGCTGTTTGGTCTTTACCACTTAAATTAGTCAGGAGAAAGATACTTAGATCTATCCTGGCCAAAATGCAGGTTCTTGGAGTGCCTTCACAGTTGGCCACAAGCAGTTTAAAGTTGGGTGTCCTAATACCGCACACACTTCCTCCCACTACGTAGGGCTCCTGTATCAGGACGATGTCTTATGCGCCTGTGGACAGGCGCAGAAATAGAGCCGCTGAGGCTGCTTTAGCGTGATGGAGGTTAATCTGTAGAATTCTTACCATCATTGGTAATTGACAGATTAACATCCACCCCGACAAGGGTGTTATCGAACTCTTCGTCCGTATCGTCGAGAAGCATGTCGCCGCCAGATGCGTCAAAGAGTCCGGAGACTCCCCTCAGCCCCTCTGTGTCAGAAGTAGAGCTTTCGTCCTCAGAGTAGGACGTTACAGATCTTCTGTTAGAGTTGGAGTCACCAGAAATAATAGGCGTGGCTACCTCCGCACTTACAGAAAGTGCCACGGTGGACGACTCACCTTCTGTAGTGGGAGCTATATCCTGCTTGTATATCTTCAAGACTATAGTCTCGAAGCCATATTGTAGGGTTGCACTCGCACTTTGTATATGGGAGGTGGATTCAGCGTTTAGGATAAGATTGACCTGCCGCTTTTTACCATCCGCCTCACCCACCTTGCTGATTCTCCAATTATGGTCGGGCAGACCAGGATTGGAATCTTTTATTATTTCTAATATGTCAGCCGGGTTGGAGGGCTCTTCTGTAACCCAGGTGATGGCTCTAGGGTGACTAGGGATGTTGTTTTTTTCGACAACATCCAACTGGGCACCCGGCCACACCTCACCCGCTCGACTCAGAGCAGCCTTATACAGGTCTACTGATCTGGCATCACCGAAATATAAGAGCTTTACTCTCCCCTGATGCCATCCTGCATCGTTGCAGATTGGTGGTTTGCCCGGCATTTCTCTACGGACATCGAGGTAATGAGCCATAATGGCTGATTGTACATGACTCCATTTGCCCTTGAGGATGGATCCATCCTCACTACTTCTGTCTATAACAGCCATCACTAGACTCTCCTTCGCCACTTGATTGAAGGGCTTGGTGAGTGTCCTGTTGATGGTGACATTAGGGCCTCTTGCCTTATTCGAAGGCAGGGGTTCATCAGGTGATCTGATTCGTTTTACTTTATTAGCCGTTAACACAGCTGAATTTGTGGCTCTTTCAGCCGACTTATTGGCCTTAGAAGCATCTATGACGCCTTTAGCCCAGGTAAGTGACTCTTTTTGTTTTTCGGTAAGAGCCGAAACCTCAACAGCCTCCAACTTCGTCAAAACTCTGAGCGCTACACAATGCTCATTGTGCTTCCGTTTTGACGGTCGGACATGACGTTTTCCCCTCACCGCACCACCTGTTGTGAGTACTTGGAGGAGATTTTCACCATTTTTGGTGTGGTCGGCTTTGGCCAAGACCAGCGGACGGACAGTCGGACGATTGGGGAACCGCGCTCCATCGGAACACGAAGGCATCCCCGTCAAGAGAATTTATTTTACTTTTGTCTGTATTAGACCGTAATAGGTACTACGATGTAGGCCTTACAGACTTTGTACAGATTTTTGCTATTGCGTAATAGGTACTGGTAACTATCCGCTATGTGATAAACACGTCCGTTCACTGCGAATGATCAGCAACGAAATGTAACACAGGCAACTTTTTTAGCCCAGGAATGATCTCTATTGAAATTATTGGAAATCGGTTCAGATCTATATATAGCGCTCATATATATTTTCCTGCGATTTAGACTCTAAGACCTGTAGAAGGTATATTTTACACCAGATCGAGCTAAAAATTGGCGGAGACAAGTCTTTTCACCCATAATAAAGCCTACTAAATGTAGTGAAATCGGTTCAGCTTAAGATATAGTCCCCTGTTTAAATATCTTTAAACATGTTTGATAATAAAATAATAGTTTTATAATTTAGTTTACAGTTTAGTCTCATAGCTTACAACGGACAACAGATTCGGAAATGAAGACAACTAATGCATATTACTGTTGACACGGTTAGCGATTTAGTAGGAAAGTGATATACGAGTATATATTTCTCCCCTCACCTTATAGAGGAGGGTATAGGAGTATATCATTTGCTACGAACCAAAAGTGTAACACATCGAAGGAGTGACCTACGACCCTAAGTATGTTCGGCGGATATCCATTTTGGGTCATTATAAGTCCAATGAGCAATGTCCGTCCGTCCGTCTGCTGGCTGGTGCGCACGATAACTCTCGAAAGGAGTAACCGATTGACTTCAAATTTGGTATGTTGTAATATTTTTCTCTATCTCCGGCTAAGTTCAAAGATGGGCTATATTGGTCCACTCCTTCTAGTACCTCCCCCACAATGGGTTAACATTTAGTGAAATATTGATTATTTACGGCCTGTTTCTGTATTTCTAACGAAAGTCTCTGCGAACGAAAACCAGTCACTCACTTTCGTCAGGAATTTGGTTTCTCTAACGTTCTATTGTTCGTTCGCCTGGCCTTACGTCAACGACGTTAGCAATTTACCAATTGGAAAATAATGTAATTGCCAGATCAATAATTTCACAACTTCCGGTCTAAAAAAGCACACATTTGTGTATGGTCGACCTTAGCAAATACATCTCTATACTATTCACACTAGCCGTGACCAAAAAAGCAACCCTGGGTGGTCAGTTGAGCTGCACCAAGACTCTCATTTATTTCTCTCTCTCTCTCGTCTCGCTCATTGTGCACTGATAATTTTTTTCCATCTTAGCGAGCAACCAATATTGACTTCTGTATGCTTAAATATGTACCCATATGTACACAATTTTATTATTAATTAATTGTTTTTACCATAATTATATTAATATCTACTTATTTTTTGCTTTTAATAATGTTTATTTTGTCATTGTTCCTATCACTCGACAAATAAAATAATGTGACTCGATCTGACATTTGTGTTCGCCGAGATGACAGCAAAGAGAGATAGAGAAACCAAAATTTGCACTGAAATGATTACGTTTTCGTACGAGTTCATTATCGTACGACTTGTCGTTCTGATGGTAGTTACTGAAACCCAAATCAGCTGTTTGTCGTCTGGCAGGCGAACGAAAGCAAATTTTTAAGTTACAGAAACAGGCTGTTAATAACTTATATACTACTTACTTGAATCATCTGAAATTCTACACACAGTATTACTTTATTAGTCACGATTACCTCGAGAAAAATGGGTGAAGTTGCCACGCCCCTTGTGGTACCTCCCACACAAATGAACAATTTTGAACCAAAAGTAATAGCTTATAACATTATTACCAGTGCATAAGACTTGAAATTTTCTACAGTGTAATGGTTTAATAGTACCTACAATACAGTGAAAAATGGACATTATTGTCACGCCCCTTTTGCTACCTCCTACACAAATGGACCTTTTGGTACCAAAAGTTAACAGTTTTTAACATTAATACGAATACATCCTTTAAAGCAGGGATGTAACGAATATTCGCATTTGCATATTTTTTTTCCAATTCATTACATTTATTATTGAATCTTTCATTATTATACAGTGAAAATAACAATAAGTGGACAAATCTTAACCTAAACCAGTAAGGAAAGGCTAAAGTCGTGCGGGGCGACTATATAATGCCCTACACCACTCTCGTAATATTGAACAACTCTGAAATATAAATTTTGTAATTCATGTATAAATTGTTTACATAAATTTTCCTTTGGGACATTTTATACTTAAATAATACCCTGTACCACACTGTTTTATAGGGTATAATAAAAGTGTCGTATTAAGTTGGAACAATTGGTTTCTGTACCACAGTGTGGTGTAGGGTATAAAAACGATTGGATGTAAAATACAGCTTCTACAGGACTAAAGAGCCAAATCGGATGAAACATATATATGAGAGCTATAGCTAAATCTTAACGGATTTTCTTCAAAATTGGCAATGTTAGTCCATGGATCAAGAAACTCTACCATTCTAAATATCAAAACGATTAGATGTAAACTACAGCATCTATAGGACTAAAGGGTCAAATCGGACGAAAGATATGTATGGGAGCTATATCTAAATATTAACCGATTTTCTTCAAATTCGGCAATGTTGGTTCATGGATCAAAAAACTCTACCATTCTAAATTTCAAAACGATTGGATGTAAAGTACAGCTTCTATAGAACTAAAGGGCCAAATCGGACGAAACATATATATGGAAGCTATAGCTAAATCTTAACCGATTTTCTTCAAATTCGGTAGTGTTGGTTCATGGATCAAGAAATTCTACCATTCTAAATTTCAAAATGATTGGATGTAAAATACAGCTTCTACAGGACTAAAGAGCAAAATCGGACGAAACATACATATGGGAGCTATAGCTAAATCGTAACCGATTTTCTTCAAATTCGACAATGTTGGTTCATGAATCAAGAAACTCTACCATTCTAAATTGCAAAACGATTGGATGTAAAATACAGCTTCTATAGGACTAAAGGGCCAAATCGGAGGAAAGATATGTATGGGAGCTATATCTAAATATTAACCGATTTTCTTCAAATTCGGCAATGTTGGTTCATGGATCAAAAAACTCAACCATTCTAAATTTCAAAACGATTGGATGTAAAGTACAGCTTCTATAGAACTAAAGGGCCAAATCGGACGAAACATATATATGGAAGCTATAGCTAAATCTTAACCGATTTCAACCAAATTCAATAGGGATCTTTACAGCTGCGAAATACTCTAAACTGAAAAATTTCGACAATGTTGGTTCATGAATCAAGAAACTCTACCATTCTAAATTTCAAAACGATTGGATGTAAAATACAGCTTCTATAGGACTAAAGGGCCAAATCGGACGAAAGATATATATGGGAGCTATATCTAAATCTGAACCGATTTCAACCAAATTCAATAGGGATCTTTACAGCTGCGAAATACTCTAAACTGAAAAATTTCAGAACGATCGGGGTGAAATTGCGACCTGTAGTCGACGAACAACTTTACATGGACAGACGGACGGACAGACATGGTTAAATCGACTCAGCTAGTGATTCTGAGTCGATCGGTATACTTTAAGGTGGGTCTAGCTGTGTTATTTTCAGGAGTTACAAACATCTGCCGTGAAAGAAACTTATAATACCCTGTACCACAGTGTGGCCTAGGGTATAAAAACTATTCTCTGGGTTATTGCCATTGCGAATAAACCATTGAGACTTGTTTACTTTAACAAAAAGTTAACATTTCAAATTTAAGATTTCATAATTTCATTATACCCTACACCACACAGTGGTACAGGGTATTATAAGTTTGTTTCACGGCAGATGTTTGTAACACCTGAAAATAACACAGCTAGACCCACCTTAAAGTATACCGATCGACTCAGAATCACTAGCTGAGTCGATTTAACGATGTCTGTCCGTCCGTCCGTCCGTCTGTCCATGTAAAGTTGTTCGTCGACTACAGGTCGCAATTTCACTCTGATCGTTCTGAAATTTTGCAGTTTAGAGTATTTCGCGGCTGTTAAGATCGCTATTGAATTTGGTTGAAATCGGTCCAGATTTAGATATAGCTCCCATATATATCTTTCGTCCGATTTGGCCCGTTAGTCCTATAGAAGCTGTATTTTACATCCGATCGTTTTGAAATTTAGAATGGTAGAGTTTCTTGATCCATGAACCAACATTGCCGAATTTGAAGAAAATCGGTTAAGATTTAGCTATAGCTCCCATATATATGTTTCGTCCGATTTTGCTTTTTAGTCCTGTAGAAGCTGTATTTTACATCCAATCATTTGAAATTTAGAATGGTAGAGTTTCTTGATCCATGAACCAACACTACCGAATTTGAAGAAAATCGGTTAAGATTTAGCTATAGCTCCCATATACATGTTTTGTCCGATTTGGCCCTTTAGTCCTGTAGAAGCTGTATTTTACATCCAATCATTTTGAAATTTAGAATGGTAGAGTTTCTTGATCCATGAACCAACACTGCCGAATTTGAAGAAAATCGGTTAAGATTTAGCTATAGCTCCCATATATATGTTTCGTCCGATTTGGCCCTTTAGTCCTATAAAAGCTGTATTTTACATCCAATCGTTTTGAAATTTAGAATGGTAGAGTTTCTTGATTCATGAACCAACATTGCCGAATTTGAAGAAAATCGGTAAGGATTTAGCTATAGCTCCATATATGTTTCATCCGATTTGGCTCTTTAGATCCAATCGTTTTTATACCCTACACCACACTGTGGTACAGGGTATTATTTAAGTATAAAATGTCCCAAAAGTAAATTTATGTAAACAATTTATACATGAATTACAAAATGTATATATCCGAGTTATTCAATATTACGAGAGTGGTGTAGGGTATTATATAGACGGCACCGCCAGACATTAGCCTTTCCTTACTGGTTTTTGTTTTTGATTAGTTTTAATTTAGATCAAGTCCAGCGTATCTCTCCTTCAAAGGCGGTTATGACATTCAAAATTTAGTAGTTCTCGAGCCAGGATGTTTGGTTGATTCAATAGTTTGCCCACGTATCACCGGCAATATTTTTCAATTTCCTCATTTAGTGTTGACATGATGAGATCCTTATGGATGTTAGCGTTTCTTATATACCATGGTGCACCTGTAATTAAACGAAGAATATTCGATTGTCTTCTTTGTAATTTGCATACATTTGAAGCGAGATTATTCGCATCATTTTAACATTCGCTTTCGCATTCGCATTCGCAAAAACCAGCTTTGGATTATTCGCATTCGCTTTCGCAAAAATATATTTGAGTATTCGCTTCCATTTGTTAAAAGTTTTATATCTCCTTATTCCCTTCACACAATTTGAAGATATAAATACCAATGAAAACCTCTGCCACTTCTCTTCAGAACAGTTTAAAACCAGTAAGGAAAGGCTAAAGTCGGGCGGTGCCGACTATATAATACCCTACACCATTCTCGTAATATTGAATAACTCTGATATATAAATTTTGTAATTTATGTATAAATTGTTTACATAAATTTACTTTTGGGACATTTTATACTTAAATAATACCCTGTACCACAGTGTGGTGTAGGGTATAAAAACGATTGGATTTAAAGAGCCAAATCGGATGAAACATATATATGGGAGCTATAGCTAAATCTTTACCGATTTTCTTCAAATTCGGCAATGTTGGTTCATGAATCAAGAAACTCTACTATTCTAAATTTCAAAACGATTGGATGTAAAATATAGGTTCTGTAGAACTAAAGGGCCAAATCGGACGAAACATACATATGGGAGCTTTAGCTAAATCTTAACCGATTTTCTTCAAATTCGGTAGTGATGGTTCATGGATCAGGAAACTCTACCATTCTAAATTTCAAAACGATTGGATGTAAAATACAGCTTTTATAGGACTAAAGGGCCAAATCGGACGAACCATATATATGGGAGCTATAGCTAAATCTTAACCGATTTTCTTCAAATTCGGCAGTGTTGGCTCATGGATCAAGAAACTCTACCATTCTAAATTTCAAAATGATTGGATGTAAAATACAGCTTCTTCAGGACTAAAGAGCAAAATCGGACGAAACATATATATGGGAGGTTTAGCTAAATCCTAACCGATTTTCTTCAAATTCGGTAGTGTTGGTTCATGAATCAAGAAACTCTACCATTCTAAATTTCAAAACGATTGGATGTAAAATACAGCTTTTATAGGACTAAATGGCCAAATCGGACGAAACATATATATGGGAGCTATAGCTAAATCCTAACCGATTTTCTTCAAATTCGGTAGTGTTGGTTCATGGATCAAGAAACTCTACCATTCTAAATTTCAAAACGATCGGATGTAAAATACAGCTTCTATAGGACTAAAGGGCCAAATCGGACGAAACATATATATGGGAGCTATAGCTAAATCTTAACCGATTTTCTTCCAATTCGGCAATGTTGGTTCATGGATCAAGTAACTCTACCATTCTAAATTTCAAAACGATTGGATGTAAAATACAGCTTCTATAGGACTAAAGGGCCAAATCGGACGAAAGATATATATGGGAGCTATATCTAAATCTGAACCGATTTCAACCAAATTCAAAAGCGATCTTAACAGCCACAAAATACTCTAAACTGCAAAATTTCAGAACGATCGGAGTGAAATTGCGACCTGTAGTCGACGAACAACTTTACACGGACAGACGGACGGACGGACGGACGGACGAACGGACAGACATCGTTAAATCGACTCAGCTAGTGATTCTGAGTCGATCGGTATACTTTAAGGTGGGTCTAGCTGTGTTATTTTCAAGTGTTACAAACATCTGCCGTGAAACAAACTTATAATACCCTGTACCACAGTGTGGTGTAGGGTATAAAAAATATGTTTGTCCTTGTGGTAACAGGGAGTAAAAATATGGAAAACATTCTTAATCCGGGAAAAGTATCAATTCAGTTCCTTAAACTTTACTAAAGGGTCAAACTATTATTCGCATTTGCATTCGCTTTCGCAAAAATGCATATTTCACTATTCGCTTTCGCATTCGCAAGATATATATTTCACTATTCGCTTTCGCTAACGTCACTTTCGTTACATCCCTACTTTAAAGTTATCAAATGCAATTTAAATTTATAATAATTTAAATAAAACAAAAAACAAAATTTTCATTAGTCGGTTTATCTGACTGAACTTTCTAACTTGTTTTTTTAGAATACTTTGTATTAAAGAAATCCCATAAAAGTCAATGAAAACACATGGGCAGCGCATGTGTTGTGTGTGTATATTAGAACAATCATGGGCACTTGTGCGACTATGAGATGTATTAGTGTCAATACACTGAAAAAAAATTGTCATAAAATTAAAGAAATGCTCCAAAGACGTCCTTAGTCTTCAAAATACGTACATTTTGTACTTAAAATTAAGAAAATGTACTTAATATTATTGAAATTATCTATATTTTAAGTACAAAATGTACATATTTTAAAAACTAATAACGTCTTTGAAGCATTTCTTTAATTTTATGACATTTTTTCAGTGTAAGGAAATCACATTTTAGGGACGATAGGTAAAAATGCCGATAAAGATGCTACATGCATTTACCATATGTTTTGGAGTGATATTTCCCTTCTCGTTCCTTTTTATGTGATAAGATAAAAAGGTTAAGAATTATTTTTTCTGTACAAGAAATTTAATGATCCTTTGATCCTTCCGATTTGGCTTCTAAGGTCTATAGAAGGTGTATTTTACACCATAGTATATAGGCAGATTTAGATATAGCCCCCATATATATTTATGTTCCTTCCGATTTAGCTTCTACGCTAAGCTGTATTTTACAGACCCCTGGAGCAAATCATGAAACGATCCTTTTTTAAATAAATTATTAAAAAACGAACTCTGCAATTTGTAGCCAAATTGTAGGCCACAAATTCTTTACCCAAACTCTTCACCGCATTTTCGTGAGCTATATCTACACGGGGACTACAACAAAATAAAATTTGATTTGTATATATTTTATTGAGATGAATTCTTTCCAAAATCGAATACAAACTGCAAAAATTCAGCTAAATTTCTTAGAAAATGTGGTATTTATGGCTTAAACAAGCATTTTGGGAGCGACACCTATAGACCATTTTGAATGATTAGTTAATTTTTGACAGCCGTTGTGCTTGGATGTGTTTTAACTTGTCTTCGATTTTTATCTATTTCACAAAATGGATCAAAGAATCGGCATCAAATTTTGTGTGAAAAACAAAATAAAGTGCGCTGACGCATTCCGAATGTTGAATGTGGCATATGGTGAAGCTACCTTGGACCCAAGGTAGCCTCCTTGCGGGGTCCCAACAGAGGGACCCCGCAAGGAGGAGTACTGTCTCCACTAATTTGGAACCTAGCGGTGAATGAAATCCTGCTAGATCTAGAACGTTGTGGCTGCAAGGTCGTGGCATATGCGGACGACGTGGCAATCGCAGTGAGTGGAAAATTCGTAAACGTCCTCAGAGACATCCTACAGGTGGCTCTGAACAAGTTGGCTAGATGGGCCAGAAGCAGCGGTTTGGGCGTTAACCCCAACAAGACAGAATTGGTTCTCTTTACTAGGATGAATAATGTCCCACATGTGGACCCTCCACCTCGGATAAATGGAACAGATCTAGTCTTTTCTGAAAGTGCAAAATTTTTAGGAATAATTCTAGATAGGAAAATGTTATTTAGACTTAACGTGTTGGAACGTGTAAGGAAGGCCAACGTCGCCTTATATTCCTGCAAAAAGGCTGTAGGGTCGCGGTGGGGACTCTCTCCTAAAATCGTCCACTGGATATATATAGCAGTAGTTCGTCCAATACTGTTATACGGTATTGGGGTATGGTGGACGGCAACTGACAAACTAACCATTACCAACCTACTAACAAAGGTTCAGAGAACTGCCTGCCTGAGCATAAGCGGAGCCTTAAGGACTACAGCGACCGAGTCTCTACAAGCCCTACTCCATATACTGGCGATTAATATTGTGGCGAGAGAAGTTGCAACCAAAGCGGCAATAAGATTAAACTGCCTATCAATGTGGAGGTACAAGAACTATGGTCACATGAGGATATCAAAGTGTAGTGCTATGGTAACCGACCGAGTGGACTATATACCAACAGTGTACACCTTCGAGAGAAATTACATCACTATGATTCCCGCCAGAGATGAATGGGTCGGCAGAATACCAGGTAATATAAACCATCTCCACTTTTACACGGATGGTTCGAAGCTTGATGAAAAGGTTGGCTTCGGAGTACACTGTGAAGAACTTAGTCTGGATATAGCTCACAGACTACCAGGTACCTGCAGTGTCTATCAAGCCGAAATAATGGCAATATGGGAAGTCGCCAAGTGGCTGAGTCGCAACATAGTAACCAACAATGGCGTTGTCATTTACTCGGACAAATTCACAAACAGCCCTCGACTGCCGCAGATCTCTTAACGAGATGGCTGAGCAGTTTAATATACACCTCATATGGGTGCCTGGGCATAGGGATATCCCGGGGAACTGCAAAGCCGATGAACTTGCTAGGAAAGGGACGACATTACAAATTCTCGAAGAATTTGCATATATTGGTGCGCCACTATCCACGTGCAAGCTTTGGCTTAGGCAAGAGGCAATCAGGCAGTCCAACGATAGATGGACAGAAATCGGCACCTGCAGGGTAGCTAGACAAATCTGGCCAAGGTATGACCTGAGAAGGTCAAAATATCTCCTCGCACTAGAGAGGAAACGATTGTCTGCGTTAGTACAGGTTCTGACGGGACACTGCTTGATCGGCGAACACGCCAAAAGATTGGGTATTGAGTCCAATGACTTCTGCCGAAGCTGTGAAGATGAGGAAGAAGTGGAGAGCATTGAGCACTTGCTTTGCGACTGTCCCGCTTTGAGTAAACGACGACTGGATATACTGGGGTCGGCCTTTTTAGGCAGCCTAACAGATCTTTCCAGTACTGATATTCGTACTATCGATAAATTTATATATCAAACAGGTTGGTTTCGATGAGGGGCATTTCAGCCCGTGGTAACACTAGGGACCTAAACTGGTCTATGTGAGCTTGTAAAAAAATACGGCTGCCACCCTAACCTAAACCTAAACCTACCTTGGACCAAAGCAACGTTTATCGGTGGTACAAAATGTTCCTAGAGGGCCGAAAAGATGCGAAGGACGAACAGCGTGCCGGACGCCCTGCTTTCACAGTTTTTCACAGTTTTCTTTGATTGCAGGGGCGTGGTGCATTATGAGTTCTTGTCACAGGGTAGTACGGTCAATAAAGAATATTACCAGCAAGTTATGCGCAAATTGCGCGAAGCAATCCTCTTGTGAGATGTTTGCAAACTGTGATGCAAAAAGTAAAGCAAAGCTGAATAGAACTTTCAATAATATAATACGCTATGTGTTTGGTTTACACAAATATGATCGCATTTCATCGTTCACAAACCGTCTGTACAACATTAGCTTCAATGACTTACTTAAACTCATATTCTCATATTCTTGCACAAGGTTATATATACTCATCTTCCTGATCATCTTTACAAACGTTTGCGTTTCTCGAGATCCAGTAGAGGAAAAAGATTAATTTTATTCAGGCATAACTGTCTGACATCCGAATGGCATTTTTTTATTAACGCAGCTCGCAATTGGAACTTGCTTCCTTATACAGTCCAAACTATACGTAAAGCAGCCCACTTTAAGAAAAACGTTGTCTACCTTCTTGTTGCCGGTTAATTCCTGATAATTATGCATTGTTCTTCATTTTAAGCTATTATTAATAATTTCTATATTGAATGATACTTGATAAATAACCATTAAAATTATTATGTAGAATCTGTCCTTTTTTCGTAATCCATGTTACTTATAGATTGCTTTATTACTTTATTTTCTATATTTAAAATAATTAAGTTTTTAATTTTTTTTTTATCAATTATTAATAATCTATTAGTTATACCCATTGAGTTAATATTCATTATTGTAATACAACATTTATTAATCAATGACAGTTACTTCCTATACTAAACCAGTAAAGGCAGAAAGTCGAGCGGGGCCGACTATATAATATCCTACACCTCCCTAACAATGCGATAAGGGTCATTGCCATAATAATTTGGAATAATTGGTAAATGGGTAGAAACATATTATCTAATTCTGAAACGATAATCGCTAAATTAAGCAATATTCGCTCCTAAATTGAGAAACATCTTTCTGGAAAATTTTAATGATCGGAAGTAAAATACAACTTCTATAGCGGTTTGACCAAATCAGGAGGAACATATATATGGAGCTTTAATATAAATCTGAACCGATCTTCCCTGAATACTCATTCATGTAAAAAGACTTCCTTCTGTCGAATTTCGTACTGATCGGATATAAAATACAGTCTCTACAGCGCTTACATGTCAAATCGGGGGTAACATATATATGGGTGTTATATCTAAATATAAACCGAGTTTCTCCGAATTTGGCAGTATTCCTTCATGTAGAAAGAAACCTCTTTTTTGCCGACTTTCGCACTGATCGGATATAAAATACAGTTTCTACAGCATTTACATGTCAAATCGGGGGTAACATACATATGGGGGCTATATCTAAATCTGAACCGACTTCCCTGAAATTTGGCAGTGTTAATTCATGTAATGAGAAACCTCTTCTGACAATTTTTTTACTGATCGGATTTAAAATACAGTTCTACAGCGCTTACATATCAAATCGGGGGTAACATATATATGTGGGCTATATCTAAATCTCAACCGATTTCCCTCAAATTTGGCAGTATTAATTCATGTAATAAGAAACCTCTTTCTGCCGAATTTCGTACTGATCGGATTAAAAATACACTTTTTACAGCGCTTACATGTAAAATCGGGGGTAACATATATATGGGGGCTATATCTAAATCTGAACCGATTTCTTCCAAATTTAACAGTGTTCATTAATATAATAAGATACCTCTTTCTGCTGAATTTCATACTGATCGGATATAAAATAAAGTTTTTACAGCGTTTACATGTCAAATCGGGGTAACATATATATGGGGGCTATATCCAAATCTGAACCGATTTTAACCAAATTAAATAGGGATCGTCCTTGGGCCAAAAAAGAGATATGTGTAAAGTTTCGTCAAGATCGGGCCATAATTGCGACCTGTACTTTGATTACAAGAATACATCTACAGACGGACAGACAGACGGACATAGCTAAATCAACTCAGAAAGTGATTCTAAGTCAATCGGTATAATAAACGATGGGTCTATCTCTTCTCCTTTTGGGTGTTACAAACAAATGCACAAAGTCATAATACCCTGTACCACAGTGTGGTGTAGGGTATAAATATGAGACAATTAAAGTCTTGTGTATAGGAAAACAAATAAAAACCAGTAAGGAAAGGCTAACGTCGGGCGGGGCCGACTATATAATACCCTACACCACTCTCGTAATATTGAATAACTCTGATATATAAATTTTGTAATTCATGTATAAATTGTATACATAAATTTACTTTTGGGACATTTTATACTTAAATAATACCCTGTACCACAGTGTGGTGTAGGGTATAAAAACGATTGGATCTAAAGAGCCAAATCGGATGAAACATATATATGGGAGCTATAGCTAAATCTTTCGGCAATGTTGGTTCATGGATCAAGAAACTCTACCATTCTAACTTTCAAAACGATTGGATGTAAAATATAGCTTCTATAGAACTAAAGGGCCAAATCGGACGAAACATATATATGGGAGCTATAGCTAAATCTTAACCGATTTTCTTCAAATTCGGTAGTGTTGGTTCATGGATCAATAAACTCTACCATTCTAAATTTCAAAACAATTGGATGTAAAATACAGCTTCTATAGAAGTAAAGGGCCAAATCGGACGAAACATATATATGGGAGCTATAGCTTATTCTCAACCGATTTTCTTCAAATTCTGTAGTGTTGGTTCATGGATCAAGAAACTCTACCATTCTAAATTTCAAAATGATTGGATGTAAAATACAGCTTCTATAGAACTAAAGGGCCAAATCGGACGAAACATATATATGGGAGCTATAGCTAAATCTTAACCGATTTTCTTCAAATTCGGTAGTGTTGGTTCATGGATCAAGAAACTCTACCATTCTAAATTTCAAAACGATTGGATGTAAAATACAGCTTTTATAGGACTAAATAGCAAAATCGGACGAAACATATATATGGGAGCTATAGCTAAATCTTAACCGATTTTGTTCAAATTCGGCAGTGTTGGTTCATGGATCAAGAAACTCTACCATACTAAATTTCAAAACGATCGGATGTAAAATACAGCTTCTATAGGACTAAAGGGCCAAATCGGACGAAACATATATATGGGAGCTATAGCTAAATCTTAACCAATTTTCTTCAAATTCGGCAATGTTGGTTCATGGATCAAGAAACTCTACCATTCTCAATTTCAAAACGATCGGATGTAAAATACAGCTTCTATAGGACTAAAGGGCCAAATCGGACGAAACATATATATGGGAGCTATAGCTAAATCTTAACCGATTTTCTTCAAATTCGGCAATGTTGGTTCATGGATCAAGAAACTCTACCATTCTAAATTTCAAATCGATTGGATGTAAAATACAGCTTCTATAGGACTAAAGGGCCAAATCGGACGAAGGATATATATGGGAGCTATATCTAAATCTGAACCGATTTCAACCAAATTCAATAGCGATCTTAACAGCTGCGAAATACTCTAAACTGCAAAATTTCAGAACGATCGGAGTGAAATTGCGACCTGTAGTCGACGAACAACTTTACATGGACGGACGGACGGACGGACATCGTTAAATCGACTCAGCTAGTGATTCTGAGTCGATCGGTATACTTTAAGGTGGGTCTATCTGTATTATTTTCAGGTGTTACAAACATCTGCCATGAAACAAACTTATAATACCCTGTACCACAGAGTGGTGTAGGGTATAATAAAACCAGTAAGGAAAGGCAGAAAGTCGGGCGGGGCCGACTATATAATACCCTACACCTCCCTAACAATGCGATAAGGGTTATTGCGATAATAATTTGGAATAATTGGTAAATGGGTAAGAACATATATATGCTGATATATCTAATTCTGAACCGATAATCGCTAAATTAAGCAATATTCGTTCCTAAATTGAGACACATCTTTCTGGAGAATTTTGTAATGATCGGATGTAAAGTACAACTTCTATAGCGCTTTGTAACCAAATCAGGAGGAACATATATATGGAGCTTATACATAAATCTGAATCGATTTTCCCTGAATACTCATTCATGTAAAATAGAAACCTCTTTCTGTCGAATTTCGTACTGATCGGATATAAAATACAGTCTCTACAGCGCTTGAATGTCTAATCGGTGCTAACATATATATGGGGGCTATATCTAAATTTGAACCGATTTTCTCCAAATTTGGCAGTATTCCTTCGTGTAATAAGAAACCTCTTTCTGCCGAATTTCGCTGTGATCGGATATAAAATACAGTTTCTACAGCTATTGAATTTCAAATCGGGGGTAACATATATATGGGGGCTATATCTAAATCTGAACCGATTTTCTCCGAATTTGGCAGTATTCCTTCATGTAATAAGAAACCTCTTTCTGCCGAATTTCGTACTGATTGGATATAAAATACAGTTTCTACAGCGCTTACATGTCAAATCGGGTGCAACATATATATGAAGGCTATATATAAATCTGAACCGATTTCCCCCACATTTTGTATTGTATCTAAGTGTATCACGAGACTACTCTCTGTAAATTTTTGTACAAATCGGTTACAAAATGTTGCTTATACAGTGCATATATGCCAAATCGGAGGTACATATATATGGGAGCTATATGTAAATCTGAACCGATTTTAACCAAATTCAATAGGGATCGTCCTTGGGCCTAAAAAAAGATATGTGCAAAGTTTCGTTGAGATCGGACCATAATTGCGACCTGTACTTTGATTACAAGAATACGTCTACAGACAGACAGACAGACGGACAGACGGACAGACAGACGGACATAGCTAAATCGACTCAGAAAGTGATTACAAGTCGATCGGTATAATAAACAATGGGTCTATCTCTTCTCCTTTTGGGTATTACAAACAAATGCACAAAGTCATAATACTCTGTACCACAGTGTGGTGTAGGGTATAAATACAAAATCCGCCAAAAACGCCCGGATTTGTGGAAGAACAAAAACTGGCTTTTGCACCATGATAACGCCCCTGCACACACATCGTTGCTTGTGCGCGAATATTTGGGCAAAAACAACACAGTAATGGTGCCGCAGCCACCGTATTCCCCTGACCTAGCCCCCTGTGACTATTTTTTGTTCACAAAACTGAAAAGGCCCATGAAAGGACTACGCTACGCCACGATTGAGGAGATAAAGACGGCATCGAAGGAGGAGCTGAACAAGATCACAAAAAATGATTATTTGAAGTGCTTCGAGGATTGGAAAAACGTTGGCAGAAGTGTATTATATCCGAGGGGAATTACTTTGAAGGGGACAAAATAGATATTCATGAATAAATAAATACTTTTTGAAAAAATACAAAATTCGCTATATTTAACATACTTCGTATGAACCGATATGAAACATTTTTGCTGTGATGAATTCTTGTCAAAATAGAATACAAACAGAAAACAGCTTAATTTGGGGTTAATCGGTTGAGATTTAGATATAGTCACATACATATGTACAATGTTCCTGCCTATTTAGTATTTAAGCGCTTTTGAAATTGTATTTTTCGCGCGATCTAATATTATTTGGCAGAAATTCGGTTTTTGATCCATGTTGATGAAAATCTGATTACATTATGTATACTCCCATCTATTTGTTCCTTCCGATTCTTGATCTATGAAAGAATATTGAGTATTTTAAGATTATCGTTTCAAATCCAGTTTTTTACGATCAACATCTTTAACTCCTCCTTTTAATAAGCATTCATAAGGTGGTGGAGCCATGTACTTTGTTAACTCTAACGAAACTAATTATTCCAAATTATTATCGCAATGCCCTTTTTGCATTGTTAGGGATGTGTAGGGTATTATATAGTCGGCCCCGGCGGACTTTCTGTCTTCCCTTACTGTTCTTTTATAGGCTTTGAATAATATTTTATTGAAATAATTTTGAGATAAAAAGAAAATGTTAAAGATAAAATTTACAAAAGTATCTTATAGAAGATTACAGTGAATTCCTATTACAACAGTTAGTGCACATATAGCAGTTGAATAGTGCAACTTGTTATTTTTTGACATTAATCATAGTTTGTCTTTTGTACGGTTTGTTTCGCGTAAATGTGTTTTATTATGCTTAGTTGGAAAACAGATTTTTGTTCCATGTTCAATTTTGAGGTGGCCTTCTTTTCTCAAGAAGCTGCGCATAATAAGCCACAGTTCCAATATAATCCAGCGGATATCCTTCATAGAATTTAAATAGAATTTTATAGTCTCCCAAGGGCATGGGTACAGGTATTAAATTTCGATTTAGGTAAAGATTCCTTGCAATTAGAGGACCCTGAAAATAAGAAGACAATAAATATTTATTACCAAACAAATGGGGTAATGTCAAATAGAAAGCAATATACCGTTAAGGGACAGCTGTGATTTAAATTTGAATATTCTCTCAGGACGGTCGCAAATATTTTCAAGTATGGACTAAATGCTCTTTTTTCCAAATGCCAGCACAAATTTTGTGTGATATTAACCAAGAAAGGTCTGTAAAGATTGGCATCATTGCGAGCGTATAGGCCTATATTTATCTGAAATATAAAGATTAGAATACAGACAGATATTGCCCATTTCGTGCAAGAACATCATATTTGAAAAGAAAATAAAGTAAGATGGTAACATTAGTTTACAAAATTTTAGTTCCCCTATATACGTATGTTCCTTCCGATTTGGCCTTTTAGTGTATAGATCGCTGGAGTTTCTTGATACCGGGATCCACTTTGCCGTTTCGGTCTTTAAGCGCTATAGAAGCTGTATTTTACATACAAACATTATACCCTACACCACACTGGGGTACAGGGTGTTACAAGTTTGTTTCATGACAGATGTTTGTAACATCTAGAAATACTACAGCTGGACCCATCTTAAAGTATACTTATCGGCTTAGAATCATTAGATGAGTCGATTTAACAAGTTGCAATTTCGCACTTGGAAAGAACCCTATTGAAATTGGTTGAAATCTGTTCAGATTAAGCTATAGCCCCCGTATATAGCGTGATCTATTTCGAGGTTCCCTTTTTTAAAGAAAAAAAAAACACAGAAAATTCATATCGAATGGGGAATGTTTATTAACATTTGAAAGAACATTCTTTGGCATTTATTTTTGGAGATTATGTCTATCAAATGTTGGCCGCGGCTACGTCTCAGATGGTCCATCCGTTGAGTCAAATTTTCGATGACTCTTTCGAGCATTTTGACTGGTAACTAGCGAATGACACGCGTGACGTTTTGCTCCAAGGCCTGAATCGAAGCGGATAAACTTTAGACTTTATAGTCTAACGGTGTGATATCACACGATCTTGGTGGCCAATCGACCGGCCCAAAACGTGAAATTATCTGCTCACCGAAGTGTTCTCTCAATAAATCCATTGATTGATGCGATGTGTGGGAAGTGGCGCCGTCTTGTTGAAACCAAATGTCGCCGAGATCACGAGCTTCAATTTCAGGCATCAAATAGTCGGTGCTTGTTACATACCCATTGAGCCAGAAATGGGCCTCACCGCTGAACAAAATTTGGCTCGAAAACATCGGATCTTCTTGGAACTTTTCAAGAGCCCATAGTGTCGCTTGGGAAGGTCGGGCGGCTTCAGTTCTCGCACAAGCTGTATTTTCTGTGCTTTCAATTAAAGAACTCGACGTAAAATGCGCCAAGTCGTTCCATACGTCAGTCCGAGTTGCTGCGAACGGCGCCGAATCGACTCTCCACGGTCTTCGTGTATACTCTCAGCTACGGCCGCTACATTTTCTTTCCTGCGTGCTGGACGTGGTCTATTCGGTGAAATATTATCCAATAATGAATGCTGGGTCTCAAGATGGGTGATGGTGTTGCGAATAGTACGCTCAGTATGCCGATTATGTTGACCATAAGTTGAGCGAAGTGCACGCAACACATTCCTCTCAGAACGTGAATTTTCGTAATAAAGTTGAACGATTTGTAAACGTTGTTCAGGCGTAAGTCTTTCCATGATGAAATTCCAAACAATATTTAACCAAAATAACATGACAGCATGACACGACTCACACGTGATCTGTCAAAAAAGGCTGTTGAAAAAAGTATCTCTAATATGGTAAATGCAGTAGGAATCACAATAAGTAAGATGCTACACCAAAAAAAAAGTTTGCTGTTAATAACAAACAACGTCTGCTAATTTTCAGCAAACATTTTTTCTGCTAATACAGCAAATTTTCTGCTGTTATAGCAAAAAGTTTGCAGTTTTGCATTTATAAACGCAATGTTGAAAAATTTGCAGTTTGGTGAAAATGTTTGTTGTTAATCAAAATATGTGAAAACAAGTAAGAAAGTTTCAGTCGGGTAAACCGAGTACTGTAATATATAATGTACACAAATTAATCTGTAAATTTGCATGGGAGGTACCAGAGGGGGTTTAACAAATACTCTTATATTTCGCTAAACAGTAGATACTTCAAATATAATGCACTGTATCGATTGGCAGCGTTTATATGCACTGGTATATTAACGTTATGAGGGAGGTACCAAAAGGAGTGCGTTGATACCGTCCATTTTTCATAGGGCTATATGTACTTTAAAAAATTACACTGTTTAAAATTTGGTTGTATTTTCGAGCATTGGTACTCACGTTATAAGCTCCTACCTTTTGGTATAAAATGGTACATTCGTGTGGGAGGTACTAAAAGGGGCGTAGCACTAACCCCCGTTTTTCACTACACTGTAGGCACTATAAAAACATTACACTGTAAAAAATTTCAAGTATTGTTATGCACTGATATTAAAGTTATAAGCTGTTAAATTTTAG
The DNA here is from genome assembly GCA_963930755.1 of Eudasyphora cyanicolor. Classification (NCBI taxonomy): domain Eukaryota; kingdom Metazoa; phylum Arthropoda; class Insecta; order Diptera; family Muscidae; genus Eudasyphora; species Eudasyphora cyanicolor. Next base: position 138,517,908 of record OZ005735.1, read on the forward strand.
GTGCAAAATGGTCCATTTGTGTGGGAGGTATCAAAAGAGGCGTGGCAACTTCACCCATTTTTCACTGGATTGTAGGTACTATGAAACCCTTACACTGTAAAAAATTGCAAGTCTTTGTGTGCACAGGTATTCAAGTTATAAGCTGTTAACTTTTGGTGCAAAATGGTACATTTGTGTGGGAGGTACCAAAAGGGTCGTGCCCTTTAGGCTCACTTTTCACTGGACTATGGGTACTAAAAAAGCATTACACTGTACAACATTTCAAGTGTCTGCATGAAGTGAAATTACTGTTATAAGCAGTTAACTTTTGGAGCAAAATGGTCCATTTGTGTGGGTGGTGCCAAAAGGGGCGCGGTAACTTCGCCCATTTTTCTCGAGGTGATAGTGACTAATAAACTAATATTATGTGTGTAATTTCAGAGGATTCAAATAAGTAGTATAGAAGTTATTACAAAATCAATAATTCACTAAATATTAACACTTTGTGGGGGAGGTACAAGAAGGGGTGGACCAATATGGCCCATCTTCGAACTTAGCCGGATATGGCAAAAATATTATCACGAACCAAATTTGAAGTTAATCGGTTACTCCTTTCGAGAGTTATCGTGACACTTGCTCATTCGACTTAAAATGACCCAAAACGGATTTCCGCCGAACATACTTGGGGTCTTAGGTCACTACTTTGATGTGTTACACTTTTTTCCGTAGCAAATGATATATACCCTCGTCACACTAAAGTGAGGGTATAATAAGACAAAAGTTGCAATAATTTACACGATAAATTTCAACTACCATTGAAAATCAAAAAGATTAAGGTCATTCGTGCGATGAGAAAAGTATATTTTGAAAAAAAAAATTAAATAATTCGTCGGCGATATCTATTTTCCTAGTTACGGTTCTCAATATTTTATTTTTTCATTGGATTTTATAAATATTGGAAATATGAATCGAATAAAACTGCAGGAAGTAAAACACAAATCGATTAGAATATGATTTGACGTGACAATAGGGCGATTTAAAAATCTTAGTACCGGACATACAATTAAAATTAATATATTGTGTTTAGATTTTAATTTCGAATTTTTATACCCTCCACCATAGGATGGGGGTATATTCATTTTGTCACTCCATTTGTAACACCTCTAAATATTGATCTGAGACCCCATAAAGTATATATATTCTTAATCGTCGTAAAATTCTAAGACGATTTAGCCATGTCCGTCTGTCCGTCCGTCCGTCTGTGGTAATCACGCTACAGTCCGCAATAATAGAGCTAGGTTGATAAAATTTGGTACAAATACTTCTTATAGTTGCAGGTTGTTTGGTATTGCAAATGGGCCATATCGGTCCATATTTAGATATAGCTCCCATATATAGCATCTAACTTGTTACTGTATATAAGATACGGCATGGCCGAACTTAACGCTTTTCCTTGTTACACTTGAAATTATATCTGAAAAGTTTTGTTGTCACAGAACGGCAAATACTTTCGGTTTGAAATGGAAAGTCCCGATTTACTCGGGGCGATATTTATCAGCGATTTTTATATTCTCTAATTTTCTTTCGAACTTGCCTTTGCGTTCCCACGGCTATTCCTATGTGTATTGTTGTTGTTTCAAAGTGCTAATGAAAAAAAAACAAGTAAAAGCGTTAAGTTCGGCCATGCCGAATCTTATATACCCTCCACCATGGATAGCATGTGACCTCACAAAATAACCCAGACCTTAAGAAAATAACACCGAAAAACACAAAAAAATGTAGTAGATGAGAACAGAAGGAATAAAAACAAGTTAGATGCTACATATGGGAGCTATATCAAAACATTGACCGATATGGCCCATTTACAATCCCAAACAACCTGCAACTATTAGAAATATTTATACCAAATTTGATCAACCTAGCTCTACTATTACGGACTCTAGCGTGATTACAACAGACGGACGGACAGACGGACATGGCTAAATCGTCTTAGAATTTTACGACGAATAAGAATATATATGTATACTTTATGGGGTCTCAATATTTAGAGGTGTTACAAACGGAGTGACAAAATGAATATACCCCCCATCCTATGGTGGAGGGTATAAAAACTTTCAGTCGAGTACGAGAGAGTTTTTTCCCCTCCCTTTCCAACTGCCTCCCCAACAAACACCATTAAGCCGCTGATAAAATTGCCTCGTGTAAAGCGGGACGAACATAGACCCCTCAACACACGCAGCAATTTTCCAAGGAAATTCTGTGTTTGTTGGAGAGAGAGGCATGCGGAAGATAATTGGGAAAGTATTTTCTTGTACTGTCAATCCGTTTTGTGTTTTTCATTCACACTTTGCTGCCTTTGTCTCCTTCAAACACCGAATTACCTCGCGTGAATCTGGACATAGACATTCTTTATTACGGAAAAAAGAAAATTAAAAAAAGAAGCGGCGTTTTATTTATATTCCTTACTATGAAACCAATGTTTTCCATTAAAATGTGTTTATGATGAGTTATACATATATTCATACTTGTGCAGATGACAAAATCTCATATTAACTGTTTATTTCGCATTTAAACAAATATTGATATTCACTAGCATTCAAGAGTAGCCCACATTGACAGACATCGTGCGCCGACGTCGGCTATTTAAGTAGCACCCTTTGAAGAGTAAAATATTTCACGACGAATAAAATTGAAATTGTTTGTTTGTTAATTCTGTTTGTTAATTCGCATTACAAAGAGATCACATCCATCAAAGAAAATAATGCAAATGATTTTAATGGCGTTACGAACTAAGTCCCCAATGAACTTAGTCCCCAAAACAAAAATGAACTAAGTCCCCAAAAGTTTATAACTGAAAACAAGAACAACTATTTTAGGGTCCTAATTCATTTTGTGGGGACTTAATGGGGAATTAATTAACTAATTAACTACTGAAATTGGGGAATTAATTCATAACGAACTAACTCCCCAAATTGAGGCAATGAAATAAATCCCCAAAACAAATTTTGGGGGGCTAGTTCATTTTCTTAAATATTAAGCAAAGTGTTAAAATCACAATTGAAATACCGTTAGAAAGTCTGGAAGATATTCTTTGTTGACTCACTGTCATCTCTAGAACGTGGACGTGTAACATTTTGGGGACCTAGTTAATTTTCTTAAAAATTAAGCAAAGAGTTAAAATCCCAATTGAAATACCGTTACAAAGTCTGCAAGATATGCTTTGTTTGATTCATTGTCAATTCTTCTGCGTTAACTATTACTTTATAATAGAACGTGAACGTGTAAATAACATAACTAACATGGATTTTGAACTAGTTCCTGGCAAACGAAGGAATATGTAATAGATCAAAAAATGCTCTATATAAAAAAATCGGTGTACAAAGAAGTGTCAAAATATGAATGCAGAGAAAACAATTGCAAAGCGAGAATAAACTTGCTTCCCGATGGAAACTGTGTGCTACCGAGTAAATTTGTGGAACATAACCATGACCCGGAGGAGGAAGCATGCATGGAGTTAAAGGCATTAAATGCTATTAAAAGAGAGTGTCAGGATGTGGCTGGAAGGCTTGGTGGAACCAAGACTAACATAAGTACAATAAGGAACGCCTTTAGGAATACATGCGAAAAGTAAGTAAACCCTTTTATTTTGTGATTTTTAATTAATAGAATGTTTAGTAATCAAAGCGATACGAAAAATTTAAATTTTTCGAAAATACAACGAGGACTGCAGAAGATTGTGAGCAAAAACTTGGTAAAGTCTCCTAAAAATGGCATTTAATTTGGAAAATGTGTGGATACATTTTGGCTTGACAAAGGACGTTTCGTGTCAAAGACACTTCTTCACTGCTGCAATTGAGGAACACAATTACTCATTCTGCGTGTTTTCGTCATTAAAAACAATTGACCTGATTAAAGAAAATATAATTCCTGCCAAGCAGACATTCCTGATAGACGCAACCTTCAAAATTGTTCCTCATGGATGCTTTAAGCAATTACTTGTAATTTACGTAGAATATTTTGAAGAGGTAAGGACATACATTTTCTAATAACAGACGTAATATATACTCTTTTCTTTTAGATTTTTCCAGTATTTTTTGTTTTGATGAGCAAGAAAACCAATGAAAGTTATAAAGCTCTCTTTCAATATATTAAGGACAACATCTTCAATTTGGAACCATCTTTATTCATAACCGACTATGAGCAAGGTTTGAGGAACGCTCTCATTTTTGTTATTCCTAGAGCAAAACTTGTAGGATGCTGTATTTCTTTATTAGAAATGATGCTTTTATTTGAAAGGAACTAAATCTGAATCATAGGGATCACTTAAAAGTCCAATCAAAAAATCATTACTAGGAGGGCAGTAAAAGCGTCGGAAGCGAAGATTTTTTATGAAAAATCGCGCGCGCCTAGTAATGATTTTTTGATTGGACTTTTACGTGATCCCTATGAATAGTCGACTTAAAGCGATGCAGGGAAAATATATTATATTCTTAAATATATTAATTATATAAATACAACCATGCAAATTAATTACTCTTTAGCTCTTTGGTATTGATATCGAAACATTTATTTTCTCATTAGGTTTCATTTTTGTCAGGCTGTTAGACGAAACATGTCTAAACAGAAGTCGTTATTGGAATACATAAGGTCTTCAAAAGGTGCTTCCTTACTGTACCATAAAATTTTAGCTCTTCCGTTACTACCGCCTGAGCTGATAAAAACTTCATTTGATGAGTTAAAATCAAAAATATTTTTGATGGATAGCGGCGGCTTGTTTTTTCAATTCCTCAAATATTTTGAAGCTCAGTGGATTAATAAGGTAAATGTAAATCATTTTTAATAGGTGCTATGATTTGGTACCTAGAAATAACTTTAATGTATGAATATATTGTTTTAGATTGGCTGCAAAAACTTCAGCGTACACTGATAGAAAAACCGTTCGTCACCATGACGAATCAGTTTCGTCAATATATCTTCATTCTGGTGACGAAAAGTTTCGTACATGCGATGTTTTTGTACGTCAATAGAACGAACACGATCATCAATCCATGTTTTTGGTGATTTCGAAATTCGTCGAGGGAACGATACGGTTTCATCCCCACAATGAAAAGATTTATTTGACCATTGTGCTGAAAATGTGATAAAACGAAGCAATCAATTTATAGTTTGTGCTTAATTGTACGGCTCTATATGCGTTCTGATTACCTTAGTTAAATAATTTGTTGTACAAGTTTAATTTAAACCAGTAAGGAAAGGCAGAAAGTCGGGCGGGGCCGACTATATAATACCTCCTATATACACCTCCCTAACAATGCGATAAAGGTCATTGCGATAATAATTTGGAATAATTGGTTTGTAGGCAGGAACATATTATCTAATTCTGAGCCGATAATCGCTAAATTAAGCAATATTCGTTCCTAAATTGAGAAACATCTTTCCGGAAAATATTAATGATCGGAAGTAAAGTACAACTTATATAGCGCTTTGATACCAAATCAGGAGGAGCATATATATGGAGGTTATATATAAATCTGAACCGATTTTCCCTGAATACTCATTCATGTAAAAATACCTCTTTCTGTAGAATTTCGCATTGATCGGATATAAAATACAGTTTCTACAGCATTTACATGTCAAATCGGGGGTAACATATATATGGGGGCTATATCTAAATCTGAACCGATTTTCTCCGTATTTGGCAGTATTCCTTCATGTAATAAGAAACCTCTTTCTGCCGAATTTCACACTGATCGGTTATAAAATAAATTTTTTACGGCGCTTACATGTGAAATCGGGGGTAACGTATATATGGGGGCTATATCTAAATCTGAACCGATTTCTTCCAAATTTAACAGTGTTCATTCATATAATAAGAGACCTCTTTCTGCTGAATTTCATACTGATCGGATATAAAATAAAGTTTTTACAGCGCTTACATGTCAAATCGGGGCTAACATATATATGGGGGCTATATCCAAATCTGAACCGATTTTAACCAAATTAAATAGGGATCGTCCTTGGGCCAAAAAAAAGATATGTGTAAAGTTTCGTCAAGATCGGGCCATAATTGCGACCTGTACTTTGATTACAAGAATACATCTACAGACAGACGGACATAGCTAAATCGACTCAGAAAGTGATTACATGTCGATCGGTATAATAAACAATGGATCTATCTCTTCTCCTTTTGGGTGTTACAAACAAATGCACAAAGTCATAATACCCTGTACCACAGTGTGGTGTAGGGTATAAAAATCTAATAATGGTGATGAATGGAGTTCGTCGTGGTGACGTGATGATGGATGGGATTCCTCGTGATGATGAATGGTCTAGAACCAGATGAATATTTATTGAAATTTTAAAAATGTAAATAGTCGGGGGCATGGATTCGTCGTAGTGATGAATGTGATTCGACGTGGTGATGAATGGAGTTCGTCGTGGTGATGAATGGGATTCGTTGTAGTGATGAATGGGTTTCGCCGTGGTGATGAACTCGATTAATTTTAGGGATGAATGGTGTTCATCGTGGAGATGAATGTAATTCGTCGTGGTAATGAACTCGATTCATCGTAGGTATGAACTGTGATCATCCGGAGGACGAAAGTTTTTGGAAACAGAGATTCGTCATGGTGACGAACAAATTCATCATGAGGATCCATACGTTAGCTGACTTTTGACGAAAAAATAATCGTGATGATGTACAAATTCGTCGTCATAACGAAGCTTTTTCTATCAGTGTACATAATCAGGATACTCGTACAACATCCGCCGTCGAAGCTTACAACGGAATTCTCGGACGATCAGCACAAAAAAGTGGTTAAAAAGGTAAATTTGTGCGAGTAATTCGAGATGAGGAATTTTTTAAAATCCGTCATTTTGAAATGGTTTGTAAAAGTGGAGGATCGCTTTCTAAAAAGAAGAGGAAAAGTAGTGCCGAAAAAAGTATAAAAATTAAGGAAGCATCACTCTTATTGCAACAGGGGAAAATAACTGTGGCCACGTTTTTGTCACGAATGGTGTACGAGAAAAATGAGATATGTGTAAATATGGTACAAGAAGAAAACATTTTTAAAGAAGAATCTTCCGATGAGGATTTTTCTGAAGAACTCGACGAACCACCATCACAAAATAACGATAAGGAATGTGTAATTTGTAATGATAATACTCCATGCAAACTCATTAAAATTTGCGACATGTGCAACCTTAAACTTCAGGCTGATGCCGTTTCCAAGGGTTTGCAAAATTACAACTGTTCGTATTCCGCAAAGTTGTCGAAGACTCTATGCAAGTTTATACATAAATCATTGTATAAATTAGAATTCATTATATTGTTAGTAAATTGTTTGAGAAACAACTTTTGGGGACATAACTAATTTTGGAATAAATTTTTGTAATTTAAAAAAAATTGGGGTTTTAATTCATTTCCATTTTGGGGGCTTATTTCGTTGTGTTGGGGATTTGGTTCACTTTAAATTTTGGGGTTTTAATTCATAATGAATGAGGTCCCCAAATTTGGGGAATTAGTTCATTTTCGGTTTGGGGACTAAGTTCATTGGGGACTTAGTTCGTAAGTGCCGATTTTAATGAGTAAAACGATTCCGGGGAACACCTTCGACCAAGCTTACAAATGACTAAATAAAGAAACCGGTTTAATTTTTCCCCAAAAGGCGAAATTGTTTACGCCTTGGAGGATGGAAGGCACAGGACTGAAAATATTGAACGGTGGATGGGCGTTTACGATTTTATAATGAAATGCATAAGGAATGTGGCACACAATGAACCGCGTTACCAATTAATCAAGTCGCAACAGGTAAGCGTACGCAAATTGCAAATTAAATTACTAAATTGTGAAAGGCTTATTTCTGGTTGTTTTCACGATACTCAGCAAGCAGTGTCTTATGAAAACCCTCTACTTAAATACGGCTACAAAAGATAAACTAAAATTTCCTAGCAAATATATGCTGCCCATACAGATAACTTGTGATAGCGATGGACTAGCAATTTATTTCCGTGTCTACTTTTCCAAATCTCATAGACCTCCTAGAAGTGTGACCCTAACGAAAATATCTGCAACAACTCGTAGGTCATTTTTTGTGATTGGTTTACTTATTTTATTAAGTACTGTATCGCCAGAAATGGCAACATTGATGTTTTACACCATATGCTCCAACGATGGTCGCTAATATCAACATCACGAAGCAACCTTTTAGCTCCAAAAAACCCAGGATAATTTTGTCTAATTGGGATGTAATCCATCGATAAGATAATGTTGCCCAATACTATGGCTCTGGACATGTACAATTATAGGGTGAACACAATTGGCTAACGCGTAGATGTCACTGATCATTTTGGAGAATATCAAATATAACCAAAGGTCGTACGATTTATGTTCTTTATATTTATCATTCGGACAGAAAGAAGATAGTTGTTAATACCAGTGACCGGTAAGTATTGTGTGTAGATGCTCCTATTGCTGTTTAATTTTACTAAATGATTTATATTTTTAGATCAAGCGTAGACAAAGGACCATGTTATCGATTAATCAAGACGCAACAGGTAAGCGTACACAAATTGAAAATTAAATGTACTACGATTATAATATTTATTTCTGGTTGTTTTCAAGATTCTCACCAAGCAGTGTCCTATTAAAACCTTCCAATTTAAATACGGCTTTAAAAGATGATCTGAAATTTCGTAACAACTACATATACATTCAGATAACGTGTGACATGGAGGGATTAATAATTTATTTCCTTGTCTACTTTTCCAAATCGCATACACCTCTTGGAAATATGACCCTAATGAAAAAACCTGCAACAACTCGTAAGTATTTTTTTTCTTTTTGTGATTTGTTTACCGAAATGGCAACACTGATTTTTTACTCCATATGCTCCAACGATGGTCGCTAATATCCGAATCACGAAGCAATCTTTTGGCTCCAAAAAAACTTAGGATAATTTAGTCCAATTTGTATGAAATCCATTGGTAAGATCATTTTGCCCAATGATATGTCTCTGGACATGTACAATTACTGTTTCCATAGGGTGAACCCAACATATTGGCCAACATTGACAGGGTTCGCGTCATTGTCGTATGATTTATGTTCTATATATTTATCCTTCGGACAAAAAGAAGATAATTGTTAATGCCACTGACCGGTTAGTATTGTGTGTAGATACTCCTATTGCTATTAAATTTTAACCCTTCTGTATGCGACAGCTTTAGTACCGATACGTGTGCAACAAGGTCCGTAGGGACCTGCAAGTGAAATATTTGATATTATAATGCTTCTTATAGGTAGAAATGATATTTTATTGAATAGAACAAACGAAAACATTTTTTAATAATTCATTGTAACTAATATTTATACATTAACAAAAAAAGTGAACAACTATTTTTTTTCTGATAATTGCTTGCATGTTTCACATCTGTAAATTGTAGATGAATGCTCCGCACAAACGGCATTTTTGCAAGAATGACAGTATGATCTAGTTTTCCGCTGACGCTTGTCCTGCTCACGACAAATTTGGCATACTGGTCTATTTGAGCGTGGTGCACATTGAGGTATATCGTCCACTATTTCAATGTCTGATCTAGCAGAAACCTGTAATTACATGAAATATTTAGCCAATTATAACCATACATATATTACTAAAAGGTACTATTTACCTTTATGTCAAATGCCTCCAAAGCATTTCGGATATTGGGCCAACGTGTTACGTGAGTATTTGTTGCTCTTTCCTCCATATTTGCTCTTGCTAATTGTCTCACCAGAACTTTCAGGAATACTCGTCTCTTATCTGTTCGATTAGAGGCCTCAATTTCATTGAAAATAATGAATGCTGCCAAAGAAGCTACATCCAGCATATTGTAAAATAATGCAAGTGGCCATCGATTTGTTGATCGTTTGCATGTGTAGGTTCCAAGCATTTGATCCATAGTGTCCACACCAGATTTATTACTATTATAATCCAGGATTGCCAATGGCTTATGTTTTTGAGAGTCGGTGTCAACATCACAAGTGTAGTGCATTGTGGATAAAAGTAGGACAGCTTTGTTCTTTTTCGGAACATATGAGATTAGTGAGACATCCCTTTCATAAAAACCAAACAATGTACTACAAATCGGACGAGCAGAGTTTTTTTGAAATTCTGGTGGTATAAAAGTTTTATTTGAGCGGACAGTTCCTACGAAACCAGTTTTCTGTCTCAATAGGATTGTTGCCAAATCCAAACTTGAGAAAAAGTTGTCGGCATAAACTGTTCTGCCTGTGTTGAGGTATAGTTCAACAAGCTGAAGCACTATTTTTTCTCCCTGATTGACTTCTCGATCTTGACCAGGTAATTTGCCTGCATATATTATACCTTTTAGGGGGTAGTATGTCTTCGAGTCACACAACCACCATATTTTTTATTCCATACTTGGCAGGTTTAGACGGAATATACTGCGTAAAGCGAGTCCGACCCCTGTAAGCAAATAACTGCTCGTCCACAGTCAGGGCATCATGTGGAAAATAGGCCGCTGACAAGTTTTGTTGCAACATCAACCATATATCGTCGATAGCAGCTGTTTTGCTTGTTTTCATTCTTTCGGGACGTGTTGATCCGTTATCAAATCGAATAAATCTTTTTATAGCGCAAAACCTGTTGAATGACATTGCTGCTTTGTAGAAAGGATCTCGTGCTTTGTCCCATAGTTCCTTAGCAGGCTCAGTATTGGACTTACAAAGTCCAGCATATAACACAATAGCTACAACTGCATCAAATTCATTTAGAGTAAATGGTTTCCAAACCTTTTTGTTTGTCGGGTTGTCTGAATTCCAAGCTAACGTTTCTTCATTTGCTTTCCGATTTGTTTCGCGAATTATAACATATGCAATATCTTCGGTTATTAGGGAACGTAAAATTGTCAGCGGATCATGTGCATTATTCACTGGTCCAGGTTTCTTTCTTCCATAGTTGAAGATGTTGTGAGACCGAATACGGCTACATGGGGTGGATCTTTGTGCCATTTGGTTCCATTCTTGGAATAGAAGTAAGTGGAGTCACCCACAACGCCCGGCTGGTCTGCCACTTCTTCATAATCATCGTCATCTTCATCCGTCGCAACGTTGATTTCGACATGGGCTTCATCTTCGACATCAGATGCGTCCCCAGGATCGCCAACCATATCAGCAGTGTCATCGCCTTCAATTTCAACACCAACATAATCATCGTTATCTTCGTCCATAAAACTGGCAAATCTTGAATCAATTATCCTCCTTTCTTCCTCCGTCATTTGCTGATATCTCGAAGTATTTCGCAATACCATATCCGTGATATCCCAATCTGATTCGGACATTTTTCTATAATTTTTTTATTTTTTTTATAAAATGGAAGTTACGTTCACGTTCTAAATTTTTTTTCACTGTTCCACGTTCACTGATCACCAAAACTTACTGACTGCTAATAAAAACGATAAAAGTCACAATGGAAAGAGAGAAATTGTTCTCTATAACGGTACAATCATAAAAAGCATAAGTGTAGCCAATTGTATCAAAAAAAAAATCGCTAAATTCTAAACCGGTCAGAGTGGTTACAAATAAAATCGTCTAGGTCCCACGGGACCTTATTGCACACACACATAGTAATTTTATAAAAACTCAGTTTTAATCCGAAAAAATTGTCATATTACTTGAAACTTGGTTTTAATCAATATAAAACACTTTACTTTTGGAATACATAAACAATCATGATTTTCATCCCAAGAGATACACAATTGTAAGTAAATAAAAACCAAAAAGGTCCCTGGGGACCTTGTCGCATACAGAAGGGTTAATACATGATTTATTTTTCATTCATATTTTTAGATCAAGCGTACATACAGATTTCACAGTTCGAAACGCTTATCAATACATGGGCTGAATAACTTTAGACTGGAATCCTGGTTAATATACTCTTTTCAAATATCAGGAAAATATAAAATTTGTATTTCTTTTATTAAAATAAAAAAGAAAAAGACGTATGCTAGAATAACAAAAATAGTTTGTTCTTCCAGTCGCTTTTTTCTGTTAAATAATAGCAAAATTGTGTGCTTAAACGACTGTTTTAGTTTGCTATAGTAGCAGGCAAATTAGTGTGCTAAAATAACATCCATAGGGTTGCTAAAACAACAGACGAAGTCTGCTTTTCAACAGACACAGACTGTTGAAACAACAAACATTTTTGCTAATGATACTCACAAAATTCTTTGAGTGTATATATGGGGGCTATATCAAAATATGGACCGATATTGCCCATTTTCAATCCCAAGTTACCTGCAGCTATAAGAAGTATCTATATCAAATTTCAGCAACCTAGCTCAAGTATTATAGATTGTAGCGTGATAACAACAGACGGACGGACGGACATTGCTTAATCGTCTTAGAATTTAAGACGATTATGAATATACATATATACTTTGTGGAGTCCCTGCTCAATATTTAGAGGTGTTACAAACGGAGTGACAAAATGAATATACCCCCATCCTATGGTGGAGGGTATAAAAAAAAGGAAAATGTGTATATATATTCTTAATCGTCTTAAAATTCTAAGACGATTTAGCCATGTCCGTCTGTTGTAATCACGCTACAATCTATAATACTTGAGCTAGGTGGCTGAAATTTTGTATAGATACTTTTTATAGCTGCATGTAACTTGAGATTGAGAATGGGCTATATCGGTCAATATTTAGATATAGCTTCCATATATATAGCATCTAACTTGTTGTGATTCCTACTGTCCTCATCTACTATATTTTTTTGTGTTTTCGGTGTTATTTTCTTTAAGTTTGACTTATTTTGAGAGGTCACAGCTATCCATGGTGGAGGGTATATAAGATTCGGCATGGCCGAAATTAACGCTTTTACATGTTTTTATTTTGGCCATTTGGTTTGGGAGGTACCAAAGGAGACGTGGCATTAAGTCCAATATTTATCCCCTCACCTTAGGGAGGAGGGTATATAACATTTGCTACAAGCCAAAAGTGTGTCACATCGAATGAGTGACCTAAGACCCCATGTATGTTTGGTGGAAATTCGATTTGGGTCATTTAAGTCATTTGAGCGATGTCTGTCCGTCCGTCTGTCTTTGTGTCTGTCTATTTGTGAAAGGAAAACCGATGACTTTCAATTTCTCTATCTCCGACTAAGTTCGAACATGGGCCATATTGGTCCACTCCTTCTAGTACCTCCCCCACAATGGGTTAACATTTAGTGAAATATTGATTCTTAAATAACTTCTGTACTACTTATTCGAATCTTCTGAAATTCCACATACCATAGTAATATTTTATCTGTCGCTATTAGCTTGAGGATATGGACGAAGTTGTCACGCCCCTTTTGGTACCTCCCACACAAATGGACCATTTTGCACCAAAAGTTAAATGCTGGTATATTTAATATAAGTTCAGGGTAATTCGAAAATAAAACGACCCAAAAACAAGTAAGAAAGTTCAGTCGGGTAAACCGACTTATGAAACCCCTCACCTTGAGTCCCAAAAAATAATCGTAAATTTATAGATCTTTTTGTTTTAATTGAATTTATATCAATTTTAATTGCATTTACCACCATCAACACGAAACAAACTAACCGAGCGTTAGAGGTAACAAAAGTTAAAGTGTATGGTGCCAAATGGTCCATTTGTGTGGGAGGTACCAAAACGGGCGTGCCAGTAATGCCCACTTTTCTCTGGACTCTAGGGTACTACAACAGCATTACACTGTACAAAATTTAAAGTATTTGTATTTACTGGTATTAAAGCTATAAGCAGTTTACTTTTGGTGGAAAATTATCCATTTGTGTGGGAGGTAACAAAAGGGACGTGGCATTTTCTCCCATTTTTCTTGACGTGTTAGCGACTAATAAACTAATACTATATGTGGAATTTTAGAAGATTCGAGTAAGTACTATAGAAGTTAATAAAAAATCAATATTTCACTACCTGCTTTGTGAGGGAGGTACTAGAAGGAGTGGGCCAATATGGCCCATCATCGAACTTAGCCAGAGATAGGAACAAATATTATTACATACCAAATTTGAAGTCAGTCCGTTACTCCTTTCGAGAGTTATCGTGTGTCCAGCAGTCGGACACACAGACAGACGGACGGACGGACGGACTTTGCTGAAATTACTTAAAATGGCTCAAAACGGATTTCCGCCAAACATACTTAGGGTCTTAGGTCACTCCTTCGATGTGTTACACATTTTGTCCGTAGCAAATTAAATATATATATAATGTCACACTAAAGTGAGGTTATAATTACGCATATTGTTTGGGGACTGAAGGTAAGGGGATTTCTAAGTCGGTTTACTGAACTTTCTTACTTGTTTAATATACTATGGGTACTATAAAAGCATTACTCTGTTCAAAATTCCATGTGTTTATATGCGCAGGAATCGATGTTATAAGCCATTAACTTTTTGAGCAAAGTGTTCCATTTGTATGGGAGGTACCAAAAGGGGCGTTGCAACTTCGCCCATATTTTTCCAAGTGATAGCGACACAGAAATTAATAATATGTGTAGAATTGTGAAAGATTCTGGGTAGTAGTATAGAAGTTTTGAGATAATCAATAGTTCGCTAAATGTTTAACCTTCATGGGGGAGGTACTCGAATGTGTTGAGTCCATCTTTGATGTTAGCCTGAGATAGAAAAAAATATTAACACATACCAATTATGGAAGCAAACGGTTAATCCTGTCGAAAGTTATCGTGAGCAACAATCAGACAGACACAGGGATAGGCTGACGGACATTGCTGACTGAATGACTTATAATGGCCCAAAACGGATTTCCCCAAATATTCTTGGGGTCTCTTAGGCCACTTCATCAATGAGTTACACTTTTGGCCCGCAGCAACTGATATATACCCTCGTTCACAATGGTTAAGGTATAAAAACCGGATTATATTGAAATTCCCTTATTTCTACCAATAGTGCTATAATTTCTACAATTATTAAATAGGCATAGGTATCTCCGTTGAGATGCTAGAATTGGAACAAACACTTTTTTGGAGGGTTTTTATCTATTTTTTATGTTTTTTTTCGTAAGATTTGTTTGTGAAAAAAATATTTCTTTTGTAATTGTTTTAACAACTCTCCACGTGAGTGTGTCATTGTTAACATGTGTAGTGCTCATAATTTCCTTTAATTTAAATTACATCCCGTCTTTATCGAGCTTATACTTCCAAAAATATGGTCTAAATATTAAAGGCACCTTCCAAGCAAATTGGAATTGTAAAGAAAATTTGTTAAAAAAAAATCTCCATAATTTTTTTTTTTAATATTTTTTTGTGTTTAGGACATCATACTACACCAGAAAATGTTATGCACAGCCCTTAGACAAATATTTTGTTGCATACTGTATTCATCAATACGAGACTGCGATATAAAATTTGGTCAATGAGGTAAAAAATAATATTTGTGGTTATCGAGATTCCTATACCAAACACAAAAAAAGTGAAATTTGGGGCAACGAAGTGGACCGGCATATACATATATAAAGTTCCCCATTTTAACATCTGATCTTTATAAAAATTGGCTTTGGTCTGAGGCAGTAATAAAAATCCATTCTGATTTGGATATGTGCTGTATCTTGGTTTAGTCATTCTTATCATTATGGAGGTTAGTCATTCTTATCATATATGGATTTTTATGCGTGTGAGTCAGCCAATTTGCTGTTTATAATCCACAATTTTTTAGTGATTATCATAAAATCATATAGTAGGTCAGGCAAACATTTATGTAATATGCCCTACTTGTTTTTGTATGGAATACTTATTCAAATCGCTCTTACACAAAATGGACAAAATGTAAATGCATACAGAAATTTTCGCACACATCCCAATCGTAATTGATCAGATATACTACTTACCGAGACATTGCGTAGTATAGTTCGAATATGGGTTTCCAGAAAAGCGACAGATTTGAAGCGATTTATCGGTTTCAGACGACACGTGTGATTGATGAAATAGTTTGGACTGGGAGAACATTAAATTTTGGTGGCTTTGATATAATCTTCCGAAAACGTTACCTAGACACGGAAGTGAGATTTTGATGAATGGATGGAATATTGATAAGCAAAAACAAATCAATTTAATATGCATCCATATTTATGGTCGATTATACTTCTCACCAGGAGAGTATTCAGGCTCAGCAGAGTCCACAAATATTTTCGACAAAGCATTGTTTATCGATAATGTTTCTCTTAGTTGACTGACTGACAAAGATGAAGTGGAATTTGTTTCGTTACTTCCGATTTTAATTACGATATATGGCGTTTTATTAACACAAAATTTTTAAATTATTTTAAATCTATATTTAAATAGTCTCTATTAAATAGTGAATCGGAGGATACATTAACTCATGCTTGCGTTGTAATGAATATTTAATCGATATTAGTATGTAATCGTTGTTGTTATTATTTTCCAGAATATTTGATGTTTAGCTATTCGAGTTGAATGAATCGTTGGAGGTCATTGGATAACTATTTAATGTTTGGTCGACGTTACCGTCAATAATCATTAAAGCGAAGCTCTTATGGAAAATACTAAACTGTTTGTTTGGTTTTTTGTTCAATAAATAAAATAAAAATTAATGAAAACTGTTTTTAATAAATTGTAAGTAGTATATGACTGACAAATTGTCAGAACAATCAATTTTTAAAAACAGTTAGTTGCGGCAAAATCCAAAGATAATTTGGCTACCATTTTCGTAGATGGGGCAAGCAAATCAACATGGGAGCAGAAGTATACCACAACAAAAATGTTGGTTGTCCTGATGGAATCGCATGATAGTAGACAGAACTGCCAAAATTCGGATGGCAAATAATTCGGTTGACGCAACCAAACTGTTGTCTGTGTATATCATTCAGGTGTGTTCATTTGAAGGGAATTCGTCGCATCGCATCAAACTTATCTACCTTGTCAACAAATCGTTCATTCCACATCCAAAGGGGTGGCTTCGACCGAAATCATCGTACAGCATTATCCACATCGACGGATTGACCATTACAATGGTCGCTTCGTGCCGAAGCTCAATCATAACAAGTAAAAAGTTCGGCCATGCCCTCCGAAAGTTCGGCCATGCCCTCCACCATGGATTGCATTCAATTTTATTACTGGAAAAATCTTTGGATATGGAGCAAATCATGAAACTTTCCTTTTTGGTTAAGTATATTAATAAAAACAAGTAAAAGCGTTAAGTTCGGTCATGCCGAATCTTATATATCCTCCACCATTGATCGCACGTGAATGATTACGGGTACTAATAAACTCATTATACCAAATTTCAGCCCAATTTGAGGACTGAGGTTTTTGTGGCGTTAACAAGTCAAATCTAGAGGGACCTTTGTTGTTTGTGTGATGTATAAATTAACTCCATTTACCAATTTTCAGCCCGATAAGTTGACTTTTGTGGTCTCTTTGGCGTTAAGAAGCCAAATCGGGCAGATGTGGACCGATATAGCCCATTCTCAATCCCAAATTACATGAATGTATAAGAAGTATCTATACCAAATTTCAGCCACCTAGCTCAATTATTATAGATTGTAGCGTGATTACAACAGACGGACGGATGGGAGGACGGACATTGCTAAATCGTCTTAGAATTTTATGACGAGTAAGAATATATGTATATACTTTATGGGGTCTCAGATCAATGTTTAGAGGTGTTACAAACGAAGTGACAAAATGAATATACCCCTCATCCTATGGTGGAAGGTATAAAACAGAATACGAGGGTTGCTATATATATTCCTGGCCTAGGCAACACTAAGTGTTGGCTGGCGCCATCTGACATTTCCATTGGAAAGTTTGACATTTTATAGCATAAACGTACTCAGAACGTTTTGACGTACGACCATCATTTGTGTTGTTTACAGTGACTTGAAAACCCCAATTTGGCAAAAAAATGGAATTAACTTGTGAACATTTTCGTGCGATCATTTTTCACAACTTTCGACGTGGACTATCACGACAAGAGTGCATCGATGAACTTTAATCTTTGTATGGCGATGAAGCACTGTCCTATAGCACTGTGAAAAACTGGTTTCATGAATTGAATCGTGGCCTACGCTCGCTCAAAAACTAAGGTCGTGAAGGTCGTCCAAAAACGGCCGTTGTGCCGGAGAACATTAATGTCGTCATGTGACATACCGTGAGATAGAGGCATCCTTGGGCATTTCTTCCACCAGCATACATTCGATATTACATGAACACCTTGCCGTAAAAAAAGGTTTGTTCTCGTTGGATCCCGCAAAATTTGACAATCGCTCAAAAAAAGGCTCGTGTCGATTGCTACAAAGAAATTTTGAAAAAATGCGATCGCGGTGCTTTAAAAGACGTTTATAAGATCGTCAAAGGTGACGAATCTTGGATCTATGCGTATGAGCCCGAAACAAAACAGCAATTGACCGCGTGGGTCTTCGAAGACGAGCCAAATCCAACGAAAGTTGTTCGTGGAAGAAGCACTTCGAAGCAAATGGTCGCCTGTTTCTTCGGCAAAACTGGTCATGTGGCGACTGTTCCGCTTGAGCAACGTAGGACGGTCAATTCTGACTGGTACACCACAATTTGTTTGCCTGAAGTCTTCGGAGAAATTCGAAAAACGAACAAGAGAAGACGAATCATTGTGCACCATGACTATGCGAGCTCTCACACATCGGCTGAAACCAGCGCCTTTTTGACCGGCCAAAACGTCGAATTGATGGGTTATCCGCCGTACAGCCCTGATCTTATTCACTCACATCAAGAAAAAACTGCTTGGTCAACGTTTTTCGACGCCTGAAGCAGCTGTCGAAGCGTTCAAAAACCATGTTTTGGAGGTGAATTTTCAACACACTGTAACCAAAACAATTCGTGCTCAAATGACAAAAAGGTCTGAGTGAAGTTATGCTATAAAATGTCAATGGGGTCTCAGATCAATATATAGAGGTGTTACAAACGGAGTGACAAAATGAATATACCCCTCATCCTATGGTGGAGGGTATTAAACAGAATATACCCCCCATTCTATGGTGGAGGGTATACAAATATGGCCAGGAAAGATCTAAGTATATTTCTGTCAATTACCAATGATGGTAAGAATTCTACAGATTAACCTCCATCACGCTAAAGCAGCCTCAGCGGCTCTATTGCTGCGCCTGTCCACAGGCTTTACATAAACTGCTTGTGGCCAACTGTGAAGGCACTCCAAGAACCTGCATTTTGGCCAGGAAAGATCTAAGTATATTTCTCCTGACTAATTTAAGTGGTAAAGACCAAACAGCTGCTAGCCTGGATAATCGCATATATTGGGTGGTCTCCAGCTACTTGCCTTATGAATCTGTAGTACCGACTGCTCTATTCAGGGAAGTAGTAGAAGAAGCAACGTCTGACGAGCTCGAGCTGATTATTGGCGCAGACACGAACGCTCATCATACTATCTGGGGTAGTACGGATATAAACAATAGGGGTGATTCGCTTCTTGACTTTATTCTAACTACCAACCTTAGTATTTGTAACATAGGTAATAAACCGACCTTTACAATTAAAGACAGACAAGAAGTACTAGACGTAACGTTTGCTACTGACCGGCTGTCAGACAAAATTATTGGGTGGAATGTACTGGACGACCACTCATTCTCAGATCACCATTATATTGAGTTCAAACTCGCGGAAAAAGCGCCTAAACCCGCCGTCCACAGAAATGTAAGGAAGACAAAGTGGCATCTGTATGAGAAGAATTTCAAGAAAGTCCTCAACTCTAAACTTCTGTACGAACCGAATGACAAAGCCGGTCTGGATAATCTGGTCGATCATATCACCATATCATTCAATAGATCCCTTGAAGAAGCCTGTCCAAAAACAAGGTACAAGGGTAAAACTAAACCCCAATGGTGGACTTCTGAGCTAACGGCTATGAAAAAGACCTGCAACAAGCTATTCAATAAGGCTAAATCTACTGGGGTCGCTAATGATTGGGATGCCTATAAAGAGCAACTCAAGATCTATAAGAAGGAGCTTAGAAAGGCGCAAAGGCGCTCTTGGTATACCTTCTGTGGTGAAGTGGAAAAGGTCTCCGACGCCGCTAGGCTGAGGAAGATATTATCTGCTTCACCCTGTACAGTGGGATATTTACAGGATGAGGCAAATAACTGGACCAAAAACAGCGAGCAGTCGCTCAATGTACTGCTCGACACACATTTCCCGGGGAACTCTGTAACAGAACCCGAGGATCAGCAGGACCAACAAGAGTGCGAGTGGACTGCGAGCGTCGCTAGCTTCTTGACTGAGAGATCCAGAATAAGCTGGACTATTAACAGCTTTGAGCCCTTCAAGTCACCTGGACCAGATGGCATCACTCCAGCAGAAATGCAGAAAATGTTAAAGTACATTATCCCCTGGCTGGAGAAAATTTATGTAGGCTGTATCAAGCTTTCATACGTCCCGAATCGATGGAGGGATACCAAAGTGGTATTCATACCTAAAGCGGGAAAGATATCACACACTAGGCCAAAAGACTTCAGACCAATTAGCCTATCCTCCTTCCTATTGAAAGGTCTGGAAAGACTTTTAGATCATTTCATTAGGGAAAACCTGGATACAAAACTCCTGTCGGGGAACCAACATGCTTACAATAAGGGCAAGTCTACAGAATCAGCCCTGCACGAACTTGTGAGCACTATCGAATCGTCCCTGCATTTCAAGGAATTCACCATGGTGGCATTTCTTGACATAGAAGGGGCTTTTAACAACATTCACTCAGATGCGGTAATTGCGTCACTCTCACATCTAAAAGTTAACACTAGTTTGATTAGACTAATTCAAAGTCTGTTCACCAGAAGACGCATAACATCATGTCTAGGGTCCACAACTCTAACAAGGTTTGTAAACAGAGGGACCCCGCAAGGAGGAGTACTGTTTCCTCTAATTTGGAACCTAGCGGTGAATGAAATCCGGCTAGATCTAGAACGTTGTGGCTGCAAGGTCGTGTCATATGCGGACGACGTGGCAATCGCAGTGAGTGGCAAATTCGTAAACGTCCTCAGAGACACCCTACAGGTGGTACAAATTATTCAATTTTATTATCAAAATAATCGTTCTCCAATTGCAACTTATCGTGCGCTAAGTCAATTTGTATACCCTACACCACACTGTGGTACAGGGTATTATGACTTTGTGCATTTGTTTGTAACACCCAAAAGGAGAAGAGATAGCTCTATTGTTTATTATACCGATCGACTTGTAATCACTTTCTGAGTCGATTTAGCTATGTCCGTCTGTCTGTCTGTCCGTCTGTCTGTCTGTAGATGTATTCTTGTAATCAAAGTACAGGTCGCAATTATGGCCCGATCTTGACGAAACTTTACACATATATTTTTTTTTGGCCCAAGGACGATCCCTATTTAATTTGGTTAAAATCGGTTCAGATTTGGATATAGCCCCCATATATATGTTAGCCCCGATTTGACATGTAAGCGCTGTAAAAACTTTATTTTATATCCGATCAGTATGAAATTCAGCAGAAAGAGGTCTCTTATTATATTAATGAACACTGTTAAATTTGAAAGAAATCGGTTCAGATTTAGATATAGCCCCCATATATACGTTACCCCCGATTTCACATGTAAGCGCCGTAAAAAATTTATTTTATAACCGATCAGTGTGAAATTTGGCAGAAAGAGGTTTCTTATTACATGAAGGAATACTGCCAAATTCGGAGAAAATCGGTTCAGATTTAGATATAGCCCCCATATATATGTTACCCCCGATTTTACATGTAAGCGCTGTAAAAAGTGTATTTTTAGTGCGATCAGTACGAAATTCGGCAGAAAGAGGTTTCTTATTACATGAAGGAATACTGCCAAATTCGGAGAAAATCGGTTCGGATTTAGATATAGCCCCCATATATATGTTACCCCCGATTTGACATGTAAGCGCTGTAAAAACTGTATTTTATATCCGATCGGTATGAAATTCGTCAGAAAGAGGTTTCCTATTATATTAATGAACACTTTTAAATTTGGAAGTCATCGGTTCAGATTTATATATAGCCCCCATATATACGTTACCCCCGATTTGACATGTGAGCGCTGTAAAAATGTTATTTTATATCCGATCAGTGCGAAAGTCGGCAAAAAGAGGTTTCTTTCTACATGAAGGAATACTGCCAAATTCGGAGAAACTCGGTTTAGATTTAGATATAGCTCCCATATATATGTTGCCCCCGATTTGACATGTAAGCGCTGTAGAGACTATATTTTATATCCGATCAGTACGAAATTCGACAGAAGGAGGTCTTTTTACATGAATGAGTATTCAGGGAAGATCGGTTCAGATTTATATTAAAGCTCCATATATATGTTCCTCCTGATATGGTACCAAACCGCTATAGAAGTTGTATTTTACTTCCGATCATTAAAATTTTCCAGAAATATGTTTCTCAATTTAGGAACGAATATTGCTTAATTTAGCGATTATCGTTTCAGAATTAGATAATATTTTTCTACCCATTTACCAATTATTCCAAATTATTATGGCAATGACCCTTATCGCATTGTTAGGAGGGTGAAGGGTATTATATAGTCGGCCCCGCCCGACTTTCTGCCTTTCCTTACTGGTTTTTTTATATAAGCGCTATTTTAGAGACCTGAAAGGCTTCAGCGGAAATAAAAATTAAAACATTACTTAAACCAATTATTCCAAGGTAGTACCAATTATTCCAAGCTAGTACCTACCTAACATACCCTGCATATATTATTGTGTTAAGGCTAATAATAACCACAGTAAATACAAATATGTGGAATATTATTATTAGTTCAATTTTTAATTCCACACAGCTTGGTTGGTAGCTAAGTACTTTCGTAAAAGAAAGGAATCTAATTATTCCAACTATTCAAAAATTGCCGAGGTGGTGTAGGGTATTATATAGTCGGCCCCACCCGACTTTAACCTTTCCTTACTGGTTTATAATATAAAAAGACCTTGACCCCCATGACCAATATTTTAGCTCTCGTTAAGAGCTATATTTTTGGCATTGACCGATTGTGGCTACGTGCCACACAGCAAATGAAACAATTGAATTGTTGCGAGGAAAGTTTGGAGACTCGATTATTTCAAGAAATTGTGATATTGAATGGCCTACAAGAAGTTGTGATTTAACACCATTAGACTATTTCTTGTTCGGTTATTTGAAGTCATTGGTCTTTCGAAATAAACCAGACTCTCTTCAAGCTTTACAAGTCAATATTGAACGTACCATTCATGACATACGACTTGATTTAGTGGTAAAGGAGCTGGAAAATTTGGGTTCATCGAATTCGATCTTGCAGAAGAAGTCGTGGAGGCCATTTGAATGACGTTTTGTTTAGAACTTAAATGTATCGATTGTACTTCACATTTAATAAAAAACTTTTGAATTTCTTTAACAATAAGTGTGTTTTTTTTCAAAAAAATCATACACTTTTATTGGGAAAACCCATATAACTTTTAACGCCACAGATACCACAAATTTCTACTGATCGGGCTGAAAATTGGTAGCTGGGGTTTATACCCAGAATCCTTCACACGAACAACGACAGTCGTAGGTTCATGTTTTGATATAGGCCCCATACAAAGGTCCCTCTGGATTTGATTTCGTAACGCCACAAAAACCTAAAATTTCAACGAATTGGGCTTAAAATTGGTATAAAGGGTTTATTTGTATAAGAAATCGCAGATCAATATTTCAAGGTTGGATTGAATATGGAGCAAATCATGAAACGATCCTTTTTGTTAAAGCGGGTGTAACATATATCTAAATCTGAACCTATTTTGACTGGTTAAATCGACTCAGGAAGTGATTCCAAGTCGATCGGTATAATAAACGATGGGTCTATCTCTTCTCCTTCTGGTGCTTACAAACAAATGCACAAACTTATAATACCCTGGACCACAGTGTGGTGTAGGGCATAACAACGAATGCTGAAAAATGTGGTATTTATGGCTTAAATTAGCATATTTGAGAACTAGATCTACACGGGGAGCACAAAAATATAAAACCGATTTGTATAAATCTTGCCAAAATGGAATACAAACTGCAAAGTTTCTGCTAAATTTTTTAGAAAATGTGGTGTTTATGGCTTAAATTCTTGTCTTTATTAAATACAAACTGCAAAGATTCAGTTAAAATGTGGTATTTATGGCTTAATTACATATATTTTGGACTATAACAAAATATGAACCGATTTGTAAAGTTGTTGCTGTGATGAATTCTTGTCAAAATATAATACAAACTGCAAAGTTTCTGCTAAATTGCTTTAAAAATGTGGTATCTATGGCACAAAACCCGTATTTTGGCGGGACCTCTATATGGTAGCTATATCAAAACATTGACCGATATGGCCCATTTCCAATCCCAAACAACCTGCAACTATGAGAAATATTTCTACCAAATTTGATCAACGTAGCTCTATTATTACGGAGTGTAGCGTGATTACAACAGACGGACGGACGAGATTACAACAGACGGACGGACATGGCTAAATCGTCTTAGAATTTTACGACGATTAAGAATATATATAATTTATAGGGTCTCAGATTAATATTTAGAGGTATTACAAACGGAGTGACAAAATGAATATACCCCCATACTATGGTGGAGAGTATAATAAATAAATTCTCTTGACGGGGATGCCTTCGTGTTCCGATGGAGCGGGATTCCCCAATCGTCCGACTGTCCGTCCGTTGGTCTTGGCCGAAGCCGACCACACCAAAAATGGTGAAAACTTCCCCCAGTATTCACAACAGGTGGTACGGTGAGGGGAAAACGTCATTTCCGACCGCCAAAACGGGATCACAATGAGCACAGGATAGCGCTCAGAGTTTTGACGAAGTTGGAGGCTGTTGAGGGTCACTTACCTGGGCTAAAGGCGTCATAGAGGATTCTAAGGCCAATGAGCCGGCAGAAAGAGCCACAAATTCAGCTGTGTTAACGGCTAATAAAATCAAAAGAATTATGTAGATCACCTGATGAACCCCTGCCTTCGAAAAAGACAAGAGGCCCTATTGTCACCATCAACAGGACACTCACCAAGCCCTTCAATGATGTGGCGAAGGAGAGTCTAATGATGGCTGTTATAGACAAAAGTAGTGAGGATGGATCCATCCTCAAGGATAAATGGAGCCATGTGCAATCAGCTATTATGGCTCATTACCTCGATGTCCGTAGAGAAATGACGGGCAAACAACCAATCTGCATCGTCTGAGACGTCCACCGTGGTTGATACACGGCTTTCTGGAAGTGCGGTCGTACCCACGCCCATTATTTCTGGTGACTCCAACTCTAACAGAAGATCTGTAACGTCCTTCTCTGAGGACGAAAGCTCTTCTTCTGACACAGAGGGGCTGAGGGGAGTCTCCGGACTCTTTGACGCATCTGGCGGGGACACGCTTCTCGATGATACGAACGAATAGTTCGATAACACCCTTGTCGGTTTGGATGTTAATCTGTCAATTACCAATGATGGTAAGAATTCTACAGATTAACCTCTATCACGGTAAAGCAGCCTCTGCGGCTCTATTGCTGCGCCTGTTCATAGGTGCAGTAGACATCGTCCTGATACAGGAGCCCTACGCAGTGGGAGGAAGGGTGTGCGGTACCAGGACACCCAACTATAATCTGCTTGTAGACAACTGTGAAGGCACTCCAAGAACCTGCGTTTTGGCCACGAAATATCTAAGTATATTTCTCCTGGCTAATTTAAGCGGTAAAGACCTAACAGCTGGTAGTCTGGAGATCGAGGAAGGTGGGATACCAAAGTGGTATTCATACCCAAAGCGGGGAAGATATCACACGCTAGGTCAAAAGACTTCAGACCAATTAGTCTATCCTCCTTCCTATTGAAAGGTCTGGAAAGACTTGCACGAACTTGTGAGCACTATCGAATCATCCCTACATTTCAAAGAATTCACCATGGTGGCATTTCTGACATAGACGGGGCTTTTAACAACATTCACTCAGATGCTGCAATTGCGGCACTGTCACATCTAAAAGTTAACTCTAGTTTGATTAGACTAATTCAAAGTCTGCTCAACAGAAGACGCATAACAGTCTTGGGTCCACAACTCTAACAAGGTTTGTAAACAGAGGGGTCCCACAAGGAGGAGTACTGTCTCCACTAATTTGGAACCTAGCGGTGAATGAAATCCTGCTAGATCTAAAACGTTGTGGCTGCAAGGTCGTGGCATATGCGGACGACGTAGCAATCGAAGTGAGTGGCAAATTCGTAAACGTCCTCAGAGACATCCTACAGGTGGCTCTGAACAAGTTGTCTAGTCTTTTCTGAAAGTGCAAAACTTTTAAGAATAATTCTAGATAGGAAACTGTTATTAAGACTTAACGTATTGGAACGTGCCAACGTCGCCTTATATTCTTGCAAAAAGGCTTTATGGTCGCGGTGGGGCCTCTCTCCTAAAATCGTCCACTGGATATATATAGCAGTAGTTCGTCCAACACTGTAATACGGCATTGTGGTATGGAGGACGGCAACTGACAATCTAACCATCGGCAACCTACTAACAAAGGTTCAGATAACTGCCTGCCTGAGCAAAAGCGGAGCCTTAAGGACTACAGCGACCGAGTCTCTACAAGCCCTACTCCATATACTGCCGATTAGTATTGTGGCGAGAGAAGTTGCAACCAAGGCGGCTATAAGATTAATCTGCCTATCAATGTGGAGGTACAAGAACTACGGTCACATGAGGATATCAATGTGTAGTGCTATGGTAACCGACCGAGTGGACTATACAGGGTGGCTGATATGTAATGCAACAAAGTAAAACGCTATATTTTTTTTTTTTTTTTAATTTTATTGTTCAAAAGCAAAAAATGTCGGAAATAACATAACATTTCAGAAACAGTTTAGATTTGTTCGAATTGGTTACCTTTGGCACGAATTATGCCCTTCAAACGGCCGACAAAGCCATCACACGCTGCACGAAAGTGGCTCTGCGGTATTTTGGCCCATTCCCGGCGAAGCGCCGTCTTGAGATGATCGATACTATGGTATTTTTTAGTTCGAACATTACTCTCTAAAATGTCCCAGGCGCAAACGTCCAACTGATTGAGATCCGGAGATCTTGGTGGCCAGTGTGCGGTAGAAATGAAGCGAGGAACCTCATTTTTAAGCCATTCTTGGTTGACGCGTGCTGAGTGCGATGTTGCTGTCCTGTTTGTATGTCCATGGTCTGCGGCCGAAATGTTTGTCTGCCCAGGACTTCAATACTGTCTTTAGGACATTTTCCCGATAATATTCGGCATTTATTTTGACCACATGGTCGATGAATACGAGCCGGCCGTTACGGCGGCCCACACCATTACCATCGGCGGCGCTTGAGTTCTGGTGGCCAATCGAAGGTGTAAATTTTCAGCTGACCTCTTTGGCAAGTAAACCCGATCATTTTGTTTGTTCACAAACTGCTCAATTTGGAATGGCTTCTCATCGGAGAAAACCAAATTCGGTAACTGGCCACTTTCGTGCAAGCGAAGCAACTCCTTGGCTCTTTCCAATCTAACTTTTTTTTGTGCATCGGTGAGCTCTTGCACTTTTTGGAACTTCAATGGCTTTAGTCCAAGCTCATTTTTTAATATGTGTTGTATCCGTTCTCGCGATATGTTCAGCTCACGAGCAATTTTTCTACCACTGCGGCGTGGATTTCGATCAAATCTGGCCTTCACTTTTCGGATCATTTCTGGTGTTGTTACCGTTTTTTTTCGTCCACTTTTTGGACGCGATGCAACACTGCCAGTATCACGGTAACGAGCAATGGTACGAGAAACAAAAGATTTATTCACATTTAAATGCTGGAGGGCTCTAACGATAGCCACTTGTGTTTTTCCACCCAAATATAAAGCAATCACACTATCACGCTTGAATTCCATCACGAATAACTTTTTTCTGAATGCAATAGATCAAAATGCTATTCTAGGCTTGTAAACAATAAAATGAACTGTCACTGAAATAAATCTGTCAGCTATCAGACTAGCGGTTTAGAAATGATAGCAACCTGAAGTTGGTTGCAATACATATCAGCCACCCTGTATACCAACTGTGTACACCTTTGAGAGAAATTACATCACTATGATTCCCGCCAGAGATGAATGGGTTGGCAGAATCCCAGGTGATAGAAACCATCTCCACTTTTACACGGATGTTTTGAAGCTTGATGAAAAGGTTGGCTTCGGAGTACACTGTGAAGAACTTATCTTGGATATAGCTCACAGACTACCAGATACCTGCAGTGTCTATCAAGCCGAAATAATGGCAATATGGGAAGTCGCCAAGTGGCTGAGTCGCAACATAGTAAACAAACCCTGGCGTTGTCATTTACTTGGACAGCCAGGCTGCCATCAATTCTCTGGAGGCCACATCCCTAAATTCACAAACAGCCCTCGACTGCCGCAGATCTCTTAACGAGATGGCTGAGCAGTTTAATATACACCTCATATGGGTGCTGGGCATAGGGATATCCCGGGGAACTGCAAAGCCGATGAACTTGCTAGGAAAGGGACGACATTACAAATTCTCGAAGAATTTGCATATATTGGTGCGCCACTATCCACGTGCTAGCGTTGGCAGTCCAACGAAAGATGGACAGAAATCGGCACCTGGAGGGTAGCTAGACAAATCTGGCCAAGATATGGCCGGAGAAGATCAAAATATATCCTCGCACTAGAGAGGCAAAGAATGTCTACGTTAGTATCAGTTCTGACGGGACACTGCTTGATCGCGAACACGCCAGAAGATTGTGGAGATGAGGAAGGAGTGGAGAGCATTGAGCACTTGCTATGCGACTGCCCCGTTCTGAGTAAACGGCGACTGGACATACTGGGGTCGGTCTTTCTAGGCAGCCTAACAGATCATTCCAGTACCGATATTCGTACTGTCGATAAATTTGTGTATCAAACAGGTTGGATTCGATGAGGGGCATTTCAGCCCGTGGTAACACTAGGGACCTAAACTGGTCTATGCTTGTAAAAAATACGGCTGCCACCCTAACCTAAACCTAAAAACCTGTTGCTTCTCCTGATAAAGCATGAACATGTGGGTTATGTCATTTTGGATTTCAGGTGACGATATAATCTTAATCGTTGGGAAATTCTAAGACGATTTAGCCATGTCTGCCTGTCCGTCTGTCTGTTGAAATCAACCTACTGTCAGTAATAGTACATAGAGCTTGGTTGACCAAATTTGGTAGAAATACTTCTTATCGGCCAATGTTTTATTATAAAGGGTGGTTAAATTGTAAGCGTCGATGTTGAATGTGAACCACACCTAAACGTCAAGTTTTTTTTCAGCATTTCATTTGACATTTCTCAATTTCAGACTTACTCAATTTGAACCATGGAAAGGTACACAATCGAGCAACGCGTTAAAGTTTTTTAAGCCTTTTACGAAAATGGGCGTTCAAATCAAAATGCATTTCGTGCAAAGATGAGATAATTCGGCACATTAACGGCATAGAACCTCAACTATGCCTCAGCGTTGTCGAAAATTTGGACCATCGGATGGAGGTGTGCCGCCGAGGTCGCGGCGGTCATTTGGCCGATATTTTGTTCCATACATAATTGAAATGACAATGATTTCCTAAATAATTTGTGCTTTATGTCGCTCTAAAATATATATTGAGATGTCGCTCTAAAAACGCTTATGTAAGTCATAAATACCAAATTCTATAAAAAATTACCTGAAACTTTGCAGATTGTATTCTGTTTATGCAAGAATTTATCACAGCAAAAATTTTACAGATAGGTTTGTATATCGCTCCGAAATACGCTTATTCAAGCCATCAATTTCTATGCAATTATGCTGAAACTTTGCAGTATTTTATTTATACAAGAATTCAACTCCGTTAAAATAATCCACATCGGTTCATATTTTGTTATAGTCCCCCTATAGAGGTCGCTGCAAATTGAAGTAGGTGTGCTTTGATATAGCTCTCACACTGAGCTCGCTCATGAATATATATCTATCTAAGCCGTATACATGTGGTACAGGGTATTATTTTATACTAAAATGCTTCACAATGATAATTTACCATATCGGTGTATGTCTTGATATATAAGTAGTTTTAATATAGAGGTCGCTCTTAAATATGTGCTAAAGCCACAGAGGCAATATTTTTTGAACAATTTGCAGTGTTCATTTTTATACCCTACACCACACTGTAATACAGGGTATTATAACTTTGCGCATTTGTTTGTAACACACAAAAGGAGAAGAAATAGACCCATCGTTTATTATACCGATTGACTTAGAATCACTTTCTGAGTTGATTTAGCTATGTCCGTCTGTCTGTGCATGTATTCTTGTAATCAAAGTATAGGTCGCAATTATGGTCCGAGCTCGACGAAACTTTACACATATCTTTTTTTGGCCCAAGGACGATCCCTATTGAATTTGTTTAAAATCGGTTCAGATTTAGATATTGCCCCCATATATATGTTACCCCCGATTTCACATGTATACGCTGTAAAATTGTTATTTAATATCCGATCAGTGCAATATTCGGCAAAAAGAGGTTTCTTTCGACATGAAGGAATACTGCCAAATTCGGAGAAAATCGGTTCAGATTTATATATAGCCCCCATATACGTAGTATGTTCAAATTTTTTTTTTTGTATTTGTATTTTTTCAAAAAGTATTTATTTATTCATGAATATCTATTTTGTCCCCTTCAAAGTAATTCCCCTCGGATATAATACACTTCTGCCAACGTTTTTTCCAATCCTCGAAGCACTTCAAATAATCATTTTTTGTGATCTTGTTCAGCTCCTCCTTCGATGCCGTCTTTATCTCCTCAATCGTGGCGTAGCGTCGTCCTTTCATGGGCCTTTTCAGTTTTGGGAACAAAAAATAGTCACAGGGGGCTAGGTCAGGGGAATACGGTGGCTGCGGCACCATTACTGTGTTGTTTTTGACCAAATATTCGCGCACAAGCAACGATGTGTGTGCAGGGGCGTTATCTTGGTGCAAAAGCCAGTTTTTGTTCTTCCACAAATCCGGGCGTTTTTGACGGATTGCTTTGCGCAATTTGTGCATAACTTGCAGGTAATATTCTTTATTGACCGTACTACCCTGTGGCAAGAACTCATAATGCACCACGCCCCTGCAATCAAAGAAAACTGTGATGTTTTCGTCTGTTGTTGACGTGCTCGGGCGTCCGGCACGCTGTTCGTCCTTCGCATCTTCTCGGCTCTTTAAGAACATTTTGTACCACCGATAAACGTTGCTTTTGTCCAAGGTAGCTTCACCATATGCCACAGTCAACATTCGGAATGCGTCAGCGCACTTTATTTTGTTTTTCACACAAAATTTGATGCAGATTCTTTGATCCATTTTCTGAAATAGATAAAAATCGAAGACAAGTCAAAACACATCCAAGCACAACAGCTGTCAAAAATTAACTAAACGTTCAAAATGCCCGACCTTGTCAGCATAAGTAAGGGATAAATTCCGAATTTATAATCCTTTTGGTAGAAGTAAGACAATTTCAAAAAAATCCATGTCTTATGCCCTCACTGTTGTAAACGAGAGTATATATCATTTGCTATGGGCCAAAGTGTAACACATATTCGATGTGAACTTAGACCTCAAGTAGAAAACCTGTCGGAGCAGATCGCCATTTAATTTTAAATTTTCAATTGATTTTAAGTTAAATTTCAATAAATGTTATCTTTTCATTTGGCCACTCTAATCGTATTGAAACAACAACAACATCACACAGATGATGTCTATGAGATTTATTTTGTTTTGTTTCAATATGCTTGCTGGCAACGAAAGCAACAACAACAATGCAATAGAGTGGTTCATTTAGTTCTATTGCATTGCAGAGTTTTGTATATATGTACATACATATATATCAATAACTGTCATTGCTTTCGTCTACTTGTGGCCCAGCAAGAAGTAATGATGTTTTTGTACAGATCAGTTGTTAAGTGGCCGTCGAAAATAAATAAACACAAGTAATAACATTAGCTGCATAGAAGGAAGTTCGTTTTTATACCCTCACTTTAGTGTGACGAGGGTATATATCATTTGCTACGGAAAAAAGTGTAACACATCGAAGGAGTGATCTAAGACCCTAAGTATGTTCGGAGGAAATCCGTTTTGGGTCATTTTAAGTCGAATGAGCAATGTCCGTCCGTCTGTCTGTCTGTCTGTCTGTCTGCTGGCTGGTGCGCACGATAACTCTCGAAAGGAGTAACCGATTGACTTTAAATTTGGTATGTGGTAATATTTTGATCTATCTCCGGATGAGTTCGAAGATGGGTCATATTGGTCTACTCCTTCTGGTACCTCTTTAATAACTTCTATACTACTTATTCGAATCTTTTGAAATTCTGCACATAATATTAGTACATTAGTCGCTATTAACTCGAGAAAAATGGGTGAAGTTGGCATGCCCCTTTTGGTACCTCCCACACAAATGGACCATTTTGCATCAAAATTTAACTGCTTATAACTTTAATACAAGTGCATAAAAATGCTTGAAATTTTCTACAGTATAATGTGTTTGTAGCGCCTATAGTCCGGTAAAAAATGGGCATTATTGTACAGCCCCTTTTGGTACCTCCCACACAAATGGACCGTTTCGTACCAAAAGTAAACGGCTTGTAACTTTAATACCAGTGCATACAAATACTTGAAATTTTGTACAGTGTAATGCTGTTATAGTGCCTATAGTCCTGTAAAAAGTGGGCGTTATCACTCCGCCCTTTTTTGTACCTCCCACACAAAATGAACAAATCATACCAAAATTACATAGCTCGTAACTTTAATATACCAGTGCACATAAACGCTTATAGTTCAGCACAATGCAATTTATTTAAGAATGTACTGTTTACCGAAAAATATGTGTATTTGGAAAACCCCTTCTGGTACCTCCCACACAAATTGACAGATTTATTGGTGTAATCTATATATATAAAATTGTTGCGTGACTGGCTGACTGACTGACTGGCTGACTGACTGATTGACTGACTGATCATCGCCCAGGCCAAACGGCTGAAGCTAGAGTCATGAAATTTGGTGGGAGGGTTGTCCTTGGTACGTAGACGAGCAATAAGGCGGGATTTTTCGAAATTCGTACTATTAGCCGCACAATGGGGCAAAAAGGGATAAATATGGTACCACCGCCAAATCTAAACGAAATGAGCTAGAATCTTGAAATTTGGTATGAGGGTAGCCCTTAGGAGGTAGACTCAGAAATTGGCAGGATTTTTCGACATTCGAACATTTACGCACACAGTGGGGTAAAAAGTGATAAATGTGGTACATCCGCCAAATCCAAATGGCAAGAGCTAGAATCGTGAAATATTGTGTGATGGTAGCCCTTATGAGGTAGACTCTGAAATTGGCAGGATTTTTCGTAATTCGAACATTTACGCACACAGTGGGGTAAAAAGGGAAAAATGGGATAAATGTGGTACAACAGCCAAATTCAAATGGCAAGAGCTAGAATCGTGAATTTTGGTGTGAGGGTAGCTCTTATGAGGTAGACTCTGAAATTGACAGGATTTTTCGAAATTCGAACACTTACGTACACTGTGGGGTAAAAAGGGAAAAATGTGGTACAAAAGCCAAATCCAAATGGCAAGACCTAGAATCGTGAAATTTGGTGTGAGAGTAGCTCTTGGGACGTAAACAAGAACAAGGAGTGATTTTTTTAAAAACTTAGAGGCACAGTGGGACAGAAAGGTATAAATATGGTACCACCGCCAAATTTAAAGCCTAATATTAGAATGGTGAAAATTGAAGCGAGGAGTGTCTTTATGACAACTGATCGGGGTATTAAGTTTTTTTTGTATTCGTAGTTTTCGGGACACAGCGGGGCAAAAAGTGTAAAATATAGTACAGTGGATTAAAAATGTCAAACCTGGATCAATGGTTCCAGGGTAACTTTTGGAACATAAACTAGAGATTGGAAGTGATTTTTAGTAATTCTAACATTAAGAGGCACAGTGGGACACGACGGGTTAATTATGGAGCATGGGGAAAAGGGAACAATCTGCCAAAATTGGAACTTAAACATGAGATATGAAGAGTTTATATGGTTTTAGGAGCACTGTGGTCAAAAACGGTTAAATAGTGGAGAGGAGAAAATATGATTAAATATGTTACAGTCGGGGAAAAAGGTTTAAGTACGCTAGCGTGGAGACACATTTTAAATACGAGTACGGTACAGTGGGACAAAAATTTGTTAAGTATGGTACAGTGGGTAAACATTTTGTACAGTGAGATAAAGAGTTGAATGGGGCACAGTTGTGCAAAAAGGGTTAACTATGGTACAGTGGGGTAAAAATAGTTATATGTATATGGTAAAGTGGGACAAATGGGTTAAAAATGGTACAGTGGGGCAAAAAGCGTTAACTATGGGCAAAAAGGGTTAAATATGGTAAAGTGTGACAAAAATGGGTAACTATACAGTACAGTGGGGCATAACTGTGTTAAATATTGTACAGTGGAGCACAGAGGGTTAAATATGGTACAGTGGGGCAAAAACTGTTAAATATGGTACAGTGAGACAAAACGTTTAATATGACACAGTGGGGCAAAAAGGGTTAACTATGGTACGTGGTAACGTTTGACAAAATGGGTTAAATATGGTACAGTGGGGCAAAAAGCTTTAACAATGGAACAGTGGGAAAAAATGTGTTAGCTATGGTACAGTGGGACACAAATGGTTAAATATGGTACAGTATGACAAAAATTGTTACAGTGGGCACAGAAAGTAAAATATGGTAACGTGTAACAAAATGGGTTAAAAATGGTACAGTGGGGCAAAAAATTATTTACTATGATACAGTGGGGCAAAAAGGGTTAAATATGGTACAGTGTGACAAAAATGGTTAACTACACAGTACAGTGTGACATAACTGTGTTAAATATTGTACAGTGGAGCAAAGAGGGTTAAATATGGTACTGTGGGGCAAAAACTGTTAAACATGGTACAGTGAAACAAAGGGTTTAATATGACACAGTGGGGCTAAAAGGGTTAACTATAGTACAGTGGGACAAAATGGGTTAAATATGGTACAGTGGGGCAAAAAGCTTTAACTATGGAACAGTGGGGTAAAAAATGTGTTAGAATGGTACAGTGGGACACAAATGGCTAAATATGGTACAGTATGACAAAAATGGTTACAGTGGGCACAAATAGTAAAATATGGTAACGTGAAACAAAATGTGTTAAGTATGGTACAGTGGGGCAAAAAGCGTTTACTATGGAACAGTGGGGCAAAAATGTGTTAACTATGGTACAGTGGGGCAAAAATGGTTAAATATAGTGGACAAAATATAGTAGGACAAAAAGGTGTTAAATTTGATTCAGTGGACCCAAAAGGTTTAATATAGCACAGTGGGTCAAAAAGCGTACATTTAGTACAGTGGGTAACAATATGGATGCAGGGAGAGAGGGTAAGTTAAATATGAAATAAGAATGTTTTTTTTTCTAAATGTATGCTTTTAGTAGCACTGTGGATCAAAAAGGTTAAAATTATGATGCACTGTAATTATGTAGC
The DNA here is from genome assembly GCA_963930755.1 of Eudasyphora cyanicolor. NCBI lineage: Eukaryota > Metazoa > Arthropoda > Insecta > Diptera > Muscidae > Eudasyphora > Eudasyphora cyanicolor. Next base: position 138,553,442 of record OZ005735.1, read on the forward strand.
ACTGTGGTGCAAAAAGGTTAAAATTATGATGCAGTTGGGGCAAGCAAACATTGTTCAACATGTTACAGAGGGGAAACAATGTGTTAAATATGGTTTAGTTGAGCAAAAAGGGTTAAAATGGTTAAATGTGGTAAGTGGGGAAAAAAGGGAACAAAATAGTCCCAGATATGTATAAAAATTCGTACTTTAGAAGCACAGTGTAATAAAAAGTGTTTAATTTATAACAGTGGTGCAAAAGGTGTGGAATGTGGTCCCTGAGTGCAAAGGTAGCTCTTACAGCATAAACCAAAGCTAAGAAATTGTTTTTTTCCAAGTAGGTTATTCTACTTAAACCGTGGGGAAAAAGTTAATTAAATGGCACAGATAGGGGACAAGAATGTTGAAATACGGCCTAAGCTTGCGAATTTGGATCTTGAAATGTCAATTATCATTTTAAAATATTGTACAATCGTGCAAAGTGGTTAATTATGACACACTAAAGGTTAAATGTGGTACAATGGAGCGATTTACTTTAGAATTTTAAATTCGTACCTTTATAGACACAGTGGGACAAACATGGTTTTATATTGTACCAGGGTGTGAATGTAGGTATTGGAACATAAACAAGGGGAAAGTTGCTAACGTATGAACCAAAAAAATAGTTTTTCAACGTCCAGAGGTACTGTGGGAAAAGGGATTAATATTGTATGTACCATGATGTCAGGGTAACTCTTGGAACATAAACTAGAAATGAAACGAGGGTTCGTATTTTATATATAAAAGTAATCAAATCTTCTTCATTTTGCACCATATGTAATAATCATGCCATTTTGAAAGAAAGAGGTATAGCTATTTTACAGTACCCTAAACAGAAAATAGATAAAAGATGGGGGCTGCGAAGCGCACCGGGTAAGCTAGTGTTATATATTACATTACTCACAAAGTGAGGGTATACCTTAGTCGGTTTACCCGACTGAAACTTTCTTACTTGTTCTTATCTATGCTTTCCGCAAATAATTAGAGCGGTTTCTATGCAAACAAAACCGTTTTGGGCAATTTGAATTCATTTGAGCAATGTCCGTCCATTTGTCCGTCTGGCTAGAGCGACTGAATTTTAATTTGGTATGTGGATTTTTTTTTCTACGTCAGGCTAAGTTTGAACATAGTCTACATTGGTCCAATCCTTCGGGTACCTCTCCCACGAAGGGGAGAGTTATCACCTTGAGAGAAATTGACAAGGTTGCCACGCCCCTTATGGTATCTCCCTCACAATTAGACCATTATGCACAAAAAACTAAACGGCTTATAACTTTGATTCCAATGCATAAAAATACTTGAACTTTTGTGCGGTATATTGCGGCGTAGTCAGCACTTCCCTTTTGTACCTCCCACACAAATGGATCATTTTGCACAAAAAACTAAACGGCTTATAACTTTGATACCAGTGTATACAAATACTTGAAATTTTGTGCAGTGTAGTGCTTTTATAATACCCACAGTCCATTGTAAAAACGGGCGTTATTGCGAAGCTCGTTTTGGTATCTCCCACACAAATTTACCGAAATAAAAAAAATCGTATAGCAAAAACGTAATCTACATTAAATTCTAAGAAAATTCTCCGAAGAAACCATGGTCTAAAATGAAAACCTAATCCGCGCCTCTCGACTTGAAAATAGTTTTCAAGTTCTTCTTTCGCTTTTTTTGGAAATATATTATGTTTATACCCTACACCACTCTGTGGTACAGGGTATTATAAGTTTGTTTCACGGCAGATGTTTGTAACACCTAAAAATAACACAGCTAGACCCACCTTAAAGTATACCGATCGACTCAGAATCACTAGCTGAGTCGATTTAAGCATGTCCGTCCGTCCGTCCGTCCGTCCGTCCGTCTGTGGATGTAAAGTTGTTCGTCGACTACAGGTCGCAATTTCACTCCGATCGTTCTGAAATTTTGCAGTTTAGAGTATTTCGCAGCTGTTAAGATCGCTATTGAATTTGGTTGAAATCGGTTCAGATTTAGATATAGCTCCCATATATATCTTTCGTCCGATTTGGCCCTTTAGTCCTATAGAAGCTGTATTTTACATCCAATCATTTTGAAATTTAGAATGGTAGAGTTTCTTGATCCATGAACCAACACTACCGAATTTGAAGAAAATCGGTTAAGATTTAGCTATAGCTCCCATATATATGTTTCGTCCGATTTGGACCTTTAGTCCTATAAATGCTGTATTTTACATCCAATCTTTTTGAAATTTAGAATGGTAGAGTTTCTTGATCCATGAACCAACATTGCCGAATTAGAAGAAAATCGGTTAAGATTTAGCTATAGCTCCCATATATATGTTTCGTCCGATTTGGCCCTTTAGTCCTATAGAAGCTGTATTTTACATGCAATCGTTTTGAAATTTGGAATGGTAGAGTTTCTTGATCCATGAACCAACATTGCCGAATTTGAAGAAAATCGGTTAAGATTTAGCTATAGCTCCCATATATATGTTTCGTCCGATTTGGACCTTTAGTCCAATAAAAGCTGTATTTTACATCCAATCGTTTTGAAATTTGGAATGGTAGAGTTTCTTGATCCATGAACCAACATTGCCGAATTTGAAGAAAATCGGTTAAGATTTAGCTATAGCTCCCATATATATGTTTCGTCCGATTTGGCCCTTTAGTTCTATAGAAGCTGTATTTTACATCCAATCGTTTTGAAATTTAGAATGGTAGAGTTTCTTGATCCATGAACCAACATTGCCGAATTAGAAGAAAATCGGTTAAGATTTAGCTATAGCTCCCATATATATGTTTCGTCCGATTTGGCCCTTTAGTCCTATAGAAGCTGTATTTTACATGCAATCGTTTTGAAATTTGGAATGGTAGAGTTTCTTGATCCATGAACCAACATTGCCGAATTTGAAGAAAATCGGTTAAGATTTAGCTATAGCTCCCATATATATGTTTCGTCCGATTTTCCTCTTTAGTCCTGTAGAAGCTGTATTTTACATCCAATCATTTTTAAATTTAGAATGGTAGAGTTTCTTGATCCATGAACCAACACTACCGAATTTGAAGAAAATCGGTTAAGATTTAGCTATAGCTCCCATATATATGTTTCGTCCGATTTGGACCTTTAGTCCAATAAAAGCTGTATTTTACATCCAATCGTTTTGAAATTTGGAATGGTAGAGTTTCTTGATCCATGAACCAACATTGCCGAATTTGAAGAAAATCGGTTAAGATTTAGCTATAGCTCCCATATATATGTTTCGTCCGATTTGGCCCTTTAGTTCTATAGAAGCTGTATTTTACATCCAATCGTTTTGAAATTTAGAATAAATAAATAAATTTATACATGAACTACAAAATTTATATTTCAGAGTTATTCAATATTACGAGAGTGGTGTAGGGTATTATATAGTCGGCTCCGCCCGACTTTAGCCTTTCCTTACTGGTTTATTATACGCTTTTATTATACTAAAGTGATACGAGGGTATATATCATTTGCTACGGGCCAAAAGTGTATCACATCGAAGGAGTGACATAAGACCATAAGTATGTTTGGCGGATATCCATTTTAGGTCGTTTTTAGTTGAATGAGCAATGTCCGTCCGTCTGTCTTTCTACTAGCTGGTGCGCACGATAACTCTCGAAAGCAGTAACCAATTGACTTCAAATTTGGTATGTGGTAATATTTTTTTCTATCTTCGGCTAAGTTCGAAGATGGGCCATATTGGTCCACTCCTTCTAGTAGCTCCCCCACAAAGTGTTAATATTAAGTGAATTATTGATTATTTAATAACTTCTATACTACTTATTTGAATCCTCTGAAATTCTACACATAAAATTATTTTATTAGTCACTATCACCTCAAGAAAAATGGGCGAAGTTACCGCGCCCCTTTTGGTACCTTCCACACAAATGGACCATTTTGCTCCAAAATTTAACAGCTTATAACTTGAATACCTATGCACAAAAAGACTTGAAATTTTGTATAGTGTAATTGTTTCATAGTACCTACAATACAGTGAAAAATGGGTGAAGTTGCCACGCCCCTTTTGGTACCTCACACACAAAATGGCCAAATCATTCCAAAATTGAATAGATCATAATATTAAAGTTATGATCTATTCAATTGCAATATATTTGAAGTTTACTGTTTAGCGAAAAATACACGCTGAAAAAAATCGCTTCTGTAGTATATTGTCCCAAACATATTCGGCTTGAAATATATATATGTTTAGGGTACACTCTAAACATATAGTATTTGGTACATACAAAAATTATATATTTGGGAAGATGTCCTTCTAAACAAATCTTTCGTTTGCATCCCAATAGGTTATTATTTGGGACTATTATTTCCGAAACAAATATTTATTTGCATTTAAGTATTTGAAAAATACATAAATTGTATTAAATTTTTCAGTAATTCAAAGTTCATTTTTTAGGAATGTTAAATGTTCGTAAAATAATAATAATTGAAATCGTATAATCTTGGATCAAAATAAATTACTGAAGGATTGACAACTAATGATGGCTTGGAATACTCAGAAAATGTAAATGATTAATTTAAAACGGAAGTTAATATGGTATCATAACTGGGAGGTACAATTCGAAAACAAGGAAAAATTAAAACTGAAATTCGAAAAAGTCAGTAAATGTTTTGAAAATTTTTTTAAATAAAATATATTTGGAGAAATTCCTAAACAATAATTTTATTGGTATTTAAACACATATTTTATTTGAGAAATTTAGTTTGCAAATAAATTTTGTTGTAATATATTAACATATGCGTTCCAAATATATTTTATTGATTTTCAAATAAAATTTATTTGCTCAGAAATATATAATATTTCAAAATTTGTGTTCCAAATATATTTTCTTTCGATTCAAACATATCAAAAAAGGCGATTTTTCCCCGTGTAGGAGTATTTGTTGATCCCCCTCTAGTATCTCCTATACAAATTGACAGATTAATTCGTGTATTTCATATTACAGTACTCATATAGTGAGGTATACCTTAGTCGGTTTACCCGACTGAAACTTTCTTACTTGTTATATTATAGTTTATGAAATACAGGTTTTGTCTTGAGACTAATCAATATATTCAATTATCAAAAAAACAGTTAAACCCCAATTTGCATCTCCTCTGACTTGCCTTCTAAAGGGTGTCCCAAGAAGAGCGCAATTTTTTAATTTTAAATAAAACACAGATATTTAAGAAAAAATCGTGAAACTTTATTATATCGTAAAGTAGACAGAATGAGGTTATGTATGGAACAATATATCGTGCAGATGGCCGCCGCGGCTTTGCTGGCATGCATGCGATCTTTTAATGAAATTTTCAATGACCGTTTTGCATGAATGCTGCGGTATTTCATTAATGCAGCGTCCAATTTCGTCTTTTAAGGCTTGAGTCGTCGTCGGCTTATTCGCGTAAACCATCGACTTCAAAAAACCCCAAAGAAAAAAATCTAATGGTGTTAAATCGCACGATCTAGGCGGCCAATTCTGATCTCCAAAACGCGAAATAACACGACCGGGAAATGACTGATGCAGCAATTGAATTGTTTCTCTGGCTGTATGACATGTGGCGCCGTCTTGTTGGAACCACATGCCCTCCACATTCATTTCTTCAATTCTAGGCAAGAAAAAACTGGTTATCATTTCACGATACCGAACACCATTGACTGTTTGCGCTTGACCTGCCTCAAAGGTCCAATGATTCCTCCAGCCCAAAAACCACACCACACAGTGACACGTTGAGGATGCATTTGCTTCTCGTGAATCACTCGAGGATTTTCCGCACCCCAAATGCGACAATTCTGCCTATTGGCTTCGTCAAGATGAAAATGGGCCTCGTCACTGAAGATGATTTTATCGGCAAAATCAGCATTTTCATGTTGTCTCTCCAATACCCAATCATCTGCACGATATATTGTTCCATACATAACCTCATTCTGTCTACTTTACGATATAATAAAGTTTCACGATTTTTTCTTAAATATCTGTGTTTTATTTAAAATTATAAAAATTGCGCTCTTCTTGGGACACCCTTTATATACAAAATAGTTAGAACACGTTTCACGTTTTTATTTGCATTATAAAATACGAATTGTTTATCGAAACAAAAGAAGGTTATTTTATAAATACTGAAAACAATTTTGAGTGCAATATTTTTTTTTTTGTATTTCCAATCTTTTTTATTAAATTATGAAAGAAATTTTTTTTATCTATGTTCCTTATAAAAATATTAAATATAAAATTATATACCAACTTTTTTACTTGGGTGAATATTTTTTTAATGAAAAAAAATTTTGGGTGTAGAAAAGATATAAAGTGCAAAAGAACTACCTTACTAAACAATTTTATTCAGAAAATTCGATTTTTTTTGGAAAAATCATTTTTTTTCTAACATTTATTTTTTTGTGGCAAAGGCATTTTCAAGTCGATAGGCGCGGATTAGGATTTTATTTTAGGTACATGGTTTCTTCGGAGAATTTTCTTAGAATTTTATGTAGTTTACGTTTTTGCTATACGATTTAAAAGAAAAAAAATCATCCCGCCCTAATATATATATACGAGTATGGGAGCTATAACTAAATCTAAATCGATTTTTTTCAAATTCGGTAATGTTGCTCCATGGATCATGAAACTCTACCATGCAAAATTTCAAAACAATTGGATGTAAAGTACAGTTTCTATGGGGCTAAAGGGCCATAATCGACAGAAAAATATATATGAGAGCTATATCTAAATCTGAACCGATTTTCTTCAATATCGGCCATGTTGGTCCATAGATAAACTCTATCATGCTAAAATTCAAAACAATTGCATGTAAACTACAGCTTCTATAGAGCTAAAGGGCCAAATCGGACCAAAAATATATATGGGAGCTGTATCTAAATCTGAAGCGATTTCAACCAAAATCATTAGGGTTCGTTGCAGGTGTGAAAGACTCGTAATTGCAAAATTTCAGTACGATCGTAGTGAAATTACGACCTGTACTCAAGAAACAACATAAGATGGACAAACTGATGAACAGACATGGTTTATTCGACTCATCTAGTGATTCTGAGTCGATCGGTATACATTAAGGTGGGTTAAGCTGTAGTATTTCTAGGTGTTACAAATATCTGCCATGAAACAAACATATAATACCCGTGTGGTGTAGGGTATAAATATGAAACATGCTTTTTTGAACTTCCCTCAATTTTACAAAATGGGTCATAACTTTTACATTTATCAAGTGTTGCCAGCAAAAAAGATTTTTTTTGGAAATCTATCAATACAATTGCCCAGACTTTTGTGGCGCTTTCGGCTCTATCTGTTGACCTCTATGGGGGCACGCTATAAAAACATTAACCATTAGGCTCATTTTGTATTATTACGGGCTGTTGTAGCGTAATTTAAATAGACAGACAGACGAACAATTACACGCTGAAAAAAATAGCTTCTGTAGTATATTGTGTTTAGGATACACTCTAAACACATAATTTTTAGCACACACAAAAAGTACATATTTGGGCAGATGTTGTTCTACACAAGTTTTTGTTTACATCCCAATATGTTTTTATTTGGGACTATTATTTTCGAAACAAATATTTATTTGCATTTAAGTATTCAGAAAATACCTAAATTGTGTTAAATTTTACAGTAATTCAATGTTACATTTTTAATGTTTGTAAAAATAATAAATAATAATAATTGAAATCGTATAATATTGGATCAATATAAATTACTTGGACGAATGACAACTAATGATGACTTGGTATACACAGACATTTTAAATGATTGATTTAAAGCAGAAGTTAATGCTGCATATGGTATCATAACTGGGAGGTACAATTTGAATCCAAGGAAAAACTAAAACTGAAAATCGAAAAAGTCAACAAAAGTTTTGGAATTTTTTTTAAATAAATATATTTAGAAAAATTCCTAAACAATATTTTTTTGTAAATAAACACATATTTTATTTGAGAAATTTAGTTTGCAAATATATTTTGTTGAAATATATTAATATATGCGTTCCAAATATATTTTATTGATTTACAAATAAAATTAATTTGCTAAGAAATATATAATATTTAAAAATTTTTGTTCCAAATATATTTTCTTTCGGTTCAAACATATCAAAAAAGGCGATTTTGGCCCGTGTATAAATCAAGCTTATAATTTTGCAGCTATCAAGAATGTATATATATACTTTACCAGCAATGTCTCATATCCGTATTTCAAATATTGAATGATAATTTTAACGTAAAGACAAGTTAGAATTGAAAAATAGTTCAATTCTATAGTTTTGTCTTTTGAAGCCTGTGCTTCCTGTTAATGTATTTTATTATGCTTGATTTACACAATTCAACCTATTAATTGGATTACATTTCAATATGAAACTGAAGGGTTACATGGGAATACGAATTTGTTTCCATGTTCCATTTCGAGGTGCCACTCTTTTCTCAAGAATTTGCGCATAATAAGCCACTGTTCCAATATAATCGAGCGGATATCCTTCATAGAAATTAAATAAAACTTTATAGTTTCCCTTGGGCATGGGCACAGGTATTAAGTTTCGATCTAGGTATAGATTCCTTGCAATTAGAGGACCCTGCAAATAAAAAGACAATTAATAGTTATTACCAAACAAACGGGGAAATGTCAATTAAAAAGCATTATACCGTTAAGGGACAGGAGTGATTAACATTTGTAAATTCACTCAGGACACTCATAAAAATTTTCATGTATGGACCAAAAGTCTTTTTTCCCAAATACCAACACATATTTTGGGTGACATTAACCAAGAATGGTCGGTAAAGGTTGACATCATTTCGAGCGTATAGGTCTATGTTCACCTGAAATATCAAGATTAGTATACAGACAGATATTGTCCCTTTCGTGCAAGAACATCACATTTCAAAATGGAATAATTTTGAGAAGCTCGTTGGGGCGAAGCTATCAATCATTGATCACCTCGGATCATTCAGCGAAGTTTAGCTGTAATTATTCGGTCAAAAATCCAGCTCTAAGAGGCATAGCTTCTTCCAAACGAATAAGAATTATTACCTCACTTCTTATTACCTCAGAAACTCTACCATGCTAAGTTTCGAAACGATTGTATGTAAATTACAGCGTATATAGGTCTAATGGGGCAAATCGGACGAAACTTATATTTGGGAGCTATATCTAAACCTGAACCGATTTCTTTCAAATTTGGCAATGTTGGTCCATGGATCAAGAAACTCTACCATGCTAAATTTCAAAACGATTGGATGTAAACTACATCTTCGATAAGGCTGAAGGACCAGATCGGACGAAACATATATATCGGAGCTATACCCAAATCGGAACCGATTTTATTAAAATACAATATGCTTCTTTCGAAGTACAAAAGACTCCTAACTGCAAAATTGCAGCACGATCGGAGTGAAATTGCGACCTGTACTCAACGGAAAACTTTAGATGGACGGACGGACGGGCGGACAGACATGGTTGAATCGACTCTGAGGCTATCGGTATACTTTAATGCGGGTCTAGCTGTAGTATTTATAATGGGTTTAGCTGTAGTATTTTATATAGGTGTTACAAACATCTGCTATTTATACAAATAATACAATGTACCACAGAGTGGTGAAGGGGGTCACGCTCCAAAAATCGTGATATAATCTATAGGCAAGAAATACTTGCAATACGTTTTGCCATGTAAAAACACTTGCATCACTGTATAGAATGAGAAAGTGTCTTAATTTTTATTTCAATTAATTTTTATAATGAAAATGTTGATAAAGTTAAATTTTAAGCGAAAAATATAATCTTTAAATTTTTGTTGAAGCTCAGTATGTAAAGACGAAGTTGCATTTTAATTAAGCTCAATAACACTAGGCAACAATTTTTTTTGTGTCCGTGACCTAAAGTCTTTTTGGAGAGATTAAGGCATACTATTTTATGAAGCCAAAACTAAATTTTTTTTGAGCAAGTTTTTTTTTAAAAAAATTTGTTTCTAGAATTCCAATATTCATTGAACTTACCTTTAGTATTTGGACCATATTTTTTAAATTATGGGAAATTATAAGGACAAGAAATACTAAAAACATCAGTTTCGCGTAGAAACGCAAGTGTAGCAACTGTCAATAAAACAATTAGAAAAAATTTGATTAAAAAAAAACCAGTAAGGAAAGGCAGAAAGTCGGGCGGGGCCGACTATATAATACCCTACACCTCCCTAACAATGCGATAAGGGTGATTGCGATAATAATTTGGAATAATTGGTAAATGGGTAAGAACATATATATGTGGATATACCTAATTCTGGACCGATAATCGCTAAATTAATCATTATTCGTTCCTAAATTGAGAAACATCTTTCTGGAGACTTTTGTAATGATCGGAAGTAAAGTACAACTTCTATAGCGCTTTGTAACCAAATCCAGAGAAACATATATATGGAGGTTATACATAAATCTGAATCGATTTTCCCTGAATACTCATTCATGTACAATAGAAACCTCTTTCTGTCGAATTTCGTACTGATCGGATATAAAATACAGTCTCTACAGCGCTTAGATGTCAAATCGGGGGTAACATATATATGGGGGCTATATCAAAATCTGAACCGATTTTCTCCGAATTTGGCAGTATTCCTTCATATAATAAGAAACCTCTTTCTGCCGAATTTCACTGTGATCGGATATAAAATACAGTTTCTACAGCGCTTGAACTTCAAATCGGGGGTAACATATATAAGGGAGTTATATCTAAATCTGAACCGATTTTCTCCAAATTTGGCAGTATTCCTTCGAGTAATAAGAAACCTCTGTCTGCCGAATTTTGCACTGATCGGCTATAAAATACAATTTCTACAGCGCTTACAGGTCTAATCGGGGGTAACATATATATGGGGGCTATATCTAAATCCGAACCGATTTTCTCCGAATTTTGCAGTATTCCTTCATGTAATAAGAAACCCCCTTCTGCCGAATTTCGCACTGATCGGATATAAAATACAGTTTTTACAGCGCTTACATGTCAAATCGGGGGTAACATATATATGGGGGCTATATCTAAATCTGAACCTATTTTAACCAAATTCAATAGGGATAGTCCTTGGGCCAAAAATGTGTGAAGTTTCGTCGAGATCGGACCATAATTGCGACCTGTACTTTGATTACAAGAATACATGCACTGACAGACGGACAGACAGACGGACAGAAGGACATAGCTAAATCAACTCAGAAAGTGATTCTGAGTCGATCGGTATAATAAACGATGGGTGTATTTCTTCTCCTTTTGGGTGTTACAAACAAATGCACAAAGTAATAATACCCTGTACCACAGTGTGGTGTAGGGTATAATCATTTATTTGCTGGCACGAAAAAATCCTTAAAAATAGAAAAAACAAGTAAGAAAGTTACAGTCGGGTAAACCGACTAGGATATACCCTCACTTTGTGAGTAACGTTATATGGAATATTATACGAATTTTTCTGTCAGAAGGGGTTTAACAAATACACCTATTTTTTTCTGGACAGTAGATACTTTAAATACATTGCACTGTGCCGAATTATAAGGGTTTATGTGAACTGATATATATAAACGTTATGAGATATTACATTTGGGTATGATTTGGGGCGTGGTGACAACGCCCATTTTTCACAGGGCTATAGGCACTTCAAATGGGTTACAATATGCAAAATTTTGTTGTATTTCTCTGCATTGGTAAACTCTTATCTTTTTGCTGTAAACTCTTACCTTTTTGTGCAAAATGGTACCTTTGTGTGGGAAGTACCAAAAGGGCGTGGTAATAACGCCTATTTTCACTGGGCTGTATGCACTATGAAAGCATTACACTGTAGAAAATTTCAAGTATTTTGAAACACTGGTATTGATGTTATAAGCTGTTAACTTTTGGTGAAAAATTGTGCATTTGTGTGGGAGGTACCAAAAAGGGAGTGGCAACTACGCCCATTTTTTCTCGAGTTGATAGCGACTAATAAACTAATACTATGTGTGGAATTTTAGAAGATTCGAGTAAGTAGAATATCAGTTATTAAAGAATCAATATTTCACAACATTTTAACCCTTTATGGGGGAGGTACTAGAAGAAGTGGACCAATATGGCCCTTCTTCGAACTTAGCCGGAGTGTTGAAGTCACAACAGCTGACTGCCGACTTCATCGCCACCTGCATCAGATTTGGAGCCGTCGGTTTTCACCACAACGCCGCAAAACTCGCTAAGTGATGGCAACGCCGTCATTGTTGCATTACTTTAGTTAACAACTCAACCGCTTATGGCACACTGCCAAACCGCCAGGCTCACGGCCAAAAATAATATATTAAAATAAATTAAATTAAATAAAAATAAAAATTTTGTGTATTTCTTTTTTTTAACTCCCGCCACTCTGGCGCGGAGTTAAACATGGTCCCTCAAACCAAAGCTGGCCCAGTGCCTCACGTTTTTGTGCGCGTTGATCCGTATTAAATGAATAAAATATTAAATAAAAAATATTATTTGGTTCCCCGAACCCCCTCAATTAACTCCATTATATATATGATTTCATCACGTGAAATCAGGCTTCACGAGCTAATGGAGTTATATTGAAGAGTGGAGGCTTCACGAGTCAAACCATTCTTCATACATATAAATAATATTCATGAAATAAACGTCCCAAATATAAGATGCAATATGCGGTCTCTTCAACAAACACATTCGGCAGCTTCAACAAAACATCAGCCCATAATAAAAAAAGCAACGACTTCGATCGCAGCAGACAGTGAATGACATTAGCGACAACAAAAAGTGCAGTATCATCAACTATACGAACTCTACATTGCACTCGTGCAAGGGGGGGGAGTATGTTGAAGTCACAACAGCTGACTGCCGACTTCATCGCCACCTGCATCAGATTTGGAGCCGTCGGTTTTCACCACAACGCCGCAAAACTCGCTAAGTGATGGCAACGCCGTCATTGTTGCATTACTTTAGTTAACAACTCAACCGCTTATGGCACACTGCCAAACCGCCAGGCTCACGGCCAAAAATAATATATTAAAATAAATTAAATTAAATAAAAATAAAAATGTTGTGTATTTCTTTTTTTTAACTCCCGCCACTCTGGCGCGGAGTTAAACACGGAGATAGAAAAAAATATTACCTCGTACCGAATTTGAAGTCAATCATTTACTCCTTTCGAGAGTTATCGTGCGCATCAGCCAGCAGACAGACAGACAGACGGACGGACATTTCTCAGTCGACTTAAAATGACCCAAAACGGATTTCCGCCGAACATACTTGGGGTCTTAGGTCACTCCTTCGATGTGTTACACTTTTTTCCGTAGCAAATGATATATACCCTCGTCACACTAAAGTGAGGGTACAAAGATATTTTGTTCCATTTCGTGAAAACTATCATCATAACGAAGAAAACAATGCCTATTTGCAAAATATCTATTGATAAATTTATAAATTATGACACATATTGTAACAATAGGGCAATTAAAAAAAAAAATCATATTTTTTATTTTGGCAATTTTGTTGGGGGGGTTCAAAAAGGGCATGGGAATATTGCCCATTTTGTAATTTACTATGGGTAGTTTAAAAACATTACACTGTACACAATTTGAGGTATTTGTGTGTGCAGGAAACCAGGTTATTAGGCGTTAACTTTTTGTGCACAATGCTTCATTTGTATGGTAATATCGCCCATTTTGCACGGGACTGTAGGTACTATAAAAGCTTCATAAATTTCAAGTATTTCTGTGGACTGGAATCAAAGTTATAAACCTTAACTTTTTGTGCAAAATGGTCCATTTGTATGGGAGGAAACTAATACTACTCGTATGTGTGGTATGGTCAAATATTCTGAATAGTAGTATAAAAGTTATGAGATAACCAATATTTCACTAAGTTTTGACCCATTGTGGGGGAGGTACTCGAAGGTGTGGACCAACATAGTACATCTTTAACATTAGTCTTAGATAGATAAAATATTGACACATACCAAATTTGAAGTCCATCGGTTAAATTTGCTTAAAATGGCCCAAAACGTCACTTCATCGACGTGTTACCGCAGCATCTGATATATACACGTGTATGTTGAAATTCTCTTATTTCTATATAATTTCTACATTTATCCATAGATTTTCTTCAAATAGGCATTGTTTTCTTCGTTAGGATGCTAGCTTTCAATGAAAAAAAAAAACATTTTTATGCCCTTCACCACACTGTTGTACAGGGTATTATAACTTTGAGCATTTGTTTGTAACACCCAAAAGGAGAAGAAATAGACCCATCGTTTATTATACCGATCGACTTCACTTTCGTCATCACATTCTGAGTTGATTTTGCTATGTCCGTCTGTGCATGTATTCTTGTAATCAAAGTACAGGTCGCAATTATAGTCTGATCTCGACGAAACTTTACATATATATTCATTTGGCCCAAGGACGATCGCTATTGAGTTTGGTTAAAATCGGTTCAGATTTACATATAGCTCCCATATATAAGTACCAGGGATGTAACGAATATTCGCATATGCCAACTCGAATTATCCGCACCATTTTAACATTCGCAAATACCATCTTTGGATTATTCGCTTTCGCAAAAGTATATTTCAGTATTCGCTTCCATTTGTTAAAGTGTTAAATCTCCTTATTTTCTTCACACAATTTGAAGATATTACTACCAATGAAAACCTCTGCCACTTCTCTTCAAAACAGTTGAAAAAATATATTTGTCCTTGTGGTAACAGGAGGTAAAACTATGGAAACATTCTTAATACTTGAATATCCTGGAAAAGTCTATTCGCATTCGGGTCAAACTATTAATCGCATTCTCTTATATAGCGTGATCCATTTCGAGGTTCCCTACTTTTTTAAAGAAAAAAAAACACAGAAAATTCAAATTGAATGGGGAATGTTTATTATCATTTGAAAGAACATTCTTTGGCATTGATTTTTTGAAGATTATGTCTATCAAATGTTGTTCGATGACTCGTTCGAGCATTTCGACTGGTAACTGGCGAATGACACGCGTGATGTTTTGCTCCAAGGCCTGAATCGAAGCGGGTTTGTCCGCATAAACTTTAGACTTCACATATCCCCACAGGAAAAAGTCTAACGGTGTGATATCACAAGATCTTGGTGGCCAATCGACCGGCGCAAAACGTGAAATTATCTGCTCGCCGAAGTTTTCTCTCAATAAATCCATTAATTGATGCGATGTGTGGGAAGTGGCGCCGTCTTGTTGAAACCAAATCTCGCCGAGATCACGAGCTTTCAATTCAATTTCAGGCATCAAATAGTCGATTGTCGTGGCAAGATAACGGTCGCCATTGACAACATTGACATTGATTACGCTCTCACATGCATCATTTTTGAAGAAATATGGACCGATGATTCCACCGGCCCACAAACCACACCAAACCATTGTTTTTCTGGATGAAGTGGCAGCTCTTGAATCTCTTCAGGTTGCTCTTCGTCCCAAATGCGGCAATTTTGCATGTTTACATACCCATTGAGCCAGAACTGGGCTTCACCGCTGAACAAAATTTGGCTGGAAAACGTCGGATCTTCTTGGAACGTTTCAAGAGCCAATAGAGCGAAGCGATGTCGCTTGGGAAGGTCGGGCGGCTTCAGTTCTTGCACACGCTGTATTTTGTATGCTTTCAATTTAAGATCTCGACGTTAAATGCGCCAAGTCGTCCATACGTCAGTCCGAGTTGCTGCGAACGGCGCCGAATCGACTCTCCACGGTCTTCATGTACACTCTCAGCTACGGCCGCTACATTTTCTTCACTGCGTGCTGGACGTGGTCTATTCGGTCGAATATTATCCAATAATGAATGCTGGGTCTCAAGATGGGTGATGGTGTTGCGACTAGTACGCTCAGTAGGCCGATTATGTTGACGTTGACCATAAGTTGAGGGAAGTGCACGAAACACATTCCTCACAGAACGTCAAATTTCGTAATAAAGTGGAACGATTTGTAAACGTTGTTTAGGCGTAAGTCGTTCCATGATGAAATGCCAAACAATACTTAACAAAAAGAACATTACAGCATGACACGACTCACACGTAATCTGTCAAAAAAAGACTATTGAAAAAAGTATCTATACTTGGATCATCCGTTATATTCGCTTATATTATGTACCTCCGATTTGGCATCTATGAGTTGTATAAGAAACGTTTTTGATCCGATTTGTACAAAAATTGACACGGAGCAGTCCCGTCATACACTTAGAGACAATATATAGAATTTGGGGAAAATCGGTTCAGATTTAGATATAGCCCCCATATATGTATATGTTACCCCCGATTTGACATGTAAGCGCTGTAGATACTGTATATTATACCCGTTTAGTACGAAATTTGGCAGAAAGAGGTTTCTTATTACATGAATTAACACTGCCAAATTTGAGGGAAATTGGTTCAGATTTAGATAAAGCCCCCTTATATATGTTACCCCCGATTTGTCTTGACAGCGCTGTAGAAACTGTATTTTATTTATATCCTATCAGTGCGAAATTCGGCAAAAAGAGGTTTCTTATTATATGAATGAATACTGTTAAATTTGGAGGAAATCGGTTTAGATTTAGATATAGCCCCCATATATACGTTACCCCTGATTTGACATGTAAGCACTGTAAAAATGTTATTTTATATCCGATCTGTATGAAATTCGGCAGAAAGAGGTTTATTATTATATGAATGAACACTGTTAAATTTGGAAGAAATCGGTTCAGATTTAGATATAGCCCCCATATATACGTTACCCCCGATTTGACATATAAGCGCTGTAAACATGTTATTTTATATCCGATCAGTGCGAAATTCGGCAAAAAAAGGTTTCTTTCTACATGAAGGAATACTGCCTAATTCGGAAAATCAGAAAATCGGTTCGGATTTAGATATAGCCCCCATATATATGTTACCCTCGACTTGAAATGTAAGCGCTGTAGAGACTGTATTTTATATCCGATCTGTATGAAATTCGACAGAAAGAAGTATTTGTACATGAATGAGTATTCAGGGAAAATCGGTTCAGATTTATATATTCCCTCCATATATATGTGATCCTCCCGATCTTTAAAATTTTCCAGAAAGATGTTTCTCAATTTAGGAATGAATATTGCCTAAATTAGCGATTATCGGTTCAGAATTAGATAATATGTTCCTACTCATTAGACCATTTATTATTTTTTCGGTACTGATTTCCGGGCCGAAAAAGTTTCCATTTGATCTACAAACCTCCAATAAAAAATTTGGTGCCGATTGGATAACGCTAAGGTCTGCCCAAAGTTGTTTGAAAACACAAAACTCACTTTACATGAACAAAATTTGGGTTTTTATCAAATGTCACATGTTCAAGTAATTAAAAAATATTTTATTAGCATGAAAAGTTTTTGAATGATCTTTGAATAAAATTTTCTTTCTTACAAGTCGTAAACAATAAAAATCGACCGAGAAACGAAAAAGTTACAGCAGTTTTCATTTGCACACCGACATGGCCTCTATGCAATCACAATAAAAAATAGATCATGCTTGTGCATGCATAAAAAAAACAACGGATTTGCATGATAGTTGATTTTTCGCATCAGTCTGACATTTTTCTACTGGTCAAATAAGAAAACATAAGCAGAACTTTGCAGCGCGCTATACGGCCATGCAACAGGGTCGTTTACAGAACGCGCTCTGCCTCCAGCCTAAGTGAATTGAGAAAGGAACAGCTTCGCACAAAATTTAATTTTAGTCATATTCTTATTTGTCTCCAGACCGACCACATCCAAAATGGTTACTAGATCCAGTGATAAATTTCGCACCGTAGAATCAGTTGGGCATGTATCACATACAATATCTGGAGCCAAACTGCAGTCAAACAGACAGATATTTCATGATGTGATAAATGTAATGTATAATGCTGCGACGCCTCTGACCACTGTTGGTGAGCTTGTGATTAATCGCTCTACACATCAAAATTTTTGGGCGCTCCCAAAATCCCGGCTGGTACTGGAGAAAATATGGCCAAAGTCGTTCATGATACACTCATCAAATACAGGTCAAAACACTGAATCGTGCATTTTGTTGCAGAACAAATTAGATCGAAAATTAATCAAGTTCCCATGTTCTCATCACATGATGGAGATAGTATTGAAACATGTGTTTGAGGTTAAACTTCGGCGACTTGTGGTCCTGAAGTGCCTATTTTTAATCGTTTTGCTGCCGTTTGGGTAAGTCTCGACCACAAATCGTTTTAAAACGGACTCGAAGATCCAATTGTACGCTCAAAAATAAGTAATGCTGACTGCGAAGTCATTAAGAAATTCTGCATTAAACAGCTAAATGAAACACAAATCCGAGCTGACTACAAGGAACTATTACAATTAACAATAATGTTTATTGGTGGTGTCGGCGATAACTTCCGAACACCTGGTCCAACATCCCACGCAAGGTTCATGGGAAAAGGCATTTATGCCTTAAAAATATACCTATTTCGAGAGCAGTTTGCATTGACAAAACGAGAGTCCAGTGGGCGTGGTTTACATGCAAAATGCCATACGAGCACCAAATCAAGATATACACTTGTTGAACATTATTCCACATTATTACCGGAATGACCCTTATGGCATTGTTAGGGAGGTGTAGGGTGTTATATAGTCGGCCCTGCCCGACTTTCTGCCTTTCTTTACTGGTTTTTATTCAGTCAGAATTTATTCGGTTTAAGACCATATGTTTCAGTTACTTTCTGTCTATTGAAAAAATGCAAAAATGTAACTGAAACATATGCAAAAATGCCATATGTTTCAGTTACTTTCTGTCTATTGCAAAAATGCAATAGAAACAAATACAAAAATTGGTGGAGAGTTTTAATTGCTTGGTAGAATTGACTGCAGTTTCGATAGACATCACTCTACCATCTTCAGAATTCAACTGCAATAATGTATGTCTTTAACTTAAATCAGCTGAAATACTTTTTTTCTAATATTTGTTTCGTGTTTAGGACTCCATATTACACCAGCAAATGTTTTGCGCAGCCCTACGACAAAAATTGTGTTGCATAGTGTTATTAGACCAGTTACAATCTGAACAATATCTGCTCATATTTACTTATAGATATAGTAGCCATATAAATGTTAAATCCTATTTAGCATAAAATCGCTATAGAAGCCATTTTTTTACATCTGAGCATTACTAAATTTGGCACAAGGGAATTTATTGATTTAAGAATCGACACTTCAAAATTCTAAAGACAGGCTGTTCAGATTTAGTTACAGCCTCATAATATATATTATTTCTGACTTGGATAAAAGAGCTATAGGGGATTCAATGAACATCCGATCATTAAGAAATTTAATAGAGATTATTTCCTTATTGGTTTTATATAAAATATTAAATCGCCCTAAGATGGAAATTCCGATTTTGAAATATTTTGATTTGAAATATGATTTCCCTGCACAAAATGAGTAATATGTAGTAAATGTTAATCGGAATTTTTGTAAATATCCCAATCAAAATTGATCAAAAATAAACTTACCGAGACATTGCGAAGTATATTACGAATATGGGTTTCCATAAAAGCGGCCGATTTGAAGCGATTTATCGGCTTCAGACGACATGTGTGATTGATGAAATACTTTGGACTGGGAAAACATTCAATTTTGGTGGCTTTGATATAATCCTCTGAAAACGTTACCTAGACACGGAAGAGAGATTTGGATGAATGGATGGAATATTGATAAGCAAAAACAAATCAATTTAATATGCATACATATTTATGGTCGATTATACTTCTTACCAGGAGAGCATTCAAGCTCAGTAGAGTCCACAAATATTTTCGACAAAACATTGTTCATCGGTTGTATTTCACTTACACCGACTGTCTCACACTACAATATTGATTTGGAATTTGTTTCGTTTCCGTCGAATAAATGTATATGGGTTTTTATTAAAACAAAAAAAATTAAAATCATTACCTTTTTTATCTAAATAGATTGATTATATGCACAATTAAACGAAAATAATTAGGTATATCGACGTTGAAATGAACATGAAATGTAATGGTTGTTATTTTAATTTTTCAGAATATTTCAGGTGCATCTGTTACAGTTCAATGAATCTTTAAAGGTCTTTGGGGTATTATTTAATGTTTGGTCTACAAAACACAACCAAACTGGGACCGTACAGATATAACCATACTAATGGAAACATTAAAAACCATAGACCAGAACATTTCTAATTCGGTCGAAAGACTTTTATGTTACAAATGTTGGACCCCAGCAAAATTCACTCTAAATTGAAGAAGGAAGGAAAGACAGAAAGTCGACACTAAAAAAAGTGAACCCTGGAGCAAGTTAAAATTAACTAAACTGAAGGAATACTGAACATCGTATGGCGCTACAGCTTGTTTTCCTTATAACGGGTAATCCAAGTAGAGATACTTTTTTCCATAGCATTTTTTTGACAGATCACGTGTGAGTCGCGTCATGTTATTTTTGTTAAGTATTCTTTGGCATTTCACCATGGAAAGACTTACGCCTGAACAACGTTTACAAATCGTTCAACTTTATTACGAAAATTCACGTTCTGAGAGGAATGTGTTTCGTGCACTTCGCTCAACTTATGGTCAACACAATCGGCCTACTGAGCGTACTATTCGCAACACCATCACCAATCTTGAGACCCAGCATAGACCCGAATAGACCACGTCCAGCACGCAGTAAAGAAAATGTAGCGGCCGTAGCTGAGAGTATACGCGAAGACCGTGGAGAGTCGATTCGGCGCCGTTCGCAGCAACTCGGACTGATGTATGGAACGACTTGGCGCATTTTATGTAGAGATCTTAAATTGAAAGCATACAAAATACAGCTTGTGCAAGAACTGAAGCCGCCCGACCTTCCCAAGCGACATCGCTTCGCTCTATGGGCTCTTGAAAAATTCCAAGAAGATCCGACGTTTTTGAGCCAAATTTTGTTCAGCGATGAGGCCGATTTCTGGCTCAATGTTTATGTAAAAAGGCAAAATTGACGCATTTGGGACGAAGATAAACCTGAAGAGATTCAAGAGCTGCCACTTCATCCAGAAAAAACAATGGTTTTGGTGTGATTTGTGGGCCGGTGGAATCATCGGTCCATATTTCTTCAAAAATGATGCCGGTGAGAACGTAACCGTCAATGGCGACCGTTATCGTGCCATGATAACCGACTATTTGATGCCTGGCGACATTTGGTTTCAACAAGACGGCGCCACTTCCCACACATCGCATCAATCAATAGATTTATTGAGAAAACACTTCGGCGAGCAGATAATTTCACGTTTTGCGCCGGTCGATTGGCCACCAAGATCTTGTGATATCACACCGTTAGACTTTTTCCTGTGGGGATATGTAAAGTCTAAAGTTTATGCGGACAAACCCGCTTCGATTCAGGCCTTGGAGCAAAACATCACGCGTGTCATTCGCCAGTTACCAGTCGAAATGCTCGAACGAGTCATCGAAAATTGGACTCAGCGGATGGACCATCTGAGACGTAGCCGCGTCCAACATTTGATAGACATACGAGGGTTGCTATATGTATTTCTGGCCATTTCCATTGGAAAGTTTGACATTTTTAAGCATAACTTCACTTAGACCGTCTTGTCATTTGAGCGCGAATTGTTTTGGTTACAGTGTGTTGAAAATTCACCTGGAAAACGTGGTTTTTGAACGCTTCAACAGGTGCTTCAGGCGTCGAAAAACGTTGACCAAGCAGTTTTTTCTGGATCTGAGTGAATAAGAAGAAGTCATTGGGTGTCAAATCAGGGCTGTACAGCGGATGACCCATCAATTCGACGTTTTGGCCGGTCAAAAAGGCGCTGGTTTGAGCCGATGTGTGAGAGCTCGCATTGTTATGCTGCACAATGATTCGTCTTCTCTTGTTCGTTTTCGAATATCTCCGAAGACTTCAGGCAAACAAATTGTGGCGTACCACTCAGAATTGACCTACGTTGCTCAAGCGGAACAGTCGCCACATGACCAGTTTTGCCGAAGAAACAGGCGACCATTTGCTTCGAAGTGCTTCTTCCACGAACAACTTTCGTTGGATTTGGCTCGTCTTCGAAGACCCCCACGGTCGATTTCTGTTTTGTCTCGGGCTCATACGCATAGATCCAAGATTCGTCACCTGTGACGATCTCATAAACGTCTTTTGAAGCACTGCGATCGTATTTTTTCAAAATTTCTTTGCACCAATCGACACGAGCCTTTTTTTGAGCGATTGTCAAATTGTGCGGGATCCAACGAGAACAAACCTTTTTTTAGCCCCAGGTGTTCATGCAATATCGAATGTATGCTGGTGGAAGAAATGCCCAAGGATGCCTCTATCTCACGGTATGTCACATAACGAGCTTGCATTATCAGTTCACGCACGGCATCAATGTTCTCTGGCACAACGGCCGTTTTTGGACGACCTTCACGACCTTCGACTTTGAGTGAGAGTCGGCCACGATTGAATTCATAAACCAGCTATAGGATGGTGCTTCATCGCCATACAAAGATTTAAATTCATCGATGCACACCTGTCCTGATAATCCACGTCGAAAGTTGTGAAAAATTATCGTACGAAAATGTTGACGTGTTAATTCCATTTTTTTGGCAAATTGATTTTTTTAAGTCACTGTAAAACAACACAAATGATGGTCGAACGTCAAAACGTTCTGAGTACGTTTATGCTAAAAATGCCAAACTTTCCAATGGAAATGTCAGATGGCGCCAGGCAACACTTAGTGTTGCCTAGGCCAGAAATACATATAGCAACCCTCGTAATCTCCAAAAAATAAATGCCAAATAATCTTCTTTCAAATGATAATAAACATTTCCCATTCAATTTGAATTTTCTGTGTTTTTTTCCTTAAAAAGTAGGGAACCTCGAAATCGATCACGCTTAACATACAAGTTCATACATTCCCTCACAATTATGAAATATTTTGAACTTAATTCTAGTTAACTCGTACTTCTGAATTCTGACTTGAAAGTATGCAATTTTTTGTCCTTATCGCAAGAAAATTTTTACTCAAATTTAGTTTTGTTTTTGAATTTTGTTTCGATTTTTGATCATCTCCTCCATCACTCTCCTCAATTTATATGTTGGAACCTCGTACTACTTCCTCTTTTGGATTACTCTGTTCTTCTTTATAAATATATACAATTTTACCTCCGCTCCGAATGCGATTCGATCCCAGAACCTTCCGTTTTGTGAGCCACATGAGCTACACTTACATTTTTATGAAAAATTAGTTTTTAAATACAATTATATGTATATTCCAAGATTTTCAAAACAATGTATTTTTATGTACTCTTCAATTTGATAAAAGGACTGCCATCATTGAATGATAAATAGAGTTGCCATATACTTTTACTATATTTATAGGGGACGAAGAAATGTTGTTATGAATCACATTTACATATCAATCCCAAAAGAGTTTCGTAGCTCGATATATAGTGTGTCTGGCTCACAATCATAATGTTAAGTCTCTGCACGTAACGATTTGCGGAAAAATAAAAATAGCTAAATGAAAGAGGATAGAAAAAAATTTGCATTTTTGGGAAAACAACATACTCGTAGTCCGAAAAAAGTTAATTTTTCCTTGATTTTAGTATGTTTTCCTAATTTTGAGTGCTAATTTATGGACATGAAATAAGGATTCTTTATTATTATACATTACACCACACTGTGGTACAGTGTATTATAACTTTGTGCATTTGTTTGTAACATTCAAAAGGAGAAGAAATAGACCCATCGTTTATTATACCGATCGACTTAGAATCACTTTCTGAGTTGATTTAGCTATGTCCGTCTGTCTGTGCATGCATTCTTGTAATACAGTACAGGTCGCAATTATGGTCCGATCTCGACGAAACTTTACACATATCTTCTTTTTTGACCCAGGGAGGATCCCAATTGAATTTGGTTAAAATCGGTTCAGATTTAGATATAGCCCCCATATATATGTTAGCCCCGATTTGACATGTAAGCGCTGTAGAGACTGTATTTTATATCCGATCAGTGCGAAATTCGGAAGGAAGAGGTTTCTTATTACTCGGAGGAATAATGCTAAATTCGGAGAAAATCGGTTTAGATTTAGATATAGCCCCCATATATATGTAACCCCCGATTTGACATGTAAGCGCTGTAGAGACTGTATTTTATATCCGATCAGTATGGAATTCGACAGAAAGAGGTTTCCTTTTATACGAATGAGCAATTTTAAATTTGGAAGAAATCGGTTCAGATTTAGATATAGCCCCCATATATACGTTACCCCCGATCTGATATGTGAGCGCTGTAAAAATGTTATTTTATATCCGATCAGTGCGAAAGTCGGCAACAAGAGGTTTCTGATTACATGAAGGAATACTGCCAAATTCGGAAAAATTCGGTTCGGATTTAGATATAGCCCCCATATATATGTTACCCCCGATTTGACATGTAAGCGCTGTAAAAACTGTATTTTATCTCCGATCAGTATGAAATTCGCCAGAAAGAGGTTTCCTATTATATGAATCAACACTTTTAAATTTGGAAGAAATCCGTTCAGATTTAGATATAGCCCCCATATATACGTTACCCCCGATTTGACATGTGAGCGCTGTAAGAATGTTATTTTATATCCGATCAGTGCGAAAGTCGGCAAAAAGAGGTTTATTTCTTCATGAAGGAATACTGCCAAATTCGGAGAAAATCGGTTCAGATTTAGATATAGCCCCCATATATATGTTACCCCCGATTTGACATGTAAGCGCTGTAGAAACTGTATTTTATATCCGATCAGTGCAAAATTCGGCAGAAAGAGGTTTCTTATTACTCGAAGGAATACTGCCAAATTCGGAGAAAATCGGTTCAGATTTAGATAGAGCTTCCATATATATGTTACCCTCGATTTGACATGTAAGGGCAGTAAAAACTGTAACTTTGTATCCGATCAGTGCGAAATTCGGCAGAAAGAGGTTTCTTATTACATGAAGGAATACTGCCAAATTCGGAGAAAATTGGTTCAGATTTAGATATAGCCCCCATCCGATCAGTATAAAATTCGGTAGAAAGAAGTTTCCTATTATATAAATGAACACTTTTAAATTTTGAAGAAATCGGTTCAGATTTAGATATAGCGCCCAAATTTACGTTATCCCCGATTTGACATGTAAGCGCTGTAAAAATCTTATTTTATATCCGATCAGTGCGATAATCGGCAGACAGAGGTTTCTTATTACTCGAACGAATCCTGCCAAATTCGGAGAAAATAGGTTCAGATTCGATAGAGCTTCCATATATATGTTACCCCCGATTTGACATGTAAGCGCAGTAAAAACTGTATTTTATATCCGATCAGTGCGAAATTCGCCAGAAAGAGCTTTCTTATTACATGAAGGAATACCGCCAAATTCGGAGAAAATCGGTTCAGATTTAGATATAGCTCTCATATATATGTTATCCCCGATTTGACATGTAAGCGCTGTAGAGACTGTATTTTATATCCGATCAGTTCGAAATTCGCCAGGAAGAGGTTTACTATTATATGAATGAACACTTTTAAATTTGGAAGAAATCGGTTCAGATTTAGATATAGCCCCCATATATACGTTACCCCCGATTTGACATGTGAGCGCTGTAAAAATCTTATTTTATATCCGATCTGTGCGAAATTCGGCAAAAAGAGGTTTATTTCTTCATGAATGAATACTGCCAAATTCGGAGAAAATCGGTTCAGATTTAGATATAGCCCCCGGTTTAGATATATCGGTTCAGATTTATATTAAAGCTCCACATATATGTTCCTCCTGATTTGGTATCAAACCGCTATAGAAGTTGTATTTTACTTCCGATCATTAAAATTTTCCAGAAAGATGTTTCTAAATTTAGGAACGAATATTGCTTAATTTACCGATTATCGTTTCAGAATTAGATAATATGTTCCTACCTATTTACAAATTATTCCAAATTATTATGGTAATGACCCTTACAGTATTGTTAGGGAGGTGTAGGGTATTATATAGTCGACCCCACCCGACTTTCTGCCTCTCCTTACTGGTTTTTAGTTAAAATTTCCTAAAGCTCATGCTTTCCATTGTTAGTTCATAATTTCCTTATGGCTTTGTTGGGTGTCCACCGCATATGTCTAAATTTGATAATTTTATGAATATTCGAACTTTTTTCAAGAAATGTTATATTAGTAATAATATTTCCTCATTTTTAGTTAATAAACTATTCTCCATATCCCAAAAAAAGACAATTACTAAGAACAATTTCCCAGTTGTAAGAAAAAATTAACACAATATGAAAAAAAACATTGAACTAAATTGGAGAATGGATTTTTACTAAAAAATTTAGGAAATAGTTTTTTTGACTGTACCTAACGAAAAATGACATTGCGATAATATGTAATTTAGAATAATTGGTTTCGCTTCAGTTAACAAGGACTTAGGTCCACCTCCTCATCAAGGCTTATTTCAAGGAGGAGTTGAAGATGTTGATCATAATAAACTAGATTTGAAACTATAACCTTAAAATGAGGAGTATTCTTTCATAGATCAAGAATCGAAAGAGACAAATAGATGGAACTATACATAATCTAAACAGATTTTCGACAGCTTCAATTAAAAACTAAACTTCTGATAAATTATATATAGATCGGACACAAAATACAGTTTTAATAGCGCTTAAATACTAAATAGGCAGGAACATTTAAAAGTGGCTATATCTATATCTGAACCGATTATCCCCAAATCAAGCAGTATTCGTTCCTAAATTAAGAAACTTCTTTCTGTAAAATTTTGTAACGATCGGAAGTAAAGTATATCTTTTATAGAGCTTTCATACCAAATCGGGGGTAACATATATATGGGGGCTACATCAAAATCTGAACCGATTTTCCCCAAATTTGGCGGTGTTCATTCCTGTAATAAGAAACCTCCTCCATCTGCCGAATTTCGTACCGATCGGGTATAAAATACTGCTTCTACAGCGCACAGTGGGAAAAATGTGGTAAATACGCGCGCATAACAGTATTGTCTATCTCATGACTATACCCTTAGAGATAGAGTCTTACGGTTTGGACCACCTTCAAGAGAATTCTTTGGAGAAGAAATTGGTGCAGCCAGATTTTATTTAGCTGTTACCGTGTAGCTCACGGTGGGCTTACAAAAGCGAAATTGTGGATATTAATGTAAAAACCATAATATCGTACCAACTTCGGTGATCTTGATTTTTAATTAAAGCTGACAAAATTTAGTTCAAAATCTATTTGGGTTACTTGATTGTATGTTGCTGCGTTTTAAATATATACCCCATTGAAGATGAAAAATATTTTAGTCAAAATTGCGTTAAAAGTCTAAAAACCGGGCAATGTTTTTGAAATTGAAACCAAAACAACTTAAATAAGATAAAATCGTAATCTGCAATATTTTTGAAAGCTGAAAATTTCCAATAATGGACTTATACAATGGGTCGTCGACTGTTAATACAAGAAAAGTTAAATTAAAAACAAAAAATAATCGGTCCACCCTAATATACATTAACTGCAGAAGAGTTTAACAATATTTCTATGGTTTTTGTAGAAGAAGTAAACTATAAAAATGACACATATAATCTTAATAATATTAATAAGATCGCTATTTTTGATTGTAGGACACTACAAACTTGCAGCCGGACTTGTATCGGACGTATTTATTATCCGATTTTGCCGAAATTTCGCAAAAAGTAATTTTTTGGGACCAAGAAAATCGGTCTATGTGTTTCGGGAAAGTCGGTTTAGAGATAGATGTAGCTCCCACACATATTTTCTATATTTAAAGTAAAAAAAGCACATATGTAAATTACAAAAATCTGCCATAATCGCAAAAAGTCGCAGATAAACTAGGTACAGTTGGATTCATAACTAAGTCACCTACATTCTCTATGTCATAGTGATCCCACGTGATCCAAAAAAGTTGTATTCTATTTACTGTGGATAATTTATTAAAAAAACTAAAAAAAATGTGTTTTTACTTCGACATATCTCTTCATTTAAAGACGTTAGAAATACATCTTATACACAAAAATTAAGATGAATATAACCTAATTATTGTTACGGTGTGCCTATGTGCAGCTGGGAATGACTATGTTCCGCCAGCCAGCCTTAGTCGCGTTCAGGGTCGGTTCCTCCCGTCATTCCCGCCCTAGGTCCGTACCAACTATTATACAATGACCTCAAAAATAATAAGAAAACGAACAAAAAAATTGATACGATTTTTGGATCGAAATATAGATATCTCTGACCAGAGTCATAAATTAAATCTAGGATGGATTGTAGAATCGGCAAAGCCTACCAATAATAAGACCTACAATCGTCGGTCATAAATTCCACCTGTTTCCTATCTAAAAGCCTACCTAAGGAGCTCACTAGGTTGGATAGATTCAGGAAAGATTGTCAATCTAGACACCAAAACTAAAAAAGAACACTTTGGCTTTGCTAACTCTAAGACCCTAATTAGGAATACAAATCAAAATCAAGCACACAAACAAATATATAAAAACAATAAGAATAAATACGATACATATACTTAAACACTAAATTAAACTAGTTACTACGATAATCTTTTTTTTTTTTGGAGTTTTTCTTGTTTTTTTTTTTTCTTCGTCGTCGAGATAAATCAAAAGTGTACTGTTATATTCGTCGCGCAGTGTAAAACATGGTTAAAGTTCGTTCTGAGGTGAGTATGGATAATAGTTTAAAAATCACTGAAAACTCGGTGCGGAGCTTCGCTCAGCGGTGGCACTTCTTCGGATCGCACTGGTAGCTCACAGAGGGAGCTCCTAACCTCGCTTGGAGTCCACACACTGGGTGACGCTACTTTGTGTGATTTTTCGTACGATTTCTTGGTTCACTTTCCTTTTTTGGTGTTCTTTTTTTTTGTTTAATTTATACAATAAAAAAACTGCAGGCCTACCTTGCGATACTCTGGGTTGGTTTTAAAGATTTCAATGGGGTACCTGAGATCGGGGTTGATTCCTCGTCTTGGCCATATTATTCATGGGAAAGTATGTTTTCTCTTTGTCCTGCTGGTTTTCCAAATGGAACCCTTCGCTATGTTGAAGTATTTGGTATTCTACGAGAAACAAATTCATTTAAATTTGTCCCGGATCCACTTCAGACTAACTTACAATTTCCTTGGACAAATCGCACTTATCATTCCCGGCAAAATCTCCCTCGATCAATATGAACTTTTTTCCTCAATATCTCTAAATTATAGGGTGAGTTACTTTTTAATATGTGCACATAATTGGTATTAACATTGTTAACAACTAACCTCAACCCTTTTTTTTTTATTCAAACTTGAACACAAACACACCAGTACTGCCGCACCGAATTGAAAGAAATTCGCCACCAACTGATGCGGAAAATTCTACTTTTCCCCCTTTTATTAACTATTTTTGACTCAAACTTCCAGTGTAGCCATATTTGAGTGGTCCGACATCTTTATTTTCGTATTCTCCTATTTCTAGAATATTCATTTTCTCCTTTTATGCATTTTTCCTAATTATTTTCCGCGCCTTTTTTTTATGAATAAAAATTCTTCCCTATCGCCATCTATCTTCCAACAACAATTTTCCCCAACCTACCGGCGAACTTCACAACCTACTATCACGGTGATTGGCAACGCTACGCTACTCACCACTACTTCTGACATTTGTCAATGAATGAAAACATTATTTGTAATCAGCTGTCCGCGCCGGGCAGCATTTTCTTTTCTTTTGTTTCTCTATTTTTTTTTTTATTATTTATTATTGTTACTAATTTCCCTTTTTTTCTATTTCTTTTCAGATTTTCCTGGAGTCCGCATCACCACATGATCAGGACACCAATAGGGTGTATCCAGGCGAATCTTCCTGGCGAAGTTTTTCCCGGACAATTCCCCATTGGTTTCTGAGAATATGGTGGCCGGCAATTGCTGCCTTTTTGGATTGTTGGGTTCGGGGTATGCCGCGGTTTAACCCAGCCGCACAGAAACGCTACCCTGCCTCTATGGATGATTTAAAAAAGGTCATCCCACCGATGTGCATAACATATATGCACTTGCTGGTGACCCCAGCCAACACCTAACCTAACCAAATTCTGCGACACTTGGGCACGGCAACTAACAAAAATGCATGAGAGGTTGGTTGCCGAACCGCGGGTGCCCAAGAGCTCTCTCCAGCTCCTCCAGCAAGCGTTACGCTATAGGAGTTGGAGATAATATCGTGGTTTTGAGGCCGCCACGAAGGCGTAAAGGCCTCGCCTAAGGGGCCTTCCACGCAAATTTTTTTTGCGTCTTGTTGATAAGGGGGTCCCCCGCAACAAAACACCTGCGTGGCAAGACAAAGCTGGTGTGCGTGGGACTATAACGAATCTGCTCTAGGTTACGTCAAGTGGCTAGCGAAGAGTGTGTACCAACGTGGGGAACTCCCACAACCTGAGATGAGCCGGGCCTAAGTGCTATTAGGGAAGTCTTTCTCTCTCTATCTATCTATATAAGACTTTACTTTGTGGTTTTCGTTTGTCTTTTCAGGTCGTGCTGTTTTGAAAGGACTTTGGAGACTGAAGGATGGAGTATGCCTTCCCCAAATGTACAGAGTGAGTCCTATATAGTTTATATTTCCGATCGCGCATGAACAATTATAGTTGTAGTTGGGGGTAAACTTAGGGTTAAAATTCGTAAAGGGTAAGAGTATAATTAGAAAGATAGGTATTTGGATTTGGGTGTAGAATTACAAGGATTTGGTATAATTACAAGAATAGGGTATAATTACGAGAATCGGGTATAATTACGAGGGTAGATGTATAATTACGAGGGACTATGAATATCAGGTACTTGGTATATCACATATATTACTTATATTGCACTATAGATCTAAGCTGACGCAATAATTAGGACGAATACAACATAAAACAAACAAGAGTATAAATAAATAAAATAAATTGTATTCTTAACCTAATATTGCACTTGAGTATCACAGCTTTTATATCTATTGCACTATATCTGTATATCTTTTACATGATATGTACCTAATGCTTTCCCCTGCAATGTTTCGAGCTCGTACATGTTATTACCTACAGGCTTCACTATCCGACACTTTAAAAACTTCTTACAAAACTTAGCATTTCGGTCTTTTGCGAAATCGGATAGGACTGTATTTCGCCTGTATACTTCTTGTCCGGGGACAAATTTAGCAATTCGAGCTCGTTTATTATACCTATCGGCGCTTCGTTCATAAGCTTCATGGAGTTTACCTTTGATCTTCGCTCGTATTAGTTCAAGTTTTTCGGGTCTTTGCAGATCTTTGACTTCATGATCTGTCATCGATAAAAGTTTTCGAGCTAGTTTATAATCGGAGCCACAAGAAAACATATGGTATCCGAAAAGGGCGAAGAATGGGGTAACTCCAGTAGCCGAATGGATCGAAGTTCGAAGAGCGCATTCGATTTCTGAGAGATACATATCCCAATCTCGGTGGTCTTCATTCAAATATGCTCGAATCGCGGATATCACCGATTGGTTAACACGCTCCGAGGCGTTGGACTGTGGGGAGTATACCGCGGTTTTCATATGTTTTATCTTATAAGATTTCATCAGTTCTTGGAAGATTTTGGAGATGAATTGCGCCCCATTATCGCTGTGGATCACTTCGGGGACGCCAAACTTGTGAAAGATTTCACTGACCAGGAATTTAATTACATTACTGGCCGTGGCGTCCCTCATTGCTTTCAAAAAGATGAATTTGGTGAAGTGATCCACAACTATAAATATATACGCGTTTCCATTTTTCGACCGCGGATACTTCCCCAAAAAGTCAATGTACAATTTTTGAAATGGAGATCGGTAATGACTTCCTGTCCTATTTCGGGCCTCAGATTTCTATTACATGGTTTTGTTTCTCGGCAAATTTGGCAGTTTTTAACATATTGTCTCACTTGGCTTGTCATATTGGGCCAATAAAAGAAGCGTTTGACCCTTTCAAGGGTTTTAGCTATACCTCCATGAGATCTCGTAGGAGGTACCCAAAGCTTCCATTTCCACTCTTCTACATGGTCTTGATCAAAATGTGTCCTTTTAAAAACGATACCATCTTGGATTTTGATATCAGGCAATCTCTCCTGATTTTCTTCTATAGTTTTAATTAATTCGAGGTATTCTTCACCTTCAAATTCGGTTGTCTCAAAATCCAAGAGATCATTCTGACCCAATTCCTCTATTAAAATATCCTGCGGGGCTCGAGAAAGCATGTCAGCAACAACGTTATCGGATCCTTTTCGGTGTTCGATGTCGAAGTCGAAGGATTGTAGTTGGAGTGACCACCGAGCCAGCCGACCACTCAAGTCTTTCAGCGTCATCAGCCATTTCAGGCTGGCGTGGTCGGTTATAACAGTGAATGGCATCATTTCGACATAAGGTCGAAATTTTTTGCCATCACTGCGGCCAGACACTCCTTTTCCGTAACACTATAGTTGCGCTGACATGCGTTGAGTTTTTGCGAATAAAACGCTATGGGATGCTCCACGTTTTTATCATTTAACTGAAATAGGACCGCTCCGATCCCATATTCAGATGCATCGCACTGAATATAGAAGCGTTTTGAGAAGTCTGGGTGTCGTAAGACTGGAGCGGAGGTTAAAGCTTTCTTCAAACTCTCAAATGCTTTAATAGCTTCTTTACCCAATTCAAATTTCTTATTCTTCTTTAGGGTATCCGTTAAGGGAGCCGATATAGTGGCAAAATCTTTAATAAAACGCCGATACCAGCCGGAAGTTCCTAAGAAGCTCCTAACTTCTCGTGGATTCCGGGGTATTTTTATAATCTTTATCGCTCGTATCTTGTCGGGATCGGTTTTTAACATGCCATTGCCTGTGATGAAACCGAGATATTTCAATTCACGGAAGCAGAATTGAGATTTTTTTATCCCTATCGTCAAATTAGCTGTTTTCAGACAGGTGGCAACTTCCCTTAATAGCCTAAGATGCTCATCGAAATCACTTGAGATCACCAATAAATCGTCTAGGTATATAAACACGTTTTCTTTGAGTCGTTGTGGCACAACTCGGTCCATAAGCCTACACAAACGTTGGGCCGCATTGCATAGCCCGAAGGGCATTACCCGAAACTGATAAAGCGGGCGGCCAGGCACCGTGAACGCTGTGTAGAGCTTACTTCCCTCGTCCAATTCTATTTGCCAGAATGCGTATTTCAAATCAACACTGCTTATATAATAGGTTTCGTCGATTCTGCTTAGGATCCCGTCTATGTTTTGGAGCGGATACGCGTCCTTAACAGTCAGATTGTTCAATTTACGGGCATCCAAGCAGAAACGATTCTTTCCTGGTTTTCGCACTATAGTAGTCCTATTATTCCATGGACTGTCTGACTCTTCAATAACTCCAAGCTTCAACATCTGATCAACCTCCTCATATACCAGAGCTTGTACCGCCGGAGACATCGGATAATGTCGATCCTTGAAGGGTACAGCTCCTTCTACCAATTTTATTGTGTGTCTTTCCAGCGAGGTTCGACCTAAACCCTTTTCTTCAAAAGTGTCGAAGCTTTTTATTACCTCCTGTAGCGCTTTCTCTTGATTTTCCGTAAGTACATGAGGGTTCATTTTATAACTGGCATCTTCATCTACTAAATCACCTTGTACTTTTTCGATGTCGATAGCATCTATTTTAATTATGTCTGGGGCTAGTTGAAATAATTTCCAGAAATCTACTCCTAAATATAATTGTCGGTCGAGATCTGGACACAAATATATATATAATATATATATATATATTATATTCTAACTCTAATCTAACTTATCCTAATATTCTATGTTCTTTACCCCCCGCCGTTTTAACATTTGAAAATATACTCTTTACGCTACAATCTAAACTTTCTATTAGCTCCCTACACCCCTTTCCTAGCACGCTCACAGATGCTCCTGTGTCTAGTGAACCTACCATTTTGACCCCTTGAACTTTTACCTCTGCAAATGGTCTGGGATCAACATTCTGACCTATTTTCTTCACCGACTCTAGGATAGCTTTCATTTGTTGTTTCTTCTGTGAAAATTTTTGTCTAACTTTTGGTATTATTCGCGATCTATCCCGATTACCGTCGGATCCAAAGATTCGGGAACTACTTTCTCATAGTTTTCTTTTCTTATTTCAAGGGGGATATAATGTCTTCTACCTGGATAGGTTCTTGTGTTTGCCTTGGAATAAATGCTAATAATTTTCTTCTTTGTTTCTTCTTCTTCTCCAGGCTTAACGATCCTATTCGGGATTAATTTTCTAATAACGGGGGATCCTGGTGTGGACGTGGCCCCCTTGTACTCTCCACGCCCTGAGCTCGGTTTCCCTGTTGGCACTGGGTACACTTGGGAGCTATAATTCCTGGTTTCCCGCATTTGTAACAGAAAATCCCGCGGACGGTAGAGTCACAATCTCTGAAAGTGTGGCCTATCTTGTGGCAGTTCCAACACTTTAGATGTGGTTTAGTTGGCCTACTCAAGTTCATGGCCGCTATTTCATCCTCATCGGGTATTTCGTAATCCTCATCTGGTGGAAAGTCGCTATAAACTTCATTAACTTGCCTCACTGGACGAGTTGGAGGTGGTGCGTTACGTATATCACGCCTTGGAAAGTGTTTTTCTGCCTCATTACACTCTATACGTAGTTGTTCTACTGAGGATACTTGAATGGGGTATACTATTCTTCCGATATTTTCCCTTATATTCTTTTTCATCATCTTGATCATGTCGAATTCCGTGATCGGCTGACTCAATTTTGCCCTAATCTGCCCCATACTATGGAAAAACATATCTATCGTCTCGTTAGCCTGCTGTTTCCTTTGGGCCATGTCCGTCAGTATTTCAAAATTGGACCTAGAGGACTGATATTGACTTAATAGGCAATGCTTTAACTCGGGCCAATCATGGCACTTATGAGTTTTTTGGAAGAGCCAATACCATGACTCAGCTGGACCAGAAATGATCAGAGGAAAATCTCGAATGATTTCTGCCCAGGGGATGCAGTATTGCCACTGGTAGTGCTCCAATCGGTACACAAACTCTTCGACGCCTAATCCTCGTGAGTTACCATCAAATTTCAAACCTAATTTATCAATCCTAATTCTCATATTGTCTCTATTCGAATCTCTAAGGGTACTGTTGTTGGAAGTGTTTGGTCCTGGAACTATATTCGATGACGGTTGGGGTGGACCTTGTTGCTCAGCAGAGGCTGAAGACCTTTGAGAAACTCCTGCGCTAGAACTCGTACTGGAATTGTCCCTGACCTGACTTCTGGTAAGTTCCGCTAAAGACTTTAATGTCTCTGACAATTCTCTAATACTATTTCGAATCTCTCCCATTTCGTGTTGTACGCCACACATATTATCCTGGAGGATTCTTTGTTGTCGAATAACCTCGCCAGGTATCGGGAGGTTTCCTTCCTTCCTCCGGCTATTGATGGTCCCTGACAAGTCTGTCATTTGTGACTCGCCATTACCTGGGGTAGTTTGGTAATCACCATTCCCCTGATTTATTTGAGTCCCACCATCACCAGAAGTCATCTGCTGCTCAATACTCCCTTCCAGCGACATTTCGGTATCAGTATACTCCTTCTTTCTCTTTTCTTCTATCTGGGTTCTATTTAAATCGAAGTCGGTTGGCCTATTTCTCTTTCTGGCTTGGGACCTAGTCTCTATACTCATTACTTTCAATAGTCCTACAGGGGTAGATTATCTAGGATCTTTTAAATTTTACAAACAAATATTTTACAAAACTGTTATCGACATAAAACATATAGGGGTTTTAACGTGAGACGTGATGTGGCGGTTTTTTTTTTCTTATTTGAACATTCTTTTTCTGGCTCTCCTAGGAGCACTTTTTTGGAATCTGTGCAAGACAATTAAATATCAAAATTTCTCTTATTCTTCATTGTGCCCTGATCATAAATCAGGTTCAGATCTTTCTCTCCCGATACTACAGACCTCTAGACCCTGTCTAGAGCGGATATCGAGGACATTAGAAACTGGTCACAAACGTCAATAAACAGAAACTACCACATTTACAACACAATTATTTCCCAGGAAAAAGACTGCTAATACAACAAAAAACGATTTTTGGTATGTCACTCTTTTCCTCTGGCTTGCACCGGTAATTCATCCGCCGCTTCCAAGCTCCGGTTCTTCGCACTTCTGCTTCTGAAAGCCTTCCAGAACGGTTGCGAAGCTGCCGAACTTTTCCACCTTAGATTACAACCTCAATTTTGGACTATTAATTTACTAATGGGCTATTGTTTTGTGCCTAGGTGTTATGCACTAAATTGATATACTTTAGATTGGGCGCCATATTGTTACGGTGTGCCTATGTGCAGCTGGGAATGACTATGTTCCGCCAGCCAGCCTTAGTCGCGTTCAGGGTCGGTTCCTCCCGTCATTCCCGCCCTAGGTCCGTACCAACTATTATACAATGAAATAACAAAATCACAATATTACTTACACAAACACACAGATTCCTTTTAGTGGGAGGTAGATGGACCCCTCCAGCCGCCCTTCCCTTCCTAGGTCATGAGGTTATCCCCTCTTTTTCTATGACCCCACAAACCCGCTCACACCACCCACTTACATCACGTTTATACGGGGTTGATTCCTCGTCTTGGCCATATTATTCATGGGAAAGTATGTTTTCTCTTTGTCCTGCTGGTTTTCCAAATGGAACCCTTCGCTATGTTGAAGTATTTGGTATTCTACGAGAAACAAATTCATTTAAGTTTGTCCCGGATCCACTTCAGACTAACTTACAATTTCCTTGGACAAATCACACTTATCTTTCCCGGCAAAATCTCCCTCGATCAATATGAACTTTTTTCCTCAATATCACTAAATTATAGGGTGAGTTACTTTTTAATATGTGCACATAATTGGTATTAACATTGTTAACAACTAACCTCAACCCTTTTTTTTTTATTCAAACTTGAACACAAACACACCAGTACTGCCGCACCGAATTGAAAGAAATTCGCCACCAACTGATGCGGAAAATTCTACTTTTTCCCCTGTTATTAACTATTTTTGACTCAAACTTCCAGTGTAGCCATATTTGAGTGGTCCGACATCTTTATTTTCGTATTCTCCTATTTCTAGAATATTCATTTTCTCCTTTTATGCATTTTTCCTAATTATTTTCCGCGCCTTTTTTTTATGAATAAAAATTCTTCCCTATCGCCATTTATCTTCCAACAACAATTTTCCCCAACCTACCGGCGAACTTCACAACCTACTATCACGGTGATTGGCAACGCTACGCTACTCACCACTACTTCTGACATTTGTCAATGAATGCACTGAAAAAAAAAAATAGTAATAAAACTAATGATGACACATTCTTATATTAAGTATGCTACCTCGGCATCAATTCGATGACAATTTTCATTACAATAATGAAAATTTACACGTTTTTTACGAAATTTTCCTTAATATAAAGTTTTTTGAATTTGAATTAATGTCTATCTAATCATTAGATTTGTGTACGCGCTTCTTTAAATATACGCATTTAAATTAAAGAAAAAAATCATTATTTTTGTGACAATCCGCATTATTTTAAGTAATATTTCAATACTTTTAAGGATTTTCTACATTAACACTACGACGTAGACATGTCATAGTTTTAATGCCGAATCGGACTTAATTAACAGTATGAAATATTTGAGTAATAAATTTAAGGCTATGCTCCCCTTAAAGGAAAGGCTGTCTTGGTAATAAATTTTATGACTATTGTCATTATCTTTAAGAATACATACGAGAGAATTATACAATCTCTCCCTCCCTCTCTCGCTCGGAGAATCAGTTTTGTTTGGATCAATTTTGTGTGAATCAATAATTGTTATGGAATGCTAGAAGAGAAAATAGAGAACAGTTCTGTTCGTTTTCTTTTAAATCGTCAGTTATTTACAAGCGATGGAAGGAAACGGCTGTCTGTTTTCGGGACGCGGATTGTGAAAAAATTTGATTGCTGTGAATATGTAAGTATACGTGCATACATACGTGCATATTGCACCGAAAATAATTTTAATATGGGCTGTTAACAGTTATTTTTGCTAAAGCATAGAACAACAATAAATGAAACCGTCGCGTACATGTGTGTATGCATGTGGTTATGCCGTCGGCGTCACCATCGATCTCTGTGATAAGGGAGTGCGTGTGTCATAGTTATTTTTGCTGTATGTTATTTATGACGATGTACATTAGATAGGGTCGATGCCCAACCAAGAAAAATAAGTTGCGTTTGTCACCCCCTAGATTTGAAGATTATTCAAAGACAATTTCAGAAAAAATTTTTTTAATTTTTTTGGTGCACCCTACACACCGCCCTTTTAGTTTTCTTTATCCTGTGTTGCTATTTGAAGTCCGATCGTAACGGGATGTATACCGTTGTTCACGTTTTGGAAATGGCTATATTTCGTCCAATGGCCATTTGTGACTCCGAGGTCAAATTCGATAATTTACCTCTATTATCTCGTTTTCTACCCCCCTTGTTTTGGACTTATTTTGAAACGATAATAAAGGCAATTAAAAATAATTAAACTTTTGTCTTTAAAGTACTCAGTTTTATTCATAAACAAAAAAGTTACATAGGATTTAAAATTGTAAAATATATGCTGGAGTCAAATTCGACTAGTTTCTTTTGACCTCGTTTTCTGTCTCTCTCTCACACACACATGAATAACCCAATGCCACAAACGCACAATCACTACGGCAGTTCGGTCCAGCATCAACAAATTAAATTTGCGGGATTCTCTAGCAAATGTTGAAGCTTTTTAAGGAAGAATAAAATTACTTTGTTTTCACATTCACCCTACACTCCACTAAAATAGTATTTTTGCCACTGACTCCATATTTATTATCCTATCTTTACGTATGATACCTCGTGGATCATCTCTATAAGGTCTACTTTTCTTCCATACGTCACTTTGGATTTTTTACCAGATTTTCTACTTTCACTATAAAGGGTGGGCCATTTAAAATTTGAATTACCGATTACCTTGCATTGTGATTTGAGTCCATTGGATTATTTTCGGTGGGAACCCATTAAGGATAAATGCTATGCAAAGCATCCAAAGACAATTGAAGCGTTGAAACATGAAAACTAATGATGATTTCGTTTGTGTAAAAAAATTTTAAAATTTTTCTACATTTT
Source organism: Eudasyphora cyanicolor (assembly GCA_963930755.1). Taxonomy (NCBI): domain Eukaryota; kingdom Metazoa; phylum Arthropoda; class Insecta; order Diptera; family Muscidae; genus Eudasyphora; species Eudasyphora cyanicolor. Next base: position 138,592,628 of record OZ005735.1, read on the forward strand.
ACACTAAAACCGCATTTTTAGGTTAGTTTGTAAAAATGGTGCAGCCGTACGAACGGGTTTGTAAAATTATTACACTCCGCAAATGCGAAAATATCTATTTTCCACACTCAGCCCAGTCCACGATGTGGAGTGTTGCACCGTCAAAAACCAAACTTCAGAACCAAGCCTAATTGAAAGCGTACATGCTTAATGCACTATCAAATGGTTGCGCTATAATGTAGGAATGGGTTTTACTCACCGCACAAATTAGCAGTATGTGCAGGGGGAATTTTTAAAATGTAGCAACATGATGTAGTGATATTATTTTTCAGAAACGAAATCACCATAAGTTGCCATTGAAGAGATTCGACTCGAAGCAATAGAATATGTCCTGAAAAATTGGGATGAGCGGATGAGGTACTGCCGAGCCAGTCTTGGTAGTCATATGAATGATTTTGTGTTGCATTATTAAATGAAAAAGTTCAACATTTCCATAAAAAACAGAAATTCGAAAAAACTATCAGTAAATTTTTTTATAGCTGATTCAAATTTTAAATGTATTCATAAGCAAATAAGTTATAGAGAATTATTAATAAAATGTTATAGACATGATTAATTTGTTTGAACACCATATTTAACTTACATACAAATGCCTTCCCATGCGTTTCAAAATAAGTGTTATTTAAGGGGGTTGAAAATCAAATAACTGAAGTCACTAGTAAAAATTTACTTCGGATTCAAAACTGAAGTAAGGAAGAAGTGTTGTCGTTGTCAAGAGATGATCATCGACGTATCATACAAAAATATCATACTAGATTAAATCAGGAATTAGTGGAAAAAATACTATTTTGGTGGAGTGTAGGGTGAATGGGAAAACAAAGTGAATGTATTCTTATATTCTTTCTTAAAAAAGATTCAAAATTTGTTAGAGAATCCCGCAAATTTAATTTGTTGATGCTGTAAAGAACCGCCATAGTCGTTGTGTGTTTGTGGCATTGGGTTATTCATGTGTCTGCGAGAGAGAGTGAGACAGAAACGAGACCAAAAGAAACTAGTCGATTTTGACCTCAGCATATATTTTACAATTTTGAACCCTATGTAACTTTTTTGTTTATGAATAAAACTGAGTACTTTAAAGACGAAAGTTTAATTATTTTTAAATGCCTTTATTATCGTTTCAAAATAAGTCCAAAAAAGGGGGGTAGAAAAAGAGATAACAGAGGTCAATTATCGAATTTGACCTCGGAGTCAAAAATGGCCATTGGACGAAATATAGCCCTTTCCAAAACGTGAACAACGGTATACATCCCGTTACGATCGGACTTCAAATAGCAACACAGGATAAAGAAAACTAAAAGGGCGGTATGTAGGGTGCACCAAAAAAATTAAAAAAAATTTTTCTGAAATTGTCTTTGAATAATCTTCAAATCTAGGGGGTGACAAACGCAACTTTTTTTTATGACCCTATCTAATGTACATGCGTTTTTGAAGGAGATCTTGTTTGTAAGTCTTGTGAAGAGATTTGTTCCAAATGGATGACAAAAATGTAAGTAATAGATTTTGTAATACTGAAAGAGACAATGGGAAAATGTTTAGGTACGTGAAAAATAATATTATTATCATGAAATAAACATCTTATTGGCAATTACAAAATTAACAAAACACATTTTAATTGAATGTATTTATTTATTTCTTAAAAATACCAGTGCATAATGCAGAAATGTAAAATTATTTGTGGCAATATAGAAATTTATTATTAATAATTTAGTAAAACAATTTTAGAATGGGTCTTTTGTGAGAAGAGTGGCAAATTTTACAAAATATTTCAACGTAATATATGAACGGTTGAAATATTTCTCTTAGTTTTCAGCGTTTTCCAATTGTGATATGATAAAATTAATTTGCTTTTTTTTTGTTTATAGATCATTTTATTTGATTCATTTTCAGAAAAACTTTAATTATTTTAATTTTAGAAGATATTTGAAGATAAATGTGATGGATATATGACAAATGCAGTGCTGAATGCCATTTATAACTTGCAAAAATAAATGAGCATACATGGGAATGTTTGAATTGAAAGGAAATAGATTTGGAAACAATATTTGTAAGTATTATGTATTTCTGAACAAATATATTTTATTTGAAAATCAAGAAATTTAATTTGGAACACATATATTAATGTATTAGAAGAAAATATATTTGCGAACTGACGTTCACATATAAAATACGTGTTTTCACACAAATAAAGTTATTGTTAAAAAGTTTTCCAAATATAATTTATTTAAAAAATTTTTTCCTTTTTTGAATTTTAGTTTAAATTTTTCCTTGATTTCGTGTTCATAATTGCTTCATAAGTACTTCATAATTAAACCTGCTGTTAGATTAGGCCCATTTGGTCCAATTTTTGTATCGTTTCCTTTATAAACGGTATATTCCCTTATAATTTGGTCCAAGGGATATTTTTGTTTTACTAAAATCAAAATAATAAGCGTTTTTGCTCAAAAATAATTGTAAATAAGCTGCTTTCTTTTCACGAAGTATTGAATAAAATAAATATAAAATATTGTCTTCCATATTCATTTTATATGAAAAATGTAATGTTGACCAAATGGACTCTTAATCTAGGATTCGTACAGATTTGCTAATCTAACACCAGGGTTAAGAGTGTCATAAGCAGCATTAGCTTTTGTTTTACAGAAGTAATTTTTAATAAGTTTTTGTAGTTTTGTTTGGTAACAAAACTTAAGATTTTAAAATCTAAGTCACGATTGATTTTTTTGAGAAAATTATTTTTGATAACTCAATTTATATGAAAAATGTCACTTTCGCCACTTTCAAAACAATTAGTTTCTATTATTTATAATATCTTACATAAATATTTTTTTTTACAGTACAGCAAATTTTGTATGGATCTATTATGAGAATTTGTTTCTTAGAAGAATGACTAAATATTTCAGTGTAAGTAAGTATATTCCAAAGATTTTAATATATCTCTTATCTTTCAACATTTTGTGACAGTTATATGATAAAATTTATTTTAATACTTTATCGTATATAAATCATTCTGTTTGATTTCTATAAAAATTATTTTTATTTTAGTTCGCGCAATTGAACTTTATTTGGATATATGAGAAATGAAGTGGGGAATTAAAAATTTACAAATTGCAGGAAATGAGTGAGCATCCAAACTATATGATATAATAATATAATATTTGTTTTATATAATTTCTATTTAAATTCCAGCCAAATTCTAGGTTAAAAATCATTAAGGTCGGTTCCGATAAAAATTGTTCATGGAGAACAAATACTTAACAATACAATATTCGAATAAAAGTCAAACTTCATAGTGTGTTGGCGATTTGTCTATATACAATTACATATTGTTTTAAATTATAAAATGCTCAAGGTTATCCGTAATATGTATTATATTTTTTTGTATTTTCCAATATAAAATATAACAAAAAAAATATTTATTTAGAAAGATAAAGTGTTGTGTTATTGAATTTTCTATGAATAGTAAATGATTTCAATGAAAATGATTCATTTAAAAGAGTAACATTATAATCAATATAATGTAACGGATTTTCCATACATATTTAAAAAAAACTGTATTTAAATTCATGTATGCCTTAAATTAATTACCAGTATATTCTTATATCAAGGACAAACATTTTAAATGTTATTACGATAATGTTTTAAATTATATGATATTTTACTAAAAATAAGCACGCGCCATACTTAAATTTACGCAAAAATGTGCTTATTTTAAGACCAAACTTAATTAGTTTTATTACCCAAAATTCTTAATTCTATGAAATGCATCCTCAAAACAAGTAGTATTCACGTCTTTAAATTAACTATAAAACCTTCTTATTTTTATAGCGATTGACTTTGGCTCGAAATCATTGCCGAAATCGTAAACTTTACGAAAAATTCATTGATTTTCAGTACGCTTTTTTTTTAGTGTGGAAACATTATTTGTAATCAGCTGTCCGCGCCGGGCAGCATTTTCTTTTCTTTTGTTTCTCTATTTTTATTATTTATTATTGTTACTAATTTCCCTTTTTTCTATTTCTTTTCAGATTTTCCTGGAGTCCGCCCTCACCACATGATCAGGACACCAATAGGGTGTATCCAGGCGAATCTTCCTGGCGAAGTTTTTCCCGGACAATTCCCCATTGGTTTCTGAGAATATGGTGGCCGGCAATTGCTGCCTTTTTGGATTGTTGGGTTCGGGGTATGCCGCGGTTTAACCCAGCCGCACAGAAACGCTACCCTGCCTCTATGGATGATTTAAAAAAGGTCATCCCACCGATGTGCATAACATATATGCACTTGCTGGTGACCCCAGCCAACACCTAACCTAACCAAATTCTGCGACACTTGGGCACGGCAACTAACAAAAATGCAGGAGAGGTTGGTTGCCGAACCGCGGGTGCCCAAGAGCTCTCTCCAGCTCCTCCAGCAAGCGTTACGCTATAGGAGTTGGAGATAATATCGTGGTTTTGAGGCCGCCACGAAGGCGTAAAGGCCTCGCCTAAGGGGCCTTCCACGCAAAATTTTTTTTGCGTCTTGTTGATAAGGGGGTCCCCCGCAACATTATATGTTACAAAGTCCGGTCGAATTTCACCAACAAACGCGAATTCTACAAGCATTGTAGTATATACATTTTATCATCGCAATGTTATTTGCATTTATTAGTAAAAAAGACAAACTTTGAATGGTCATAACTCGAAATCGCCTGGACATATTTTCCTAAAATTTAAAGGTATTTTCATTAAATGTTATCCACAATAAAACAGCATTCCCAAAAAACTGATTTTTGGTAGTTGCTTTCAAAGTCCTTTGCGCGCATATTTCATCATATTTTCCCATCGTGCAGCGCTTATATGTCAAATCGGGGTTAACATATATATTGTGACCAGTGTTGACAGAAATGACGATTTATCGTCTTTTTTTACGTTTTTTAGAGCCAAAAAATAGGACATGTCGATTTGACGATTTTTGCCCTAAAATGAAGATTTTTTATGATATGCAAAAAGGAAGAGAAACTTCACAAAATGGTCTTATATTAAGGATTTTTTCTAATTCCTTCGGGATATAATAAAACTCGCATTTATGTTTTTTAAATCAAAAATGTTAGAACATTTTTCAAATGTTATGCATCGGAAGTAAAGTATAATAGGATGTTTAATACCCTACACCTTCCTAAAAATGCGATATTTGGTCAGTGCGATAATAATTTGGAATAATTGGTAAATGGGTAGGAACATATTATCGAATTCTTAACAGCTAATCGCTAAATTAAGCAATATTGGTTCCTAAATTGAGAAACATCTTTCAGTTTCTAGAGCGCTTACATGTCAAATCGGGGGTAACATATATATGGGAGCTATATCTAAATCTGAACCGATTTTCTCCGAATTTGGCAGTATTCCTTCATGAAGAAATAAACCTCTTTTTGCCGAATTTCGCACAGATCGGATATAAAATACAGTTTTTACAGCGCTTACATGTCAAATCGGGGGTAACATATATATGGGGGCTATATCTAAATCTGAACCGATTTTCTCCGAATTTGGAAGTATTCCTTCATTAATATGAAACCTCTTTCTGCCTAATTTCGCACTGATCGGATATAAAATACAGTTTCTACAGCGCTTACATGTCAAATCGGGGGTTACACATATATGGGGGCTATATCTAAATCTGAACCGATTTTCTCCGAATTTAGCAGTATTCCTTCATGTAATAAGAACCTCTTTTTGGCGAATTTCGCACTGATCGGATATAAAATAACATTTTTACAGCGCTTATATGTCAAATCGGAGGTAACGTATATATGGGTGCTATATCTAAATCTGAACCGATTTCTTCCAAATTTAACAGTGTTCATTCATGTAATAAGAAACCTCTTTCTGGCGAATTTTATACTGATCGGATATAAAATACGGTTTCTACAGCGCATACATGTCAAATCGGGGTAACATACATATATATGGGGGCTATATCTAAATCTGGACCGATTTTAACCAAATTCAATATGGATCGTCCTTGGGCCAAAAGAAAGATATGTGTAAAGTTTCGTCGAGATCGGACCATAATTGCGACCTGTACTTTGATTACAAGAATACATGCACAGACGGCCATATCTAAATCAACTCAGAAAGTGATTCCAATGGCGATTTCTTTTCTGCAACAAAATGCAACAATTTCATTGCCCTTTTCCCGAAAACTGGACTTTTAAACAACATTTTGAAATTTTGATATGTGAACTATGTTTAATTCGAGGTACTACATCAGTTCCACATAAAAAGGGCAACTATTTTAAAGAAATTCACGTCGACGGGGCAACATTTTTACCAGAATCGAAATCACCATAAGTATAAACGATAATAAACGATGGCATTATTTATACTCCTTTGTATGCTACAAACAAATGCACAAAGATATAATAATGTGGTTTAGTGTATAATTACCATACAATTTGTTTATACCCACCACCATATATTTACCATATTTGTATACCCTCCACCATAGGATGAGCTAGGTGGCTGTAATTTGGTATAGATACTTATTATACCTGCAGGTAACTTGGGATTGAGAATGGGCATCTGTCCGATTTGACTTCTTAACGCCATAGAGACCACAAATGTACACTGATCGGGCTGAAAATTGGTAGCTGGGGTTTATTTATACCCAGAATCCTTCACACGAACAACGGTAGCCATAGGTCCATGTTTTGATATAGTTCCCCTTTACATTTTACTTCTTAACGCAACAAAAACCACAAATATTTACGAATCGGGCTGAAATTTTGTAATGTAACTTTATTTGTGCCCGAAACCATTCTCATGCTTTCCATGGTGAAGGGTATATAAGATTCGACAAGGCCGAACTTAACGCTTTACTTGTTTAATATTTATACCATACACCACACTGTGGTACAGGGTATTATTACTTTTCCACCCAAAAGGAGAGGAAATAAAACCATCGTTTATTATACCGATCGACTTAGAATCACTTTCTGAGTTGAGTTGAGTTTAGATATAACCTCCATATATATGAAAAACGTGGGCCCCAATATATAACTAAACTTATCTAATACCTCTCCTACAAACATGCAATATTTTGCCGCAATTGGTTGTCTGATTAAGAAATGATCGAATTATTTCCCAGTGGAATTCCTCCAACTGCGCGACACTGCGAGTTTCACGATAATGGCAAAGACGTCAATGTTTTGAAAGCTTAGGGCCTTATTTATAATAACACTGTCCAACAGCATTTTTGAAACTGAGTGGCAACCCTATAATTTTTGTAGAATAAACTTATGATCTGAGTTTTTTTATAGTGGGTCAAAGTTTTAATTTTTTGGTCGAAGGGATCATTATACTAAATGAAACAAATGCTGCAAGTTAATGTCTGAGAGATTTCTTATTGTAAAAGTTATATAGTGGTAATTTATGAGGATCATTTTTGTGGAAGATCTTAACCCTCTAACTCCCTTCTTATTGGGTTAATTTGATCTTTTTTTCGATAAAATCAAAAAAAGTCCTTTCAAAAATTACGTTTTAGGATTAAAATATTCTACGAAAATTTTTGCCGGAAAATTTCAGTGTGGGCGACCCAAGGACACCAAATTCGTTGGTAAAAATCGGTCAAGATTTAACACTGTCAAATTCGGGGAAAATCGGTTCAGATTTATATATAGACCCCGTATATATGTTACAACCGATTTGACATGTAACCGCTGTAGAAACCGTATTTTATATCCGATCAGTACGAAATTCGGCAGAGGGAGTTTTCTTATTAAATGTATGAACACTGCCAAGTTGTTATCGCATTGCCAATTATGGCATTGTTAGGGAGGTGTAGGGTATTATTTAGTCGGCCCCGCCCGACTTTCTGCCTTTCCCTTACTGGTTTTCATTTAGTATAATGCTCCCTTCGACCAATAATTGAAAACGTGGCCCACTGTAAAAAAAACGTCGACCAGCTGGACCATAAGTTTATTCTATAAAAATTATCTACTCAATATGCCCTTTCAGAATTAAAGGGGCGCTATACTGTTCCAATCAAAAAGTCTTAATTTGTTGGACAGTGTTAGTTAATAAAGGTTTTGAAGAACGTTTTATTAATGTTGAAACGTTCTCAAATGTTCCCAGAATATGTCATTGCTCAGGAAAAATTTCCTGGTTATTAAAAAAATTCCTTGTACAAAAGTGATTTTGAGAAATACGTCACTATAAATGTATATAAATATATGTATGTCACGAAATTATTTTGTTTACGAATTATTTATGCATTCAGAATCATTTTGAAAACTATAATAAGATTTTCATAAAATTTGCAACTCAAAATTAAAATGGTTTTACGGGAATGTAGCAGTTGGAAGGTTGTGCTGGTGCTCACAATTCTTCTTTCCTCATTTGGTCTCCTAATGATAAGTTTGCATTACATGACCCCATTTAATATTGCACATTTACGATTGTTGAATTACAACAGCGAATGGTCGAAAATTAGAGAAAGCGAAAAGTCGGAGCAATTTGGAAATGCTGTACAATGGTCGAAATGTGAAGAAAAGGCCAATGCTAGAATAATGCTGCTCAAGTTTGTAGAAAGCGAAATATGGAATCGAAATGAAACATTAAAGAGCTCAGAAGGTGACTTTATGCTAATGCGTAGTGGAATTGCCCGATCACTGATGTATAAGATCTTGAGACGTATGCCCAAAGGGGGAGCACTACATCTCCAAGATATGGCCTTGGCGGGAACTGATTATCTAGTGGAATTAACATATGAACCAAATTTGTGGATTTGTATTGATTTTCGAGGATATTATGTGAATTTTCAATTTTCCCTGTCTAAGCCTGAAGCTGGCAGTAATTCAACTTGTCTGTGGCACTTAATGTCTGAGTTGAGATCAAAGAATGATCCAAATCAAATAAATAACATGTTAAGAAAGTCCTTGTCAATAACAAATTTAGACAAACGGCAGGCGAAAGCTAAATTGAGGAATATCAGAGCGCTTCTCAGGGGTCTATTGACATATGCTTCCGTGTGGCAACGTTATTTGGAGCATTCTTTGCGGGAATTCCTCAATGATGGTGTTCAGTTTTTGGAAATTCGTTCTAGCCTTCCTCGACTGTATGATTTGAAGGGAACCAATTATTCCCCAGAGGATGTTATGGCTATGTGGACAAATGTGTCGAAAAAGTTGGTCTTGGAGAATGCGAAATTCTTTGGAATAAAATTGATTTACACTGTGGAAAGAAACTTGAATGACACTGTAATTAAAGGCATTCTTGGAGATGCATATTTACTACAGGTAAGTTGTTTTGAAATGGCGGTAGGAGTATGTGAAGACGAAATGAATCTTATATATACGCTAGGTTGGGTTTTGTAAAGAGTGGCAGCCTGTAAAACAGACTCGCTTACGCTATACAGCTCATTGTGTTACCACAGGGACGTAAGGGAAATCATAAATCATACTTAGGCCCTCCGGTTGAACCAATTTGAATGATTTAAAAAGCTCGGATTTCAACATCAGCCAAGTTAGCTATCTCCCCAGAGAAATAAGAGACTAAAGTTGCATGCCGCCTTCTAGAGAAAGCTGCGCAAGGACACAGAAGGTTTTCCATGTTCTATTGATTCCTTCTCATCTTCGTCGCCACAGCTTCTGTAAAAGACCTTCAATCTCTCTGCCTGTCGTCTAATAAGTAAGTCCGGTCTCGGCAACGACAGCAGTGTGTTAGTGCGTTTGGAGATTAGGCAGGGCCACATCAGCCTGGAATGTATGTAGCTCCTGACTAGTGATGCCCTGTCATTTGTTATCGTGAGAGCACAGTCTCTCAAGAAGTGCTTGCAGGTCGCTAAAGGCATGCCTACATATTCCGCCATCTAAAGTTTTTTTTTCAACTAGTGTTTATTTCGTGAATGGTAACACTTAGCTCATGTCTGTTTTGACAGATAATTAGTTTTATCCTTCCGCTGAACGAATATGGTTGTGTATACGCTTGAACAACGCTGGGAGCGATCGACTTACAGAAGATGCCGATTTGGCCAAAAAATCATCTTTTCAGATGAAGCTCATTTTGATCTTGGCGGGTATGTAAACAAGCAAAATTGTCGCATTTGGGGCACAGAAAACCCGCACGCATACATTGAAAGCCGATACACCCAAAACGAGTCACTGCTTGGTGCGGATTTTGTGCCAGAGGCATAATTGGGCCATTTTTCTTCGAAAATGAGCAAGGAGTGGCCGTTACAGTCAATGGCGATCGTTATCGGGCCATGTTGAATTTTTGTTCACAAAAATTGAAGAGGAGGATATTGGCAACATTTGGTTGCAACAGGACGGCGCTACGTGCCACACAGCCGAAGCTACACTCGATGTTTTGCGCGATGTTTTCAAAAAAAAAAAGTTATTTGGCGGACCCTTTAGTTCCTTGTCTTGCAAGTTCATCTGCCTTGTAGTTCCTTGTTATGGCCCTATGGCGCGGCACCCATGTATGGTGAATACTGAAGGTGATGGCTGAACCATTTCGTTGAGAGATCTGCGGAAGTCGAAGGCAGCTTTTGAATTCAGGAATATAGTGTCCGAAGATTTGATAGCGGCTTGACTATCATAGAAAATATTAATACCAACTATTGGGGTTCGCCCAAACCGATCATGGCAGGATTCTGTTCACCAGCTTTGGTCAGAATATTATGTAGCCATTCCGCTAGCTCTTTAATATCTAGGATCTCTAGTTGTTGAGTTTCAAACCGTATGTATAAATGTGAACGAATCTCCTATGTTCTGGGATCCGACCATTCCATTTTGATATATCAGGTATTAGAGTGAGATACTTCTTATCAAAATGTGTTTCAGTCATAGTGTTTTCAACAGTGTCCGAAAGGTCAGGTACTGCATCTAGAATGACACTATGTCTGTAGCCATTTCCTGGCCATAGTGACTGTTCCCTGAATCTAATCGCAGTACATGCGGCATATTGCACTGCTACAATATCTAGCGGCATTAAATGTAGTATAACATTTATTGCCTCACTTGGTGTCGTTCTGAGCGCACCAGTGATACATACAGCAGCCATTCGCTGAACCTTGTTTAGTATCTCAAAGAAGGTGGATTTCTACACAGCTGTCCACCAGACGACAATGTCGTACCGCATTATCGGTCTGACTACTGCCGTATACTACCAATAAACTATACGCGGGTTCAGACCCCAGCGTTTTCCTATTGCCCCTTTACAGGTATATAGCGCTATCACAGACTTATTTGCTCCTTCCAAAATGTTGGGTTTGAGGTGCAACATCCTGTTCTGTATAATACCTAAGTGCTTTGCGATTTCAGAGAAGGGAATTTCAATACCCCCAATGAGACAGGTGTAACTCGCGGTTCCTTATTTCTTGTTCAGGTTAACACCAAGACCATTTCTGGAAGCCCATCTTGCGTTTATATGAAGGGTCTGCTGTAGAATGTCTCTAAGAGTACTTAGAAACTTCCCTCAAGCAGCTATTGCCACGTCATCTACATAGGTAACACCCATCGTCTCCAGAGAAATCAGAATATTGTTCATTTCGAGATTCCGTAGCAGAGGAGAGAGAACAGCCCCTTGGGGCGTTCCCCTGTTGAGGAATATGTTGTGAGTTGACCCTAATCTAATTGAAATGCGTTTTTTAATCAGAAGGATATGAATGAACATATACTACTATCAATCCTCAGGGTAGCTAGAGCCGTAATTAAAGCGACTGTATTTATGCTATTGAAGGCCCTCTCTATATCAAAGAAAGCTACCATAGTATATTCCTTAACAGAGAGGAATCGTTCAATAAAGCTGACCACGTAGGGCGGTTTTTGGTGGATTTGCCCTTGCCTACAGCAAAATATATCAATATATCAATATATCACAGTAGCCTGTGATATATTTTAGTTGTAAGATAACTATCTATTAATCTCTTCAGAGTTTTAAGGAGACATGACGATAGACTAATTGGCCGGAAATTCTTAGCACCAGTGTGGGACGGCTTTCCCGCTTTTGGGATGAAAACAACCCTGGTTTCTCTCCATTTTGTTGGTATATATGTCTGATTGATACAACATGTGCATGAGCCAGGGAGCAATTGTATCAGCCACTGCTTGTAGCTTCGCCGGCGAGACTTTGTCTGGTCCTGGCGACTTAAAAAATTTAAAGCTGTTGACAGCCGAAAGAATTCTAGATTCGTTTACTATGTCGTTGGCAACCTCTGATGGCTGTACTTCAAGGGAATCGCCAACTGAAGTGTTCAATGCCTCTTCAGAGTTGCCCGGGAAATGTGAATACAGGAGCACTCGCAGCGATTCCTCAATGGACGCGAAGAATCCCTGGAACTATCAGCTTTCTTGATGTACCCAATTAACATTTTCCGTAACCTTGAGGCTTCGGATGAGCTTTCTACGCCACTACAGAAATCTATCCAGGATTTATTTTTAGCCGTTCTCAACTCTTTTTTGTACCGTTTGAGCTCTACCTTGTATGAGTCGCAGTCCTGTGGTGCTCTGGTGGTCTTTGTCCTATTGAAGAGCTTCTACAGCACTTCCTCAGCATAACTAATTGAGACAACCACCATTGCGTTCGTTGTTTGCCCCTTCGCTTCTGTTTGGGACATGCGGCTGGTATCGAGTCGTTGCGAGTTGCTGTGACTCGTTCCACCGTTTCTTCTATATCCCGGATTGTTTGCATTTTCATTTCAGGACTTTTTGAAAGAGACCTGTTGAATGTGTGCCTAAATTTTCGCCAATTTGCCTTCTTAATGTTGGATGAGAAAACGATATCAGGAGGCTTCGCACTCATGCAGAAGGTAATATATCTATGGTCGTAAAAGCTTTGTGAGTCCAAAACATTCCAATCAGAAATGCTTTCACTTAAATTCTAAGAGAAAAGGGTGACATAGATCACCTTCTGTCTGTTTTTAGTACTGAAGGTAGGTTCATGCCCTCTGTTACAAATCACATGGTTACTATTAATAATATATTCGATAAGTAATTTGCGTTTGTCGTTGATGCCAGTATGATGGAGTGCATTGACATCACTACACATAATTAGTCTTTTCCGCCCCTACCATTGATTTCAATTCACAGGGTGGCTTCGCAGTGTTGGGTTAGGTTTAGGTTAGGGTGGCAGCCGTATTTTTTTTACAAGCTCACATAGACCAGTTTAGGTCCCTAGTGTTACCACGGGCTGAAATGCCCCTCATCGAAACCAACCTGTTTGATATATAAATTTATCGATAGTACGAATATCAGTACTGGAAAGATCTGTTAGGCTGCCTAAAAAGGCCGACCCTAGTATGTCCAGTCGTCGTTTACTCAAAGCGGGACAGTCGCAAAGCAAGTGCTCAATGCTCTCCACTTCTTCCTCATCTCCACAGCTTCGGCAGAAGTCATTGGAGTCAATACCCAATCTTTTGGCGTGTTCGCCGATCAAGCAGTGTCCCGTCAGAACCTGTACTAACGTAGACAATCGTTTCCTCTCTAGTGCGAGGAGATATTTTGACCTTCTCAGGTCATACCTTGGCCAGATTTGTCTAGCTACCCTGCAGGTGCCGATTTCTGTCCATCTCTCGTTGGACTGCCTGATTGCCTCTTGCCTAAGCCAAAGCTTGCACGCGGATAGTGGCGCACCAATATATGCAAATTCTTCGAGAATTTGTAATGTCGTCCCTTTCCTAGCAAGTTCATCGGCTTTGCAGTTCCCCGGGATATCCCTATGCCCAGGCACCCATATGAGGTGTATATTAAACTGCTCAGCCATCTCGTTAAGAGATCTGCGGCAGTCGAGGGCTGTTTGTGAATTTAGGGATGTTGCCTCCAGAGAATTGATGGCAGCCTGGCTGTCCGAGTAAATGACAACGCCAGTGTTGGTTACTATGTTGCGACTCAGCCACTTGGCGACTTCCCATATTGCCATTATTTCGGCTTGATAGACACTGCAGGTATCTGGTAGTCTGTGAGCTATATCCAGACTAAGTTCGTCACAGTGTACTCCGAAGCCAACCTTTTCATCAAGCTTCGAACCATCCGTGTAAAAGTGGAGATGGTTTCTATTACCTGGTATTCTGCCGACCCATTCATCTCTGGCGGGAATCATAGTGATGTAATTTCTCTCGAAGGTGTACACAGTTGGTATATAGTCCACTCGGTCGGTTACCATAGCACTACACTTTGATATCCTCATGTGACCATAGTTCTTGTACCTCCACATTGATAGGCAGTTTAATCTTATTGCCGCTTTGGTTGCAACTTCTCTCGCCACAATATTAATTGGCAGTATATGGAGTAGGGCTTGTAGAGACTCGGTCGCTGTAGTCCTTAAGGCTCCGCTTATGCTCAGGCAGGCAGTTCTCTGAACCTTTGTTAGTAGGTTGGTGATGGTTAGTTTGTCAGTTGCCGTCTACCATACCACAATACCGTATAACAGTATTGGACGAACTACTGCTATATATATCCAGAGGACGATTTTAGGAGAGAGTCCCCACCGCGACCCTACAGCCTTTTTGCAGGAATATGAGGCGACGTTGGCCTTCCTTACACGTTCCAATACGTTAAGTCTACATAACATTTTCCTATCTAGAATTATTCCTAAAAATTTTGCACTTTCAGAAAAGACTAGATCTGTTCCATTTATCCGAGGTGGAGGGTCCACATGTGGGACATTATTCATCCTAGTAAAGAGAACCAATTCTGTCTTGTTGGGGTTAACGCCCAAACCGCTGCTTCTGGCCCATCTAGCCAACTTGTTCAGAGCCACCTGTAGGATGTCTCTGAGGACGTTTACGAATTTGTCACTCACTGCGATTGCCACGTCGTCCGCATATGCCACGACCTTGCAGCCACAACGTTCTAGATCTAGCAGGATTTCATTCACCGCTAGGTTCCAAATTAGTGGAGACAATACTCCTCCTTGCGGGGTCCCTCTGTTTACATACCTTGTTAGAGCTGTGGACCCTAGACATGCTGTTATGCGTCTTCTGGTGAGCAGACTTTGAATTAGTCTAATCAAACTAGTGTTAACTTTTAGATGTGAGAGTGCCGCAATTACCGCATCTGAGTGAATGTTGTTAAAAGCCCCTTCTATGTCAAGAAATGCCACCATGGTGAATTCCTTGAAATGCAGGGACGATTCGATAGTGCTCACAAGTTCGTGCAGGGCTGATTCTGTAGACTTGCCCTTATTGTAAGCATGTTGGTTCCCCGACAGGAGTTTTGTATCCAGGTTTTCCCTAATGAAATGATCTAAAAGTCTTTCCAGACCTTTCAATAGGAAGGAGGATAGGCTAATTGGTCTGAAGTCTTTTGGCCTAGTGTGTGATATCTTCCCCGCTTTAGGTATGAATACCACTTTGGTATCCCTCCATCGATTCGGGATGTATGAAAGCCTGATACAGCCTACATAAATTTTCTCCAGCCAGGGGATAATGTACTTTAACATTTTCTGCATTTCTGCTGGAGTGATGCCATCTGGTCCAGGTTACTTGAAGGGCTCAAAGCTGTTGATAGCCCAGCTTATTCTGGATCTCTCAGTCAAGAAGCTAGCGATGCTCGCAGTCCACTCGCACTCTTGTTGGTCCCGCTGATCCTCGGGTTCTGTTATAGAGTTCCCCGGGAAATGTGTGTCGAGCAGTACATTGAGCGACTGCTCGCTGTTTTTGGTCCAGTTATTTGCCTCATCCTGTAAATATCCCACTGTACAGGGTGAAGCAGATAATATCTTCCTCAGCCTAGCGGCGTCGGAGACCTTTTCCACTTCACCACAGAAGGTATACCAAGAGCGCCTTTGCGCCTTTCTAAGCTGCTTCTTATAGATCTTGAGTTGCTCTTTATAGGCATCCCAATCATTAGCGACCCCAGTAGATTTAGCCTTATTGAATAGCTTGTTGCAGGTCTTTTTCATAGCCGTTAGCTCCGAAGTCCACCATTGGGGTTTAGTTTTACCCTTGTACCTTGTTTTTGGACAGGCTTCATCAAGGGATCTATTGAATGATATGGTGATGTGATCGACCAGATTATCCAGACCGGCTTTGTCATTCGGTTCGTACAGAAGTTTAGAGTTGAGGACTTTCTTGAAATTCTTCTCATACAGATGCCACTTTGTCTTCCTTACATTTCTGTGGACGGCGGGTTTAGGCGCTTTTTTCGCGAGTTTGAACTCAATATAATGGTGATCTGAGAATGAGTGGTCGTCCAGTACATTCCACCCAATAATTTTGTCTGACAGCCGGTCAGTAGCAAACGTTACGTCGAGTACTTCTTGTCTGTCTTTAGTTGTGAAGGTCGGTTTATTACCTAAGTTACAAATACTAAGGTTGGTAGTTAGAATAAAGTCAAGAAGCGAATCACCCCTATTGTTTATATCCGTACTACCCCAGATAGTATGATGAGCGTTCGTGTCTGCGCCAATAATCAGCTCGAGCTCGTCAGACGTTGCTTCTTCTACTACTTCCCTGAATAGAGCAGTCGGTACTACAGATTCATAAGGCAAGTAGCTGGAGACAACCCAATATATGCGATTACCGATCTCCAGGCTAGCAGCTGTTTGGTCTTTACCACTTAAATTAGTCAGGAGAAAGATACTTAGATCTTTTCTGGCCAAAATGCAGGTTCTTGGAGTGCCTTCACAGTTGGCCACAAGCAGTTTAAAGTTGGGTGTCCTAATACCGCACACCCTTCCTCCCACTACGTAGGGCTCCTGTATCAGGACGATGTCTACTGCGCCTGTGGACAGGCGCAGCAATAGAGCCGCTGAGGCTGCTTTAGCGTGATGGAGGTTAATCTGTAGAATTCTTACCATCATTGGTAATTGACAGATTAACATCCACCCCGACAAGGGTGTTATCGAACTCTTCGTCCGTATCGTCGAGAAGCATGTCCCCGCCAGATGCGTCAAAGAGTCCGGAGACTCCCCTCAGCCTCTCTGTGTCCGAAGTAGAGCTTTTGTCCTCAGAGAAGGACGTTACAGATCTTCTGTTAGAGTTGGAGTCACCAGAAATAATAGGCGTGGGTACCTCCGCGCTTCCAGAAAGTGCCACGGTGGACGACTCACCTTCTGCAGTGGGAGCTATATCCTGCTTGTATATCTTCAAGACTATAGTCTCGAAGCCATATTGTAGGGTTGCACTCGCACTTTGTATATGGGAGATGGATTCAGCGTTTAGGATAAGATTGACCTGCCGCTTTTTACCATCCGCCTCACCCACCTTGCTGATTCTCCAATTATGGGCCGGCAGACCAGGATTAAAATCTTTTATTATTTCTAAGATGTCAGCCGGGTTGGAGGGCTCTTCTGTAACCCAGGTGATGGCTCTAGGGTGGCTAGGAATGTTGTTTTTTCGACAACATCCAACTGGGCACCCGGCCGCACCTCACCCGCTCGACTCAGAGCAGCCTTATACAGGTCTACTGATCTGGCATCACCGAAATATAA
Source organism: Eudasyphora cyanicolor (assembly GCA_963930755.1). NCBI lineage: Eukaryota > Metazoa > Arthropoda > Insecta > Diptera > Muscidae > Eudasyphora > Eudasyphora cyanicolor. The sequence continues at coordinate 138,610,069 of OZ005735.1, forward strand.
GAGCTTTACTCTCCCCTGATGCCATCCTGCATCGTTGCAGATTGGTGGTTTGCCCGGCATTTCTCTACGGACATCGAGGTAATGAGCCATAATGGCTGATTGTACATGACTCCATTTGTCCTTGAGGATGGATCCATCCTCACTACTTCTGTCTATAACAGCCATCACTAGACTCTCCTTCGCCACTTCATTGAAGGGCTTGGTGAGTGTCCTGTTAATGGTGACATTAGGGCCTCTTGCCTTTTTCGAAGGCAGGGGTTCATCAGGTGATCTGATTCGTTTTACTTTATTAGCCGTTAACACAGCTGAATTTGTGGCTCTTTCAACCGACTCATTGGCCTTAGAAGCATCTATGACGCCTTTAGCCCAGGTAAGTGACTCTTTTTGTTTTTCGGTAAGAGCCGAAACCTCAACAGCCTCCAACTTCGTCAAAACTCTGAGCGCTACACGATGCTCATTGTGCTTCCGTTTTGACGGTCGGACATGACGTTTCCCCCTCACCGCACCACCTGTTGTGAGTACTTGGGGGAGATTTTCACAATTTTTGGTGTGGTCGGCTTTGGCCGAGACCAACGGACGGACAGTCGGACGATTGGGGAACCGCGCTCCATCGGAACACGAAGGCATCCCCGTCAAGAGAATTTATTTTTATTTTGTCTGTATTAGACCGTAATAGGTACTACGATGTAGGCCTTACAGACTTTGTACAGATTTTTGCTATTGCGTAATAGGTACTGGTAACTATCCGCTATGTGATAAACACGTCCGTTCACTGCGAATGATCAGCAACGAATCGCAGTGTTAGGTGCCATAAAAACGGAGACAACCAAACATGGCAGTTTTCTAACTCTAGGCTGGCTGATACTGCCATCGGTAGTCCTTAGCAAGTATACAGGCTCTGCGTCTTCCATTACATAGAAGCAGCTTAAGCCCTAGCGCCTAAGCTCTTAAACTATATTTCCATTCAAACATAGTTCCTGGATTAGGATCTGGTTAGGCACTCCTTGAGGAGGTCTTTTTAGGTAGTTGATTCAGCCTTAGAGTGGTGGAGGTTTATCTGCAGGAATTAGACCCTTGTCAGGTTTCGCAACAACCGTTATGTCTGCCTCGTCATCTGTGTCCGCAAGATAGTTTCATTGATTGTTCGGTGTTATTGTTCAATGCGTCGCCAACGATTAAAACAACTATGAGGTAGGAGAAGTTAGTCTGGAAACGAACGGACGACATAATTGTGGAAATTTAATTTACATTAAGGAATCAATTCAAATAACTTAACCTAAGCGTGGGCGAAAATAAATGTTGACTTTCGTCCTCACATTTTATAAAAGAGGACAGTCTGTAGTCTATATCGTTCCACTTGTTGATGACCACTACCAAGCTACCGTTAGCAACGTCGGCGGAGGACCGTGAATCAGCGTTACGATTAACCAATTTGACCCTCTTGGAAGCCGGCGTATGGAAAGCCCAGCTTTTGAAGGGCTGTCACTGTAAGCAATTGACCAAGTATTCTGGTCTCCGCTTATTGTACTGAGATGTAGGGTAGGCCCATTCCCGGCGAAGCGCCGTCTTGAGATGATCGATACTTTGGTATTTTTTAGTGCGAACCTTACTCTCTAAAATGCCCCAGGCGCAAAAGTCCAACGGATTGAGATCCGGAGATCTTGGTGGCCATTATGCGGTAGAAATGAAGCGAGGAACCTCCTTTTTAAGCCATCCTTGGTTGACGCGTGCTGAGTGCGATGGTGCTGAGTCCTGTTGGAATGTCCATGGTCTGCGGCCGAAATGTTTGTCTGCCCAGGGCTTCAATACTGTCTTTAGGATATTTTCCCGATAATATTCGGCATTTATTTTGACCCCATGGTCGATGATTACGAGCGGGGAGCGACCATCGGCCGTTACGGCGGCCCACACCATTACCATCGGCGGCGCTTGAGTTCTGGTGGCCAATCGAAGGTGTACATTTTCAGCTGACCTCTTTGGCAAGTAAACCTGATCATTTTGTTTGTTCACAAACTGCTCAATTTGGAATGGCTTCTCATCGGAGAAAACCAAATTCGGTAACTGGCCACTTTCGTGCAAGCGAAGCAACTCCTTGGCTCTTTCCAGTCTAACTTTTTTTGTGCATCGGTGAGCTCTTGCACTTTTTGGAACTTCAATGGCTTTAGTCCAAGCTCATTTTTTAATATGTGTTGTATACGTTCTCGCGATATGTTCAGCTCACGAGCAATTTTTCTACCACTGCGGCGTTGATTTCGATCAAATCTGGCCTTCACTTTTCGGATCATTTCTGGTGTTGTTACCGTTTTTTTCGTCCACTTTTTGGACGCGATGCAACACTGCCAGTAAGAGTTACAAAGGCACACAGATGTTGGTCGTTGTGCAGAAGAGCTGTAGGTTTAAAATGGGGACTACGTCCAAATATGACTCACTGGCTTTACATGAGCGTGATTAGACCAATAATCACCTACGCCTCTGTAGTGTGGTGGACATCAATGGACAAGAAGTGCAACGTAATACCTTTGCAAAAAATTCAACGTATGTGCTGTCTAGGCATAAGCGGGGCATTTAGAACTGCACCAACAAAAGCGTTGGAGACTAAATATAAAGAATAATAAAGAATGAGGCAGCCCTCACAGCAAGACGTCTACAAGTGATGGTTGAATGGATAAATCGAGACCACAAGTCGTACCATCAGAAGATTTTAGAATATCTAGTTGGTCACATTCAAATGCCAGAAATCTCGGACCGCATTCCTGAAGTGCGGCTTACTGCTACCTGTGATACGTTTGTGCCAGACAGACGCTCCTGGGAAAATGGAAATTTGGCCCATGTGCCAGTGGGAACCAGCTGCTACACGGATGGGTCCAAGCGAGGAGGAAGGACGGGTCTGGGACTTTTTATTGATGAACCAGAAGTCGAACTTCACTTCCGCCTACCTGAACATAAGACGGTATTTCAAGCAGAAGTTCGAGCAATCACGGAGTGTGTGAACTGGCTCAGTAACACGACAAAGCCTAAATATGCCAACATCTTCACAGATAGCCAAATGGCGATTAAAGCAATAACATCGGAAAGGGTCAAATCCAGAACTGTGTTGGACTGCAAAAGAACGATAAATGATTACTCAGCCCATGGTCAATTGCGTATTTGCTGGGTACCAGGACACAACGGAGTGATTGGAAATGAACGGGCAAACAGCTTGGCTTCAAAGGGCAGAGAACTTCGAGTAATAAACTTGGAAAATTGGAAACCTTTCGAAGCCACGAAAAATGAGTTGAAGCACTGGGCAGTGATGGCTCATAAAACAGTGTGGAATAGCGCAACAGTAGGATCAACTGCAAAGATACTGTGGGGTGACCCAAATGAAAAAAAAAACAAGAAGTCTTCTGAAACTAAACAAGATCGATATTAGTAAGATGATGAGTGTTCTAACGGGACACTCAAGCTTACAAGCACATCTTCATCGCATAGGACTAGCAGGAAACGACGAATGCAGGGCATGCAGAGAAAACATCGAAACGATGGAACATTTTCTGTGTCACTGCCCGGCTTTCACACATGCAAGATCCCAACATTTCGGGTCCGACATATTGCCAGACTTGACTCATCTCAGAGAATATGACTGGAAGATACTGAGAAAATTAGTGTCTAGTACCGATTTTCTGTAACTCGTGAGGTATAAAAAGATCATAAATAAGGAGCGCACAACAGGCCGAACCACCGGCTTAAGTGTATGTCCATGGACATGAGACGTTTAAACGTATCCTCTCTTCAACCTAACCTAACCTAACCTAACACTGCCAGTATCACGGTAACGAGCAATGGTACGAGAAACAAAAGATTTATTCACATTTAAATGCTGGAGGGCTCTAACGATAGCCACTTGTGTTTTTCCACCCAAATATAAAGCAATCACACGATCTGAATGCAATAGATCAAAATGCTTTTGTAAGCTTGTAAACAATAAAATGAACTGTCACTGAAATAAATCTGTCAGCTATCAGACTAGCGGTTTAGAAATGATAGCAACCTGAAGCTGGTTGCAATACATATCAGCCACCCTGTATTTCAGTATTCGTTTCCATTTGTTAAAATTGTTATATCTTCTTATTTGCTTCACACATTTTGAAGATTTTAATACCAATAAAAACCTCTTCCACTGTTCTTCAAAACAGTTGAAAAATATGCTTGTCCTTGTTGTAACAGGAGGTAAAAATATGGAAAACATTCTTAATACTTCAATATCCTGGAAAAGTATCAATTTAGTTCCTTAATTTTGTTGGTACTAAAGGGTCAAACTATTATTCGCTTTCGCAAAAATTCGTATTTCTCTATTCGCAAGAAATATATTTCAATATTCGCTTTCGCTAAAGTCACTATCGTTACATCCCTAAATATTACGCATTTTTCCACGAGCTCCCAAGTTGTTGAAAAAAATTTGCAAATTATTCGCGAAAATGCAAAAAAATGTTAAGAAACGAATTTTTTGCGGTGTTTTCAAATTTTATTTATCCTTTGAGAGCTCGTAGAAAAATGCGTTATATTCACATATATATTTTTCTGAAATAAATCCTTGGTTTTCTTGCAGATGATTTTCAGCGACTTCGTGGCAGGCTTGGACTTCATGGATGACGATGTGCCGACTCGTAAACCCCTTAAATATTTACGTTCTCATCTTGAAAAGCTGCACGAAAATTTGGACTTATATCTGAGTACAGATGAAGCCAATTGGTTTAATCGTCATGCAGATGATAACATAATCGATGCATTTCTTATGGGCAGCAAACGTCTGACATTCAGTACTGCCCTGCTTCGCCATCCATATGTAATAAGGCAATGCAAAGCTGCTGGAGTGGGTATTGTATTGAAACCCATATCAAACCAAATTTTGCAGAATATGGGAGACTTACGGAACCATCCTTTCTCAATGCTGCTCTCGTACGATTTGCCATTGATAATTAGCTCAGATGCTCCTTCCTACTGGAAGGCGGATCCACTGACTCATGAATATTACATGTTATTTATGCAAATTGCATCTGGTGCAGCCGATCTAAAGGTACTCAAACAATTGGCCATAAATTCCATTGTGTACAGTGGACTATCCAGTCGACAGAAGATGGAGGCATTTAATTCCTGGAGGACACAATGGTGCAATTGGATATGCTACATCAACAACAATTAGTGAAATTATGTGCACATCTTTGTTTGAAGTTATAATAAATTGTCTGGTATGAACAAATCGAAAAGTTGTAAACTATTTTAAATAATTATATTGTACTCCGGGAAGTGGTAAAGTCAAAAACAATATAATTTAAGAAGACATTCCTTCCTGTAGCGACTAATTGTCAGTTACGAACGAATAGGAATTAGATTCCAACGAGTGAGGTTTTCGCGGATTTTCAGACCGTTTTTCACGAATTTTTTGTAATTGTCACAATAAAAAATTTAATATTAATCGATAAGTGCAAAAAAAGTTCAATCACTGTTCGCGGAATACTGTTTTTTCGCGTGTTACAATTCATTCCTATTCGTTCGTAACTGATAGATTTTGACGTTTCGGCCTGAAGGAATGTCTTCTTATATTCTATTTGTCTTTGGGTAAAGTTTTATTTAGAAATTAGAGAAAAATATTTAGAAATATTTCTCTGTTGAATAAAAATGAGAAAGATACAAATATGAGAAATCTGATACGATTCCGTTTGCCTCGAAATTTTCTACTAATAGTTTTTTAACTTGGCTCGTAGCCGAATGGATGATGGTATGTTAAGGGCTCATGCTTTATATGCATTATTAGTCTCTGATCTCCGAACATATCTACTAAGTGGTATACGAGGGTTGTTCGAAAAATAAGGTGACATTTTGTTTTTATCACAATACCGATTAGAAACGGTTAATGTCGGGCGGAGCCGCCTGTATAATACCATTGACCAATATTTGCTAAGCTATGCGAGGAAAAATATGTACGTTTATATTTAGGTTAGGGTGGCAGCAGGCTTTGCCAGTTAACATTGACCAAATTAGGTCCCTAGTACCTCCACGGGCTCAGAAACCAACCTGCTTGATATATAACACAGTACAACACCTGATTTTGGGACTCAATTCTGAGAATTAGACTTGAAAGTAGCCCCAAATAGAAGAACTTCTGCATCATTCTTTAGGGCAAGTTGGCTCAATTAATAACACTATGCAACAAAAATGTTGTCCAAGGGATGTGTATAACAGTTTCTGGTGCAATTTGGTGTCACAAACACGAAAAAAATATTACAAAAATTGTTTATGGTAAAATTTTTTTTTAAATTTTTTTTTAAAATTCCAGCTTTCATGGAAAGTACATTTAGTATTTAAACCATAATTTTTCAAGTATAAGCCTGATTGCGCCATGTTATGCCTTAATTAAAGGGAATTGTGACGCCTACATATGCTGCAAATATCGCTTTCACGTAGAATCATTGGTTTAGTAACAGTCGTCAAAAATATGATTTTTAAAAAAACACTGGTACAAAAAAACCATAAAAGATAGAAAAAAAGTCGAACAAATTAATTTATCACATTTTTTAAAAGCCAGCATGCTAACGAAGAAAACACTGTCTAAAATCTATGGATAGATGTAAAAGGTTTGAGCCATTTTGTAAACGTTAGTGAAATTCAAAAAAATCGTGTTTCGTTTTTAAATGATGTTTTTGCTTATATTGAATTCGCCATATGTGAGAGGGACATATAAGAGACATTGCACTTGCATTTTATTTTATGAGGATTGATGTCGGACATTATAAAATTATAGAGAGGTCGAGGTTTTATGGCCGTTCGTAACCCTCCATAAAACATGATCTGCAATGTGAGAGCTATATTGGATGAGATCCGCTCAGGTAGAGCGTCATACAACAATATTTGTGGTTTTTTATTTATGAGGTTTCCATTCAGTTACGCCTTGTAGAGGCATGGACATTAGTAAGGGTCGGTCCCCATACAAAAAAAATTGTTGCGCCAGTCACCCCCTAATTTTGAAGATTATCTAGAGACAATTCCGGGGCAACAAAAAAAATTTTTTCTGTGCACCCTACATGACGCCCTTTTAGTTTTATTATGCTGCGTTGCCATTTGATGTCCGATCGTAACGGGATGCATATTGTTGTTCGAGTTTTGGCAAGGGCTATATTTCGTCCATATATCACTTTTGACTCCGAAGTCAAATTCGATAAGTGACCTCTGTCATCTCGTTTTCTACCCCCCTAAGTGGGGAATATTTTGAAACGCTAATAAAAGTCTTTAAAAATAATGAAACTTTTGCTTTTGAAGTACCCACTATTATTCATAAACAAAAAAGTTATAATAGTTTTAAAATTACATAATATATGCAGATATCAAATTCACTATCTACTTTTGACGTCGTTTTCTGTCTCTCTCTCACACACACATACACACAAGTAAACCCCGTACCCAAAAATGCACATCCACTATGAGTTCGGTTTAGTACGAACGAACAAAATTTGCGAGACTCCACTTAAACAAATGCAGTTACTAGTGACATCAGTTATACGATTTTCTGCCCATGTAAATGGTATTTATTTTGCAACAAGTAACGTCATTTGAAAATAAACCAGTAAGGAAAGGCTAAAGTCGGGCGGTGCCGACTATATAATACCCTACACCACTCTCGTAATATTGAATAACTCTTATATATAAATATTAAATAATACCCTGTACCACAGTGTGGTGTAGGGTATAAAAACGATTGGATCTAAAGAGCCAAATCGGATGAAACATATATATGGGAGCTATAGCTAAATCTTTACCGATTTTCTTCACATTCGGCAGTGTTTGTTCATGAATCAAGAAACTCTACAATTCTAAATTTCAAAACGATTGGATGTAAAATATAGATTCTATAGAACTAAAGGGCCAAATCGGACGAAACATATATATGGGAGCTATAGCTAAATCTTAACCGATTTTCTTCAAATTCGGCCGTGTTGGTTCATGGATCAAGAAACTCTACCATTCTAAATTTCAAAAGGATTGGATGTAAAATACAGCTTCTACAGGACTAAAGGGCCAAATCGGACGAAACATGTATATGGGAGCTATAGCTAAATCTTAACCGATTTTCTTCAAGTTCGGTAGTGGTGGTTCATGGACCAAGAAACTCTACCATTCTAAATTTCAAAATGATTGGATGTAAAATACAGCTTCTTCAGGACTAAAGAGCAAAATCGGACGAAACATATATATGGGAGCTATAGCTAAATCTTAACCGATTTTCTTCAAATTCGGTAGTGTTGGTTCATGGATCAATAAACTCTACCATTCTAAATTTCAAAACGATTGGATGTAAAATACAGCTTCTATAGAACTAAAGGGCCAAATCGGACGAAACATATATATGGGAGCTATAGCTAAATCTTAACCGATTTTCTTCAATTTCGGTAGTGGTGGTTCATGGATCAAGAAACTCTACCATTCTAAATTTCAAAATGATTGGATGTAAAATACAGCTTCTTCAGGACTAAAGAGCAAAATCGGACGAAGCATATATATGGGAGCTATAGCTAAATCTTAACCGATTTTCTTCAAATTCGGCAATGTTGGTTTATGGATCAAGAAACTCTACCATTCTAAATTTCAAAACGATTGGATGTAAAATACAGATTTTATAGGACTAAATGGCCAAATCGGACGAAAGATATATATTGGAGCTATAGCTAGATCTTAACCGATTTTCTTCAAATTCGGCAATATTGGTTCATGGATCAAGAAACTCTACCATTCTAAATTTCAAAACGATCGAATGTAAAATACAGCTTCTATAGGACTAAAGGGCCAAATCGGACGAAACATATATATGGGAGCTAAAGCTAAATCTTAACCGATATTCTTCAAATTCTGCAATGTTGGTTCATGGATCAAGAAACTCTACCATTCTAAATTTCAAAAGGATTGGATGTAAAATACAGCTTCTATAGGACTAAAGGGCCAAATCGGACGAAAGATATATATGGGAGCTATATCTAAATCTTAACCGATTTTCTTCAAATTCAATAGCGATCTTAACAGCCGCGAAATACTCTAAACTGCAAAATTTGAGAACGATCGGAGTGAAATTGCGACCTGTAGTCGACGAAAACTTTACATGGACAGACGGACGGACGGACGGACATCGTTAAATCGACTCAGCTAGTGATTCTGAGTCGATCGGTATACTTTAAGGTGGGTCTAGCTGTGTTATTTTCAGGTGTTACAAACATCTGCCGTGAAACAAACTTATAATACCCTGTACCACAGTGTGGTGTAGGGTATAATAATTTTCCTTTCACGATTTATATTTGTATTCATAATATTTTTATACCCTACACCACACTGTGGTACAGGGTATTATAAGTTTTTTTCACGGCAGATGTTTGTAACACCTGAAAATAACACAGCTAGACCCACCTTAAAGTATACCGATCGACTCAGAATCACTAGCTGAGTCGATTTAACGATGTCCGTCCGTCCGTCCGTCCGTCTGTCCATGTAAAGTTGTTCGTCGACTACAGGTCGCAATTTCACTCCGATCGTTCTGAAATTTAGCAGTTTAGAGTATTTCGCGGCTGTTAAGGTCGCTATTGAATTTGGTTGAAATCGGTTCAGATTTAGATATAGCTCCCATATATATCTTTCGTCCGATTTGGCCCTTTAGTTCTATAGAAGCTGTATTTTACATCCAATCGTTTTGAAATTTAGAATGGTAGAGTTTATTGTTCCATGAACTAACACTACCGAATTTGAAGAAAATCGGTTAAGATTTAGCTATAGCTCCCATATACATGTTTCGTCCGATTTGGCCCTTTAGTCCTGTAGAAGCTGTATTTTACATCCAATCATTTTGAAATTTAGAATGGTAGAGTTGCATGATCCATGAACCAACACTGCCGAATTTGAAGAAAATCGGTTAAGATTTAGCTATAGCTCCCATATATATGTTTCGTCCGATTTAGCCCTTTAGTCCTATAAAAGCTGTATTTTACATCCAATCGTTTTGAAATTTAGAATGGTAGAGTTTCTTGATCCATGAACCAACGCTACCGAATTTGAAGAAAATCGGTTAAGATTAAGCTATAGCTCCCATATATATGTTTCGTCCGATTTGGCCCTTTAGTTCTATAGAAGCTATATTTTACATCCAATCGTTTTGAAATTTAGAATGGTAGAGTTTCTTGATTCGTGAACCAACATTGCCGAATTTGAAGAAAATCGGTAAAGATTTAGCTATAGCTCCCATATATATGTTTCATCCGATTTGGCTCTTCAGATCCAATCGTTTTTATACCCTACACCATACTGTGGTACAGGGTATTATTTAAGTATAAAATGTCCCAAAAGTAAATTTATGTACACAATTTATACATGAATTACAAAATATATATATCAGAGTTATTCAATATTACGAGAGTGGTGTAGGGTATTATATAATCGGCACAGCCCGACTTTAGCCTTTCCTTACTGGTTTTGAAATTTAGAATGGTAGAGTTTCTTGGTCCATGAACCACCACTACCGAAGTTGAAGAAAATCGGTTAAGATTTAGCTATAGCTCCCATATATATGTTTCGTCCGATGTGGCCCTTTAGTTCTATAGAAGCTGTATTTTACATCCAATCGTTTTGAAATTTAGAATGGTAGAGTTTGTTGATCCATGAACCAACACTACCGAATTTGAAGAAAATCGGTTAAGATTTAGCTATAGCTCCCATATATATGTTTCGTCCGATTTTGCTCTTTAGTCCTGAAGAAGCTGTATTTTACATCCAATCATTTTGAAATTTAGAATGGTAGAGTTTCTTGATCCATGAACCACCACTACCGAAGTTGAAGAAAATCGGTTAAGATTTAGCTATAGCTCCCATATATATGTTTCGTCCAATTTGGCCCTTTAGTTCTATAGAAGCTGTATTTTACATCCAATCGTTTTGAAATTTAGAATGGTAGAGTTTATTGATCCATGAACCAACACTACCGAATTTGAAGAAAATCGGTTAAGATTTAGCTATAGCTCCCATATACATGTTTCGTCCGATTTGGCCCTTTAGTCCTGTAGAACCTGTATTTTACATCCAATCATTTTGAAATTTAGAATGGTAGAGTTTCTTGATCTATGAACCAACACTGCCGAATTTGAAGAAAATCGGTTAAGATTTAGCTATAGCTCCCATATATATGTTGCGTCCGATTTGGCCCTTTAGTTCTATAGAATCTATATTTTACATCCAATCGTTTTGAAATTTAGAATGGTAGAGTTTCTTGATTCATGAACCAACATTGCCGAATGTGAAGAAAATCGGTAAAGATTTAGCTATAGCTCCCATATATATGTTTCATCCGATTTGGCTCTTTAGATCCAATCGTTTTTATACCCTACACCACACTGTGGTACAGGGTATTATTTAAGTATAAAATGTCCCAAAAGAAAATTTATGTAAACAATTTATATATGAATTACAAAATTTATATATCAGAGTTATTCAATATTACGAGAGTGGTGTAGGGTATTATATAGTCGACACCGCCCGACTTTAAGCCTTTCCTTACTGGTTATTATAATTAATGGTATGTATGGCATTGAAGATAATACTGACGTAAATCCAGTTTACTATAACGCTCCCCCCTTCTTATTTTGGAAAATATATACCCAATCCGCTTTTCACATATCCTTATTTTGAGAATGGCACGTAAAATTAAATTAAAATTAATTAATATAGTGTTAAAGCTAACATAAGCTTCTAAAATTCAATTACAGAAAGTGCAACTTTAAGATAAGTCTGAGAATCTAATACAAAGAGAGAAAGAGATCTTCCGAAATTACCAGCAACGAAAATAATTGTGCTCTTAATTTTGGACATACGTTTCAAGTTTTTTCTTGGACTGTAAATTAATTATACGAGTATATAATGTATCTATATATATAAAAATGGAAAAATGTTTGTATGTATGTATGTATGTGTTTTATAGACGCTCAAACCACTGGACCGATTTGAAAATTTTTTCTTTGTTTGAAAGCTATTTTGTCTGAGATGGTTTTGGAAAAAAAAAATTTGCAAATAGTGGACCAACGAAGTGGACCGGGTCCATTTTATATATAAGGCAATTTTTTAAGTGATTCCTACTGTTCGTACCTACGAATAGATTCCTACTGTTCGTACCTACGAATAGATTAAAGAGATTCCTACTGTCGGAAATCTGAAGTGTGGGGGCAACGAAGTGGACCGGGTCCAGCTAGTTATGAATAAAAATAAAAATCGTAAAAGAAAAAATATTTATTTCAAAGTTCTTTACTTTACAGAGGTAGAAAATCGGATAAGTCACTAGTAAAAATTGGACTCGGATTACTGACTGACATAGGGAAGAAGTGTAGCCATTGTGAAGATATCATCAACGACGTATCATACGTTAAGATCATACGTTAAATAAGCACACATTAACAAAATTACAACTATTTTGGTGTCGTGTAGGGTGCATGGGAAAACAGTGATTTTATCCTGATTTCGTTCCTTAGAACGCTTTAACATTTGGTGACGAAGCTCTCAAATTTAATTCGTTCGTATTGAACCGAACCGTCATAGGGGATGTGAATGGGGTATATCTGTGTGTATGTGTGTGAGAGAGGCAGAAATCGACGTCAAAAGTAGATTGTGTAATTTGATCTCTGCATGTATTTTGTAATTTCAAAACTAGTATAACATTTTTGTTTATGAATAATAGTGGGTACTTTAAAAGCAAAAGTTTCATTATTTATGAAGACCTTTATTGGCGTTTCAAAATATTCCCGACATAGGGGGGTAGAGAACGAGATGACAGAGGTCACTTATCGAATTTGACTTCGGAGTCAAAAGTGACATATGGACGAAATGTATCTGTTCGCAAACCGGTTATGAGCCAGTTGGTACCGTTTCCCCTCACTGCCTCATTTGCCCATCACTGATGTTCCTGCTCATCCCTGATATGCTTGAACGTGAACACTTTGACAGCTGTTATTCTTGCCTCTCTCACACCTACGTTGGTTGAGCTGAATACTTTTCGGGTTGAGAGAGTAATGTCAAAAAGAACAAATGGAAACATTCTTTTATTCTTAGTTGTACTCCAAACATTAGAGTGACAGAAGCTAAACAAAGGAAATAAAAGGAATTAAAATTAAAATCTAAATAAGTAAAATAAAAGGAGTTGAACAAAAAATAAATAAAAGCTGTGTGTAGTGTTTTTTATTGTCCGAGCCCTAATTGACCCTTGTTCAGATGATACATTCATATCATCAAGAGTTCAGAGCTTATTGAAATTACATACAAAAGCCGTGTCGGCAGATATCACAGGATTAGGAGGTGAATATCTAACGAAATGCTCGAAAATAGCATTTTTCAAAATTGGCTCAATATTAAAGCCAGATTTTGAAGTAGAAACTGATGCACTGGTCGTGCAAGACGTTACGGGTAACGTACCCACCCATTCATATGAAAATATAGTAGCGAAACAGCTTCCTAAGTTGGAATTTGCAGATCCTCATTTTTATCAAACTGGCCCGGTGGATATTCTCTTGGGAGGAAATTTATATCCGTTGATTCTACTGAAGGGAGTAGAACACGGAATTCTTGGCTCGCTTGTGGCTCAGGAGACAGTCTTTGGTTGGATTGTGACTGGCCCAACGAGTGCTTCGAATCCGAGACGCACAGTCCGAGTTTCGCATTGCACCAGGGTTTCAATTGATGATCAATTTAAAAAGTTTTGGGAGATAGAGGAGGTTTCGAGGAAACCGATAATTTCCGAGGATGATAGACTCTGTGAAGAGATTTACAGGGAAACAACCATTAGGATGGCTGATGGGAGATATATGGTATACTTGCCATTTCGGCCTGAGAATCCACTAAATTCGTCAAAAAATGCGAATAGATACGTGGCCCTAAGTCAGTTTTTAAGAAACGAAAAATCTTTACTTCGATATCCTGATTTAAAGATAATGTATGATGACGTCATCAAAGAATATTTGTCCCTGGGACATATGGAGAGAGTCGAACCTCCAAGAAACAACTCAGATAGTTATTTTTATTTGCCTTATCACGGGGTGTTTAAACCTGAGAGTACCACAACTAAGTTAAGAGTGGTCTTTAACGCCTCTTGCCCGTCGGCGAATGGGAAAAGTCTTAACGACGCATTATTTATTGGCCCAGTTCTTCAAAAGGATATAATTCCATTGATTCTGAATTGGCGCTTTTACAAATTCTTGTTTAACGCGGATATAACGAAAATGTATCGACAAATACTTGTCAACCCGCAACATGCCCCATTTCAGCGTGTTTTGTTTCGATCTTCTCCTGATGAAGAAATACAAGATTACCAACTAAGAACGGTTACTTTTGGTGTAAATTGTGCTCCGTTTTTAGCCCTGAGAACGCTGCTGCAATTAGCAGAAGATGAAAACGAGCGTTATCCAATTGGCTCAAAGATTTTAAAGGAAAATATGTATGTAGACGATTCCTTGGTTGGCTCTCATTCAGTCTCAGAGGCATTAGAAGCACGTAACCAGCTCATAAAAATATTAGAGTCCGCTGGTTTCCAGCTAAGAAAATGGACTTCGAACAATAAGGACATTTTGAAAGACTTGTCTCGTGATCATTTGTTAAATGAACAATTCCTCAATTTCGACGACAAAAGTTCAGCTAAAACGTTAGGAATTAGATGGAATGGGGCGACTGATTCGTTTTATTTTGTCACACAACAATTGGCTCATAAAGAATCATTCACCAAAAGAGAGGTCCTTTCGGTTATAGCTAGGTTGTTTGATCCCTATGGGTGGCTTATGGGAAGCCGGCGTGAAAAGTTGTAAAACCCATCTTAAGAAAATTTCAGGTCAAGTACGCCATACCTTTGAAGAGTTTGCAACGATACTTGCCTCTGTAGAAAGTTGTTTCAACTCGAGGCCTCTCGCCCCCCTCTCCAATAATCACGACGACCTCTCGGCCTTAACACCAGGGCACTTCCTGATTGGCTCTTCTCTCCTGGCTCCTGCTGAGTCAGAAGAAATTCCAACTCGAACTGCCTTACTCAACCGCTGGAGGAAAATAAAGATTATCCAGCAAGAGTTTTGTCGTCGATGGAAGACAGAATATTTGTCTGAGCTTAATAAGCGCTTCAAATGGAAGTCGCCTCAGCAAAATTTGTCTCTTAATGATCTTGTGGTTCTACGTCATGAATCTCTATGTCCCACTGATTGGCGTTTGGGACGCGTTGTTAAGTTGTATTCTGGACGTGATAATCTCGTCAGAGTTGTTGATGTGAGAACCCAGACCGGAATCATCACTCGACCGGTTCACAAGCTCGTTTTGCTCCCGCGAGCACAAGAATGATAAGCAGATAAACATGAAACAGAAGAGACGTTAGAGCCAAATGTAGTAGTAGATTTTCTTATCCCGGTTTTAATCATTTGTATCTTTTCCCCAGAACCATGAATTACAACGAAGAGTTTCTGTGCCCATTGTGTTCCTCGCGGCACGGCTTCAAAAACTGTCGCAGATTTCTCACGATATCACCGCTCGAAAAACGAGATATCGTGAACGAGCACAGAGCCTGTGAGAACTGCCTCGGACGATCCCACCAGCTCCCCAAGTGTCCATCTCGTGATCTATGTGGTCGGTGCTGGGAGCCGCATCACACCTTGCTCCACGAGCCAAACTTCGACAACACGGCATGGGTGCCAATGACAGCATGGGCAGTTATGTGGAGCAGCGTGGTACCGCAACAACGGGCACACGTTCGCATGCTCTTGGAGCCAAGGAATGAAGTAAGCTATTATATGCCCACCGATACCTTCCCGATCCCATGGGACAAGTGCCATCAGAAAATCACGGTTTGGCTCACCTGCTTGCGTGATGAGCAGAAGTCAGTGGAAGTCCATCTGAATCGTCGACTGGGAAATAATATTTTGGCCCCTAGCAGCAGACTTAAACCTGAAAAAATCAAGGAATGGAGTAAAGGCAAGGTACTAGCCGATCATGGATTCCATTTGCCATATCCATGTTCCATAATCCTTGGATCAGACATCGCTGGTAAAATCTACAATGGTTTACCTCAATCTGAAGGAGAACTTCCTTTCGCCCAAGACACCGTGTTCGGCTGGTCATTCTTCGGTGAAATAGAAAAGGACACCACCGAGGACAACTAACTATTTGGCTCTACACTACGATGTATTAATAAGTAATATTTTTTTTTCTCATGAAGTATTTTTTAATTTATATTTATGTTAATGAATGAAGTTAATACTTTAATTTCAAATTTATGTACATACTAGTTTTCAGAATAATAATCATTGAATTTTCATATGTATACAATTCCTTTGTCATAAAAAAAATAAAAAATTGTTATTTGGGTTATTTTGCATTGTCCCTGCAAAGGCGGCGGAATGTTCACGCGCAAACCGGTTATGAGCCAGTTGGTACCGTTTCCCCTCACTGCCTCATTTGCCCATCACTGATGTTCCTGCTCATCCCTGATATGCTTGAACGTGAACACTTTGACAGCTGTTATTCTTGCCTCTCTCACACCTACGTTGGTTGAGCTGAATACTTTTCGGGTTGAGAGAGTAATGTCAAAAAGAACAAATGGAAACATTCTTTTATTCTTAGTTGTACTCCAAACATTAGAGTGACAGAAGCTAAACAAAGGAAATAAAAGGAATTAAAATTAAAACCTAAATAAGTAAAATAAAAGGAGTTGAACAAAAAATAAATAAAAGCTGTGTGTAGTGTTTTTTATTGTGTGGGGTTCCCGTTGCTGTTGAGTGCTGTGGATTGGAGTCTGCTCCTGTGAGGCAAAGATATTTGGCCCCGACCATTGTGTGGGGTTCCCGTTGCTGTTGAGTGCTGTGGATTGGAGTCTGCTCCTGTGAGGCAAAGATATTTGGCCCCGACAGCCGTTGCCGAAAGATCCCTGAAACCTGTGAGTGAGAACGTTTTTGTGTGGTCGCCGTGAACAGTATCCTTTGCTAAAACTCAGACAACGATATGCATCCCGTTACGATCGGACATCAAATGGCAACGCAGGATAATAAAATTAAAAGGGCGTCATGTAGGGTGCACAGAAAAAAAATTGTTGTTTCCCCGGAATTGTCTCTAGATAATCTTCAAATCTAGGGGGTGACCGGTGCAACTTTTTTTTGCGACCCAGTCGTATATACAGGTAGTACAATTATATGTACGCAATACAAAGTAGTACGCGGCAGTCTTGAAAATATTGGGTTTCTACGTTCAAAGCAAACTATGTGTCAGCTACAGGTACTACAAATAAATTAGTGAATTTCAGCGCATTAAAGAGATAAGTCGATTTTCTGAAAAATATTACAAAGTTATATTTCGAAGTATGAGTAAAAGGCAAAGAACTTTTCAATGGGTAAATGATCCCGCCAATTTCTGCTACATCTGCGGAAAATATGTAATTAAAAAAATCGACGTGCGTTTAGTAAAATAATAGATATTTCTTCTATTTTCTATTTTTATGTGTAATATTTTGGTATACGAGTTAAAAATATGAACGAACCGAGGACACCTAGTATTTTGTGTAATTCGTGCCATGTTAATCTTATTCGATGGACTAGTGGAAGAGTGCGGTAAGTACTGTGGATAACAGATGCTTTTGCAAGGACATTCCACGATTGTTCGAGGAACTTAATCAAACATACAATTCAAAGGAATGGCGGTTATTTTTTGACAGCAGTAAAAAAAGTTTGAAAGCAGTACTTTTATACAACGGAAATGAGAAACCGTCGATTCCCATTGCTCATGCTGTCAACACTAAGGAATTATACGAAACAATGCACACTGGTCCCAAATCCATTTTTTGTGGAATAAATATGAAGGAATGTATATACAGCCCTAAAAATTTGCACACCTGTTAGTCCTAACTCACATAACAAATGAACAAAAATTTGGACCAATCTGGCAACTCCCACTGCCACCTCCCACACAAGCTCGATGTCTGTACGCTAAGTTCTGGTTGCAAATATGGTCCAATTTCCATGAAATTTGGCATGGATATTTTTTTTTGTTACCAAGGACCAACCATATTTAACTTGAAGAAAATCGATTCAGATTTGGATATAGCCCTCATACAAATTTGCCACCGATTTGGACAATATGGACCCTATACGCCGACTGAGACATTCGGTTTGCGTAAATATCGACACACTCAATATCTTAGAAGTAGTTATATGTAGTGTACAAAAAGAGTGAACCCAATAATACAATACCTCCCGATGTTATAAACAAATTCCATTTTTATCATAACTGCATGCATTTATGATTGTCTCTTAGAAATGCAAATACTTAATAATAATAATGGATCCGAAGAATTCATAGATCTGTGAAAAATTAATGCGGCTATTTTGTCAAATGGTTACTTATGTCTTACTTATAAAATGGAACTAAAGGGCCAAATCGGACGAAACATATATATGGGAGCTATAGCTAAATCTTAACCGACTTTCTTCAAATTCGGTAGTGTTGGTTCATGGATCAAGAAACTCTACCATTCTAAATTTCAAAACGATTGGATGTAAAATACAGCTTTTATAGGACTAAAGGGCCAAATCGGACGAAACATATATATGGGAGCTATAGCTAAATCTTAACCGATTTTCTTCAAATTCGGCAGTGTTGGTTCATGGATCAAGAAACTCTACCATTCTAAATTTCAAAATGATTGGATGTAAAATACAGCTTCTACAGGACTAAAGGGCCAAATCGGACGAAACATGTATATGAGAGCTATAGCTAAATCTTCACCGATTTTCTTCAAATTCGGTAGTGTTGGTTCATGGATCGATAAACTCTACCATTCTAAATTTCAAAACGATTGGATGTAAAATACAGCTTCTATAGAACTAAAGGGCCATATCGGACGAAACATATATATGGGAGCTATAGCTAAATCTTAGCCGATTTTCTTCAAATTCGGTAGTGTTGGTTCATTGATCGATAAACTCTACCATTCTAAATTTCAAAACGATTGGATTTAAAATACAGCTTCTATAGAACTAAAGGGCCAAATCGAACGAAACATATATATGGGAACTATAGCTAAATCTTAACCGATTTTCTTCAAATTCGGCAATGTTTGTTCATGGATCAAGAAACTCTACCATTCTAAATTTCAAAATGATTGGATGTAAAATACAGCTTCTACAGGACTAAAGGGCCAAATCGGACGAAACATGTATATGAGAGCTATAGCTAAATCTTCACCGATTTTCTTCAAATTCGGTAGTGTTGGTTCATGGATCGATAAACTCTACCATTCTAAATTTCAAAACGATTGGATGTAAAATACAGCTTCTATAGAACTAAAGGGCCATATCGGACGAAACATATATATGGGAGCTATAGCTAAATCTTAACCGATTTTCTTCAAATTCGGTAGTGTTGGTTCATGGATCAAGAAACTCTACCATTCTAAATTTCAAAATGATTGGATGTAAAATACAGCTTCTACAGGACTAAAGAGCAAAATCGGACGAAACATATATATGGGAGCTATAGCTAAATCTTAACCGATTTTCTTCGAATTCGGCAAAGTTGGTTCATAGATCAAGAAACTCTACCATTCTAAATTTCAAAACGATCGGTTGTAAAATACAGCTTCTATAGGACTAAAGGGCCAAATCGGACGAAACATATATATGGGAGCTATAGCTAAATCTTAACCGATTTTCTTCAAATTCGGCAATGTTGGTTCATGGATCAAGAAACTCTACCATTCTAAATTTCAAAACGATTGGGTGTAAAATACAGGTTCTATAGGACTAAAGGGCCAAAGATATATATGGGAGCTATATCTAAATCTGAACCGATTTCAACCAAATTCAATAGCGATCTTAACAGCCGCGAAATACTCTAAACTGCAAAATTTCAGAACGATCGGAGTGAAATTGCGACCTGTAGTCGACGAACAACTTTACATGGACCGACGGACGGACAGACATGCTTAAATCGACTCAGCTAGTGATTCTGAGTCGATCGGTATACTTTAAGGTGGGTCTATCTGTGTTATTTTCAGGTGTTACAAACATCTGCCGTGAAACAAACTTATAATACCCTGTACCACAGTGTGGTGTAGGGTATAAAAATTTGGATTTGGGACCAGTGTGCAATGGCTAAATTGACAAAATACATAAAATATGAACATGACTGGAAAATTTGTTGCGATTTAAAAGTAGTTGTTATGTTATGTGGAATGTAAGGCGGATATACAAAATATAGCTGTTTTTAATGCCTCTAGGATAGCCGTGCTCGCGAAGATCATTACAGAAGAAAGAAATGGCCAACAAGAAAACACCTTACATTGGGTGAAAAAAACATAAAATACACACCTCTCGTCCAAATATTATTTTGCCAACACTGCATATTAAACTGGGGGTCTTTCAAAATTTTGTAAAAGCCTTAAAGGAAAGATGGCAATTCACTCTCATATTTAAAAAGTTTATTTAAAAGCCTTTTCTTTTCAAAAAAATCGAAGAAGGCGTTTTTTTCATAAAGCCCGCAATATGAAACAATGATTAATGATTTGTTAAAAAATTATGAAACAAGTAAGAAAGTTTCAGTCGGGTAAACCGACTAAGGTATACCCTCACTTTGTGAGTAATGTAATATGGAATATTAAACGAATTATTCTGTCAATTTGTGTGGGAGGTACCAGAAGGTTTTTAACAAATACACCTATTTTTCGCTGAATAGTAGATACTTTAAATACATTGCACTGCGCCGAATTATAAGCATTTATTTGCACTGGTATACAAAGGCTATGAGATATTAAATTTTGGTATGATTTGGCCATTTTGTGTGGGAGGTACTAAAAGGGACGTGGTGATAACGGCCATTTTTTCAGGGCTATAGGCACTACAAAACGCGTTACACTGTGCAAAATGTTGTTGCATTTTCGTGCATTGGTACTCATGCTGTGAGCTCTTGACTTTTTGTGAAAAATGGTACCTTTGTGTGGGAGGTACAAAAAGGGGCATGGAAATAGCGTCCGTTTTTCACAGGGCTATAGACATTATAAAAGCATTACACTGTACAAAATTTCAAGTATTTTTAAACACTGGTATTAATGTTATAAGCTGTTAACTTTTGGTGCAAAATGGCACCTTTGTGTGGGAGGTACCAAAAGGGGCGTGAATATAACACCCTTTTTTCACTGGACTGTAGGCACTATAAAAGCATTACACTGTACAAAATTTCAAGTATTTTATACACTGGTATTAATGTTATAAGCTGTTAACTTTTGGTGCAAAATGGTGCATTTGTGTGGGAGGTACCAAAAGGGGCGTAACAACTTGGCCCATTTTTCTCGAGTTGATAGCGACTAATAAACTTGTGCTATGTGTGGAATTTCAGAAGATTCGTATAAGTAGTATAGCAGTTATTAAAGATTCAATATTTCACAACATTTTAACACTTTGGGGGGAGGTACTAGAAGGAGTGGGCCAATATGGCCCATCTTCGAGCTTAGCCGGAGATAGAAAAAATATTACCACGTACCAAATTTGAAGTCAATCGGTTACTCCTTTCGAGAGTTATCGTGCGCACCAGCCAGCAGACAGACAGACAGACAGACAGATAGACAGACAGACATTCGACTTAAAATGATCCAAAACGAATATCCACCGAACATACTTTGGGTCTTAGATCACTCCTTCGATGTGTTACACTTTTTTTCGTAGCAAATGATATATACCCTCGTCACACTAAAGTGAGGGTATACAAATTGGTAAGAAACATATTTTTCTATATCCTATTAATATTATAAAATCGTTTGTTTGTCTGTTTGTTTGTTTGTTTGTTTGTTTGTTCCAGCATCACGCCTAAACGGCTGAACCGATTTTCTTGAAACTTGGTGGACAGATAGACAAATGCCCGGGAAGTGCCATAGGCTACTTTGATTTTCGATTTTCCGCCAAGTGATTTTCGACCACTTGATCACAGAGGCTCCTGTTAAGGCTAGGGAGCTGAAATTTTGCACACACATAGACTGGAGTGTTGAATAAAATACTGACTACTCCCTTAATCATATTTCGGCCAGTGGTCAGTTGTAGCGCTATCAAAAACTTGCGTTTTGTTTTTGTCGTTTCGGAATCCTCTTATAAGATACAAAGTTAAAACTTTGTATACATATATGAAGTACTATAAACCGCAAATATATGCGCGAAACATTATTATCTGAATGTGGTCAGTTTAGTGTGACCCGAACAATTTTCATTATTTCTCTGATTTTAAAAGTTCCTTAAGAGCCAATGGTTTACAAATTTATATGTACAGGCTGATCTCAATGGAGATGCGAAAACAACAATTCGATGTCCAGTCTGAGGTCAAACCAGACATAAAACCGCGTCTTAATATTTTTAAAGCCTTTTCAAAATATATCGCTCACCACTTACAGTGGTAACCTATCTAACATTGTCAATTCGGTCACTTCTCCGACTGTGGTCAGTTTAGCAGTGACCAAATCAATTTCCACACTTTCTGTACCTTAATAGCCCTTTAAGAGCTATAATCCTAATAAGTTATGTTTGTATACTGATCTCCAAGGGATGCGATTTTACACCAAGCGACTTTTGACCGCTTGACCATTACGGTACCTTTAAGAAGTAGGAAGTTTTAAATTTTGGTTTGGTATAGGCTTGAGTGTTGGATACCCTTCGGACTATTCACATAGTCGTTTTTGACACGTAGTCAGTTGTCGCGCTATCAAAATTTTAAATATTTTTTTGTATTTCAGAAGCGCCTAAAATGATACACAGATAAAATAATATGTAGTACTATACCCGAGAAATGCAATTTTGAATTCTACGATTGTGGTCAGTTAAGCAATGATCAAAACCATTTGCAATCTTTAGTGGATTTCAAGATTCGTTAAGAGTTTTTCATTCTCACTCTCATAGACATGAGTGTTGTATAAACCACGGGCTACTCACGTAGACATTTTTCGGCCAGTGGTCAGTTATAGCGCTATCAATTGTTTTTGTCCTTTCTGAAGCCGCTTATAGGACACAAAGTTCAAACTTTGTAAATATAATAATTTTGAATTCTCTGACTGTGGTCAGTGAAGAAGTGGCCAAAATAATGTTCACTATTTTACAGATTGTAAAACTTCTAACCCCTGTTCAAAATATATCTCTCACCACTTAATGTGGTTGTCACTTTGGTCAAATCTCAGACTGTGGCCAGTGTAGCAGTGACCATTTCCACTCTTTCTGTAATTTAAAGGGCCCAAAATGGCAATGTTAATACTAATTCAAGCTACTTTTGGCCGCTTGACCGTTGCGGCTCATATAACAGGTAGAAATCTAGAAACTCCAGTGTGGTATAGCCTACGGACTATTAACATAGTCGTTTTTTGGTCAGTGGTCAACTCTCGCGCTTAAATTATACACCGGTATTATTTAAACAAAAATGTATACGAGTATATCGAAATTTGAAACATACATAGCATATCACGCATTTGTTTCTCAGCCACTTATTTGGTGACCTCTTGACCACTGACCCCATAAAAGTATTAATTTGAAAGTTTGCACACATATCGTACATTTGAGGTTGTGCCTTCATATTTACAGAATTTTTTACTGTTGTCAGTGAATTTCTTTGAGTTTTTGAGAGCATCTGGAGTTTGATAGACTTTCAAGTAGACTGATCCTGGATGTTAAACAAATTTTTAATGATCGGCGTATGATCAAATATTCGAAGGTATTTGTAAACAAATGATGTTAAATACGTATTTTGCCAAAAATTTTGCAATAGCCAACATTTTTTTTAGTTTTTGCGTCCTTATTTTTTATTCAAAATCAAAAATAATACTAATGTTTGGATCAGTGTTTTCAAAGGCAACCCGGGCATCGCCGGGTATTTAAATGCTAGTTTATGTATATAACACATATCGTCATCTGAAATCCAAAATTTGGAGTTCAATGAAATGACTTTACAGCAAACAAGGTCATTAAAAAAGCGGAAAGATTCATACAATTTTATTTTATTTTATTCAGAATGTACGCCACAACTAATTGCGCTAGATTTGTTATTTGATTTCGCATTAATAGTCCGAAATCCCTAAAGTTGGCCAAAAGCTTAAAATTATTTTACTTTGTTTTTGGCTTCTCCTGAAAAATCATGAACATGTGGGTTACGTTAGTTTGGATTTCAGATGACGATATGTATGTATTCTTCTAACTTTTTTTCGCTTTATGTATTCCAACAGGTCCCTAAAAATTAATTTCTTGCATATTCATTTAAATTTTTGCCCGAGAATCTTGGCGACGTAAGCGACGAACATGGCGAAAGGTTTCACGAAGAAATGAAGTCAATCGAGCGGCGTTACCAAGGGCACTTGGATGAAAGAATGATGGGAGATTATATTTGGTTCCTCATTAGAGAAACCGATTCCGAAATCTCAAACGTCAACAAAGAACTCACAATTACTTCTAATGAAACGTGTACATGTAAATAAACTCAAATGTACATAATATAAATAAAAGTAATAAATAAAATCACTATTTAAACAGAAATTAAAAACAAGTAAGAAAGTTCAGTCGGGTAAACCGACTAATGAATCCCCTCACCTTGAGCCTCAAAAAAATATTATTAAATTTATTAATTTTTTTGTTTTATTAAATGATTATCAATTTAAATTGAATTTAATAGCCTTAAAGTATATACTGGTATTAAAGTTAAAAGCTATTTACTTTTGGTACAAAATGGTCCATTTGTGTGAGAGGTACCAAAAGGGGTGTCCCAATAACGGTCACTTTTCTCTGGACTCTAGGTGCTATAAAAGCATTACACTGTACAAAATTTCAAGTATTAATATGCACTGGTATTAAAGTTATAAGCTGTTAACTTTTGATATAAAATAGTCGATTAGTGTGGGAGGTACCAAAAGGGGCGTGCCAATTACGGTCACTAATCTTTAGACTCTAGGTACTATAAAAGCCCTACACTGTACGAAATTTCAAGTATTTGTATGCACTGGTATTAAAGTTATAAGCTGGTAACTTTTGGTACAAAAAGGTACATTTGTGTGGGAGGTACCAAAAGAGGCGGGCCAATAGCGCCCATTTTTCTCTGGACTCTAGGTACTATAAAAGCATTAAACTGTACAAAATTTCAAGTATTTTTATGCACTGGTATTAATGTTATAAGCTGGTAACTTTTTCTAAAAAATGATCCATTTGTGTGAGAGGTACAAAAAGGGGCGGGCCAATAACGCCCATTTTCCTCTGGACTCTAGGTACTATAAAAGCATTACACTGTACAAAATTTCAAGTCTTTTTATGTACTGGTAATAAAGTTATAAGCTATTAACTTTTTGTTCAAAATTGTCCATTTGTGTGGGAGGTACTAAAAGGGGCGTGGCAACTTCGACCATTTTTGTCGAGGTAATAGTGACTAATAAACTAATACTATGTATGTGTTGTATTTCAGAGGATTCAAATAAATAGTATAGAAGGTATTAAGTAATCAATATTTCACTAAATGTTAACCGTGTGTGGTGGAGGTACTAGAAGGAGTGGACCAATATGGCCCATCTTCGAACTTAGCCGGAGATAGAGAAAAATATTACCGCATACCAAATTTGAAGTCTATCGGTTACTCCTTTCGAGAGTTATCGTGCGCACCAGCCAGCAGACAGACAGACAGACGGACGGACGGACATTGCTCATTCGACTTAAAATGACCTAAAACGGATACTCGCCGAACATACTTAGGGTCTTAGGTCACCCCTTCGATGTGTTACACTTTTCGTTCGTAGCAAATAATATATACCCTCCTCTCTAAGGTAAGGGGATAAAAAAGATTTTTGAAATTCTCTTACCTCTACCAAAAGGGCTATAATTTCTACATTTATCCATAGATTTTTTTTAAATAGGCAGGATGCAAGCTTTTAAAAAATAAAATAAATACATTTTTTTTTTCTATGTTTTATGTTTTTTCGTCCCAGGATTTTTTCTACTTTTTCCAATTTGTTTAATGACTTTTACTAAACCACTGTTTCTAAGTGAAAGAGTTATTTCCAACATTGGTAGCCCACATTAATAGCTTCAATTAAACGTATAAGTCGACCTTATCGGGCATATACTCCAAAAATTATAGTGCAAATACTAAGGGTACCTTTGACGATAATAGTATTTTTAATAAATTTTTTTTTTAAAAAATGTATCCATAAAAAAATTTTTGGTTTTGATTTTATATAACAGTATGCCACAATCTATACAAAAAAAAATTTTTAGGTCTGGGACACAATTTTTTTTTGTTGCATAGTGTAATTTAATGGCCATACGATTTTTTGCTCAAGGTGGATTTTAGCACTTTTTCTATATTTTAACATGGTTATATCTCGGTTTGTGTCTGAAGCAAAGTTGTAGATATTGAATAGGAAGAAACCTACCCGAAAAAAGTATATCCAGTGCCTTAAGATCGCAAAAATGAAAAATTTTTACCATTTCCACAAACAACCACCCCCCCCCCCTAACTTTCACCTTTTTTGCTGAATAACTGGATTACAAATTCACATTGATAGGCAGTTTAATTTTAGTGGCGCTCTGGTTTAAACTTCTCTCGCCACAATATTAATCAACAATATGTATATGTAGTAGGCCTTGCAGAGACTCAGTCGCTGTAGTCCTTAAGGCTCCGCTTATGGACAGGCAGGCAGTTCTCTGAACCTCTGATAGTAGGTTGGTAATGGCTAGTTTGTCAGTTATTGTCCATCATACCACAATGTCGTATAACAATGGATGATTTTAGGAGAGAGGTCCACTGCAACCCTACAGCCTTCCTGCAGGAATATAAGGCGATGTTGACCTTTCTTACACGTTCCAGTACGTTAAGTCTGAATAACAGTTCCCTATCTAGAATTATTCCTAGAAATTTTGCACTTTCAGAAAAGACTATATCTGTTCCATATATCCGAGGAGGAGGGTCCACATGTGGGACATTATTCATCCTAGTAAAGAGAACCAGTTCTGTCTAGTTTGGGTTAACGCCCAAACCGCTGCTTCTGGCCACTCTAGTCAACTTGTTCTGAGCCACCTGTAGGATGTCTCTGAGAACGTTTTCGAATTTGCCACTTACTGCGATTGCCACGACCTTGCAACCACAACGTTCTAGATCTAGCAGGATTCCATTCACCGCTAGGTTTTGTGTTATACGATAAATTTCAAAAGTTTTTGGACGTGTGTAAGTGGATAAAATTGCTGCACATTCTGTTTCGATGTTTACACAATACTAGCACAGGGTCGGGGAAAAAATTAAAATTATATTTTCAAATGCAGATATCTCGGTAACTATGCAATATAACTGTTAGGTGCAAAAAGGCTTTTGTAGACCTCAGTTACAGAATACACACAAAAAAGATTTTATGAATCGGACGAAAAAGACGCGCTTAAACATTTTGTTTTCCCGAGATTGCCAACTTTGAGGTCCTGCAACTCCGCCCTGGATACCACAGGGGACCCAAGCTCAAAACTTCACTTCTCTAATACCTCTTCTACAAATATGCCAAGTTTAGTCCAATGGGTTGTCTGGTCAAGAAAGGGCAGGATTATTTCCCTTTTTTTTAATTCCTACCAGTGTTGGACGATTCGATAGTGCTCACAAGTTCGTGCAGGACTGATTCTGTAGACTTTCCCTTATTGTAAGCATGTAGGTTCCACAACAGGAGTTTCCCCAGGTTTCCCCTAATGAAATAATCTAGAAGTCTTTCCAGATCTTTTAATAGGAAGGAGGATAGCCAAATTGGTCTGAGTCTTTTGGCCTAGTGTGCGATATCTTTCCCGCTATCGGTATGAATACCACTTTGGCATGCCTCCATCGATTGGGGATTTATGGATGATTGATACAGTCTACGTAAATTTTCTTCAGTCAGGATATAATGTACTTCAACATTTTCTGAATATTTGCTGGAGTATGCAGTCTGGTCAAGACAATTTAAATGGTTCAAAGTTGTTTATAGCCCTGCAGATTCAGAATTTCTCAGTCAACAACCTAACGACGCTTGCTCTCTTGTTGGTTGTGCTGTTCCACGAGTTTGGTCGGTGAGTTCCCTGGGTAATGTGTGTCGAGCGGTACATTTAGACTGCTCGCTTTTTCTTTTGTCCAGTTGTTTGCCTCATCCTGCAATTAAACCACTGTACAGGATGAAGCGGATAGTTTCTTCCTCTGCCTTGTACTCCCTTTCCACTTCGACACAGAAGGTATACCAAGAGCGTCTTTGCGCCCTCTTAAACTCCTTGTTATAGATCTTGATTTGCTTATTATAGGCGTCCCTATCATTAGCGACCCCAGTAGATTTCGCCCTGTTGAATAGCTTGTTGCAGATCTTTTTCCTAGCCGTTAGCTCAGATGTCCAGCACAGAGGTTTATTTTTACCCTTGTTCAAGATTATCCAGACCGGCTTTGTCATTTGGTTCGTACAGAAGTTTAGAGTTGAGGCATTTTTTCAAATTCTTCTCATACATGTTCCACCTTTTCTTCCTCGCAGTTCTGTGGGCGGCAGGTTTAGGTGCTTTTTCAGTGAATTTAAACTCTATATAACGGGGATCTGAGAATCAGTTGTCGTCCAGTACATTCCACCCAATAATTTTGTCTGACAGCCGGTCAGTATCAAACGTTACGTCGATAACTTCTTGTCTGTCTTTAATTATAAAGGTCGGTTTATTGTCTATGTTACAAATAGTTAGAATAAAGTCAATAAGCGAATAATCCGTATTGTTTATATCAGGACTACCGCAGATAGTATGATGAAGCGAGCTGTAGGTACTACAGCTTCATAAGGAAAGTAACTGGAGACTACCCAATATATGCCATAACCGGTCTCCAGACTAGCAGCTGTTTGGTCTTTACCACTTAAATTAGTCAACAATTAGAAAGATACTTAGTTCTTTCCTGGCCAAAATGCAGGTTCTTGGAGTGTCTCACAGTTGGCCACAAGCAGATTAAAGTTGGGTGTCCTGATACCCACATCCTTCTTCCTACTACGTAGGGCTCCTGTATCAGGACGATGTCTACTGCAGCTGTGGACAGGCGCAGAAATAGAGCCGCGCAGGCTGCTTTAGCGTGATGGAGTATAATCTGTAGAATTCTTACCATCAATGGTAATTGACAGACCAACATCCACGCCGACAAGGGTGTTCTCAAACTCTTCGTCAGGATTATCGAGGAACGTGTCCCCGCCAGATGTCAAATAGTCCGGAGATTCCCCTCAGTGACCGAAGTAGTGCTTTCGTCCTCAGAGAAGGAGTTGGAGTCACCAGAATGTACAAAATTGTTAGCCATTCGGTTACTCCTTCTGAGAGCTTCGTGCGGGTGGACATAGTTCAAATGACCGAATTGTCTTTAAAAGGATTTTCCTTAGACATACTTTGGTTCTTAGATAACTGTTCCGTGGTCTTACATTTATGGTTCGTAGAAAATTATAAGTTTATCTTCAAGGAAAATGAGAGAATACAAATAATTTCTGTTTCAGCTGAGAACTAATGAATTCTCCCTTTACGTCCGTATAAGTTGAGTCGGTTTAGTAAAATGTTGCCAAGTTTTTTATCTGAATATATGTTCTGCACTTTCATTTGGAATCGTTACAGTTCTTCTAGGATTATGTTTTTACAGAATACAAAAAAAATTCACTAAATCTGAAAATAAAAATATTTAATGTAGACTTTCTTCAACTATTCAAGTTGCTGGCATTATTTTGAAAATTTGATTAAACTATGATTTGGCCTCAATGTCCAACAATTTACCAAAACAATACTACACCACAATTAATTGAACACATTAAGTTGGAAGTCTCACTGAACAAAAGAAACACCTATTATGTGGGGTAGGGATTGGGTATTCGGCGAAACGCCAAAGCCCACTGCCTTTTGTCAATTAATGTATTCTACTATGTCAGTTAAAACGCATTTAGTTTATACTGTCATAGTTGTGCGAGCAGAAGGTCGTTAAAGTTCAAAAAACACAGTGATTACAGACAAACTCAAGAATCCGTGCAAAACTAATCTACGGGTATTAAAAGCAAAAAACTTATATGACATGACACTAGATAAGATTTAAGTTTATTTACTTTGTTTTAGGAATGTGTTTTATAAATCTGCTATCAATTACTGATATGTTGCTATAAAATTATGATATTATCTTGAAAAGTATACATTTTCTGTAAATGCTTTGACAAAAGGAACAAAAAAGTTCGGATGGGCCGAATCTAATCTTCCCTTGGACATAAATCGCATTCAACATTTTGTATACCCTACACCCTACTGTGGTACCAAATCGGAAATAAATATATATAAAGGGGCTATATATTAATTTGAACCGATATTATCCATATTCAACCCAAATTTCAAGCGGATCGCTTGAATAGACCTACTTCTAGAATGCGAAAAAATGAAATTATAATATACACGTATACTCGTATAAGGGATATATCCAACCATGGACCGATTTGGGCATTTCTCCAGGCTTGACTGCGAGTACGTGAAGAAGTGATTCTGAGTAGATCGGTATAATAAATGATGGGTCCTCTTCTCCTTTACGGTGTTACAAACAAATTATCAAAGCCATAATACGCTGTATGGTATAAATATCTGAAATGACATTATGATGCTAAATCGATAGAGAAATTTATAACTAACAACAAAAATCCGCGTTAAGTTCGGTCATGTCGAATCTTACGTACTCTCCACCATGAATCGCATGTGAATGGTTTCGAGTACAAATAAACTCATATTTATTTCAGCCATGCCGAATCTTACATACCCTCCACAATCGATCATATGTGAGTGGTTTCGGACACAAATAAACTCATATTACAAAATTTTATTACGGCCCGATTCGTTGAAATTTGTGTTTTTTACATTAAAAGGCAAATCTGGAGGAATCTTTATATCGATACCTCCATTCTGAGTCAAAAATATATGGCGATAGAAAAATGGAGACATAGAACAAAAATATCAAAATCATTTGCAGTTATTCAGAGTTAAATAGATTTACCCTACCAATATCTCGAAAACTAGACGAGAAAAAAAATTATTGTAGATTCTGAAAGAGCAAGCTTGAAACCCATATTATCAACTCCTAACTCAAAAAATATAAAAATGGCGTATGGACCAAAATAGCATTAAGCCGACGACATGTCACCAATTTTCAGCCCGATCAGTTAATATTAGTAGTCTCTATGGCGTTAAGAAGTATAATCTGGGAAATGCTTTATACAGGGTAGGCCATTTAAAATTTTAAATTTGAATAGGCTATAAAAAGTACTAATAATTTTTTAAAATTTCTGGTTTTATTGGAAAGGTTGAACTTGGTCATTTAATAATGGAACACACTATCATTCATATGACTACCACTGACTCGGCAGTACCTCATCCGATCAACCCAATGTTTCAGTACGTTTTCGTTTGATTCGTGTCCAATCACTTCAATGGCAACTTCGATTTCATGCTTCAACGCTTCAATTGCCACTGGACGCTTTTTATACCCAACACCCCACTGTGGTACAGGGTATTATAACTTTGTGCATTTGTTTGTAATACCCAAAAGGAGAAGAAATAGACCCATTGTTTATTATACCGATCGACTTCACTTTCGACATCACTTTCTGAGTTGATTTAGCTATGTCCGTCTGTGCATGTATTCTGTAGGCGTAGCGTCATATCGCCCAAAACCATGTATGTCATATCGCCCAAAAACAATCAATGTTAGTTGTTGTTGTGGAAAAATTTGGTTTTTGGCCAATATGACATCGACATTGAGCAATATGTCATTTTGAACAGTAGATAATTCTTTGTTTTTTTTTAGCCCAAAATAATAGTTATGTCATAACGCCCAAAACGCGGCTGCGCGGACCTATGTGATCTGCGGTACGAGGCCGTAGTTCTTTGGGTGCCCGGACTTAACTCCTACGGACATAACGCCCAAATCGATTTTGGGACTTATGTCCTCCAGCATACTTGGACATAATTCCCAAAATTGGTTGGGCGTAACATTACACCCAATGTATATTGGGACTTATGTCTTTAACAAACCGCGGTCATAACACCCAAAGTAATGAAAATACAGCTCAATTGGTTGGTTTTAATAAAATGCAACGCCACTTGTGAAGGATAAAATTGTACACCATGCCAAAATCTCCTTGAAGTCCACGAGATTTCATAAATTTATTAAAAATTACTCATTTATGACAGACACGGAAACAATATCGTAGAAGATATTTCCTACACATTATTATTGTCACCATCCATCACTAAATGAATCTAAAGGAATATTGATCCTAACGATCGTCACTGTATGATGAATGGGATTTTTCGGTGGTCCCAAGCTGTTACAAGCAATTATTAATAATCTATAATTCTCAAGATAGACATGTAAGTATAAAAATTTCTAAAATATAAAAAAATCCTAGATTAAAAAAACATTGAATTAAGGAAAGAAGGCGAAACATTTTTTTAAAAAATCGCGCGATTTTAGGATTTTTAGGATTTTTTTAAATCGCGCGATTAAAAAAAATCCTGCGGCGTTTTCTATGTTCTTCAAATTATATATTGTCTACAAATCGTTTCATCTTTGTTACCTACATTTACGCTAATTACTTATTTGTACGATTTTTAAAAAAAATCATACAAATAATGATTTTCTTTAATCGCGCGATTAAAAAAAATCTCCTGCTGCGCTTTCTATGTTCTTCAAATTTTATATCGTCTACAAATCGTTTCATCTTTGATAAATACATTTATGTGAGTTACTTACTTGTAGGTTTTACCATTTGTCTTCATACTAATGGCTAATAAAAAATAAAAATCATATGAACATATCCTACTGTTTGTAGACAAAAAAATTGTCAAACATAAAGCGTAGGAAGCTCTGAAGAATTTTTCATTTATATTAATTTCTGAGGATATATACCAGTATATACATATTATCAAATCTATTATATTTCATATTATAAATTTGTACTATTATATTTGCTTGAACTAAATAATATATTCGGGTAAAATTTTATTTCAACAACAAAAATATTTTTTATGTAAATGAATAAAAATGACATAACTCCCATTGGGCGTTATGTCCACTCGGTACCGTCGGACATAAGTCCCAACAATTTTGGGTGTTATGTCCTAGATTATAGGCGGACATAACTCCCAAAATCGTTTTGGGCGTTATGTCCTTTGGGAGTTATGTCACGGTCTTTTGACATATACCCAGAGGAGAAAATCTTTAATCCCGGCCAAAGGCCGGCCACGCCAGGACACTTTTGTTCGCGTAGCCGTCTTTGGTAGGGCAAATCAGTATGTGTTATCGCTACATGATAAAGGGTATTGTTACAGTTCTTTTGTTATGCTAAGCTTTGCAACATTTTATATTTATTGAAATGTCATATCGCCCAAAAAAAAACTTTGGGCTTTCTGACATTGCGTTTGGGCGATATGACATTTCCAGGTAACTGTTTTGTGCGATATGTCGCTTTTTGGGTGATATGACATACATGGTTTTGGGCGATATGACATTGGGCGATATGACGCTACGCCATTCTGTAATCAAAGTACAAGTCGCAATTATGGTCCGATCTCGACGAAACTTTACAAATATCTTTTTTGGGCCCAAGGACGATCCCTATTGAATTTTGTTAAAATCAGTTCAGAGTTACATATATAGAGTGATCCATTTCGAGGTTACCTACTTTTTTAAAGAAAAAAACACAGAAAATTCAAATTGAATGGGGAATGTTTATTATCATTTGAGAGAACATTCATTGGCATTTGTTTTTTGAAGATTACACCCTGAAAAAAAATCGCTCCGGTAGTATATTGTCCCAAACATATTCGGCTTGAAACATATATATCTTTAGGATACACTCTAAACATATAATATTTGGTACACACAAAAATTATATATTTGGGAAGATGTTGTTCTAAACAAATCTTTGTTTACATCCCAATGTGTTTATTTTGGACTATTTTTTCCGAAACAAATATTTATTTTCATTTAAGTATTCAGAAAATATCTAAATTGTGTTAAATTTTTCAGTAATTCAAAGTTAATTTTTTCAAAAATTTTAACGTCTTAAATATAAAAAATTATAATAATTGAAATCATATAATCTTGGATCGGAATATATACTTGGAGGATTGACAACCAATGATGGCTTGGAATACTCAGAAATTTTAAATGATTGGTTTAAAACATAAGATATTGCTGCATTTGGTATCGAAAATCGGAGGTTCAAACCAACAAAAAAAAAAAATAAAATTTTAATTCGAAAAATTCAACAAAAGTTTCGAAAATCTTTTTTAAATAAAATATATTTGGAGAAATTCCTAAACAATAATTTTATTTGTATTCAAATACATATTTTATTTGAGAAATTTAGTTTGCAAATATTATATGTTGTAACATATTAATATACGAGTTCCAAATATATTTTATTGATTTTAAAATAAAATTTATTTGCTCAGAAATATATAATATTTAAAAATTAGTGTTCCAAATATATTTTCTTTCTATTCAAACATATCAAAAAAGGCGATTTTGCCCCGTGAATGTCTATCAAATGTTGGCCGAGTCAAATTTTTAATGACTCGTTCGAGCATTTCGACTGGTAACTGGCGAATGACACGCGTGATGTTTTGCTCCAAGGCCTGAATCGAAGCGGGTTTGTCCGCATAAACTTTAGACTTTACATATCCCCACAGGAAAAAGTCTAACGGTGTGATATCACACGATCTTGGTGGCCAATTGACCGGTCCAAAACGTGAAATTATCTGCTCATCGAATCCATTGATTGATGCGATGTGTGGGAAGTGGCGCCGTCTTGTTGAATTCAAATGTCGCCGAGATCACGAGCTTCAATTTCAGGCATAAAATAGTCGGTTATCATGGCACGATAATGGTCGCCATTGACTGTTACGTTCTCACCGGCATCATTTTTGAAGAAATATGGACCGATGATTCCACCTGCCCACAAACCACCCCAAAACGTAGTTTTTTCTAGATGAAGTGGCAGCCCTTGAATCTCTTCAGGTTGCTCTTCGTCCCAATTTGCTTGTTTACATACCCATTGAGCCAGAAATGGGCCTCATCGCTGAACAAAATTTGGCTCGAAAACGTCGGATCTTCTTGCGTTAGGTCCCATATATATGTAGCCCCGATTTGGCGTATATGCACTGCATAAGCAACATTTTGAACCGATTTGTGGAAAAATTGACAGAGAGCAGTCTCGTGATGCACTTAGAGAAAAAGTTCCTTATTACATGAATTAACACTGCTAAATTTGAGGGAAATAGGTTCAGATTTAGATATGATCCCATATATATGTTGCCCCCGATTTGACAGGTAAGCGCTGTAGAAACTTTATTTTATATCCGATCAGTGCGAAATTCGGCAGAAAGAGGTTTCTTAGTATATCAAATAATACCGCCAAATTCGGGGAAAATCGGTTCAGATTTAGATATAGCCTCGTATGGGTCAGAATATTTAATATCGACCTATGTAGTTTATTTTTAGCTAAAATGTTTATAAGCAGTTACAAATAGGTAAAGTATGATCTCGCTATATTTTTTTTTTTGGAAACAATTTTTGTTGGCATTTTAATTTTTGAAACAATTAGAAAAATGAGTTTTTGTTTTTTACGAAATTTGTAATTGCTCTCATACTGCTGAACCGATTTTTGCACAGTTTACTTTGTTTTAAAGAGGCCGTTTTTTGTCGAATTTTTTTTAAAAAATTTTTTTTGCGAATGTATTTTTTTGCAAAAACCTTTGTAGAAAAAATTGCCCGCCACTCGATTTTCTTCAAGATTTCACAGAATATTCGGCGCAATCTCATAAATCCAGAACAGATTTTTTGTAGACCCCAGTTAGAAGACACGCAAAAATAAATTTTATAAATCGGAAGAGAAACACGAGTTACACGCGCTTGAACATTTTCTTCACCCGATATGGCCAACTTTGAGACCCTCTAGCTCCGCCCTTGTCTGGCATAGGCAAAATCCCTGTCTGGCATAGGCAAAATATAAAACTTAACTTCTATAACACCTCTTCATCTACCATGCCAAGTTTGGTCGCAATCGGTTGTTTGGTTAAGTAACGATCGAATTATTTCCCCTTTTTGAATTCGTACCACTGTGCAGTGTTTTGCAAAAACAGACGAAAATTGTCAGACCAGTCTTAGTATTTCGTCCATAACTTTTACAAATATTGAGTCTCAATGCATTTTTTACTGTTCTGGATTTGTGAGAGTACGACGAAGATTTGAAAAAAATCGAAGGGGGATCAATTTTTTCTGCAAAGGTTTTTTCAAAAAAACTATGGTTTGTTTGTTTGTTTGTTTGTTTGTTTGTTTGTTTGTTTGTTTGTTTGTTTGTTTGTTTGTTTGTTTGTTTGTTTGTTTGTTTGTTTGTTTGTTTGTTTGTTTGTTTGTTTGTTTGTTTGTTTGTTTGTTTGTTTGTTTGTTTGTTTGTTTGTTTGTTTGTTTGTTTGTTTGTTTGTTTGTTTGTTTGTTTGTTTGTTTGTTTGTTTGTTTGTTTGTTTGTTTGTTTGTTTGTTTGTTTGTTTGTTTGTTTGTTTGTTTGTTTGTTTGTTTGTTTGTTTGTTTGTTTGTTTGTTTGTTTGTTTGTTTGTTTGTTTGTTTGTTTGTTTGTTTGTTTGTTTGTTTGTTTGTTTGTTTGTTTGTTTGTTTGTTTGTTTGTTTGTTTGTTTGTTTGTTTGTTTGTTTGTTTGTTTGTTTGTTTGTTTGTTTGTTTGTTTGTTTGTTTGTTTGTTTGTTTGTTTGTTTGTTTGTTTGTTTGTTTGTTTGTTTGTTTGTTTGTTTGTTTGTTTGTTTGTTTGTTTGTTTGTTTGTTTGTTTGTTTGTTTGTTTGTTTGTTTGTTTGTTTGTTTGTTTGTTTGTTTGTTTGTTTGTTTGTTTGTTTGTTTGTTTGTTTGTTTGTTTGTTTGTTTGTTTGTTTGTTTGTTTGTTTGTTTGTTTGTTTGTTTGTTTGTTTGTTTGTTTGTTTGTTTGTTTGTTTGTTTGTTTGTTTGTTTGTTTGTTTGTTTGTTTGTTTGTTTGTTTGTTTGTTTGTTTGTTTGTTTGTTTGTTTGTTTGTTTGTTTGTTTGTTTGTTTGTTTGTTTGTTTGTTTGTTTGTTTGTTTGTTTGTTTGTTTGTTTGTTTGTTTGTTCCGTATAGACGTCTAAACGGCTTGACCGATCATCTTGAAATTTTCACAGAATGTACATATATTGGGGGTGCTGAAAATAGGGTACTTGAATTTTCGATATATCAAGTGGGCGTGGACCCGCCCATATGGGTAAAATTTTGGTATTGAGAAATTTTTTTAGCTAGAGTGCTGAAATTTTGTGTGTATGCATTTAGTGTCAGATTATGTGAATTTTCAAAAAATGGGCGGAATCAAACCAATGGACTTGACCCCGCCCATATAAGCCAAATTTTGAAATTGATATATCTTGCACAATTTGCTAGCTAGAGTGCTGTAATGTTATACATATGTATCTGGTGACAGTCCACGCGATTGGTCCAAAAATTGACGGGATCGGACCAATGAGCGTGGCACCGCCCATATAAGCCATATTTTACAAATGTGATATCTTGCACAATTTGTTAGCGAGAGACCTGGAATTTTGTGTATATATATCCGTTGGCGATCTACGTGATTGGTCCAAAAATGGGCGGGTTCGGACCAATAGGCGTAGCCCCGCCCATATAAGCCAACTTTTGAAATTGAGATATTTTGCACAATTTGTTAGCGAGAGTGCTGGAATTTTGTGTATATGTATATGGTGTTAGTCTACGTAAGTGGTCCAAAAATGGGCGGGATCGGAACAATGGGCGTGGCCCCGCCCATATAAGCCAAATTTTGAAATAGAAATATCTTGCACAATTTATTATCGAGAGTGCTGCAGTTTTGGGCATATGTATCTGATGACAGTCTACGCGATTCGCCCAAAACTGGGCGGGATCAGACCAATGGACGTGGCCCCGCCTATATAAGCCAAATTTTGAAATTGAGACACATATCTTGCACAATTTTTAGCGAGAGTGTTGTCTGGTGGTCGTCTACGTTATTGGTCCAAAACAGGGTCGGGATCGGATCAATGACCGTGGCCCCGCCCATATAAACTAAATTTTGAAATTAAGATGTCTTACACAATTTTTTAGCGAGAGTGCTGTGATTTTGTGCATCTCACGCAGTCTACGTGATTACACAAAAAAGGGCGGAACCGCCCATAGAAACCTAATTTTGAAATTGAGATATCTTGCACAATTTGTTTAAGTGAGCGCTGTACTTTTGTGTATATGTATCTGGCGGCAGTCTACGTGATTGGTCAGGAAATGGGAGGGATCAGACTAATTGGCGTGGCCCCGTCCATGTAAGCCAAATTTATTATCGAGAGTGCTGCAGTTTTGGGTATATGTATCTGATGACAGTCTACGTGATTCGCCCAAAAATGGGCGGGATCAGACCAATGGACGTAACCCCGCCTATATAAGATAAATTTTGAAATTGAGATTCATATCTTGCACAATTTGTTAGCGAGAGTGCTGTAATTTTTTGCATATGGATCTGGTGATAGTCTACGTGAATGGTCCAAAAAGGGTTGCGATCGGACCAATGGGCGTGGCCCTAACCTTATAAGCAAATTTCTGAAATTGAAATACCTTGAACAATTTGTTAGCGAGAGTGTTGCAATTTTGTGAATATGCATTTGATGGCAGTCTACGTAATTGGTTAAAAAATGGACGGAATCGGAAATCTGAAGTCTAGGGCAAATCGCTATAGAAGTTATACCTTACTTCCGACCATTAAAATTTACCAGAAAGATGTTTCTCAATTTAGGAACGAATATTGCTTAATTTAGCGATTATCGGTTCAAAATTAGATACTATGTTCCTACCCATTCACCAAATATTACAAATTATTATCGCAATGACCTTTTGGCATTGTTAGGGAGGTGTAGGGTATTATATAGTCGGCCCCGCCCGAGTTTCTGCCTTTCCTTACTGGTTTTTAAAGTAAAATTGGTACCTTAGAATTTTTAAAAAGGGACCTCTAAATAAAATGGCATTCTCCATATTCGAGTTTTCGTGGATCCCTAGTAAAATTAATTATTTTTGTAAAATAATTGAAAGGTGAGATCTCACATTTATAGTTCAATTAAAGTATTTCCTGAAATAAAGACTTGCGACCTGTACCTCTATTACTTAAGTTTGACATTTTTTAGCATAAACGTACTCAGAACGTTTTGACGTACGACCATCATTTGTGATGTTTACAGTGAATTGAAAAAATCAATTTGGCCAAAAAATGGAATTAACTCGTTAACATTTTCGTGCTATCATTTTTCCCAACTTTCGACGTGGATAATCACGACAAGTGTGCATCGATGAACATAAATCTTTGTATGGCGATGAAGCACCATCCTATAGCACTGTGAAAAACTGGTTTAATGTATTCAATCGTGGCCGACTCTCGCTCAAAGACGAAGGTCCAAAAACGGCCGTTGTGCCA
Organism: Eudasyphora cyanicolor; assembly: GCA_963930755.1. NCBI lineage: Eukaryota > Metazoa > Arthropoda > Insecta > Diptera > Muscidae > Eudasyphora > Eudasyphora cyanicolor. The sequence goes on from OZ005735.1 coordinate 138,649,623, forward strand.
GAGAACATTGACGCCGTGCGTGAACTGATAATGCAAGATCGTCATGTGACATACCGTGAGATAGAGGCATCCTTGGGCATTTCTTCCACCAGCATGAACACCTGGCCGTATATATTCTGAAGTATATTGTCCCAAACATATTCGGCTTGAAATATACATATGTTTACGGTAGACAACAAATATATAATATTTGACACACACAAATGTTATATGTTTGGGAAGATATTGTTCCAAACAAAAATATGTTCCCATCCTAATATTTTTTTATTTGGAACTAGTATATCCGAAACAAAGATTAATTTGTATTTAGGTATTTTGGCAATGTATCAATGCTTTAATTTAAAGACAAGTTTTCTGTTTTTCAGATGTTATATACAGATATTTTTTGTATAAATTGTATATGTTTTTAAAATTTAATTAAAACTTAAATCGTATAATCTTTCGTAAATATAAATTGCATTGATGGATCGACAAAAAGTGATGAACTGGAATATTTATAAATTAAAGGAAATTTTTAATTATACAGTTTAACATGAAAACTACGAAAAACTAACTAAAATTCTAAAAAGTCAGCAAAGTTTTAAAAATCGTTTTTAAATAAAATATATTTGGAAAACTTCTTAAACAATAACTTTGTTTGTGTGTAAACACATATTTTATTTGTGAAAGTCAGTTTGCACATATATTATGTTCTAATATATTAATATATGCGTTCTAAACAAAATTTCTTGGTTTTCAAATAAAATTTATTTATTAACAAATATATAATATTTAAAAACATCGTTTCCAAATATATTTTCTTTCAATTCAAACATATCAAAAATGCCGACTTGGCCCCGTGAAGATATTTTGAAAAAATACGATCGCGGTGCTTCAAAAGACGTTTATAAGATAGTCACAGGTGACGAATCTTGGATCTATGCGTATGAGCCCGAAACAAAACAGCAACCGACCGTGTCAGTCTTCGAAGACGAGCCAAATCCAACGAAAGTTGTTCGTGGAATAAGCACTTCGAAGCAAATGGTCGCCTGTTTCTTCGGCAAAACTGGTATGTGGCGACTGTTCCGCTTGAGCAACGTAGGACGGTCAATTCTGGACCTAGGACCGAAATATAAATAACAACCATCGTAAGGCTTTGCTTTTATCATTATCAAAAAAACCAAACCCTATTGTTATATCCTCACTTAAGTGATACGAGGTTATATATCATTTGCTACGGGCCAAAAGTGTAACACATCGAAGGAGTGACCTAAGACCCTACGAGAACGTATGTTCAGCGGATATTCGTTTTGGGCCATTTTAAGTCAAATAAACATTGTCCGTCCGTCTGCTTGTCTGTGTGCTGGCTGGTGCGCACGATAACTCTCGAAAGGAGTGACCGATTAACTTCAAATTTGGTATGTGGTACCAAGAAGATGGGTCATATTGGTCCACTTCTTCTAGTACCTCCCCCACAAAGAGTTAACATTTAGTGAAATATTATTAGTTATTAAATACTTCTATACTACTTCTTTGAAACTTCTGAAATTCTACACATAATATTAGTTTATTAGTCACTATCACCTCGAGAAAAATGGTGAGTTGCCACGCCATTTCGTACCTCCCACTCAAATGGACCATTTTGCAAATACTTGAAATTTTGTACAGTGTAATTCTTCATAGTACCTAGAGTCCAGTGAAAAGTGGACGTATTTGGCACGCCCCTTTTGGCATCTCCCACACAAAAGTTAACAGCTTATAACTTTAATACCAGTGCATACAACAGCTTGGAATTTTTTTTAACGTGTAATGGTTTTATAATTCTATAAAAATAAAAAAATGGGCGTTATTGACATGCCCCTTTTGGTACCTCCCATACAAAGGTACCATTTTGTACGAAAGTTAACATCTTAGAACTGTAATACCAGTGCCTACAAATACATAACATTGTGTACAGTGTAATGTTTTTATAGTACCTGTCTGTCGAAAAATGGGCGTTATTATCACGACCCTTTTGGTACCTCCCACACAAACGTACTTCTTTGTACAAAAAGTTAACAGCTTATATCGTGAATACCAATGCGTGTAAATACTTAAAATATTTGCACAGTGTATAGTTTTTAAAATTCCTACAGTCATGTTAAACATGGGAGTTATGACCACACCCTTTTTAGAACCTCCCATATTAAAAGAGCCAAGGCATATCAACATTAAAAAGCTCATAATATTAGTACATATACCAGTGCATATTTATATTGCTCAAAAAGTGAGGGTGTATGTATGTATGTATACCGTAGTCGGTTTACCCGACTGAAATTTCTGACTTGTTTTATTTATTTATCTCTATTTCGCTCTATCAAGCCTTTAGCTTTATACGCAATCACCCTGCATATTGACATGATATAAAGGGTGGTTAAATTTTAAGGGCCGATGTTGATTTTGAATAAAACACAAATTATTTAGGAAATTATTGTCATTTCTTTTTATTATGACAATATTGGTATGGTTCAATTATGTATGGAACAAAATATCGGCCAAATGGCCGCAGCGACCTCCGCGGCACAACTCCATCCGATGGTCCAAATTTTCGATGACGCTGAGGCATAATTGAGGTTCTATGCCGTTAATGTGCCGAATTATCTCATCCTTTAGCTCTTGAATTGTTGCTGGCTTATCGACGTACACCTTTTCTTTCAAATAACCCCAAAGAAAGAAGTCCAACGGTGTCAAATTACATGATCTTGGCGACCAATTGACATCGCCACGACGTGAGATAACACGCCCATTGATTTTGTTGCGCAAAAGAGCCATTGTTTCGTTAGCTCTGTGGCAAGTGGCACCGTCCTGTTGAAACCACATATTGTCCACATCCATATCTTCCAATTCGGACCATAAAAAGTTCGTTGTCATCTCACGATAGCGAACAGTAACTGCCTGACCGGCCTCATTTCAAAGAAGTATGGCCCGATGACGTCGCCAGCCCATAAGCCGCACCAAACGAACTGGGCGAGCATTCACAGGTGTTTTCACATATCCTACAGACCCGGTTTGCTGAAATTTGCGCACAACTCTTCCTATTGTGGGCAAATGTGGTCGATTATGCTGATCAAAAAAACATCACGAACTGCCCGAAATGCATTTTGATTTGAACGCCCATTTTCGTAAAAGGCTTAAAAAACTTTAAAGCGTTGCTCGATTGTGTATCTTTCCATGGTTCAAATTGAGTTAGTCTGAAATTGAGAAATGTGAAATGAAATGCAGAAAAAAACTTGACGTTTAGGTGTGGTTCACATTCAACATCGGCCCTTACAATTTAACCACCCTTTACATATATAAAATCAGAAATAGCTTTACGAGTACTCGAAAAGGCATACGTTCATTGAAAATGTATGCTCATTGTACAATGTACATGTCTGCTCAGAATAAATCATCTACCATCAAATGTATTGTTTAATTTCCGGATTTGTAATAATTCTTAATATTATTTTCCTATTGTATTGAAATAATAATGCAAATCTTTGAAACATCCGCATTTCCATCATTCGAAATACGAGTATTTTCTATAGTACACAAATACTCTTAGAATAATTCCCATGTGTGTGTGTGTTTTTTTGATTGAATTGAATTTGTTTGTTTATGTAGATGTTAACGTGATATGTTCAATTTGTCTTAAGACAGCGGTGTGCCATTTTATAGATATTAGGGTGGCTCTTGAGAAGGTCTTATGGAATAGCAATATCATCTACTTTCATGAGTTCTTATGGCATTAAATACTCGTAGTGTGGTATATTATGTATATACCTTTATTTGGTGAATATAACTTGCTAGAAGTCATCTTTCCATGTGTTACACTTTTCGCTGTATGTTCGGCGGAAATCAGTTTTAGGACATTTGAGTAATTAGGGGGAAAAAATATACCGCATATACTAAAGAAACACTCTGTTTCGACAAATTGTGCTATGGAACAAGTAAGCATATTTTAGTCGGGAAAATCGATTAAGGTATAGCCTCACATTGTGAGTAATGTATTCGTAGTTACATGCACTGGTATTAATGCTATTAGCAAGCTGATAGCGACAGATCAACTATTACTATGTATGGAATTACGGACGATTTGGATAAGTAGTATAAGAGTTATTAGAGAATCAATATTTCACTAAATTGTAACCATTTGTGAGAGAGGTAGTAGAAGGAGTGGACCAATATGACCCCTCGTCGAACTTAGCCTGATATAGAAAAAATAGTATCACATACCAAATCAGAAGTCAATCCGTTACTCCTTTCGAGAGTTATCGTGCACTCTAGCAGACAGACAGACGGACTGACAGACAGGCGGACGGACATTGATCAAATGACTTAAAATGTCCTAAAACGGATTTCCGCCGAACATACTTGGGGTCTTAGGTCACTTCATCGATGGAGTCACACTGAAGTGAGGGTATCGGCGGATACCCGTTTTGGGGCATTTAAGTCGAATGAGCAATGTCCGTCCATCTGAAAGTAGTAACCGATTGTTCGAAGATGGGCCATATTGGTTCACTCCTTCTGGTACCTCCCCCCACAATGGGTTAACATGTAATTAAATATTGATTCGTTAATAACTTCTATACTACTTATTCGGATCTTCTGAAATTCCGCACATAGCATTAGTTTATTAGTCGCTATCACCTCGAGAAAAAATGGGCAAAGTTGCCACGCCCCTTTTGGTACCAAACGTTAACAGCTTATAACATTTATACCAGTCTATAACAACACTTAAAATGTTGTCCGGTATACAGGGTGGCTGATATGTATTGCAACCAACTTCAGGTTGCTATCATTTCTAAACCGCTAGTCTGATAGCTGACAGATTTATTTCAGTGATAGTTCATTTTATTGTTTACAAGCTTACAAAAGCATTTTGATCTATTGCATTCAGAAAAAGTTATCGGTAGAGCCCTCCAGCATTTAAATGTGAATAAATCTTTTGTTTCTCGTACCATTGCTCGTTACCGTGAGTGTTGCATCGCGTCCAAAAAGTTGACGAAAAAAAACGGAAACAACACCAGAAATGATCCGAAAAGTGAAGGCCAGATTTGATCGAAATCCACGCCGCAGTGGTAGAAAAATTGCTCGTGAGCTGAACATATCGCGAGAACGGATATACAACACATATTAAAAAATGAGCTTGGACTAAAGCCATTGAAGTTCCAAAAAGTGCAAGAGCTTACCGATGCACAAAAAAAGTTAGACTGGAAAGAGCCAAGGAGTTGCTTCGCTTGCACGAAAGTGGCCAGTTACCGAATTTGGTTTTCTCCGATGAGAAGCCATTCCAAATTGAGCAGTTTGTGAACAAACAAAATGATCGGGTTTACTTCCCAAAGAGGTCAGCTGAAAATTTACACCTTCGATTGGCCACCAGAACTCAAGCGCCGCCGATGGTAATGGTGTGGGCCGCCGTAACGGCCGATGGTCGCTCCCCGCTCGTATTCATCGACCATGGGGTCAAAATAAATGCCGAATATTATCGGAAAAAAGTGTCCTAAAGACAGTATTGAAGCCCTGGGCAGACAAACATTTCGGCCGCAGACCATGGACATTCCAACAGGACTCAGCACCATCGCACTCAGCACGCGTCAACCAAGAATGGCTTAAAAAGGGGGTTCCTCTCCGGATCTCAATCCGTTGGACTTTTGCGCCTGGGGCATTTTAGAGAGTAAGGATCGCACTAAAAAATACCAAAGTATCGATCATCTCAAGACGGCGCTTCGCCGGGAATGGGCCAAAATACCGCAGAGCCACTTTCGTGCAGCGTGTGATGGCTTTGTCGGCCGTTTGAAGGCCATAATTCGTGCCAAAGGTGGCCAATTCGAACAAATGTAAATTGTTTCTAAAATTTTATGTTATTTCCGACATTTTTTGCTTTTGAACAATAAAATTTAAAAAAAAATTAAAAAAAATATAGCGCTTTACTTTGTTGCATTACATATCAGCCACCCTGTAATGATTTTGTAGTACCTACAGTCCAGTTAAAAGTGAGCGTAATTTGCACGTCCCTTTTGGTACCACCCACACAAAGGTACCATTTTGCACCAAAAGTTAACAGCTTATAACATTAATACCAGTGTATAAAAATAGTTGACATTTTGTACATTTAATGCTTTTAAAGTGCCTACAGTCCTGTGAAAAATTGACGTTATTGCCACGCCCCTTTTTGTACCTCCCACACAAAGGCACCATTTTGCACAAAAAGTTAAGAGCTTACAGCGTGAGTTCCAATGCACGAAAATGCAACAACATTTTTCACAGTGTAACGCTTTTGAAGTGCCTATAGCTCTGACAAAAATGGGCGTTATCACCACGCCCCTTTTTGTACCTCCCAAATGGCCAAATCATACCAAAGTTTAATATCTTATAACGTTAATATACCAGAGCACATAAATGCTTATAATTTGCCACAGCGCAATGTATGTATTTAAAGCATCTACTGTTCAGGGAAAAATAGGTATGTTAGTTAAAAACCTTCTGGTACCTCCCACACAAATTGACAGAATAATTAGTTTAATATTCCATATTACATTACTCACAAAGTGAGGGTATACCTTAGTCGGTTTACCCGACTGAAGCTTTCTTACTTGTTATACCCTACACCACACTGTGGTACAGGGTATTATAACTTTGTGCATTTGTTTGTAACACCCAAGAGAAGAAGAAATAGACCCATCGTTTATTATACCGATCGACTTAGAATCACTTTCTGAGTTGATTTATCTATGTCCGTCTGTCCGTTTGTCTGTGCATGTATTCTTGTAATCAAGGACGATCCCTATTGAATTTGGTTAAAATCGGTTCAGATTTAGATATATCCCCCATATATACGTTACCCCTGAATTGACACGTAAGCGCTGTAAAAATGTTATTTTATATCCCATCAGTATGAGATTCGGCAGAAAGAGGTTTCTTATTATATGAATGAACACTGTTAGATTTGGACGAAACCGGTTCAGATTTAGATATAGCCCCCATATATATGTTACCCCCGATTTGGTATGTAAGCGCTGTAGAGACTGTATTTTATATCCGATCTGTACGAAATTCGACAGAAAGAGGTATTTTTACATGAATGAGTATTCACGGAAAATCGGTTCAGATTTATATATTACCTCCATATATATGTTCCTCCTGATTTGGTATCAAAGCGCTATAGAAGTTGTACTTTACTTCCGATCATTAACATTTTCCAGAAAAATGTTTCTCAATTAATAGGAACGAATATTGTTTAATTTAGCGATTATCGGTTCAGAATTAGATAATATGTTCCTACCCATTTACCACTTATTCCAAATTATTATCGGAATGGCCCTTATCGCATTGTTAGGGAGGTGTAGGTTATTATATAGTCGGCCCCGCCCGACTTTCTGCCTTTCCTTACTGTTATTTTAATAATATTTTAATTTGGCCGTGAGCCGTAAGCGGTGCGGGTGAGTTTAGAACTGACTCAAAACAAGTAAAAGCGTTAAGTTCGGCCTGGCCGAATCTTATTTACCCTCCACCATGGATAGTATGTGAATAGTTTCGGGAACAAATAAAGTCATATTACAAAATTTCAGCCCGATTCGTTGAAATTTGCGGTTTTTGTTGCGTTAAGAAGTAAAATCTAGAGGGACCTTTGTATGGGGCCTATATCAGAACATGGACCTATGGTTACGGTTGTTCGTGTGAGGGTGCGGGTATAAATTAACCCCAGTTACCGATCAGTTGACATTTGTGGTGACATGAGTGAAATCGGACAGATGCTATACATGGGGGCTACATCGAAATATGGACCGATATTGCCCATTTTCAAGCCCAAGTAACCTGCAACTATAGGAAGTATCCATATCAATTTTCAGCAACCTAGCTCAAGTGTTATACATAGATTGTAGCGTGATTACAACAGACGGACGGATTGACGGACGGACGGACATGGTTAAATCGTCTTAGAATTTTAAGACGATTAAAAATATATATACTTTGTGTGGTCTCAGATCAATATTTTTATAGGTGTTATACCCCCCATCCTATGGTGGAGGGGTATACAAATATGGTAAATGTATAGTAGATGAGAACAGTAGGAATCACAATACGTAAGATGCTATATCGAAATATGGACCGATATTTCCCATTTGCAATCACAAACAACCTGCAACTATAAGAAATATTTCAACCAAATTTAATCAACCTAGTATTATTACTACGGACTGTAGCGTGATTACAACAGACGGACGGACAGACGGACATGGCTAAATCATCTTAGAATTTTACGACGATTGAGAATATACGAGTATATACACGGAGGAAAATCGTCATTTTTGATATGTTTGAATTCAAAGAAAATATACTTGGAACCAAAATTTTTAAATATAATATATTTTTGAAAAAATATATTTTATTTGAAAATAAAGAAATTTTTTTGGAACGCATATATTAATATATTACAACAAAATATATTTGCGAACTTACTGTCACAAATAAAATATGTGTTTACAAACAAACAAAGATATTGTTTAAGAATTTATCCAAATTCATTATATTTAAAAAAAATGTTAAAACTTTGTTGACTTGGGTAATTTTTAATATTATTTTTTCCTCGATATTGTGTTATACTTTTTGTTTTACATCACTAATTTTTTGTATAAATAGTCCAATTGTTAATCCATCAAAATTATACGATTTAAATTTTTCAAACATATAAAATTTATAAAACACTTAAAACTTTCCTTTAAATTAAGGCATCGATACATTGCCAAAATACTTAAATATAATTTAATCATTGTTTGGGAAATATTATTTCAAAATAAAAAAATATTAGGATGAAAACTTAATTTTGTTTAGAACAACATCCTCACAAACATATAATATTTTTGAGTGTCAAATATTATATATTTGGAGTGTACCCTAAACATATGTATGTTTCCAGCAAAATATGTTTGGAACAATATACTACAGAAGCGATTTTTTTTCAGCGTGTACTTATGATATCTCAGATCAATATTTAGAGGTGCTACAAACGGAGTGACAAAATTAATATACTTCCCACCTATGGTGGAGGGTATAAAAATATGGTAAATGCAGAGTATATGAGAACAGTACGAATCACAATAAGTACACGGGGCAAAATCGCCTTTTTTGATATGTTTGAACCGAAATATAATATATTTGGAACACAAATTTTTAAATATTATATATTTCTTAGCAAATAAATTTTATTTGAAAATCAATAAAATGTATTTGGAACGCATATATTAATATATTACAACAAAATATATTTGCAAACTAAATTTCTCAAATAAAATGTGTTTTTATTTACAAAAAAAATATTGTTTAGGATTTTTTCTAAATATATTTTATTTAAAATAAAAATCCAAAACTTTTGTGGACTTTTTCGAATTTCAGTTTAAATTTTTTCTTGGATTCAAATTGTACCTCCCAGTTATGATACCATATGCAGCATTAACTTCTGCTTTAAATCAATCATTTAATATTTCTGTGTATTCCAAATCATCATTGGTTGTCAATCGTCCAAGTAATTTATATTGATCCCATATTATACGATTTCAATTATTATTATTTTTATTAACATTTTTAATTTTTAAAGTTTTTAAAAATGTAACATTAAATTACTGAAAAATTTAACACAATTTAGGTATTTTCTGAACACTTAAATGCAAATAAATATTTGTTGCGGAAATAATAGTGCCAAATAAAAACATATTGGGATGTAAACAAAAATTTGTGTAGGACAACATCTGCCCAAATATATAATTTTTATGTGTGCTAAAAATTATGTGTTTAGAGTGTATCCTAAACATATGTATGTTTCAAGCCGTATATGTTTGGGACAATATACTACAGAAGCGATTTTTTTTCAGCGTGTAAGAGCTATATGTATATGGGGGCTATATCGAAATATTGACCGATATTGACCATTTTCAATCCCAAGTTACCTGCAGCTATAAGAAGTATACCAAATTTCAGCAACCTAGCTCAAGTATTATAGATTGTAGCGTGATTACAACAGACGGACGGACCGACAGACGGACATGGCTAAATCGTCTTAGAATTTTAAGACGATTAAGAATATATACATATACTTTATGGGGTCTCAGATCAATATTTAGAGGTGTTAGAAACGGAGTGACAAAATGAATATACCCCCCATCCTATGGTGGAGGGTATAAAAGGAATGTGACGGCGTTGCCACCACAATGACGACGTTAACAGCACTGCATTTCAGCAGCATCACTGTTGAATGTTAAGATAGGGGCGCTGCGTTTGTCGCTCAACAATAGGGCTACTTGTATTCTTACTTTGTATACTATAGAGACCCAAATTTAATAGACATCCAATCAGCTGGTTATTCTTAGTCGATCCGTATACATTGAGGTTGGTCTAGCTCTAGTATTATTAGGCAATACAAACATCTGAAACATCACAAACTTCTATGAACCCTGTAACATAGTGGGGTAAAATTAGTTTAAATGACAACAGAAAAAGTAACAAACAGTAAATGATGACAACAAGTAAATGATATCTGTTAGATTTTTTTCGGTTAATACTGTGATGTTTTAGTTAAAATAAGTACCTAAAGAAACTGAAACAAATAAGAAAATTTTAGTTGAGTAAACTGACTAGAACATATCATCACTTTGTCAGTAATAATATGGAAATGTTGCGAAGTATTCGAAAGAGTTCGCGATGTCAAATCAATTAATGACTTGTTACAGGTAACTTTACTTCGGAAAATCTTTGACACATGTCAAATAAAGTATTCATTCCAGCGCGCATTGCAAGCTAAGTTAATTTTCATATATTTGGCTCTTACTTGTTTCACGTATTTTTTGCAAAACCTCATATTCTTCAGTGACTTTCTCTATGTTTAGAAGTTACAATTTTGATGTGATTATCTTTTATTTTGTTCATGCTTTCATGCGGATGACGATAGAAGTATAATGAATACATATCGCTCGTTTAGATAAGGAACGTCACTACTCATAATATATGACATTTCACATAAGTTTGATTTAAATGATCTATACAAAAATAACTATTTGGATTAATATAATTAATATAAATTGATATAATTGGTTGTCTTCCACAGGATCCAGTCAAATCATGCATCAGCTTACAGGTATTGCAATGTAGGACAATTTAGTTTGAGCAACTCAAAAAGAATTCTTTTGAGTTGTGACGTGTTTTTCTAAATTATCGATATGTTTAAATGACATATACCAAACTGAGTACGAATAGGACCGACGATGTAAATTAGAAAACAGTTCATTATACAGACATCGCGACACTCTACACTAAAAAAAATGTATTTCCTAAATTTTAGTAAATTCATACTCCAATTTAGTTCAATGTTTTTATTCAGTTTTTATACCCTACACCACACTGTGGTACAGGGTATTATAAGTTTGTTTCACGGCAGATGTTTGTCACACCTGAAAATAACACAGCTAGACCCACCTTAAAGTATACCGATCGACTCAGAATCACTAGCTGAGTCGATTTAACGATGTCTGTCCGTCCGTCCGTCCGTCCGTCTGTCCATGTAAAGTAGTTCGTCGACTACAGGTCGCAATTTCACTCCGATCGTTCTGAAATTTTGCAGTTTAGAGTATTTCGCGGCTGTTAAGATCGCTATCGAATTTGGTTGAAATCGGTTCAGATTTAGATATAGCTCCCATATATATCTTTCGTCCGATTTGGACCTTTAGTCCTATAGAAGCTGTATTTTACATCCAATCGTTTTGAAATTTAGAATGGTAGAGTTTCTTGATCCATGAACCAACAGTGCCGAATTTGAAGAAAATCGGTTAAGATTTAGCTATAGCTCCCATATATATGTTTCGTCCGATTTGGCCCTTTAGTCCTATAGAAGCTGTATTTTACATCCGATCGTTTTGAAATTTAGAATGGTAGAGTTTCTTGATCCATGAACCAACATTGCCGAATTTGAAGAAAATCGGTTAAGATTTAGATATAACTCCCATATATATCTTTCGTCCGATTTGGCCCTTTAGTCCTATAGAAGCCGTATTTCACATCCAATCGTTTTGAAATTAAGAATGGTAGAGTTTCTTGATCCATGAACCAACATTGCAAAATTTTAAGAAAGTCGGTTAAGATTTAGCTATAGCTCCCATATTATGTTTCATCCGATTTGGCCCTTTAGTCCTATAGAAGCTGTATTTTACATCCGATCGTTTTGAAATTTAGTATGGTAGAGTTTCTTGATCCATGAACCAACATTGCCGAATTTGAAGAAAATCGGTTCAGATTTAGATATAGCTCCCATATATATCTTTCGTTCGATTTGGCCCTTTAGTCCTATAGAAGCTGTATTTCACATCCAATCGTTTTGAAATTTAGAATGGTAGAGTTTCTTGATCCATGAACCAACATTGCCGAATTTGAAGAAAATCGGTTATAATTTAGCTATAGCTCCCATATATATGTTTCGTCCGATTTGGCCCTTTAGTCCTATAGAAGCTGTATTTTACATCCGATCGTTTTGAAATTTAGAATGGTAGAGTTTCTTGATCCATGAACCAACATTGCCGAATTTGAAGAAAATCGGTTAAGATTTAGCTATAGCTCCCATATATATGTTTCGTCTGATTTTGCTCTTTAGTCCTGTAGAAGCTGTATTTTACATCCAATCATTTTGAAATTTAGAATGGTAGAGTTTCTTGATTCGTGAACCAACACTACCGAATTTGAAGAAAATCGGTTAGGATTTAGCTATAGCTCCCATATATATGTTTCGTCCGATTTGGCCATTTAGTCCTATAAAAGCTGTATTTTACATCCAATCGTTTTGAAATTTAGAATGGTAGAGTTTCTTGATCCATGAACTAACATTGCCGAATTTGAAGAAAATCGGTTAAGATTTAGCTATAGCTCTCATATATATGTTTCGTCCGATTTGGCCCTTTAGTTCTATAGAAGCTATATTTTACATCCAATCGTTTTGAAATTTAGAATGGTAGAGTTTCTTGATCCATGAACCAACATTGCCGAATTTGAAGAAAATCGGTTAAGATTTAGCTATAGCTCCCATATATATGTTTCGTCCGATTTTGCTCTTTAGTCCTGAAGAAGCTGTATTTTACATCCAATCATTTTGAAATTTAGAATGGTAGAGTTTCTTGATCCATGAACCAACTCTGCCGAATTTGAAGAAAATCGGTTAAGATTTAGCTATAGCTCCCATATATATGTTTCGTCCAATTTGGCCCTTTAGTCCCATAAAAGCTGTATTTTACATCCAATCGTTTTGAAATTTAGAATGGTAGAGTTTCCTGATCCATGAACCAACACTACAGAATTTGAAGAAAATCGGTTAAGATTTAGCTATAGCTCCCATATATATGTTTCGTCCGATTTGGCCCTTTAGTTCTATAGAAGCTATATTTTACATCCAATCGTTTTGAAATTTAGAACGGTAGAGTTTCTTGATTCATGAACCAACATTGCCGAATTTGAAGAAAATCGGTAAAGATTTAGCTATAGCTCCCATATATATGTTTCGTCCGATTTGGCCCTTTAGTCCTATAGAAGCTATATTTTACATCCGATCGTTTTGAAATTTAGAATGGTAGAGTTTCTTGATCCACGGACCAACATTGCCGAATTTGAAGAAAATCGGTGCAGATTTAGATATAGCTCCCATATATATCTTTCGTCCGATTTGGTCCTTTAGTCCTATAAAAGCTGTATTTTACATCCAATCGTTTTGAAATTTAGAATGGTAGAGTTTCTTGATCCATGAACCAACATTGCCAAATTTGAAGAAAATCGGTTAAGATTTAGCTATAGCTCCCATATATATGTTTCGTCCGATTTGGCCCTTTAGTCCTATAAAAGCTGTATTTTACATCCAATCGTGTTGAAATTTAGAATGGTAGAGTTTCTTGATCCATGAACCAACATTGCCGAATTTGAAGAAAATCAGTTAAGATTTAGCTATACCTCCCATATATATGTTTCATCCGATTTGGCTCTTTAGATCCAATCGTTTTTATACCCTACACCACACTGTGGTACAGGGTATTATTTAAGTATAAAATGTCCCAAAAGTAAATTTATGTAAACAATTTATACATGAATTACAAAATTTATATATCAGAGTTATTCAATATTACGAGAGTGGTGTAGGGTATTATATAGTCGGCACCGCCCGACTTTAGCCTTTACTTACTGGTTTTACATAGTTACATATTTAAACTTTTATCTTCAATTTCTTACAATAAAAAGTCAAGGTGGCATTTATATAGTTGATGTCTACATAGGAAAAACGACGGAATTCGGAGATACCACTAATATTTTGTATATGCTGCAATCTTTGTGTTAACATTTTAGATGGGAATTCAATGTCTTCCTCACTATTGTACAAAATTTGAATACCTTTAATGTACTTTTGAGAACATTCGTAAAAAGAATAGGCATTTTGCAAAATTACATTTTGGGTCCTTACGACTTCCCAAACTTTCCTTTTTAATACAGCACCAATTCCATCGACTGCGCCTTTACCATGGAAAGTAGCGAAGAAATTCTACTCAAAATGTTCACAACAAAAATCTTTTACAAATTGTGGAATACTCGAAATGATAAACTTATTTTTAACTTGGTATCTACTTCAGTCCGAGAAAATTGATATTCTTTGTACGAGTTTCTTCTCATTTATTTTCTTCAAAATGTTTGTAAGAAAGAACACGACATCGTATTTGTTATGCGTCAATTTGTCACTTGTTATAGCGAAGGACACGGCTTCATCCGAAAGCCAAGCCACACATGTGAAAATTGTAACCTGCTTATAACTATAGTGTGCTTCTTGAACTTCATTGTGTGGCGTAAGGCGATAATTTTCCGCGAAGTCAACTTGCAAAATTACTTCATTACTTTCAATGTTTTTTTTCTGTTTTCAAAATATTCTTGTTGCGAGTTCTTTATGAAACAGTGAAGTTTAAAAGATGTTAAGTGCGTTTCGATTTCATGGACAAGATCCGCCAAAGTTGCTTCTGTGTAGTCTAATAGTAGCCGATTGTCTGCTTGACGCCAATATTTCCATTTAACAGTTTTGTTAAATTTTGATATGAATGCTATAGGAATCAATGAATCTTTGATGTCGTAGGTACATTTTTTGCATTCACTCGCCATACACAACTAATTTTTAGTGTCACAGCAAACATTTTCCAAAAATAATTTAAAATTTGGCGGAAAATATGTTACTGCCTTTGAACAGCTATCCAACATGTACCCAAAATTTGCGTAGTACTTACATATGCACATATTGTGGGGCGTTTTTCTTGATAGCACTACGTGTGATGGACGATTTTCAAAGAAGACACTTTTATTAACACGTTCCTCAGGAAATTGTTCTTTATATAAAACAAAA
Organism: Eudasyphora cyanicolor; assembly: GCA_963930755.1. Lineage (NCBI taxonomy): Eukaryota > Metazoa > Arthropoda > Insecta > Diptera > Muscidae > Eudasyphora > Eudasyphora cyanicolor. The sequence goes on from OZ005735.1 coordinate 138,665,023, forward strand.
GCTTCTGAAATTGTTATTATCATAAAGCGCTTAGCAACACATTCTCCATTTACAATTATGGTGTCCTTTTTCCAGCCGCTTGGACACTTACATCATCTCACAAATAGAAATTAATAATTTTTTCGAAAACAGCTTCAATCGAAATTTCCTGGCATACATATTTATCAAATAGTTTCTTTATAATTTCACATTTTTTAACCGGATTTTTTGGTAAACTATTTTCAATTTTTTTTAATGCTTTTGCCAACGTCTGTTTACAACTATAAGGTTTTTGGACGGTATATTCTTTCTTATTTTTACGCATGTTCCTCATTCGTAAACGATTTTTTCTTTTCTCTTAACTGTTTCAAAATTGGAGTCCGTCTTACGATTCATTCGATTTCTTTCTGAATCCTTGTCGCAAAATTCTTTCCATTTTGCTTCATCTGTTCTAAGAGTATCCCTCCATTTTTTCCAACGAGATGTAGATTTATGTAGTAGATTTAGTAATATTATTGATTTCCATCTTAAATACGTTGAAAACATAGAAAAAAACACTGTTGTTTACTGAAAAAGATAACAAATTATATACTCACTGTTGCGGACGCACAAATTTGAACGGCTATTTGTAGTTTAAAATGACAGGTAAACTAAATACTTTAATATATTACATTTTCACCCGGGTAAAGAACTTACGAAAAAACACAACCACCGTTTCTAATATTTTTATTTGTACTGACATCAATAACAAATACAGATTTTGCGTTGCGGACACACGAAAATCTTTACCTAAAAGCAATCATGAATTTTACCGTTATGAAAAATCTGTGAATCATTTCTTTACACTGAAAACAACAACTACAACTCATTAACCATTATAAAGGCAATGTTGTCATATTTCAATTGAAATATCTGGTAAAGAAGACAATTAAATTAACTAACAAAGGCTGTAAAACCCATCAGAAAACCAGTAAGGAAAGGCTAAAGTCGGGCGGGGCCGACTATATAATACCCTACACCACTCTCGTAATATTGAATAACTCTGATATATAAATTTTGTAATTCATGTATAAATTGTTTACATAAATTTACTTTTGGGATATTTTATACTTAAATAATACCCCGTACCACAGTGTGGTGTAGGGTATAAAAACGATTGGATCTAAAGAGCCAAATCGGATGAAACATATATATGGGAGCTATAGCTAAATCTTAACCGATTTTCTTCAAATTCGGCAATGTTGGTTCATGGATCAAGAAACTCTACCATTCTAAATTTCAAAACGATTGGATGTAAAATACAGCTTCTATAGAACTAAAGGGCCAAATCGGACGAAACATATATATGGGAGCTATAGCTAAATCTTAACCGATATTTTTCAAATTCGGTAGTGTTGGTTCATGGATCAAGAAACTCTACCATTCTAAATTTCAAAATGATTGGATGTAAAATACAGGTTCTATAGGACTAAAGGGCCAAATCGGACGAAAGATATATATGGGAGCTATATCTAAATCTGAACCGATTTCAACCAAATTCAATAGCGATCTGAACAGCTGAGAAATACTTTAAACTGCAAAATTTCAGAACGATCGGAGTGAAATTGCGACCTGTAGTTGACGAACAACTTTACATTGACAGACGGACGGACGGACGCACAGACATGCTTATATCGACTCAGCTAGTGATTCTGAGTCGATCGGTATCCGTCCGTCCGTCCGTCTGTCCGTCCGTCTATCCATGTAAAGATGTTCGTCGACTACAGGTCGCAATTTCACTCCGATCGTTCTGAAATGTTGCAGTTTAGAGTATTTCGCGGCTGTTAAGATCGCTATTGAATTTGGTTGAAATCGGTTCAGATTTAGATATAGCTCCCATATATATCTTTCGTCCGATTTGGCCCTTTAGTCCTGTAGAAGCTGTATTTTACATCCTATCATTTTGAAATTTAGAATGGTAGAGTTTCTTGATCCATGAACTAACACTGCTGAATTTTAAGAAAACCGGTTAAGATTTAGCTATAGCTCCCATATATATGTTTCGTCCGATTTGGCCCTTTAGTCCTATAAAAGCTGTATTTTACATCCAATCGTTTTGAAATTTAGAATGGTAGAGTTTCTTGATCCATGAACCAACACTACCGAATGTGAAGAAAATCGGTTAAGATTTAGCTATAGCTCCCATATATATGTTTCGTCCGATTTGGCCCTTTAGTTCTATAGAAGCTATATTTTACAACCAATCGTTTTGAAATTTAGAATGGTAGAGATTCTTGATTCATGAACAAACATTGCCGAATTTGAAGAAAATCGGTAAAGATTTAGCTATAGCTCCCATATATATGTTTCATCCGATTTGGCTCTTTAGATCCAATCGTTTTTATACCCTACACTACACTGTGGTACAGGGTATTATTTATGTATAAAATGTCCCAAAAGTAAATTTATGTAAACAATTTATACATGAATTACAAAATTTATATATCAGAGTTATTCAATATTACGAGAGTGGTGTAGGGTATTATATAGTCGGCCCCGCCAGACTTTAGCCTTTCCTTACTGGTTAGAAAAATTAATATTGCTATTATTCGACAGGTCAGCTTTTAGTTCAAATTTTAAAATTTTTGACAAGCCGGAATTTACTTCTACAGCAAATAAACATATACACATAACTTTTAATCAGAAATATTAAAAAGTTAATTTTTATTGGTAGTCAGAGCTAAGGATTTTCGTACAAGAATCAACTTCAAAATTTTACTGTTTCGATATTGTTTTTAATCGGAGTTTCTATTAGAATATATTAAAATTAATTTCAAGCTTACGATGTTTGGATCACGGTATTAGAAGACAATCCGAGCAATGCCGGATATTGAAATTCTAGTTAATGATATAATGCCAACATCTTTACAGATAGCCAAATGGCGATTAAAGCAATAACATCGGAAAGGGTTAAATCCAGAACTGCGTTGGACTGTATAAGAGCGATAAATGATTACTCAGCCCATGGTAAATTACGTACAGGGTTTTCCAACAAGAGGTGTTATTTTGAATAACCCGGTATTTTGGTAGCTGTCACTTTTAAAGCTTTTATTCTTTGACATTTGACAAGTAGAACTACGCCATTACTAACCAGTAAGGAAAGGCAGAAAGTCGGGCGTGGGCGACTATATAATACCCTACACCTCCCTAACAATGCGATAAGGGTCATTGCGATAATTATTTGGAACAATTGGTAAATGGGTAGAAACATATTATATAATTATAAACCGATAATCGCTAAATTTAGCAATAATCGTTCCTAAATTAAGAAACATCTTTCTGAAAAATTTAAATGATCGGAAGTAAAGTACAACTTCTATAGCGCTTTGATACCATATCAGGAGGAACGTATATATGGAGGTTATATATAAATCTGAACCGATTTCCCTGAATACTCATTCATGTAAACAGACCTCTTTCTGTCGAATTTCGTTCTGATCGGATATAAAATACAGTCACTACTGCGCTTACATGTCAAATAGGGGGTAACATATATATGGGGGCTATATCTAAATCTGAACCGATTCTCTCCGAATTTGGCAGTATTCCTTCGTGTAATATGAAACCTCTTTCTGCCGAATTTCGCACTGATCGGTTATAAAATAACATTTTTACAGGGCTTACATGTCAAATCGGGGTAACTTATATATGGGGGCTATATCTAAATCTGAACCGATTTTAAACAAATTCAATAGGGATCGTCCTTGGGCCAAACAAATGATATGTGTAAAGTTTCGTCGACATCGGACCATAATTGCGACCTGTACTTTGATTACAAGAATACATGCACAGACAGACGGACAGACGGACATAGCTAAATCAACTCAGAAAGTGATTCTAAGTCGATCGGTATAATAAACGATGGGTCTATTTTCTCTCCTTTTGGGTGTTACAAACAAATGCACAAAGTTATAATACCCTGTACCACAGTGTGGTGTAGGGTATACAAATGGAACGATACGAACGATGACTGATGAGGCCCATTTCCACCTCTGTGGCTACGTCAACAAGCAAACAGTGTTATCTCTCGAAGAGGTGATCACAATTGGCCACCGAGATTTTATGATTTAACACCTTGCGACTTCTTCCTTTGGGGCCACGTGAAAGATAAGGACTACGCCAACAGCCCAGCGTCGATTCAAGACCTCAAAGATAGAATTCGTTAGGCTATCGAGGACATAGGGCAGCCACTTTGCGATTTGGTTATGGACAATTTCATGAAAAAGATATGGTCCTGTAAGCGTGGTCGTGGTGGCCATTTGGCTAATGTTGTTTTTCATTATTAACGGAATACCTTCCTCTTTATTATGAAATAAACATCCGATCATTTATCTACATAAATGGCATTTTTCTTTGAATACCAGAATAACACCTCTTGTTGGAAACCCCTTTATATACCAGGACACAACGGAGTGATTGGAAATGAACGGGCAAACAGCTTGGCTTCGAAGGGCAGAGAACTTCGAGTAATAAACTTGGAAAATTGGAAACCTTTCGAAGCCACGAAAAATTAGTTGAAGCACTGGGCAGTGATGGCTCACAAAACTGTGTGGAATAGCGAAACAGTAGAAGCAACTGCAAAGATACTGTGGGGTGACCCAAATGAAAAAAAAACCAGGCTAAAGTCGGGCGGTGCCGACTATATAATACCCTACACCACTTTCGTTATATTCAATAACTCTGATATATAAATTTTGTAATTCATGTATAAATTGTTTACATAAATTTACTTTTGGGACATTTTATACTTAAATAATACCCTGTACCACAGTGTGGTGTAGGGTATAAAAACGATTGGATCTAAAGAGCCAAATCGGACGAAACATATATATGGGAGCTATAGCTAAATCTTAACCGATTACCATTCTAAATTTCAAAATGATTGGATGTAAAATACAGCTTCTATAGAACTAAAGGGCCAAATCGGACGAAACATATATATGGGAGCTATAGCTAAATCTTAACCGATTGTCTTCAAATTAGGTAGTGTTGGTTCATGGATCAATAAACTCTACCATTCTAAATTTCAAAACGATTGGATGTAAAATACAGCTTTTATAGGACTAAATGGCCAAATCGGACGAAACATATATATGGGGGCTATAGCTAAATCTTAACCGATTTTCTTCAAATTCGGCAATGTTGGTCCGTGGATCAAGCAACTCTACCATTCTAAATTTCAAGACGATTAGATGTAAAATACAGCTAAAGGGCCAAATCGGACGTAACATATATATGGGAGCTATAGCTAAATCTTAACCGATTGTCTTCAAATTAGGTAGTGTTGGTTCATGGATCAAGAAACTCTACCATTCTAAATTTCAAAACGATTGGATGTAAAATACAGCTTCTATAGGACTAAAGGGCCAAATCGGACGAAAGATATATATGGGAGCTATATCTAAATCTGAACCGATTTCAACCAAATTCAACAGGGATCTTTACAGCTGCGAAATACTCTAAACTGCAAAATTTCAGAACGATCGGAGTGAAATTGCGACCTGTAGTCGACGAACAACTTTACATGGACAGACGGACGGACAGACATGGTTAAATCGACTCAGCTAGTGATTCTGAGTCGATCGGTATACTTTAAGGTGGGTCTAGCTGTGTTATTTTCAGGTGTTACAAACATCTGCCGTGAAACAAATTTATAATACCCTGTACCACAGTGTGGTGTAGGGTATAAAAATGGCAACTTTTCAAGCACTATAATTAGCGTTGTCGTTATTTTAAATAACTGATCCTTTGTTTTGTTAAAGCTCAACAAAATCACTATATGAACTAAATATATCAATTTTAAACAATCAAATTGTCCGTCCGTCCTCTGGAAACACCCATATACTTATTGCAAGCCTTTCAGCGCTTGATTTTTTCAATGTAAGCCGTTTTATACTTGTTTTAAGAAAAACTTAGTACGAAACTAATTTTTAAGTACGATTTCGGCTTAAATTAAGAATTTTATACTTGAATTTAGTATGGCATTTTTCTTTCTGTGTACTTAATTTGTCATTCCGTTTGCAACACTTGAAATTTCGATATGAGACCCAAAAAGTTTATACGAGTATATATTCTTGATCGTCGTAAAATTCTAAGACGATATAGCCATGTCCGTCTTGGTGTCCTTTAGTCTGGCCGTCATTTTTGAAATTACGCTACAGTCCGTAACAATAGAGCTAGATTGATCAAATTTGACAGAAATATTTCTTATAGTTAGTGGTCGTTTGGGATTGAAAATGATACGTATAGCTCTCATAAAGTGTTCTTTATGCTTTCAAATATGTTTATTTAAGCCATAAAAACGAAATCCATATTTTGATTCAGTGACCAGTGACCAGTTAGAAGTTTTTCTATTTGTCTGAAATTTTAAAGTTTAGTGTATTTATTTATATTAACGTATCGGTCTACGTTTTGATATAGCCAAGATATAATTGTCGCTCTTTGTCACATCTCCCAAACAATTTGGTTGAAACTTTGTTTTATTTTTAATAGAGTTTATTACAAAAAATCCATATAGGTCCATGATTTGCTTCTTTTTCACCTCAACGTTTTTCTGGTCATTGAATTAAATGCAAACCATGTTGGGAGATATACAAGATTCGGTCCGGTCGAAGTTACAACCTTTCTTATATGTTTATTGTTAAAAAAAACTCTCTGGCATGAGTGTAGTTTTTGCTCTTAAAATAAAAAACATTTTTTACAGCTAAATTTGGTTTGTTTTTTTAGGGTCGGCTTGTTGACCAAATCCATAGAAACTACGGAAACATTTGACTGAAGTGCTCCTCATTTTGTTTATTTTCCATTTTCACTTCCTAAATGCTTCTAGTTATTTCACTAGCGCAATGTTTTCATGGGTATTCTAAGAGTTTGTTGAAATTTTTGCTGAGTTGGTATCTCCCTTAGGAAATACACATAAGTATGCAAAGTAGAGTCACCCTTATTAACAGTAAAAAGATATACATATGTACTGGTGTATATAATATATATGTTTATATAACACATTTTTGTTGCCACAATTCATCGGAATCCTTTCATTCCTTTCGATTTATGTTTCCGTGAACATGTGTGCATTGGTTTACAATATCCTTTGTGTATCCTTGTGTATGGGTGAGTTTGTATGTCTTTGTCTATATCTGTATCTGAGATATAAGTCACGGTTTATGTATGTATATGTATATGTTAGTGGCTGATGTGGTTTTTGTTAACAACAAATGCCACAGACACATATGAACAGCTCATATTTCTTCAGCAAAGAATGTTTTCCATTGCAAGCCTTTGAACGATAATACTTTAATGTTCCATAAAGCACTTTTGAAGTATACACATTTAAATTGAACTTATCGATTAATCTCATATCTTACTCGTAATTGTTGTTTTCCCCCCGGCATTTCGGTGGCATTTGATCTCAAATTTCAGATGAATTTGAACATAATAATCAAGCACAAATAATTAGGGAAATGTTGCAAAATAATAGAGGTAGGTAACATCTAGGCATGACGAGCAACAAAAACAGACAATGAAAGAATTAGCGTATAAAGATTACGATTTCGTCAGAAAATTCGTTTCATAAAAATATAGGCAAAGAAAATTTGCATACTATAGTCGAGTACGCTTAGAAAGAACACCGTTTACAAAGAATTATAATTTATAACGAACAATACTTCTGATCCCACCCATTTTGCTTCAGATTTCCATATATTTACATGTAAACTGTAAAAGCGAACATCGTTTATGGAGAACTTTTCTTATAATGAACAATATTTCTTGTTCCATATTGCAGTTAACGTTTGCTCATATATATGGGGCCTATATCTACACGCTGACAAAAATCGCTTCTGTAGTATATTGTCCCAAACATATTCGGCCTGAAATATACATATGTTTAGGGTACACTCCAAATATATAATATTTGAAACACACTAATATTATATGTTCGGGAGGATATTGTTGTAAACAAAAATATGCTCCCATTCAAATATTTTTATAACCTCCACCATAGGATGGGGCGTATATTAATTTTGTCACTCCGTTTGTAACACCTCTAAATATTGATCTGAGACCCCATAAAGTATATACTCGTATATTCTTAATCGTCGTAAAATTCTAAGACGATTTAGCCATGTCTGTCTGTCCGTCCGTCTGTTGTAATCACGCTACAATCTATAATACTTGAGCTAGATGGCTGAAATTTGGTATACAGGGTGGCTGATATGTAATGCAACAAAGTAAAGCGCTATATTTATACCCTACACCACACTGTGGTACAGGGTATTATAAGTTTGTTTCACGGCAGATGTTTGTAACACCTGCAAATAACACAGCTAGACCCACCTTAAAGTATACCGATCGACTCAGAATCACTAGATGAGTCGATTTAACGTTGTCCGTTCGTCCGTCCGTCCGTCTGTCCATGTAAAGTTGTTCGTCGACTACAGGTCGCAATTTCACTCCGATCGTTCTGAAATTTTGCACTTTAGAGTATTTCGCGGCTGTTAAGATCGCTATTGAATTTGGTTGAAATCGGTTCAGATTTAGATATAGCTGCCATATATATATTAGATAGGGTCGATGCCCAACCAAAAAAAAAAATTTGCGTTTGTCACCCCCTAGATTTGAAGAGTATTCAAAGACAATTTCAGAAATTTTTTTTAATTTTTTTTTGATGCACCCTACATACCGCCCTGTTAGTTTTCTTTATCCTGTGTTGCTATTTGAAGTCCGATCGTAACGGGATGCTTATCGTTGTTCACGTTTTGGAAAGGGCTATATTTCGTCCACTGGCTATTTTTGACTCCGAGGTCAAATTCTATAATTGACATCTCTTATCTCGATTTCTACCCCCCTTATTTGGACTTATTTTGAAATGATAATAAAGGCATTTAAAAATAATTAAACTTTTGTCTTTAAAGCACTCAGTTTCATTTATAAACAAAAAAGTTACATAGGGTTCAAAATTGTAAAATATATGCTGGAGTCAAATTCTACTAGTTTCTTTTTATCTCGTTTTCTGTCTCTCTCACAAACACATGAATAGCCCAATGCCACAAACGCACAACCAGAAAAAAATTGCTGTTATCCCCACATAATCACATGAAAATCCCCAACTTAACCCCACATAAAACTATTTTTATTGAAAACAAGTCAAACATATAAAAAACTGCAGAATCGAAATGAATGAAAAACACACATTTTAAAAATTACCCCATTCGATTTTTATGGTACAGATCTCAGGTTTTTTTCTAAAAATACTAAAAATCTTTTGGTGGTGACAGGAGGTCAGAATATAGAAAAAATTCTTAATCCTTGAAGAGTATCAATTATGCTTGATTCACCTTAAAATAATATTTAATGTACTTGTACTTCTTTATATAGAATTTTAGATTCGTCGGTCGGACTGGTACAACTTCTAAACATTTAAAATAATTATTCATGCCATCTATATATATTGCAATGTAGTAATAAATTTTCATTTAAAAGTTAATATACTTGAGCATCACCATCAATACCTCAAGTCTCATATATATTGTAAATGGTTTTGAAATAATTTTTTTTTAGAATTTCATTTGGTGGCAATTTATACCTAATAGTGGAAAGACTCGTACTATTTTTAAATCGGAAGTTCAAATTTAGTAATTATAGAAAATACTCGTTAAAAAATGGTTCAAAAACAATATATTTTCAAGAAAGTGTTTGGTTTACTAAGGACTTTTAATAGCCAAAAGATGTTAACTCGTATAAATTCTTAGCAACTTACAGCATTTATTAAGTTTTTTTATTAAAAACTTAATGATTAAGAAAATCTTTTATAAACCCCAAGAAAAACCAACAAAATGTACAAAAATCCCCTAACAAAAAACCCATCCCCAAATTATATTTTTTTTATCCCAATTAGCATTGACTAAACCCCAATATTGGGGTCAAAACCCCAGTTCTGGCAACCCTGCGCACAACCACTATGGCTGTTCGGTCCGGCATCAACAAACTAAATTTGCGGGATTCTCTAACAAATATTGAAGTTTTTTAAAGGAAGAATAAAATCACGTTGTTTTCCCATTCACACTTCACTGAAATAGTATTTTTGCCACTGACTCCATATTTATTATCCTATCTTTACGTATGATACCTAGTGGATCATCTCTTGAAGGGCTACCTTTCTTCAATACGTCACTTTGGAATTTTTTACTAGATTTTCTACTTTCATTATAAAGGGTGGGCAATTTAAAATTTGAATTACCGATTACTTTGACTTGTGATTTGAGCCCTTTGGATTATTTTCTGTGAAACCAATTAAAGATAAATGCTAGGCAAAGCATCCAGAGATAATTAAAGCGTTGAAACATGAAATCTAATGGTGATTTCGTTTGAGCAAAAAAAAGGTAAAAAAAAATTCTACATTTTACACTGAAACCGCATTTTTAGGTTCGTTTGTAAAAATGGTGCAGCCTTATAAACAGGTTTTGATTTCGTTTGTAAAATTATTACACTCCGCAAATCCGAAAATATAGCATTTTCTACACTCAGCCCAAGCCACGGTGTGGAGTGTTGCTCAAAAAGCAAATTTCAGAACCTAACCTAATTGAATGCGTACATTCTTAATGTACTATCAAATGGTTGCGATATAATGTAGGTATGGGTTTTACTCACCGCACGATTTTTGTTCGATTGTTCGCATGCAAAATGCGAAATTAGCAGTGGCACCCACTGCTAATTTCGCATTTTGCAAGTTTGAATTTTTAAAATGTAGCAACATAATGTGGTGATATTATTTTTCAGAAAGGAAATCACCATAAGTTGCCATTCAAGAGATTCGACTCGAAACAATAGAATATGTGCTAAAAAATTGGGTTGAGCGGATGAGGTACAGCCGAGCCAGTCTTGGTAGTCATGTGAATGATATTGTGTTGCATTATTAAATGACAAAGTTCAACATTTCCAATTAAACCAGAAATTTGAAAAAACTATCAGTACATTTTTTTATAGCTGATTCAAATTTTAAATGGCCCACCCTTTACTTTCTTTTTACGGTTTGCTTTTATGTTCATAAGCAAATAATTTATAGAGAATTATTAATAAAATGTTATAGACATTAATTTGTTTGGACACCATATTTAACTTACATACAAATGCCTTTCCATGTGTTTCAAAATAAGTATCATTTACGGGGGTTAAAAATCAAATAACTGAAGTCACTAGTAAATATTTACCTCGGATTCCAAACTGAAGTATTGAAGAAGTGTTGTCATTGTCAAGAGATGATCATCGACGTATCATACTTAAAGATCATACTAGATTAAATCAGGAATTAGTGGAAAAATACTATTTTGGTGGAGTGTAGGGTGAATGGGAAAACAAAGTGATTTTATTCTTAAATTCTTCTTTAAAAAAAGCTTCAACATTAGTTGGAGAATCCCGCAAATTTTATTTGTTGGTGCTCTAAAGAACCGCCATAGTGGTTGTGTGTGTGTGGCATTGCGTTATTCATGTGTCTGTAAGAGAGAGTGAAACAGAAACGAGACCAAAAGAAACTAGTCGAATTTGACCTCAGCATATATTTTACAATTTTGTACCCTATGTAACTTTTTTGTTTATAAATAAAACTGAGTACTTCAAAGACAAAAGTTTCATTATTTGAAATTGCCTTTATTATTGTTTGAAAATAAGTCCATGTTAGGGTAGTAGAAAACGAGATAACAGAGGTCAATTATCGAATTTGACCTCGGGGTCAAAAATGGTCAGTGGAAGAAATATAGCCCTTTCCAAAACGTGAACAACGATATGCATCCCATTACGATCGGACTTCAAATAGCAACACAGGATAAAGAAAACTAAAAGGGCGGTATGTAGGGTGCACCAAAAACAATTAAATTTTTTTTTCTGAAATTGCCTTCGAATTATCTTCAAATCTAGGGGGTGACAAACGCAAATTTTTTTTATGACCCTATCTAATATATATGTCGTCCGATTTGGCCCTTTAGTCCTATAGAAGCTGTATTTTACATCCAATCGTGTTGAAATTTAGAATGGTAGAGTTTCTTAATCCATGAACCAACATTGCCGAATTTGAAGAAAATCGGTTAAGATTTAGCTATTGCTCCCATATATATGTTTCGTCCGATTTGGCCCTTTAGTCCTATAGAAGCTGTATGTTACATCCAATCATTTTGAAATTTAGAATGGTAGAGTTTCTTGATCCATGAACCAACACTACCGAATTTGAAGAAAATATATGTTTTGTCCGATTTGGCCCTTTAGTCCTATAAAAGCTGTATTTTACATCCAATCGTTTTGAAGTTTAGAATGGTAGAGTTTCTTGATCCATGAAGCAACATTGCCGAATTTGAAGAAAATCGGTAAAGATTTAACTATAGTTCCCATATATATGTTTCGTCCGATTTTGCTCTTTAGTCCTGTAGAAGCTGTATTTTACATCCAATCATTTTGAAATTTAGAATGGTAGAGTTTCTTGATCCATGAACCAACACTACCGAATTTGAAGAAAATCGGTTAAGATTTAGCTAGTAGTAGTAGTTCTTCTTCTTTATTTTTTTTTTCTCTGTTTAAATTCTTTATACAATAATTCATTAGCTAATGTTACATGTTTGAGATAATAATAAAGAGAAGGGAATTATAAATTTGAAGTTATGACAATGGCGTGTAAGCCGTCTGTCATGTCAGTACTTTACTTATGGATCGACTTTTATTTAATATACACAATATTTATGTTACCAACAAATCATGCGAATTCTCTAATTATAAAGTTTCTATATTTTAGTGCTTCTTGCACATAGAAACCGATATTTTCCCAATTATCAAATACTTCTCCTTTTAAAATTTCAGTTAATTCGGTTTGACATAAATATGGTTTCCCTAAGTGTCTAATCCTAAATTCTCGGAGTATTGGACACCTGGCCATGAAATGTAGCAAAGATTCATCTTCATCTGTATTACAAAGGGTGCATTTTAGATTCTCTTGTAAACTAAACTTATTCGATTTCAGTCCCAACAAGTCACATCTGGTTTTAAAGATGGTTGTAATGACTGTCTGATTATTGTCTTCATTCATGTAGCTTTTTTCGACCCTATGGTTAAGGAATTTGTAAAAGCGTGTTGAACTCGCTGTTGCCAATCTTTCCATTTCCTCGATATGTTTATCTTTTAGACTTTTTAACAAAAACATTACATTATCCCACCATTCTAACTCTGGCGTATCCAAATCGAACTTACAGTTGAATTCATTTGCTATCTCGTTAATATGCTTTGCCCAGAAAACATTTCGTGATAGAACTAGCATTGACAGTTTGTGAGGAAGTCTACTTCTGTGCATTCTAAATATGGTTTTATATATATATTTCATATGGAGCTCCAGAGAAAATAAGTGGGCATCATCAGTGTTTGTTTCTAAGCATATTGCATAGTTCGGCGTGAAATCAGGAAGATTTAGGATGCGCTTTATAAAATACCTTTGTAGCTTATCCACATCGTCAAAATTGCTGTAACCCCAGATGTGGGCCGCATATGTCTGGACTGATCTGCAGATTGCTTGATATAGTTTCCATTTCGATGTCAAGGTTAGGTTAGGTTGAAAGGGACGCCCGTCAGAATACAACTGACGAGTTCACTCGGGGCCGACAATTCGGTCCATTGTGTTTCCCATTAGGTAGAAAGGAAGGATAGAAGAAATAATTGGAGGTTGACAGATTAGGAAGATGGTGAAAAGGTTTCGGAAGAGGGAGGGGCGATTTAGGAAGGGGAAGAAGAAGATCTAATTGTTCTCGTTTGTCCTCGTGGCTTTACTAAACCAGAGGGATTTGCTGATGAATTTGAGAAGGGATTTGAGCGGTGCATCTGCTAGATCGTCTAGGTTTACGAAGAGCCTGTGCCCTAAAAAGGCCAAACGGTACTCTTGCAGTCCTTTGCATGAACATAGCAGGTGCTGTACTGACTCCTCCTCTTCTTCATCTAAGCAACTTCTACAGAAGTCTTCATAAGGAAGCTTCATGCGTGCAGCCATATTGCCTATCACGCAGTGCCCTGTGATGACTCCTGTGAGGATGCTAAGTTTGGTCTTCCTGAAGGACAGCAATTCTTTGGAACGGTTCACATCAATGGATGGCCAAAGGGTTCGTGCAGTCCTGCAGTTTTGTACTGTGTCCCACCTCGATCTGGTTAGTGTTGCTCCGCGTTCGTCGATTTCGTTTTTAAGTTCCACAAACGGAATTTGCACGTCCAGAGTCGCGGTTTCGTTTCGCGCACCTGATCCTATCCTGGCACATTCGTCTGCTAATTCGTTGCCCTGTATGTTGCTATGTCCTGGCACCCAGCAGAGCGTGATATCGTGCGTCTGAATATGGTTTAGGGCTAGAAAGCAGTCCATTGTGCAGCGTGAGTTAATATTTCTGGAGCTCAAGGCCTTGAGAGCTGCCATGCTGTCGACGTAGATCTTGAATTTTTTTGGAGAAATATCCCGTTCCAAAATCTGATTCGCGGCAATGTTAATGGCATAGATCTCTGCCTGGAAGACCGTGCATTCATCTGGGAGTCTGGTGGATATTCTGAGATTGAGGGTGTCGGAAAATACTCCCGAACCCGTGCCCGTCTCCATTTTCGATCCGTCCGTGAAAATTGAGATCTCATCGTCCTCTATAACGCTATTTGATGCCCAATCTTCACGGCTAGGAAAAGTTACTTTAAAGTTTCTATCTTGAATTGTTCGTGGTGTCAAGTAGTCCGTTGTCCTATTGATTTTGTCTGTTATACCCATGTCTTCCAGGATTGAGCCGTGTCCTTGTGTGGTATTGATGGCTATTCCTGATTCCCTTAGCCGAAGGGTCACTTTCGCTGCGGTACACTTTATGTAAATATCGATTGGTTGAAGGTTCAGCATCGCCTCCAATGCCATTTGTGGAGCAGATCTGAGGGCGCCCGTTATCCCGACGCAAATCAGTCTTTGCACTTTGGCTAGGTGAGAGAGATGTGATTTCTTCATTACCGATTTCCACCATACAACTGATCCGTAAGTGAGTATCGGTCTGATGATCGATGTATACATCCAGTGTATCATTTTCGGTTGCAAACCCCATTTGCGTCCAAACATTTTCCTGCAGGCATAAAAGGCGCATAGCGCTTTTTTACCCCTTTCCTCCAAATTCCTTTTCCAGGACAGCTTAGAGTCTAGGGTGATGCCTAAGTACTTAGCTTCTTTCGACAGTTCAAGTACCTTTCCCTGTAATGTAGGGAGCTGATAGTTCGGAATTTTATTTCTTCTAGTGAAAAGGACCAGTTCCGTCTTCCCTGGGTTGACTCCTAGTCCATTCTTTTCTGCCCAGCGTGATAGTCGTTTTAGTGATCTTTCCATGATCTCGCTGACCGTAGGCATAAATTTGCCTCTAATCAAAATCACGACGTCGTCTGCATACGCTATGATTTTAATTCCGGTATTTCCAAGATCCATTAGGATTTCGTTTATCACTAGGTTCCATAATATTGGTGAGACCACTCCACCTTGCGGAGTACGGTGGAGTGGTCTCACCACTTACATTGTTACTTACATTGTTTTTGTTGAGGTATTCATTCCAAGTTGCATTTATGCTATACTTTGCTGTGTTGTTTCGTTTCACAATATGCTTGTGGAAGGACATTTTGGTAGTCAAGGTTACTCCAAGATATGTATATTCATTTACAATCTTTACCTCTTGTTGCCTGTATGTCCAATACTCTTTCCTAGACAGTCTTCCACCTTTTCTAAATACAATCATCTGGGATTTTTCCATATTTACTTCCATGCCCCATTGACTGCAATAAAGTTCTAGGTTGTTAATCATTTTTTGCATAATAGTCACATCATCTGCGAGAATGACCAGATCGTCAGCATACATTAATAGCCTTACATTTGTTTCTCCGACATTTATACCTCCTTCAAGAGAGTCGTGGAGATCATTGAGATACAAGATGAACAGTAGAGGTGACAGCAAGCATCCTTGTTTTACTCCTGAGTGTGTTTCAAATGCACTTGATAATTCATTTCCTGTCCAAACTTCAGCCATAGTGTTGCTATATATAATCTCTATCAGATTGGTCATCTTGCTCGATACACCCATTCTGTTTAACTTATATAACAATCTTCGTCTGGGGACTTTGTCAAATGCTGCTCTAAAGTCCACAAAGAATGCGTATACCTTTTTGTTGACTATGAAATTTAGATGAACTATTGCTGTTAAGTTATAGACGTTATCAATCGTTGAGTACGCTCTTCTAAAACCTGCTTGGTACTCATTTATGATATTATACTTTTGCAGCCAATTCACAAGTCTCTCATTTATGATACCCATAAAGATTTTGGTAATACAATTTGTAAATGATATACCTCTATAGATCTTTGGATCGTTCACGTCGCCTTTTTTATGGATTGGGAAAACAATACACTCGTCAAATCGATCATATATACTTCCCGATTCAAATATTGAGTTAAAAGTTTTTGTCATTCCCTTTATGAAAGCCGTGGACGCGTTTTTAAAAAATTCGTATGGGACGCGATCTTTTCCAGGCGCCTTGTTTACTTTCTTTTTTTTCAGAATATCCGTGACTTCTGTTGCACATATTGGATGGTCTAGATCTTCATCTGTTATAAAATCGGGTGCATATTGTATGTCGTTTGATGTCTCAGGGGGATTTAACAGAACTTGGAAATAGTTCTTGAATATTTCAGACGTTATGTTTGTTCCACGTATGTAGCTCTGACCTTTAATTTCTCTAACGAGTTGCCACCATTGTTTCGCATCCTTAACCTGATTTACTTTAATTTCGATCTCACTATAGTACTCTTGTTTTCTGTTTTTACAAATTTCTTCATAGATTTTCTTTGATTGTACATAGTTCACCTTGTCCGTTTGATTATTAGTTTTCCTGTAGACATTTAGCATTTTAAAAGTATTAGTTCTGGCCTTGTAGCATATACGGTTAAACCATGGGGTTTTGAATTCTTCATTCCTATTATGATGCCGGGGTTTAATAGCAGAATCTTTGATTACATCAACCAAATTTTTCATGGAAAGGGTATTATTTGTATATTTTAATAAGTTTCTGTCTAAATAGAAATATAGAAGCTATATTTTACATCCAATCGTTTTGAAATTTAGAATGGTAGAGTTTCTTGATTCATGAACCAACATTGCCGAATTTGAAGAAAATCGGTAAAGATTTAGCTATAGCTCCCATATATATGTTTCATCCGATTTGGCTCTTTAGATCCAATCGTTTTTATACCCTACACCACACTGTGGTACAGGGTATTATTTAAGTATAAAATGTCTCAAAAGTAAATTTATGTAAACAATTTATACATGAATTACAAAATTTATATATCAGAGTTATTCAATATTACGAGAGTGGTGTAGGGCATGAATTATGGCTTTCAAACGGCCGACAAAGCCATCACACGCTGCACGAAAGTGGCTCTGCGGTATTTTGGCCCATTCCCGGCGAAGCGCCGTCTTGAGATGATCGATACTTTGGTATTTTTTAGTGCGAACCTTACTCTCTAAAATGCCCCAGGCGCAAAGTCCAACGGATTGAGATCCGGAGATCTTGGTGGCCATTGTGCGGTAGAAATGAAGCGAGGAACCTCCTTTTGAAGCCATTCTTGGTTGACGCGTGCTGAGTGCGATGGTGCTGAGTCCTGTTTGAATGTCCATGGTCTGCGGCCGAAATGTCTTTAGGACATTTTCCCGATAATATTCGGCCTTTATTTTGACCCTATGGTCGATGATACGAGCGGGGAGCGACCATCGGCCGTTACGGCCGCCCACACCATTACCATCGGCGGCGCTTGAGTTCTGGTGGCCAATCGAAGGTGTAAATTTTCAGCTGACCTCTGTGGCAAGTAAACCCGATCATTTGTTTGTTCACAAACTGCTCAATTTGGAATGGCTTCTCATCGGAGAAAACCAAATTCGGTAACTGGCCACTTTCGTGCAAGCGAAGCAACTCCTTGGCTCTTTCCAGTCTAACTTTTTTTGTGCATCGGTGAGCTCTTGCATTTTTTGGAACTTCAATGGCTTTAGTCCAAGCTCATTATACCCTACACCACACTGTGGTACAGAATCACTAGCTGAGTCGATTTAACGATGTCCGTCCGTCCGTCCGTCCGTCCGTCCGTCCATGTAAAGTTGTTCGTCGACTACAGGTCGCAATTTCACTCCGATTTGGCCCTTTAGTCCTATAGAAGCTGTATTTTACATCCGATCGTTTTGAAATTTAGAATGGTAGAGTTTCTTGATCCATGAACCAACATTGCTGAATTTGAAGAAAATCGGTTAAGATTTAGCTATAGCTCCCATATATATGTTTCGTCCGATTTGGCCCTTTAGTCCTATAGAAGCTGTATTTTACATCCGATCGTTTTGAAATTTAGAATGGTAGAGTTTCTTGATCCATGAACCAACATTGCCGAATTTGAAGAAAATCGGTTCAGATTTAGATATAGCTCCCATATATATCTTTCGTCCGATTTGGTCCTTTAGTCCTATAGAAGCTGTATTTTACATCCGATCGTTTTGAAATTTAGAATGGTAGAGTTTCTTGATCCATGAACCAACATTGCCGAATTTGAAGAAAATCGGTTAAGATTTAGCTATAGCTCCCATATATATGTTTCGTCCGATTTGGCCCTTTAGTCCTATAAAAGCATATTTTACATCCAATCGTGTTGAAAATTAGAATGGTAGAGTTTCTTGATCCATGAACCAACACTACTGAATTTGAAGAAAATCGGTTAAGATTTAGCTATAGCTCCCATATATATGTTTCATCCGATTTGGCTCTTTAGATCCAATCGTTTTATACCCTACACCACACTGTGGTACAGGGTATTATTTAAGTATAAAATGTCCCAAAAGTAAATTTATGTAAACAATTTATACATGAATTACAAAATTTATATATCAGAGTTATTCAATATTACGAGAGTGGTGTAGGGTATTATATAGTCGGCACCGCCCGACTTTAGCCTTTCCTTACTGGTTTTTTAATATGTGTTGTATCCGTTCTCACGATATGTTCAGCTCACGAGCAATTTTTCTACCACTGCGGCGTGGATTTCGATCAAATCTGGCCTTCACTTTTCGGATCATTTCTGGTATTGCTAACGTTTTTTTTCGTCCACTTTTTGACCGCGATGCAACACTGCCAGTATCACGGTAACGAGCAATGGTACGAGAAACAAAAGATGTATTCACATTTAAATGCTGGAGGGCTCTAGCGATAGCCACTTGTGTTTTTCCACCCAAATATAAAGCAATCACACTATCACGCTTGAATTCCATCACGAATAACTTTTTTCTGAATGCAATAGATCAAAATGCTTTTGAAAGCTTGTAAGCAATCAAATGAACTGTCACTGAAATAAATCTGTCAGCTATCAGACTAGCGGTTTAGAAATGATAGCAACCTGAAGTTGGTTGCAATACATATCAGCCACCCTGTAGATACTTCTTATAGCTGCAGGTAACTTGGGATTGAAAATGGGCGATATCGGTCCATATTTAGATATAGCTCCCATATATAGCATCTAACTTGTTGCGATTCCTACTGTTCTCATCTGTGTTTTCGGTATTATTTTCTTTAGGTTTGAGTTATTTTGTGTGGTCACATGCTATCCATGGTGAAGGGTATATAAGATTCGGCATGGCCGAACTTAACGCTTTTACTTGTTTTATTTGAAACTAGTATTTCTGAAACAAAGATTAATTTGTAATTATTTATTTTGGCAATGTATCAATGCTATTAGATTTATTAAATGTTTTCACATTCGAATTGTTCAGCTTTTTCGATCAACTCTTCTTTTCGAAAGAGAGGTTTTTGTGGTGTATTGGAAAAGATAAGACACTGCGCTTTGAAAGCTATGTAAACACGTACCCTTATACGCATTTCAATCCTGTGCGGATTTCAATCCTTAACTTAAGACAAGTTTTCTCTTTTTCAGATGTTCAAAGAACAATTTTTTTATAAATGCTATATATGTTTGTAAAATTTAATTAAAACTTAAATCGAATAATCTTTCGTAACAGTAAATTGCATTAATGGATTGACAAAAAGTGATGAATTGGAATATTTACAGCCTGTTTCTCTATGTCGAACGAAAGCGATGCGAACGAAAAACAGCTGATTTTAGACCTACTAAAAGGTATCAGAACGACAAAGCGAATGCAAACATAGTGGCTGATGCCAGTTTGTAGGTCTAAAGTCAGCTGTTTTTCGTTCGCATCGCTGTCCTTCGACATAGAGAAACAGGCTGTTATAAATTAAAATACATTTTTAGCTATAAAGTTTAACACGAAATCTAGGAAAAGACTAACTAAATTTCGAATAAGCCAGAAAAGTTTTACAAATCTTTTTTAAAAAAAATATATTTGGAAAACTTTTTTAACAATAACTTTGTTTGTGTGTAAACACATATTTTATTTAAGAAATTCAGTTTTAACATAAATTATGTTCTAATATATTAACCCTTGGACAAACACATCGGTCTGGCCTGGCATATTTCATTTTTGAGCGTTAATTAAACATACTTATAGTTTAGGTAGAAAATCGTCCACTGGATATATATAGCAGTAGTTCGTCCTATACTGCTATACGGCATTGTGGTATGGAGGACGGCAACTGTCAAACTAACCTTCCCCAACCTACTAACAAAGGTTCAGAGAACAGCCTGCCTGAGCATAAGCGGAGCCTTAAGGACTACAGCGACCGAGTCTCTACAAGACCTACTCCATATACCGCCGATTAATATTGTGGCGAGAGAAGTTGCAATCAAAGCGGCAATAAGGTTAAACTGCCTATCAATGTGGAGGTACAAAAACTACGGTCACATGAGGTGTAGTCCGAGTGGACTATATACAAACTGTGTACACCTTCGAGAGAAATTACATCACTATGATTCCCGCCAGAGATGAATGGGTTGGAAGAATACCAGGTAATATAAACCATCTCCACTTTTACACGGATGGTTCGAAGCTTGATGAAAAGGTTGGCTTCGGAGTACACTGTGCAGAGCTTAGTTTGGATATAGCTCACAGACTACCAGATACCTGCAGTGTCTATCAAGCAGGCAATGAAGCCGACCAAAATTTTCGGCGGCGGCGGCGCATGGGAAAATATCGATCGGCGGCTGATCGGCTGAGCCGATCAAATTTCAACAATCGGCTGAGCCGAT
The DNA here is from genome assembly GCA_963930755.1 of Eudasyphora cyanicolor. Classification (NCBI taxonomy): domain Eukaryota; kingdom Metazoa; phylum Arthropoda; class Insecta; order Diptera; family Muscidae; genus Eudasyphora; species Eudasyphora cyanicolor. The sequence continues at coordinate 138,686,249 of OZ005735.1, forward strand.
AAATTTCCCACGGTCGAAAGTGCTCGAATACGAATGTAATTCTCCGGCAAAAGTGGCGTTTTGAGATATTTGGCGTTAGAGGAAAAAACTTAAAATGAACTTTCATAACTTTGATGTTTGATGTAATATTGAAAATCGGTTTAATAAATCTTCAATGGTTGATACATTTGTTATAGAGTTGACGAGTGAAAAGGAATTGGGTCGTTCCGGATTGTTGATGCGATGGTCTTGGTCCTCAGTATTTGTAAAAGTTATGGACGAAATACTCGGGTTGGTCTGTTAATTTGGACTCTTTTCTGCTATTTCTGCACATATGCATTTTAAAATCCCTTGCGTGAAATTTTAACTCTAAAATTAACTCTAAATATTGCAAATTCCGAACCTATGGTATAATTTAGTAGTCGCTTTTTTAAATTTTCATGGTTGCATAAAACAAATTCTCTTGACTCACCAAATAAACTTCGGCGGCTGAGTTTCAGCCGATCTGAGCCTCTAAAATCGGCGGCGGCGCCGAAAAATGACCAGCGACGGCGCGCCGCCGTTTTGCGCCGCGTCGGCTTCATAGCCTGCTATCAAGCCGAAATAATGGCAATATAGGAAGTAGCCAAGTGGCTGAGTCGCAACATAGTAACCAACACTGGCGTTGTCATTTACTTGATTCTCTGGAGGCAACATCCCTAAATTCACAAACAGTCCTCGACTGCAGCAGTTCTCTTAACGAGATGGCTGAGCAGTTTAATATACACCTCATATGGGTGATAGGGATATCCCGGGGAACTGCAAAGCCGATGAACTTGCTAGGAAAGGGACGACGTTACAAATTCTCGAAGAATTTGCATATGGGGTATTATAAAGTCGTCCTTGGGCCAACAGAAAGATATGTGCAAAGTTTCGCTGAGATCGGACCATAATTGCGACCTGTACTTTGATCACAAGAATACATGGACGGACGTACGGACAAACAGACATGGCTAAATCGACTCAAAATGTAATTCTATGTCGATCGGTATAATAAACTATGGGTCTATCTGTTCTCTTTTGTGGTGTTACAAACAAATGCACAAACTCATAATACCCTATACCAAGGTGTAGTGTAGGGTATAAGTATTATCACATACTAATTTTTAAGTCAATCCGTTACTCCTTTTGAGAGTTATCGTGCGCTCCAGCCAGACAGACAGACGGACGGACATTGCTCAAATGACTTAAAATGTTCTAAAACGAATTTCCGCCGAACATACTTGGGGTCTTAGGTAACTCCTTCGATGTGTTTCACTTTTGGTCCGTAGCAAATGATATATACGCTCCTCCCTGTGAGGTGAGGGGATAAAAAATACATATTTTAGCATAACTCGAGAACCATTTATCCAAATTGGTTTTAGCCTTCAATTGGTGGAAGGCTTTCAAGAATCATAAATTAAGTAGGGTCCATCTTCTTCTAATATCATTTCTTCATCCCATCATCGGCTTTAAAGATAACACTATGCAACAAAAATGTTGCCCAAGGGATGTGGATAACAGTTTCTGGTGCAATTAGGTGTCACAAACACGAAAAAATATTAAACAAAATTTTAATGGTAATTTTTTTTTTTAATCCAACTAATTTTTTCACGTATAAGCCTGATTGAGCCGTGTTATGCCTCAAAATTAAACGGAATTATGAGGGCTACATATGCTGCAAATATCGCTTTCACGTAGAATCTTTGGTTTATGTAGTAACAATCGTCAAAAATATGAGAAAAAAATTATTTAAAAAAAAAAAACACTTTTTCCTGGTACAAAAAAAAGCCATAAAAAATAGAAAAAAAAGTCGAAAAAAATATTTTATCACATTTTTAAAAAGCCAGCATGCTAATGAAGAAAACACTGTCTATTTGAAAATCTATGGTTAGATGTAAAAGTTATGAGCCATTTTGTAAATGTTAGGTAAATTCAAAAAAATCTTGTTTCATATTTTTTCGTTTTTAAATGATGTTTTTGCTTATATTGAATTCGCCATATGTAAGAGAGACATATAAGAGACATTGCACTTGCATTTTATTTTATGAGGATTTAAATCAGACATTATAAAATTATAGAGCGGACGAGGTTTTATGGCCGTTCGTAACCCTCCATAAAACATGATATGCAATGTGAGAGCTATATTGGATGAGATCCGCTCAGATAGAGGGTCATTCAACAATATTTGTGGTTTTTATACCCTGCACCACACTGTGGTACAGGGTATTATGACTTTGTGCATTTGTTTGTAACACCTAAAAGGAGAAGAGATAGACCCATTGTTTATTATACCGATCGACTCAGAATCACTTTCTGAGTCGATTTAGCTTTCAGATTTGGATATAGTCCCCATATATATGTTTCACCCGATTTGAAATGTAAGCGCTGTAGAAACCACATTTTACATCCGATCTTTATGAAATTCGGCAGAGAGAGTTTTATTATTACGTGAATGAACACTACCAAATTCGGAGAAAATCCGTTTAGATTTAGATATAGCCCCCATACATATGTTTCACCCGATTTGACATGTAAGCGCTGTAGGAACTGTATTTTAAATCAGATGAGTACGAAATTTGGCAGAGAGAGTTCTCTTATTACGTGAATAAACACTGCCAAATTCGGGGAAAATCGGTTCAGATTTGGATATAGTCCCCATATATATGTTTCACCCGATTTAACATTTAAGCGCTGTAGAAATCGTGTTTTATATCCGATCAGTACGAAAATCGGCAGAGAGAGTTTGATTATTACATGTATGAACACCCATTTTCGCATTGGTAGGTAGGTGTAGGGTATTATATAGTCGGCCCCGCCGGACTTTCTGTCTTTCCTTACTGGTTTATTTATGAGGTTTCCATTCAGTTACGCCTTTTAGGGGCATAAAAATCCCAGTCGTATATACACGTAGTAAAATTATATGTTCGCAATACAAAGTACGTTCGAAGCAAAATATATGTCAGCTACAGGTACAACTTATGAACCTTAAACCCGGAATTTATGAATGAAATTTCTTATTAAAAAATTAGTGTAATTCAGCGCCTTAAAGAGATAAGTCGATTTTCTGAAAAATATTACAAAGTTATACTTCGAAGTATGAGTAAAAGGCAAAGAACTTTTCAATATGTAAATGATCCCGACAATTTCTGCTACATCTGCGGAAAATATGTAATTAAAAAATCGACGTGCGTTTATTAAAATAATAGAAAAAATATATGTGTAATATTTTGGTATACGAGTTAAAAATATGAACGAACCGTGGACTCCTAGTATTTTGTGTAATTAGTGCCATGTAAATCTTACTCGATGGAGTAGTGGAAGAATGCGGTAAGTACTTTACAATTAATGTATTACAATGTTTTGTGGAATAAAACGTTTTAATTTTAAACATCACGTGCAATTTGGAATGCCAATGATTTGGAGACAACCATTCATTCACGATATGGACTGCCATTTTTGTTGCAGATTGGAGTAGGGAGTGTCCAAGTATAGCTAACAGCCTAATTACGGAAACATCATCAAGTTCAACTGAGTACTCAACTCTGAGCGATTCAAGTTTGAGTCAGAAGTCATCACTTTTAACTCAGTTTCAACTCAATGATCTAGGAAGAGATTTGGAAGTCACCAAAGATAAGGCAGAACTACTTGCATCTCGGATGAAACAGTACAATATTTTGGCCCCCAGATGTTAACATATCATATTGTACAGTCCGTGATATACCTTACAAACAATTTTATACAACTGTGGATAACAAATGCTTTTGCAAGGACATTCAAACATACAATTTAAAGGAATGGCGGTTATTTGAAGAAAAGAAGTTCATCGCGCGTTACCAAGGGCACTGGGATGGAAGAATGATGGGAGTTCATATTTGGTTCCTCATTAGAGAAACCGATTCCGAAATCTACAAACGTCAACAAAGAACTCACAATTACTTCTAATTAAACTTGTACATGTAAATAAACTCAAATGTACATAATATAAATAAAAGTAATAAATAAAATCGCTATTTAAACAGAAATTAAAAAAAAAGATTTTTTGAAATTCTCTTACCTCAACCAAAAGGGCTATAATTTCTGCGTTTATCCACACATTTTTTTCAAATAGGCTTTATTTTCTTCGTTAGGATGCAAACTTTTAAAAAATAAAATAAAATATTTTTTTGTCGATTTTTTTTTCTATTTTTATGATTGTTTTTCGTCCCAGGATTTTTTTGTTGAAAAAATCTACTTTTTCCAATTTGTTTAATGACTGTTACTAAGCCTCTATTTATAAGTGAAAGAGATATTTAGATAGTAATAGCTTCAATGTAACGTATAAGTCGGGCATATACTTCAAAAATGATAGTGCAAATACAAAGGGTACCTACGACGATAATGGTATTTTTAAAAAAAATTTATCCATAAAAAAATTTTTGGTTTTGATTTTATATAACAGAATGCCACAATCTATACAAAAAATCATTTTTAGGTCTAGGACACAAAAAAAAATTGTTTTGTTGCATAGTGTAATTTATAAGATATGGCGAAAATTCGGTTTTTTAGAAACTTTTAATAATTTTTTAATAAAGCCTCTTAAATTCTTACTCCTGAATGAATGAAATTCTTACTCCTGAATGATTCTTCATCCAATTAAGATAATGGGTTCTAAGGTCAAGCTAAAATATGTGATTCAACCTTTAATTTTTAGATGTTTATCTTTATTTTGGTAGATAGGCAAGTCCAATCCCACTGACATCACACGTACGACCTCATTTATGAAAATGATATATCTGTAGAACTGTTGAATCAGAAATTTAGAATTTTTGGTGTGAATTCATTTGACCGAACTGTGCGCAACTCAACAGTAAATATGATATATCGGACATGTGGGTGTGGCCCCGTTTAAGAAAACAATATATCTAGAATAAAATTGATACATTAAATCTGAGGGCGGGCCCCGCCATTATTATTGAAAATGGTGTCGGAAAATATTTGTCTAAGTAAACTTCAATTTGGGGCAACGAAGTAGACCGCGTATAGCTAGTATCAAATAAAATCCAATATGTTAAAGCAATAACGTTAAAGCTGTGAGTGAGAGAGAGCTTGTGCATGCAATATACGTAATTGAGAGAACAGTTGTAACATCTTAAAATTTTTCTATAATATAATAATAATTTTCTAGTATTTTATGTAATTTATAATTTTAGTTGTTTCTCGTATACTGTGCCATGCCATAAATAGTTTAAAGTTTTATAGGGGACCATAGACATTAAATTTTTTCTCTTACATTACATATTTCATTTTGTTACATTTATTGTTTTAAATTTACCTACTTTAACAGTTCTCATTTCTTTTTTGCTTTTGGAGGCATAATATGAAATCTAATCACATATTTTCCTTTCGAATAAATCCTTTCACATAATCCTTTGTGTCGGAGCTCCTTAAATGCGGCGCAGAGTGATGAACGTTGTGGGTGTTTATGGCTAACGTTCAGACGTCATATTGTATTCGTATATACATATCGCAAATATTGCACAATACTGTAATAACTCGAAATTTTAAAATTTTAAAGTTTTCTAAAGAAATCAATATCAAAAGGTAAGGTTTACCTACTACGAAAAGGGACTTCGATGTCTGATCTCTATAATCTAACATTTGGAAAAACTGTCTTCGTCTCCTACAAGGACCTTTTAACAACGAACAACTATGTTTTGTCTCTTCTAAAAATATGTGAATTTTTCGTTACTACATTTTTGTGTAACACATGTATATATGATACATACATTGTTTAAATTTAAAGCACACATTTGTTGAAAACAAAGTGTGTATAGTCCAGTTAACCTTTCAACATTCGGTCACCGTTGATGTCCATAATGGATTTTTGCTCTTATCCTTTTTATATTATTGTGGTTTATGTGAACAATAACATATGTGGGTGTGCGTCTATGATATGCTTAGACAATTCCATTTATAATACATGCAGAAAAATAAATTGTCCATTTGCTGGATGAATTTTACATTTAAAGAGCAAAGTTAATAATAATCATCTTATCCACAGTCACAGTGTGTCTGAAGTGATCGAAAGTTGGACGGGTAATGATGTTTTATTCCAAATCATCCCCACAACACTATAAAAGGGTATAATGTGTGGAATAATCTAGGTCGAGCTTCTCCCCAAGTTTTGGGTCTCTGCATACTTTTAGGTTCTTGAAGACTCTACCCGCTGAAAAAAAATCGCCTCTGTAGTATATTGTCCCAAACATATTCTGCTCGAAACATATATATTTTTAGGGTGCACTCCAAATATATAATATTTGACACATACAAATATTATATGTTTGGGAGGATGTTGTTCTAAACAAACCTATGTTTACATCCTAATATTTTTCATTTGGATATGTTATTTCCCAAACAAACATCTATTTGCGTGAATATATATCTATTCTTTAGTTGTTTTAAGTTTTCAGCAATTGAAAGGTAATTTTTAGAAATTTTTAATATTAGTAAAATTTCTTTATAATTAAAAATAATGACTTGGAATAGTTAGAAAATAAAAATAAGTTTTGCAAATAGAAGTTAATGCTAAGTATGCCATTTTTAATAGGAATACGTAATTCGAAAACCAGGAAAAGAATTAAAACTAAAATTCGAGAAATTCAGCAAAGTTTTGAATTTTTTTTTTAATAAAATATATTTGGAAATATTCATAAACAATAATTTTATTTGTATTTAAACACATATTTTATTTGAGAGAATTAATTCGCAAATATATTTTATTGTAATATATTAACATATGCGTTCTAAATACATTTTATTGATTTTCAAATAAAATTTATTTGGTCGAAAATATATAATATTTAAAAATTTGTGTTCCAAGTATATTTTCTTTCGATTCAAACATATCAAAAAAGGCGATTTTGCCCCGTGTATTCATTAGTGAATGGTACTGGAAGTTGAAAGTCTACTTTCGACTTTTCCATCAACTAAATATCGTTTCAGTCGACTAGGTCGATTCATTGGAACCAAAAGGTCACTTATTCTTAGTCTAATAAAATAGCTTTAAGCTAGCCAAAAGCATGCTGATTTTCCTGAATTGTAGTATATTGCACGCTGAAAAAAATCGCTTCTGCAGTATATTGTCCCAAACATATTCGGCTTGAAACATAAACATGTTTATGTAGGGTACACTCTAAACATATAATATTTGGTACACACAAAAATTATATATTTGGAAAGATGTTGTTCTACACAAATTTTTGTTTACATTTTTGGGACTATTATTTCCGAAACAAATATTTATTTGCATTTAAGTATTCAGAAAATACCTAAATTGTGTTACATTTTTCAGTAATCCAAAGTTAAATTTTCAATGTTCGTAAAAGTAATAAATAACAAGAATTGAAATAGTATAATCTTGGATCAACATAAATTACTTGGACGATTGACAACTAATGACTTGGAATAACCAGAAATTTGAAATGATTGATTTAAAGCTGAAGTAATGCTGCAAGGAAAAATTAATACTGAAATCCACAAAAAAAAAAATCAACAAAATATTTGTTTTGGAATTCTTTTTTAAATAAAATATATTCAGAAAAATTCCTAAACAATAATTTTATTTGCATTTAAACATATATTTTATTTGGGAAATTTAGTTTGCAAAAATATATTTTGTTGAATTATATTTATACTAGCTGGACCCGGTCCACTTCGTTGCCCCAGATTGAGATTTCCGATCCCGTCCATTTTTGAACCAATTACGTAGACTGCCATCAAATGCATATTTACTAAATTACAACACTCTCGCTAACAAATTGTTCATGGTATTTCAATTTCAGAAATTTGCTTATAAGGGTGGGGCCACGCTCATTGGTCCGATCCCAACCCTTTTGGGCCATTCACGTAGACTATCACCAGATATATATACACGAAATTACAGCACTCTCGGTAAAAAATTGTGCAAGATATGACTCTCAATTTCAAAATTTGACTTATACTCGCATAGGCAGGGCAACGTCCATTGTTCTGATCCCGCCTATTTTTGGTCGAATCACTTAGACTGTCATCAGATACATATACCCAAAACTGCAGCGCTCACTTAAACAAATTGTGCAAGATATCTCAATTTAAAAATTAGGCTCCTATTGGCGGTGCCGCCCTTTTTTGTGTAATCACGTAGACTGCGTGAGATGCACAAAATCACAGCACTCTCGCTAACAAATTGTGCATGATATCTCAATTTCAAAATTTGGTTTATATGGGCGGGGCGAGGCCCATTGATCCGAGCCCGCCACTTTTTAGAACATTCACGTAGGCTATCATCAGATACATATGCACAAAATTACAGAACTATCGCTAAACAATTGTGTAAGACATCTCAATTTCAAAATTTAGTTTATATGGGCAGGGCCACGGCCATTGATCCGATCCCGACCCTTTTTGGACCAATAACGTAGACTACCACCAGACATCACTCTCGCTAAAAATTGTGCAAGATATGTGTCTCAATTTCAAAATTTGGCTTATATAGGCGGAGCCACGTCCATTGGTCTGATCCCGCCAATTTTTGGGCGAATCGCTAAGACAGTCATCAGATACATATGTCCAAAACTGCAGCACTCTCGATAATAAATTGTGCAAGATATTTTAATTTCAAAATTTGGCTTATATGGACGTTGCCACACCCATTGGTTCGATGCCGCTCATTTTTGGACCAATCACGTAGACTATCACCAGATATTTATACACAAAATTACAGCACTCTCGGTACAAAATTGTGCAATATATCTCAATTTCAAAATTTGGCTTATATGGGGGGGTGGGCACGCCCATTGTTCTGATCCCGCCCATTTTTGGACCAATCACGTAGACTGCCACTATATACATATACACAAAATTGCAGCACTCTCGCTATCAAATTGTGCAAAATATCTCAATTTCAAAATTTGGCTTATATGGGCGGGGCCACGCCTATTGGTCCGAACCCGCCCATTTTTGGACCAATCATGATATATATATGTACAAAATTCCAGGTCTCTCGGTAACAAATTGTGCAAGATATCACATTTTTTAAATTTGGCTTATATGAGCGGTGCCACTCCCATTGGTCCGATCCCGCACATTTTTGGAAAAATCACGTGGACTGCTACCAGATACATACGAACAACATTACAGCACTCTAGCTAACAAATTCTGCAAGATATCTCAATTTAAAAATTTGGCTTGTATGGGCGGGGCCACGCCTATTGGTCCGATCCCGCCCATTTTTTGACCAATTACGTAGAATGCCACCAGATACATATACGCAACATTGCAGCACTCCCGCTAGCAAATGGTGCAAGATATCAAAATTTCAAAATTTGGTCTATGTGGGCGGGGCCACGCCCATTGGGTCGATCCCGCCCATTTTTGGACCAATCACGTAGACTGCCACCATATACATATACATAAAATTTCAGCACTCTCGCTAACAAATTGTGCAACATATCTCAATTTCAAAATTTGGCTTATATGGGCGGGGCCACGCCCATTGGTCCGATTCCGCCCATTTTTGGAAAATTCACATAATATGCCACTAAATGCATACACACAAAATTTCAGCACTCTAGCTAAAATTTTTTCTCAATATCAAAATTGATCCCATATGGGCGGGTCCACGCCCACTTGATATATCGAAAATTCAAGTACCCTATTTTCAGCACCCCCTACACATGTACATTCTGTGAAAATTTCAAGATGATCGGTCTAGCCGTTTAGACGTCTATACGGAACAAACAAACAAACCCACAAACAAACGATTTGCCACGCCCACATTTTCCCCGCCCACTATTTGCAAAATTTTTTTTCCCAAAACCATCTCAGACCAAATAGCTTTCAAACAAAAGAAAAAATTTTAAAATCGGTCCAGTGGTTTAAGCGTCTATAAAACACATACATACATACATACATACATACATACATACATACAAACATTTTTCCATTTTTATATATATAGAAGATAGAAGATATAGAAGATTTCCAAATATATTTAATTGATTTTTAAACAAAATTTATTTGCTCAGAAATATATAATATTTAAAAATTTGTGTTACAAACATATTTTCTTTCGATTCAAACATATCAAAAAATGCGATTTTGCCCCGTGTGGAATGCAAACAAAACTGTATTATTCACTACAATTTATCCTTTGCCAAACATACGGGGTGTTTTTTACAGGTTCACAACTTTGAGTTAGTAATACTGCTTTATTTGACAACCAATTTAGCAGCTACTGATTGCTCTTAGCTTAGACTGTTTTCACGCTGAAAAAAAATCGCTTCTCTAGTATATTGTCCCAAACATATTCTGCTTGAAACAAATATATATTTGGGGTACACTCCCAATATATAATATTTGACACACACAAATATTATATGTTTAGGAGAATGTTGTTCTAAACAAAACTATGTTTACATCCCAATATTTATTATTTCGATTTAGTATTTCCCAAACAAAGATTGATTTGCATAAAAGCATATCGATGTTTTAATTTCTCTAAGTTTTCAGCAATTAAAAGTTAATATTTAGAAATTTTAAATATTTGTAAAATTTCTTTATAATTGAAATCTTTTATAACGATAAATTGCTTGAAGGTTTGACAACAAATACTGACTTGGAGTAGTTACACGGGCCAAAATCGCCTTTTTTGATATGCTTGAATCGAAAGAAAATATATTTGGAACACAAATTTTTAAATATTATATATTTCTGAGCAAATAAATTTTATTTGAAAATCAATAAAATATATTTGGAACGCATATATTAATATATTACAGCAAAATATATTTGCAAACTAAATTTCTCAAATAAAGTATGTGTTTAAGTACAAATAAAATTATTGTTTAGGAATTTCTCCAAATATATTTTATTTAAAAAAGGTTTTCAAACCTTTGCTCACTTTTTCGAATTTCATTTTTATTTTTTCTTGGTTCCCAATTGTACCTCCCATTAATGGTACCATATGCAGCATTGATTTCTGTTTCAAATCAATCATTTCAATTTTCTGAGTATTCCAAGCCATCGTTAGTTGTCAATCCACCATACAATTTATTTTGATCCAAGATTATAGGATTTCAATTATTATTTCTTATTTTTACGAAGATTAAAAATGTCTAAAAAATACGTTGAATTACTGAACAATATAACACAATTTAGGTATTTTCTGAATACTTAAATGTAAATTTTTTGGTTGCTTCGGAAATAATAGTCCCAAATAAAAACAAATTAGGAGTAAACAAAGATTTGTTTAGAACAACATCTTCCCAAATATATTACCTTTGTGTGTACCAAATATTATATGTTTAGAGTGTACCCTAAACATATATATGTTTCAAGCCGAATATGTTTGGGACAATATACTACAGAAGCTATTTTTTCTCAGCGTGTAGAAATTAAATATAAGTGATTAAAAACCGAAGGAAAAAATTAGTTAAAAAAATTAAGCAACGTTTTGAAAATCTTTGTTTAAATAAAATATATTTGAAGATGTCATAAACAATAATTTTATTTTTATTTAAAGACATATTTTATTTGAGAAAATTAGTTCATTAAAATATGCGTTACAAATACATTTTATTGATGTTCAAATAAAATGTATTTGCTCGGAAATATATAATATTTCAAAATTTGTGTTCCAAATATATTTTCTTTCGATTCAAACATATCAAAAACGGGAATTTTGCCCAGTGTTGACATTTTATCATGAATGATAGACGTAGACGACAGCAACGCCTGCAAATTGTTGAAATTTTCTATCAAAATAATGGTTATGTTTGTCAAACTTCAAACTTTGTTCAGCGACGAAGCTCAGTTTTGGTTATATGGGTACACGCTGAAAAAAGATCGCTTCTGTAGTATACTATCCCAAACATATTCGGCTTGAAACATATATATGTTTAGGGTACACTCTAAACATATAATATTGGGTACACACACATCCCAATATGTTTTTATTTGGGACTATTATTTCCGAAACAAATATTTATTTGCACTTAAGAATTCAGAAAATACGTTAGTTGTGTTAAATTTTTTACTAATTCAAAGTTATTTTTTTAGAAATTTTTAATGTTCGTAAAAATATAAATAAAAATTATTTAAATCGTATAATCATGGATCAAAATAAATTACTTGGGGGATTGACAAAAAATGATGACTTGGTATTCTAACTCAGAAATTTGAAATGATTGATTTAAACAGAAGTTAATGCTACATATGGTATTTATTGTAACTGGAAGGTACAATTCGAAACTAAGGAACAATTTAAACTGAAGTTCTAAAAAGTCAGCAAAAGTTTTGAAAATATTTTTTAAATATAATGTATTTGGAGAAATTCCAAAACAATAATTTTATTTGTATTTAAACACATATTTTATTTGAGAAATTAAGTTTGCAAATATATTTTGTTGTAATATATTTATATATGCGTTCCAAATATATTTTATTGATTTTCAAATACAATTTATTTGCTCAGAAATATATTTATAACATTTAAAAATGTGTGTTCCAAATATATTTTCTTTCGATTCAAACATATCAAAAAAGGCGATTTCGCCCGGTGTATGTGAATAAACAGAACTGTCGCATTTGTAATGAAGATAATCTACAAGCTTTTGTTCGAACAACATCACATCCACAGAACAATTACTCTTTGATCCACTTATGGGTCGGCACGCAGCCGCGGAGTCATGGTCCATACACGCTGAAAAAAATCGCTTCTGCAGTATTGTCCCAAATATATTCGGCTTGAAACATATATATGCTTAGGGTACCCTCTACACAAATAATATTTTACACACACAAATTTTATATGTTTGGGAGGACATTGTTGTAAACAAAAATATGTTCCCAGTCTAATATTTTTTTATTTCCAACTAATATTTTAGAAACAAAGATTAATTTGTATTTACGTATTTTGGCAATGTATCAATGCCTTAAGTTAAAGACACGTTTTCTGTTTTTCAGAAGTACAAAGTGCATTTTTTTATATATTTTTATATTTTTGTAAAATTTATTTAAAACTTAAATCGTATAATCTTTCGTAACTATAAATTGCATTGATGGATTGACAAAGAGTGATGAATTGAAATATTTATAAATTAAAAATTATTGATGAAAAACAAAAGCTAATGCTGATGCGAAATCTAGGAAAAACTAAATAAACTTCGAAAATGTCAGCAAAGTTTTAAAAAATTACTGAAATGTCGGCAAAAAAGTAAAATACATATAGACTTTATTTTATAAAAAATTTAAGGAAAAAAATTAGATCGATTATGAGATATTGCTATTTATATTTTTCGCGCTAAAGTAGCCAAAATAAATTGTGTACGATAAAATTAATATTTTTTATGAAAAGTGCATGGAAAATCGTTTAAGAAACAATAATTTCTATTTGCCAATTCTTATGCTTTGTATCATTAAAATTAATTTTAAAAAAACATTACAGAGGGGAAAACTCGATTATTCTGAACGTTGAACTAGCCCCTGCCTCAAATTTTCATTAAATTTTAATATTGGGGGTCATTATTTCCACATGCTAGGGTACCTTTTTATAAGAATTTGAGAAAGATCTAATATTTCACCTGTGACACTTGAGAAAGAACTACCCATATACGAGTATGTATGTATATGTTTCTTCTGATCGATCGTCTCTTTTACATCCAATTGTTTTCAGATTGTAGAAAGTAGAGTTTCTTGATCTAAAGACGAGCTACGACAACCTACAAGAAAATCGGTTCAGATTTCGGTATATACATATCAGGAATGTAACGAATATTCGCATTCGCATATGCGAACGCGAATTATTCGCATCATTTTAACATTCGCTTTCGCAAAAACCGTCTTTGGATTATTCGCTTTCGTAAAAATATATTTCAGTATTCGTTTCCATTTGTTAAAAGTGTTATATCTTCTTATTTGCTTCACATATTTTGAAGATATTAATACCAATGAAAACCTCTTCCACTTCTCTTCAAAACGGTTGAAAAATATGCTTGTCCTTGTGGTAACAGGAGGTAAAAATATGGAAAACATTCTTACTACTTGAATATCCGGGAAAAGTATCAATTTAGTTCCTTAATTTTGTTGGTACTAAGGGTCAAACTATTATTCGCATTCGCTTTCGCAAAAATTCGTATTTCTCTATTCGCTTTCGCATTCGCAAGAAATGTATTTCAATATTCGCTTTCGCTAAAGTCACTTTCGTTACATCCCTAATACATATATGCCGATTTAGAGTTTTACCACAATAAAATTCACAGTTATCATTAGTTCTGCAAAAAATTCGATAGATAACACTTTCTTCAATCAAGAAAGAATAGTGTCAATTTTCAATTTCGTTCAATTTAGGTGTACACCTAACACATATATATGGAGATCGTTGCTGATCAGTCATAGTGAACGGACGTGTTTAGCACAGAGCGGAAAGATAAAATCTATTACGCAGTACCTATTACGCAATCGCAAAAAAAACAAATTCTGGAAGGCCTACACCGTAGTACCTACTACGGGCTAATACAGACAAAAAAAATTCATTGAGGGGATGCCTTCGTGTTCCGATGGAGCGGGGTCCTACTTCCGTCCGTTGGTCTTGGCCAAAGCCGACCACACCAAAAATGGTGAAAATTTCCCCCCAGTACTCACAATAGGTGAGTACTGAGGGGAAAACGTCATGTCCGACGGAAGCGCTCAAAGTTTTGACGAAGTTGGATGCTGTTGAGGTTTCGGCTCTTACCGAAAAACAAAGAGTCACTTATCTGGGATAAAGGCGTCATAGATGCTCCTAAGTCCAATGAGCCGGCTGAAAGAGCCACAAATTCAGCTGTGTTAACGGCTAATAAAGTCAAAAGAATCAAGAATCAGATCACCTGCTGAACCCCTGCCTTCGAAAAAGGCAAGAGGCCCTAATGTCACCCTCAACAGGACACTTACCAAGCCCTTCAATGAAGTGGCGAAGGAGAGTCTAGTGATGGCCGTTATAGACAGAAGTAGTGAGGATGGATCCATCCTCAAGGACAAATGGAGCCATGTGCAATCAGTCATTACGGGTCATTACCTCGATGTGCGTAGAGAAATGCAGGGCAAACCACCAATCTGCAACGATGCAGGATGGCATCAGGGGAGAGTAAAGCTCTTATATTTCGGTGATGCCAGTAGACCTGTATAAGGCTGCTCTGAGCATTGGCGTAGCAATGGATTTCTGCTGGGGTGGGCTATAGCCCCAAGAAGAAAAGTTTTTTTTATGCTTCAAAATTATTCACGGATGAAATTGTCAACGAAAAGTAAGAAATTAATTCATATTGAAATCAGATTTATTACAAACTTTCTATGATAAATTAATATTTTACATAAACATGAATTCGGGTTTTTAAAACAACAATTGTTTAAAAACAATTAATACTAATAATTTTATTAATTAATTAAAGAGGAATTAAATATTTTATAATGAACATAAAAAATAGTAGTATGGAATAAAATACAATAAGAATAAAAAATTAATTATTCTACTCTTTAAAAAAAAGAATATCACTAACAATTTTTCTATTTCGTTTTTGATATTTAAAATGGTCAAATTTCAAAATGGATCTTGGATCATTGTAGATCTTAGTCATGTTTTAATTCGACGAGCCATCGCATCGATGTCCTTCACAGCCAGAAAAGTGTGGAAGCCGTATTGAAACTTACAAACTTTTAAAGAATTTGGATAAATAATAGCCAATAAATAGTCAAGCTCGAGGTCATAATTTAATTGTTATACGATGGTAGTAAAACTACAGTAGAATAAGTTTTTAAATTGTGTTGTTGTTTTTTCTATGTAAGTGATCGTTTTAAATGTAAAAAAACTTAAATCTGTTCTCCAATATTAAAATGCTATCGTATCATCAGGAAAATCTACATATTGGCCTTTAACTAATGTTGAATTAACCGAAACAAATTTGGTAAGCGTTTTGTTGGCAGCTCAGCTGTTTTCGTGTAACAAGTTAATGTCAGACATGTTCAGTGTGCTCTATAATATAACCATGAATCGACTTACAAAGTTTATTTCACTTTGGGGGCGGTCAATTGGCCGCATAGATCGTGCAATTTAACGCCTTTCGATTATTTGTTGTTGGGCTACGTTAAGGCTCATGTCTGTAGGGACAAATCCGCAACGGTTGACGCACTGGAAGCCAATATTGAAGTATTTATTCGTGAGATACCGGCCGATGTGTTGGAGAGAGTATGCAAGTATTTGAGGCGCAGCCGCGGTCAACATTTACATGAAATCATCTTTAAACATTGGATTATATAGACCGTTCTCGATTCAAACAAAAATTTCATACATTTCTCTAAATTGTATGTGTTTTCTTTTAATCACATCCGAAAGCTCTTAACAAATCTCTCGATAGTTGCCGTAACCGTTCAGTATGCCTCTCCGAGCCTTGCATTTGTTGTTTGAAAATATTTGCTTAAATTATTTATGTTTTGTTGAGCAGTGTTAAATACATGAAGATTCATATCAGATTTAGTGATTATATTTAATAATCCCAAAGCATCCACTGTATTTTTGTGTCGTGATGCACTTGCTTCCTACTCTAAACTATTTTTTAGTTATGTTAAGACTTCGAACTTTATTTTATTTGTAGAACATTGCATATTCTTTTGAAATCCATATGATTTCCAGGTTTGGAAATATGTACAGCATTGATGATTGTATGTTCGAATAGGAGTTGACAATTACCCAATTTAAATTTGTGTGCCTCGCAGTGATTTAAAACACATTACATTTGCACCATTATAAGACTTCCAATTATTGAAACATTTCCCATCTTATTTTTCCAAAAAAAATCTGTTTAAGTAAAGAATTGGCATATCTGCTTACAGAACTATCTACGAAACCTACGAATCGTTCTTCTACTTCAAAATTGATTGCAAACCTTTGAGTTTTTAGATTTATTACAGAATTTCCAAAAATTCATATTATTTCTGTTATCAGTCTTATTTCGACTGCGAAACCATTCAGACGTGAAATCTGTGTTAAATTTTTGCCAAAAAAACTTACAAAAAAATAACTAAAAACTAAAAAAAAACACAGTGTTAAACACTGCAACAAAATATTTCCGTTTGTTTGTTATTCAAAAACTGCAAGAACAAAATATTAACTCTACCCATTCCACTGCACAAACTGCAGCATGGATGGTGACGACGACGAATGTGATTCAAACAGTGACTGTTCAAGTGACACAAACATGGAATGGCAAGTGGTGAAACCAACAAATAAACGTAAGCATTTGAAGTCACCGAGTATTTTTCAACCGAAAAGACAAGCACTTGACGAACAACCCAGCACCAGCCGTAATGCATTTGCTGCATTAGATAGAGATCATGATGTTCAAGAAAACGATATTGATAATGCTGAAGCTGAAGCCGCAGCCGAACCAAAACCTCCACCTATAATGATACCAAATGTTGCTGATATCAGAACTATGCTAAATAGATATTCGAAAGTTATTAAACACACCGAATTTACATATAAATATAAATCAACAAGAGATGGTAATGTAAGGGTAATGGTCAAAACTGTATCTGCATATAGGAAACTAATTTCTCATCTTGATGACAAAAATATAAATTATTACACATATCAGCTCAAGAAAGATAGATCTTATAGGGTTGTAGTTAAAAATCTACACTATTCTACTCCAACTGTGTTGATAAAGGATGAAATTGAAAGTAAAGGCCACATTGTGAGAAATATTGTTAACATAAAAAGCAGAAAAGACAAAGAACCGCTTTCCATGTTTTTTGTTGATTTGGAACCTAACGAAAACAACAAAGATATTTATGACATAAAGTTCCTATACAATTGTGTTGTTAATATTGAGCCTCCATTAAAAACTAATGATATAGTTCAATGTTTCCGATGTCAGTTGTTTGGACATACAAAAACATATTGTAAAAATCCATACAACTGTGTAAAATGTGGCCAAAATCATGCGACCGAAACATGTACTAAACCTGCCACGATCCCTGCAATGTGCTATAACTGCGAAGAAACCCATACCGCTAATTACAAAGGCTGCAAAGTTTATAAAGAATTGCTTCAGAAAAAAAACTTAATTAGAAGGCGTTATGAACATACGACCGTCGAAAACACTGAACCTATTAACAACCAAAATGTCGGATCTCATGCTACAAACCCCTATATTCCCAATAATAATACCCAAAATTCATACGCGGAAATGGTAAAGGCTGACACTAATCAAAACAATATACTTTTAAAAATAGAAAATCTTTTGAATAAGCAGTTGGAGTTAACAAACACTTTGCTTAACATGATGTCATTACTAATAACAAAATTATGCAAGTAAATCTACGAATAGCTGTATGGAACGCCAATGGGCTTTCCAATCATATCCGAGAAATTGAAGTATTTCTTAAGATACATTATATTGACATCTTGTTGGTCTCAGAAACACATTTTACAAATAAGTCTCACATCGCCATACGAGGTTTCGACATAATCTCAACCAACCATCCTAGTAATAGGGCTCATGCTGGTTCCTGTATATTGATCAAATCCAGTATTAAATATGAAACCTTAGAAGGCTTTCACGAAGCGTATTTACAGGCAACATGTTTAAAAATTATTTCAGATCGTGGTGATTTCGTAATTTCCTCAGTCTACTTTCCACCTAGACACAGTGTCAAATCTCCTCAATATTCAACATTCTTTGAAACTTTAGGCAATAAGTTCATCGTTGGAGGCGATTTTAATGCAAAGCACCCTTGGTGGGGATCCAGATGCAGAAATCCTAAAGGTAACGAACTCTACAAAACTATAAAAAGTAAAAATTACTCTATTTTATCCACGGGAACTCCCACGTATTGGCCGTCAGACCCACGTAAAATCCCCGACTTATTAGATTTTATTGTGTATAGCGGAATACCAAGTAATCGCATGGAAATTACAGAATGTCATGAACTAAGTTCAGATCATACTCCTATCATTTTAAACTACTGTATATCAGTTTTAATGAAAGTTAATAACACTACGATGCTTACACCGAAAACCAACATTGCATTATTTCACAATAATCTTGATAGCAAAATAAATTTAAATATAAAGCTAAAAAATAAATATGAACTGGATAACGCTGTTGAAATGTTCACAAAAACCATACATGAAGCGGTAGCTTTGTCAACACCTCCCAAAAGTAAGCCTTCAAATAATAACTTGAATGTATCTACGGAGATTAGGCAATTCATAAATGAAAAGAGAAGACTTAGAAGGGTGTGGCAGCTTAGTAGAAATGCAACAGATAAAAAAAGATTCAACAAGGCTTGTAGAGATTTAAAGAAACTTCTGCACGAATATAAAAGTAAGTCAACTGATGAATTTCTTGACCGCATAAATAATTCAAAATATGATGAACATCTTCTTTGGAAATCTACTAAGTATTTAAAGAGGTCAACGAAAAGGAAACCCAGAATCAAAAATCCAAGAGGTTCTTGGTGCAAATCAGATAAGGAAACGTCTGATGCATTTGCTATGCATTTATATGATACCTTCCAACCAATGAAGTTGAATAGTGATACGGAAGAATCAGATATTATCAATTTCCTTAATGTTCCGTGTCAGATGGACTTCCCAATCAAACATATATCTCCAAGCGAAGTACTCTGCGAAATAAAATTACTTAATAATAAAAAATCCCCTGGTTATGACATGATCGATGCTAATGTTGCTAAAAACTTAACACATAAATCGAGGATCTTTTTGGCTTTGATTTATAATTCTATACTAAGGTTAAACCACTACCCTTCACAATGGAAGTGTGCAGAGATCATTATGATTCCCAAGCCAAAAAAACCAGAAGATCAATTATCATCATATAGACCAATAAGTCTCCTTCCGCTATTTTCAAAAATATTTGAAAGAATACTTCTAAAACGTCTGTTACCAGTTCTGGAAGCCAATAAGGTTATACCGGATCACCAGTTTGGTTTCAGACATAAACATGGAACTCCTGAGCAAGTACATCGTGTTGTCCACACAATAACTGAATGTCTTGAAACAAAACAATATTGTTCTGCTGTATTCTTAGACATTCAACAAGCATTTGACCGAGTTTGGCATCAAGGTTTGCTGTACAAAATCAAAAAAATGTTACCTGCACCTTATTTTTACTTTTTTAAGAGTTATATTACGGAACGATTTTATTATGTAAAAGTCAGTGATGAGCGATCGGATTTGTTTGAGATGAATGCCGGCGTTCCCCAGGGCAGTGTCCTTGGCCCGACTCTATACACGTTATATACGTCTGATATGCCAACCTCTAACAATTGTATCGTTGCTACTTACGCTGACGATACGGCAATAATATCGACAAACACTTCGGCTGCGGAAGCATCAATGTTTGTACAGGTTGAACTGAATTCTCTTGGAAAATGGTTAAACAAGTGGAACATAAAGGTGAACTCGGCTAAATCGAGTCATGTGACATTTGCAAATAAGCGCGGTAACTGTCCCTCTGTAACCATAAATGGAGAAACAATTCCAGCACAAACTTCTGCCAATTACTTAGGAATCACGCTCGACCGTCGTCTGACCTGGGCACAACATATAAAATCAAAAAGAAAAATATTAAAAGAGAAAACAAGTAGATTGTACTGGCTCCTTGGACCTAAATCCCAATTAAATCTGGAGAATAAATTAAGGATATATAAATGCATTCTCAAACCCGTGTGGACGTATGGTATTCAAATCTGGGGTACGGCTCGAAACTCTAATATTTCAATATTTGAACGATATCAATCTGTAACCTTGCGATTGATTGTGAATGCCCCATGGTTCGTTCGAAATGCATCTATACTGAAGGATCTAGGAATGGCAACAGTAAAGGAAGAAATCCGGAGATATAGCGAAAATTACTTACAACGCTTAAGTGACCACCCGAATCCATTAGCCATATCGCTGCTTGATGATAGCTATGAAGTTAGGAGACTGAAACGTATTCATATACTAGACCTTCCATATTCTCATAGAACATAAATTATACTTACATACTTACAAAATGTCTTTCTCATAGAATATAAATTATAATAGAATAACAATTATCAGAAAAACAATAATTATGTGATGTTCTAATATATCATTCAACTTTTGTTATTTTATAGTTACGTAGCTCACTGGACCTACATAACTGCTGTCATTTTGTAACTAATAATCAAATTTGCTTATTGTCTTTGGATAGATTGCAAATAAATAAAGAATGAAAAAAAAAAAAAATTTCTGTTATTAGTAACTGTAAAATTTATAGATGATTGGAATTGATAAAATTAAAAAATCCAACTGAAATATCTGTGGGGGGGGGCTAAAAAACACCCAGCCACCCCCTTCCTACGCTTATGGCTCTGAGTCGAGCGGGTGAGGTGTGGCCGGGTGCTCAGTTGGATGTTGTCGAAAAAACAACATCCCTAGTCACCCTAGAGCCATCACCTGGGTTACAGAAGAGCCCTCCAACCCGGCTGACATTTTAGAAATAATAAAAGATTCCAATTCTGGTCTGCCGGCCCATAATTGGAGAATCAGCAAGGTGGGTGAGGCGGATGGTAAAAAGCGGCAGGTCAATTTGATCCTTAACCCTGAATCCACCTCCAATATACAACGTGCAAGTGCAACCATACAATATGGCTTCGAGAATATAGTCTTGAAGGTATACAAGCAGGATATAGCTCCCACTGCGGAAGGTGAGTCGTCCACCGTGGTTGATACATGGCTTTCCTTCTCTGAGGACGAAAGCTCTACTTCTGACACAGAGGGGCTGAGGGGAGTCTCCAGACTCTTTGACGCATCTGGCGGGGACACGCTTCTCGATGATGCGGACGAAGAGATCGATAACACCCTTGTCGGGATGAATGTTAATCTGTCAATTACCAATGCTGGTAAGAATTCTGCAGATTAACCTCCATCCCGCTAAAGCAGAATCAGCAGCTCTATTGCTGCGCCTGTCCACAGGTGCAGT
Organism: Eudasyphora cyanicolor; assembly: GCA_963930755.1. Classification (NCBI taxonomy): domain Eukaryota; kingdom Metazoa; phylum Arthropoda; class Insecta; order Diptera; family Muscidae; genus Eudasyphora; species Eudasyphora cyanicolor. The sequence continues at coordinate 138,708,271 of OZ005735.1, forward strand.
AGACATCGTCCTAATACAGGAGCCCTACGCAGTAGGAGGAAGGGTGTGCGGTATCGGACACCCAACTTTAAACTGCTTGTGGCCAACTGTGAAGGCACTCCAAGAACCTGCATTTTGGCCAGGAATGATCTAAGTATCTTTCTCCTGGCTAATTTAAGTGGTAAAGACCAAACATCTGCTAGTCTGGAGATCGGTAATCGCATATATTGGGTGGTCTCCAGTTACTTGCCTTATGAAGGTGTAGTACCGACTGCTCTATTCAGGGAAGTAGTAGAAGAAGCAACCTCTGACGAGGTCGAGCTGATTATTGGCGCAGACACGAACGATCATCATACTATCTGGGGTAGTACGGATATAAACAATAGGGGTGATTCGCTTCTTGACTTTATTCTAACTACCAACCTAAGTATTTGTAACATAGGTAATAAACCGACCTTTACAATTAAAGACAGACAAGAAGTACTAGACGTAACGTTTGCTACTGACCGGCTGTCAGACAAAATTATTGGGTGGAATGTACTGGACGACCACTCATTCTCAGATCACCATTATATTGAGTTCAAACTCGTTGAAAAAGCGCCTGAACCTGCCGTCCACAGAAATGTGAGAAAAACAAAGTGGCACCTGTATGAAACGTATTTCAAGAAAGTCCTCAACTTTAAACTTCTGTACGAACCGAATGACAAAGCCGGTCTGGATAATCTGGTCGAGCATATCACCACATCATTCAAGGGAACCTTGAAGAAGCATGTCCAAAAACAAGGTACAAGGGTAAAACTAAACCCCAATGGTGGACTTCTGAGCTAACGGCTATGAAAAAGAACTGCAACAAGCTATTCAACAAGGCTAAATCTACTGGGGTCGCTAATGTTTGGGATGCCTATAAAGAGCAACTCAAGATCTATAAGAAGGAGCTTAGAAAGGCGCAAACACGCTCTTGGTATACCTTCTGTGGCGAAGTGGAAAGGGTCTCCGACGCCGCAAGGCTGAGGAAAATACTATCAACTTCACCCTGTACAGTGGGTTACTTGCAGGATGAGGCAAATAATTGGACCAAAAACAGTGAGCAGTCGCTCAATGTACTGCTCGACACACATTTCTCGGGGAACTCTCTAACAGAACCAGAGGATCAGCAGGACCAACCAGAGGGCGAGTGGACTGCGAGCGTCGCTAGCTTGTTGACTGAGAGATCCAGAATAAGCTGGGCTATTAATAGCTTTGAGCCCTTCAAGTCACCTGTACCAGATGGCATCACTCCAGCAGAAATGCAGAAAATGTTGAAGTACATTATCCCCTGGCTGGAGAAAATTTATGTAGGCTGTATCAGGCTTTCATACATCCCGAATCGATGGAGGGATACCAAAGTGGTATTCATACCTAAAGCGGGGAAGATATCACACACTAGGCCAAAAGACTTCAGACCAATAAGCCTATCCTCCTTCCTATTGAAAGGTCTGGAAAGACTTTTAGATTATTTCATTAGGGAAAACCTGGATACAAAACTCCTGTCGGTGAACCAACATGCTTACAATAAGGGGAAGTCTACAGAATCAGCCCTGCACGAACTTGTGAGCACCATCGAATCGTCCCTGTATTTCAAGGAATTCACCATGGTGGCATTTCTTGACATAGAAGGGGCTTTTAACAACATTCACTCAGATGCAGTAATTGCGGCACTGTCACATCTAAAAGTTAACTCTAGTTTGATTAGACGAATTCAAAGTCTGCTCAACAGAAGACGCATAACAGCATGTCTTGGGTCCACAACTCTAACAAGGTTTGTAAACAGAGGGACCCCACAAGGAGGAGTACTGTCTTGGAACCTAGCGGTGAATGAAATCCTGTTAGATCTAGATCGTTGTGGCTGCAAAGTCGTGGCATATGCGGACGGCGTGGCAATCGCAGTGAGTGGAAAATTCGAAAACGTCCTCCGAGACATTCTACAGGTGGCTCTGAACAAAATGGCTAGATGGGCCAGAAGCAGCGGTTTGGGCATAAACCCAAACAAGACAGAATTGGTTCTCTTTACTAGGATGAATAAAGTCCCACATGTGGACCCTCCACCTCGGATAAATGGAACAGATCTAGTCTTTTCTGAAAGTGCAACATTTTTAGGAATAATTCTAGATAGAAAACTGTTATTTAGACTTAACGTATTGGAACGTGTAAGGAAGGCCAACGTCGCCTTATATTCCTGCAAAAAGGCTGTAGGCTCGCGGTGGGGCCTCTCTCCTAAAATCGTCCACTGGATATATATAGCAATAGTTCTTCCTATACTGTTATACGGCATTGTGGTATGGTGGACGGCAACTGACAAACTAACCATCACCAACCTACTAACAAAGGTTCAGAGAACAGCCTGCCTGAGCATAAGCGGAGCCTTAAGGACTACAGCGACCGAGTCTCTACAAGCACTACTCCATATACTGCCGATTAATATTGTGGCGAGAAAAGTTGCAACCAAAGCGACAATAAGATTAAACTGCCTATCAATGTGGAGGTACAAAAACTACGGTCACATGAGGATATCAAAGTGTAGTGCTATGGTAACCGACCGAGTGGACTATATACCAACTGTGTAAGTTAATACACAGCACCCGACCATCCACATATCACAAAACTACATATATATATATCTATATATATATCATATTAAGAAAGCACTTAGCAACAGTAACATGACGCCAAACATAATGAATTCTTTATTGGCTACACCCAATGATACATGACGAGTGTTAGTACGCATAATTAATCGGAAACGCACATAATACGAATAATTAGATTTTTTCCATAAAAAGAACATTGCAACATAGGTACACGTATCACCAAAATATCGTATGATTCCCTTTGTTTAAAAACTTATAAATACTTGAATTAATGGGAAAGAGTTCAGCTCAACTTTGGAGCACAATAGGGAGCTATCACTCAAACACATAAACGGTTCGCGTCGCGTATTAACAACAGTGAATCATCTTCAGGATTCCGCACTTTAAGCTTGTTACAAGAATCTACTAACAAATAGGATTAAGGGATTTATTAAATAAAGTGTTTAAAAATAAAAATATATTTTTTTACATTAATCCCACCTCGAAACATTAATTGGCGCCCAACACGTGGAGCAAGAAAAGTGTTAAGTTTTAAACGCGTGTGATCGTAGTGTCCTGTTGATCCTTGTAAACTCAAAAATTCGTTAATCAGTACCCTTATAATAAAGGTGGAAAGTACGAAAAAAACTTACCAAGTATCCTTAGAATTAAAAGGAGAAAGTGGAAAATAAAAATTTCTAGTACCCTTACATAAAAGGAGGAAAGAAATAAAATTTATCGAGTACGCTTAAAACTTGAAAGCAGGAAAGAAAATTTAAACTTACCAAGTACCCTAAAAAAAGGCGAAAAAGGAACTTTAAAATATTTTTTGCGATTCCTACGGGACCCTCCAAAAAATTTACAACATAATACAAATTTTTAAGAAAAAACATTTTAAATATATGGAAAAGTTTTTCTTAAGGTCCAGTGAAAATACTTCAGACCTAAGCATCAATTCTCTAGAGAAACTAGAAATTGAACATTTTGACAATATATACGATTCCGAAGAGGGATACAATAGTGATTACGTGAAACCAAAAAGACAGAACTTAAAAAGAAAGTACAGTCAAATAAATAAAGAAAGTGAAAATCCGCGAATCATGCAACAAATATCAAGCGATTAAACCGACGTAAACGTTCGTTCCGAATTAAAACAACGCTTTAAAAAATATTTTAAATATAAACCAAGGGAAGAAGTGAAAATAAGAAGAAACTCTACCAGAAACCAGAAAGCCTTCAATTGCCGTAAGACAGGAAGGAAGACAAATACCGAAGCCGTGAAGTCAGTCAGAAGGACGAAGTAAGACAACATAATCATCAAATAAGATAATTAAGCTAAATTTAAGAACTTTTAAAAGTATATGAACGATCTTTGTAAGAGTTTTGAACAACTAAAGATGCCAGGTACTACAGGAAACTCTAGCCAGACGGTAGTGACGTTAGGGATTAATGACATAAAAGGATTAATTACCGAACAGACAAGACAGTTAGGAGACCAAGTGAGGAACTTACAGAAAAAATTAGAATCATATACGGGAGAAACTAAATATTATGATTACAAAGATGAAGAGGTAGATGATACGATAGAAGATAAAACAGACTCATCGTTAGCAAACGTATTGCCAGAGTTAAGAAATAGAGAAGGTTATGTTTCATGGAGGCAAGCTGCCCATAACATAATGAAATTACACAAAAAACTCAGCAGACCATATATTTATTCTCTAAACAAAATAAGGATAAAATGTGTAGGAGAAGCGGATGCTATCCTTAACAGTCATAACACTCCTCTAAATTTTCAGGCTATAATAGCAAGATTGGATTGTGCCTTTGCGGACAAACGTCCTAGACACATCCTAGAAACCGAACTAAATATGTTGAGACAGGGAAGTATGTCCATAATGGAATACTATAATAAGGTCAATGAGAAACTCACGTTGTTGATAAATAAAACGATTATGACATATGGAAACGAAAGTTCAATGACAAATGATTCGAACGAATTCCACAGGCAAACAGCATTGAAAGTATTCGTATCAGGATTGAATCATCCTTATAATAACATAGTATCGTCCATGCAACCAATAGATTTACCAAACGCTTTAGCGAAAGCACAGGAACAGGAATCTAATTATCATAGGGCTCAGATAGCCATGAACTACGAAAGGAATGTAAAAACCCAACCGCATAATAAAAACAAACATGGTAATAAACATGACAATAATATGAGATACCCAACAAATCCGCAGAATAGTAATAATAATAATAGAAACTTCCAACAGAGACAGTTCTCTAAACCAGAACCGATGGATGTAGACTCTAGCGGACAATATAGACATAATAATGTTAACCAGAATGAAAGAAATTACAAACAACCAGTGTATAGGAATAATTTCCAACCAAATAATAACAATAATAATTTCAATCGAGATAATCATGCAGCGAAAAGACCATTTAATGGTTCAAACCAGGTACAGTTACAACCACAAGTAAAGAATCACCGAGTAAATAATTTAACAGGCGATCAGGAAGAAATTAAGGAAACTGATAAGACAGTTGAAAATCATTTTTTAGATTAAATGATGACTTGCCTTACATAATAAAGAAAGATTTAGGGACAGGTCAAAGATACAAAGTTTTGATAGACTCAGGTGCGACAAGTTGTTACATTAGGACAGGTATATATAAAAATAGGAATGAATTACCAAATCAGAAACAGGTACGGACAATAAATGGGACGAGATTATTAAAACACTATCACGAGATTACGTTATTAGGAGAAAAGACCATTTTTTATGAAATAGACACATTGGAATCAGATTTATTGATAGGATATAACCTATTAAAAAAGGTAAATGCAGTAATAGACATTGCCAACAGGAAGCTGATATATAGTAAAGGAATTGAGAAAATAATCAGTTCAGACGATGAAACTGTCGTTAATGAAAATATAAGTAAATATTATAAACCAGAGATAATTAATACTGGTATAAGAGTAGAACCAACAGAGAAATTTAAAACACAAAGTCAAGTGGAAACCACTAAGAAGGTTATGAAAAGAAAAACTCATAAAAAGAAAGTATACAACACAAGAAGTAACACAAAGATGACTAGAAGTTACGAAAATTTGCAAATGCTAAATAATATGGAAGTACAGGGAATAGGTACACAAAATTCTGAACAAAATGACGATGAAGAAATACAGATCTTAAAAAATCAGATAAGAAACGAAATACAGGAGTTACACTCGACAATAGATGTGAACTTACCATTTAGAACAGATGTAAAAGCAGAAATAAGAACTGAAAAGGAAGGACCAATATGGAGTAGACAATATCCTTATCCTTTTGCAGCATCAAATTACGTCAACGAAGAGATAAATAGAATGTTGAAAGAAGGAATAATTAGGGAAAGTAGAAGCCCCTACAATTCACCAATATGGATAGTACCAAAGAAGGGATTGAACGAAGATGGTACACCGAAACAAAGAATGGTTATCGATTTTAAGAAATTAAACGAAATAACTATACCCGATACATATCCAATACCAGAGACAGAAATTATTTTATCTAATTTAGGTCAATCAAAGTATTTTAGTACTATTGATTTAGAATCGGGATTTCATCAAATTTTAATGTCAGAAAAAGACATAGAAAAAACTGCGTTCTCAGTTAATAATGGAAAGTATGAATACATACGAATGCCATTCGGATTAAAAAATGCACCCAGCATATTTCAAAGAGCTATGGATAATATATTGCGGGAATATATAGGAAAATTCTGCCATGTATACATAGACGACATAATAATATTCTCAAATAATCTGGAAGAACATACCAGACATTTGAAATTAATTATCCAAAGATTAAAGGACTCAAATATGAAAATCTCATTAGAAAAATGCAAGTTCTATAGAACAGAAGTAGAATTTCTAGGCTACATAATAGCAGAAGGGATAATAAAAACAGACCCAAAGAAAATCGAAACAATAAATGAATATCCATTCCCAACCACATTGAGGCAACTAAGAGGATTCTTAGGTATAACGGGATATTATAGAAAGTTTATTAAAGATTATGCAAAAATTGCTAAACCATTAACTAAACACTTATCAGGAAAAGGTCAAATATCACAGCAAATGTCAAAAAAGACACCAGTAGAATTAGATTATCAAGCAGAAAAAGCTTTCGAAAAACTAAAAAGAATGTTAGCAGATACTGTAGAACTTAGTCAACCAGACTATACAAAGAAATTCGTTTTAACCACAGACGCATCGAATGAAGCGATGGGAGCTGTATTATCACAAGATAACAGACCAATAATATTCATTTCCAAGACATTGGACAAGACAGAGCAAAACTACGCTACAAATGAAAAAGAGCTATATGCTATAGTATGGTCATTGAGGACTTTGAGGAATTATTTATATGGAGCAAAAGAGTTGGAAATCCATACGGACCATCAACCTTTGACATTTTCCATGTCACCTAGAAACCCCAATGCGAAGATTAAAAGATGGCTTTTATTATTAGAAGAGTATGCCCCAAAAATAATCTATAAACCAGGAAAAACAAATATAGTAGCGGATGCTTTATCTAGACAATATATGAACCATATATCAGACACAACTTCTGAAAACGGATCGACAAGCTCAATCGATACCCAACACTCATGTGAAAGCGTAGATACCAATCAAATTCCGGAAACAGGAAAACCTTTAAATCAGTTTAAACAACAGTTAGTAATTCACACAGGGAATATAACAATACACGAACAGTTAGACGTGTTCGATAAGAAAAGACATTTAATTAATTTCAACGAAACCGAGGATTTAGTACCAATTTTAAAGGAATATTTAAGACCAGATATTGTAACGGCAATACACTGTACGCCCGAAGTGTTATATAGAATCAAGGATATGTTGAGAGAAACATTTCCTGGAATGAAATTCGTTTATACAAAACATATGCCAATAGATGGCAGATGACGAAGACAAACGAAATGTAATCGAAAAAGAGCATACGAGAGCTCACAGGAATTATTTTGAAAATTATAAACAAATGAGAGTTAAGTTTTACTGGCCAAATATGATAAGAGAATTGAAAGAATTCATAAGAAATTGTAACGTTTGTAATAAAAACAAATATGTTAGACACCCAGTAACTATACCAATAGGAGAAGCACCCATTCCAGAAAGAGAAGGTGAACAATTTCACTTAGACATATTCTATGCGGAAAGTAAAATATTTTTGACATGCATTGATGCATACTCAAAGTTTTTAACAATAAAACAAATTGAGGATAGGACTAACCTAGATGAAAAAGTTCTAGAAATCTTGCAAATATTTCCAGAGGCAACAACTTTAATGTTAGATAATGAAGGAGGATTTACCTCATTACAATTTAAATCTCTAATGCAAAGAATGGGAATACAATTGAAGTACTGCAGCCCAGGACATAGCAAATCGAATGGACAAGTAGAAAGGGTTCATTCCACTTTAATAGAAATATCGAGATGCATCAAGGAAGAATATCAGATTATCGATAGTATAGAAGCTATTTATAAAGCAGCACAACAGTACAATAAATCCATACATTCTGTAACAGGATTACAGCCAGCCGACATCTTGTTTAATAAAGTAGACCATACCGAAGTTAAAGATAAATTAAAAAGGGCACAAGCACAAATGTTAGATAGGGAAAATAAGAATCGAAAGATTAGGAATTTTAAAGAAGGAGAGATAATATATGAAAAGATATTGAATGAAAGGAATAAATTACGACCAAGATATAAAAAACAGAAAGTAAGAAAAGATTTGGGAAAAACAGTCTTAATATATAATAATAACAGAATGATTCATAAAGATAACATAAAATAATCTTTACAGATGAATTTATTGATAATAGCACTCATAATACCACTGATTGGAGCAGACATAGTGGATTACACGAGAGAGGATTATATTCTGATCGAAAATGGAGAATGTGCTATATACGAGAAATATGGTAAAATATTTCATGTCACGAACTTATCTTATTATTCAAATGTAATCAGGGAAAACAAAGCTATGATGAGTAAGGTATTGACGGATTATTATGAAGTAGAAATAAAGATAGACGGGAGAGATCCACAACCTCATAAAAATGACGTAGACGTACAATGGACAACCATAGAAGTTGAGATAGAATTAATAGAGACTTTATTGAAAGAACTAAGGATAAATACAAGAAACAAAAGAGGTATAAATGAATTAGGAACCTTATGGAAGTGGATAGCAGGTACCCCAGATCATGATGACATGATACAGATAAATGATAAGATTACAGAATTAATAGTCAATAATAACAAACAATTTGTTACTAACTCTAGAATATTCTCAATAATAAGTAATATGAGCAAATCAATAGATATAATGAGAAACGGTAAAGGAAACCTAAAAGTAATAAAAAGAAGGAACAGATTAATACTACAGGATTTAACAAATATCATACATGCAATTAGTTTAGCCAAAGCAGATATCATTTTTACAGGAATTCTTAATTTAAAAGAAATAAGGGAAATAATGAAACTAGAACAGGATAAAGTAATACTGACAGACATCTTAGATGCTTCAAAATTTAAAATGGTTCAAACAATAGATTGTATAATTATGTATATTAAATTCCCAATAGTTAAAAAAGTATGTAAACTTTACGATGCTAGAGCAATAAGTAAAAATAATACCGAATTGTTAATTGAAAAACAAATAGCAAAATGTCACAATAAATATACCAATATTAAAGATTGTAAAACAGAAATGAGAAACACATTTTGTAAAACATCTAATGAAGAAACATGTTTAAGCAATATCTTAAATAACAATCATGCCAAATGTAAAAATATCAAGAAAAAGACTCCAAGAATAGAAGTAATAAAAGACGGAGCAATTATAATATCAGGCAATAATACAGTAGATAATATAGAAATTGAAGGAACATATCTTGTAACTTTCGAAAATAATGTAACTATTAATAATATTACAATAGAAAATCCTTCAACTATAATTCAAAACTATGTAAAAAATAACCGTATACCCATATTCGATATAATTGATACTATACATAATAACACAGAAGAATTTGAAAATATAGATTATATTGCAATTAAATCAGAATTAAACAGAGGAAATACCAAATTCATTGTAACTCTGAATATAATTATATTACTAATAATAATATATGTAACCAATAAATTAAGAAAATATGTAATGCAATATATAAGAAAGAAAAGAGAAATTGTAAGGAAAGCTGAAGATGAAAAACGAGAAAATGCTTTATACGAATTACGAAGACAGATTAATGAGATTCAAGAAAATTAAATAAGAAAAGTATAAAGTATTATAAGAAATAAAGTAGAGAAGCGGGGCGCATCTCTTAACAAAGGGGGGAGTTAATACACAGCACCCGACCATCCACATATCACAAAACTACATATATATATATCTATATATATATCATATTAAGAAAGCACTTAGCAACAGTAACATGACGCCAAACATAATGAATTCTTTATTGGCTACACCCAATGATACATGACGAGTGTTAGTACGCATAATTAATCGGAAACGCACATAATACGAATAATTAGATTTTTTCCATAAAAAGAACATTGCAACATAGGTACACGTATCACCAAAATATCGTATGATTCCCTTTGTTTAAAAACTTATAAATACTTGAATTAATGGGAAAGAGTTCAGTTCAACTTTGGAGCACAATAGGGAGCTATCACTCAAACACATAAACGGTTCGCGTCGCGTATTAACAACAGTGAATCATCTTCAGGATTCCGCACTTTAAGCTTGTTACAAGAATCTACTAACAAATAGGATTAAGGGATTTATTAAATAAAGTGTTTAAAAATAAAAATATATTTTTTTACATTAATCCCACCTCGAAACATTAATTTGTACACCTTCGAAATTACATCACTATGATTCCCGCCAGAGATGAATGGGTTGGAAGAATACCAGGTAATATAAACCATCTCCACTTTTACACGGATGGTTCGAAGCTTGATGAAAAGGTTGGCTTCGGAGTACACTGTGCAAAGCTTAGTTTGGATATAGCTCACAGACTACCAGATACCTACAGTGTCTATCAAGCCGAAATAATGGCAATATGGGAAGTAGCCAAGTGGCTGAGTCGCAACATAGTAACCAACACTGGCGTTGTCATTTACTCGGACAGCCAGGCTGCCATCAGTTCTCTGGAGGCAACATCCCTAAATTCACAAACAGCCCTCGACTGCCGCAGATCTCTTAACGAGATGGCTGAGCAGTTTAATATACCCCTCATTTGGGTGCCTGGGCATAGGGATATCCCGGGGAACTGTAAAGCCGATGAACTTGCTAGGAAAGGGACGACATTACAAATTCTCTAAGAATTTGCATATATTGGTGCGCCACTATCCACGTGCAAACTTTGGCTTAGGCAAGAGGCAATCAGGCAGTCCAACGAAAGGTGGACAGAAATCGGCACCTGCAGGGTAGCTAGACAAATCTGGCCAAGGTATGTCCTGAGAAGATCAAAATATCTCCTCGCACTAGAGAGGCAAATATTGTCTACATTAGTATCAGTTCTGACGGGACACTGCTTGATCGGCGAACACGCCAAAAGATTGGGTATTGACTCTAATGACTTCTGCAGAAGCTGTGGAGATGAGGAAGAAGTGGAGATCATTGAGCACTTGCTATCCGACTGCCCCGCTCGACGACTGGACATACTGGGGTCGGCTTTTCTAGGAATTCTAACAGATCTTTCCAGTACCGATATTCGTACTATCGATAAATATGTATATCAAACAGGTTGTTTTCGATGAGGGGCATTTCAGCCCGTGGTAACACTAGGGACCTAAACTGGTCTATGTGAGCTTGTATAAAAAAATACGGCTGCTGGACTAAAACATCGACTTTAAACAAATACAATTTTGACATACAAAGATTTATTTCATTGTATAGCCATTTAAATTGTTTATCTATTTACTGTATTTATTTAAGAAATGCCATATGCGTAATTATGAAGTTCTTAAACTGAAATAACAATATTTTTAATAAAGTCAACGAATGTAAATATGACTAATATGGGTCATTACATTAAAAAAAACGGCTAAAGGTGCTACGAAATCTGTGATTTCTCTTAAACTTCAGAGAAAATTCTTCCCTTAGAGCAAGATACATTTACAGTCGGATAGAACGACTGAAAATTCATTCCACATGAAGTAGGAAATATGTTGAAGTTATTGGTAAATTGATAATATAAGTATATAACCCTCTAAAAGAAGGTAACAAACTCTGAAAACTATCTACTTGTATGGAGTTACTTGCAAACCATGTCAAACCACGACCCTTTGAAGATAACACTATGCAACAACATTTTTGTCGAAGGTCTGTGCATAACATTTTCTGGTGTAATATGGTGTTCTAAACGCGAAAAAATATAAAACTTACCATAATTTTTTTTTTTAAAAATTTTTCTTAAAAATTAAAACGAGATTTGGGTGTATATGCTCGATAAAGCTCGGACATTCCTTAAATTAAAGGAAATTATGTGGACGACAAATCTTAGTAATGACACTTTCACGTGAAAAAAGAAGTTTAGTAACTGTTTGATAAAATAAGAAAAAAAATAGATTTTTTTTCACGAAAAAACCATAAAAATAGAAGAAAGTAGCAAAATAAATGGCTTGTTCTAATTTTTGGAAGCTAGCATTCTAACAAAGAAAACAATGCCTATTTGAAGAAAATCTAGGGATAAATGTTTTTTGGTAGAAATAAGAGAATTTCAACATAATACGGTTTTTATGTGAGCAGGGGTATATATCAGATGCTGCATGTCAAAAGTGTAACATATCGATGGAGTGACATAAGAGAACCTAAGAATATTAGGCGGAAATCCATTTTGGACCGTTCTATGTCATTTTAGCAATGTCGGTGGGCCTGTCTATCTGGTTGGTGCGCAGACAGGATTAACCGATTTACTTAAAATTGTGTATGGGTCAATATTTCTTTCTATCTCAGACTAAGGTAAAAGATGGACTATGTGGGTCCACTCCTTCGAGTACTTCCCCCACAAAGGGTAAACATTTAGTGAAATATTGATTTTATTATAACTTCTATACTACTATACAGAATCGTTGGCCAATCCAAATATAGTATAAGTTTCTTGGTCGCTAACATCTTGAGAAAAATGGGTGTTATTGCCATGCCCCTTTTGGTACCTCCCATACAAATAGACCATTTTGCACAAAAAGTTAACGGCTTATAACTTTTATACAAGTCCATACATATACTTAAAATTTTGTGGAGTGTAATGTCTTTACAGTACCAATAGTCCCGTGCGAAATTGCCGATGTTACCACCCCCTGTTGGTACATCTTATACAAATGGAAAATTTTGCACAAAAAGTTAACGGCTTATAACTAGGTTTCCTGAACATACAAATACCTGCAATTTTGTATAGTGTAAGGTTTTTATAGTACCCATAGTATATTACAAAATGGGCGTTATTGCCATGCCCCTTTTGGTACCTCCCAAACAAAATTGTCAAAGAAAAAAATATGGATTTTTTATTGAATTTCCCTATTTTTACAATATGAGTCATAATTGTTGCATTGTTTTCTTTGTTGGGATGACAGCGTTCAAGAAATGAAACAAACAAATTATTTGCGATTTTTTTCTGTATTCTATGGATTCTTTCGTGCCAGCAAAAAATGATTTTTTTGAAAAAAAAATAAAATTTTTCTAATTGTTTTAACAACAGTTGCTAAACTTCCGTTTCTACGTGGAACTGATGTTTTCAGCATTTCTAGACCTTATAATTTCCTTTAATTTTAATGTTATTCCGGATTTATCAAGCTTATACTTCAAAAAATATGGTCCAAATACTAAAGGTAACATCCATGAAAATTGGAATTTTAGAAAAAAAAATGTAAAAAATACTACAATAAAAAATTTTATTTTGGCTTGGGACACAAAAAAATGTTGTTGCATAGTGTAATTTGTACACAGAAAATAAAATGGTATTTACATTAAACTAACGAAACAGTTTCTTCAATTCTTTTTCATTGAATTGATGTAATTATTCTACTGAATTAGAGAATACTTCTTGAATTTGATGACCGTCCATTTAATTAAAATTATGTACTACATCAAAACAATGAAATTTCGTAAATAAAACTTCAATCACATTCATACGTTTATAAAAGGAAACCAGTAAGAAGGTTTAGAGACACACTATGGTCGGAAATTGAACAAGTAAAAGCGTTAAGTTCGGCCATGCCGAATCTTATATACCCTCCACCATGGATGTGACCTCACAAAATAACTTAAACCTAAAGAAAATAACACCGATATGGCCCATTTGCAATTCCAAACAACCTACAACTATAAGAAGTATTTGTACCAAATTTGATCAACCTAGCTCTATTATTACGTACTGTAGCGTGATTACCACAACCAGACGGACGGACAGACGGACATGACTAAATCGTCTTAGAATTTTACGACGATTAAGAATATATATACTTTATGGGGTCTCAGATATATATTTAGAGGTGTTACAAACGGAGTGACACCCATCCTATGGTGGAGGGTATAAAAATGCGTTCGAAATTCAAATTTTATTGCAAATGTAATATTGAAACAAGTAAGAAAGTTCAGTCAGGTAAACCGACTTATGAATCCCCTCACCTTGAGTCCCAAAAATATTATATAAAATATAATATTTTTTTTGTTTTAATTAAATTATTATCAATTTAAATTTCATTTAATAACTATAAGGTATTTAGTACGAAATGGTCCATTTGTGTGGGAGGTACCAAAAGGGGTGTGTCAATAACGGTCACTTTTCTCTGGACTCTAGACACTACAAATGCATTACACCGTACAAAATTTTAAGTATTTATATTCACTGGTGTTAAAATTAAATCAGTTAACGCAAGTACAGAATATGAAAACATTTAAATGATTGCGACAGCAGTAATGGGGAAGTTGTGTTCGAATGAATGTTTTAATCTAATCAGAGGCATAACAACTACGCATATTTTTTGTACCTGGTTTTCCAACAAGAGGTGTTATTTTGAATCGGTATTTCGGTAGCTGTACTTTTGGAGCTTTTATTCTTTGACATATGACAAGTAGAAACTACGTCATTACTAACCAGTAAGGAAAGGCTAAAGTCGGGCGGGGCCGACTACATAATACCCTACAACACTCTCGTAATATTGAATAACTCTGAAATAAAAATTTTGTAATTCATGTATAAATTGTTTACATAAATTTACTTTTGGGACATTTTATACTTAAATAGTACCCAGTACCACAGTGTGGTGTAGGGTATAAAAACGATTGGATGTAAAATACAGCGTCTCCAGGACTAAAGAGCCAAATCGGATGAAACATATATATGGAAGCTATAGCTAAATCTTAACCGATTTTCTTCAAATTCGGAAATGTTAGTCCATGGATCAAGAAACTCTACCATTCTAAATATCAAAACGATTGGATGTAAACTGCAGCATCTATAGGACTAAAGGGTCAAATCGAACGAAAGATATGTATGGGAGCTATATCTAAATCTTAACCGATTTTCTTCAAATTCGGCAATGTTGGTTCATGGATCAAGAAACTCAACCATTCTAAATTTCAAAATGATTGGATGTAAAATACAGCTTCTACAGGACTAAAGAGCAAAATCGGACGAAACATATACAAGGTGGCGCAAAAGTAACCTTTCGATGCTTTTGGCTGTAATTTAACAAAAAATGAAAAACTTTGATTCTTCTTGTGGATTATTTTTATTTGGTCTTTTACATTTTTTTACATCAAGTCGAGAATATGATGTCATGTAAATGGCCGCCGCTACAGTTGATTGTCATTTGAGCCCTTTTTATGGCATTTTCCATCACTTTGGCCAAAACTTCCGGCGATAGGTCCTCACATTCTTGACGGATATTGTCTTTAAGAGCTGCAAGAGTCTGAGGCTTGTTGACATAAACCCGCGACTTCAAAAAGCCCCACAAAAAGAAGTCTGGAGCGGTCAAATCTGGCGGTCTTGCTGGCTAGTGCAAATCGCCAAAACGGGAGATTAGGCGCCCGGGAAATGCATCCTTCAGCATATCGGTTGAGGCACGTGCAGTGTGTGCCGTTGCACCGTCCTGTTGGAACCACATGTTTTCCAATCCCAATTCATCAAGTTGCGGCAAAAAGAACTCGTTGATCATTACTCTGTAGCGCTCACCATTCACAGTAACCGTTTGGCCCGCGACGTCTTCGAAGAAAAAAGGTCCGATGACTCCTCCAGCGAAAACAGCACACCATACAGTGACTTTGAGCGGGTGTAATGGCTCTTCGTGGGTTACACGCGGATTTTCAGTGCCCCAGAAG
This sequence comes from Eudasyphora cyanicolor, assembly GCA_963930755.1. Classification (NCBI taxonomy): domain Eukaryota; kingdom Metazoa; phylum Arthropoda; class Insecta; order Diptera; family Muscidae; genus Eudasyphora; species Eudasyphora cyanicolor. The sequence goes on from OZ005735.1 coordinate 138,724,277, forward strand.
CGTAAATTTTGCTTATTTACGTACCCGCTAAGATGGAAATGGGCCTCATAACTCATGATTATTTTTGATGAAAAATCATCTTCCTCTTGGTGGTGATTAAGGATGGCTTGAGCGTATGTTAGACGCGATTGGTGGTCAGCAGCTAACAGCTGATGCACCGTCTGGACTTTGTACGGAAACATCTTCAAATCTTGTACCAAAATTCGCTGTAGAGACCGCGACTGATACCCATTTGCGTGGCACGTCGTCTGGTCGATGTCGACGGCGCTTCCATGACATCCTCGGATACAGCAGCAATATTCTCTGCAGAACGGCTACTCCGGGGTCTGCCACGCCTGGCAGCATCTCGTGTTGTGCCAGTCTCTTCGAGGCGAGCGGCTAAACGTCGCAGTGTTTCACCAGTAGGCGTTGGACGGCCAGGAAATCTGCGTCGAAATTCACTTTGCGCCAAAGTCACCGACCGATTATTGGTCAAATAAATAGTCAGTAATATTCCGCGTTCTGGAGCAGTGTAGCGTAACATTGTTTATTAACGTGTAATTCGCATGTGTTTACTACACAAATGTCAAAACAGAACCGACATTAGGGGCCAATCGCAAAATGTATAGCATTTTCTGATAGGAGGATTACTTTTGCGCACCTTGTATATGGGAGCTATAGCTAAATCTTAACCGATTTTCTTCAAATTCGGCAATGTTGGTTCATGGATCAAGAAACTTTACCATTCTAAATTTCAAAACGATTGGATTTAAAATACAGCTTCTATAGGACTAAAGGGCCAAATCGGACGAAAGATATATATGGGAGCTATATCTAAATCTAAACCGATTTCAACCAAATTCAATAGGGATCTTTACAGCTGCGAAATACTCTAAACTGCAAAATTTCAGAACGATCGGAGTGAAATTGCGACCTGTAGTCGACGAACAACTTTACATGGACAGACGGACGGACGGACAGACATGGTTAAATCGACTCAGCTAGTTATTCTGAGTCGATCGGTATACTATAAGGTGGGTCTAGCTGTGTTATTTTCAGGTGTTACAAACATCTGCCGTGAAACAAACTTATAATACCCTGTACCACAGTGTGGTGTAGGGTATAAAAATGGAACGATACACGATCAAAAAACGATCGAACAAAAAAACGCTACGAACGATACAAAATCATCTTGACTTATGAGGCCCATTTCCACCTCGGTGGCTACGTCAACAAGCAAAATTGTCGCATCTGGGGCTCGGAAAACCCAAGAGTTATTGTTGAGAAGCCTCTCCATCCTCAATGTGTGACTAATTGGTGCGGTTTATGGTCCTGCGGGGTCATTGGACCTTACTTTTTCGAAAATGAGGTTGGATCAACATGGATTGCGCTATCGAGAGATGATTAATGATCTTTTATGGTCGGAGTTGGATGGTATTGATCTGGACAACGTTTACAAGACGGCGCTACGTGCCACACAAGCAACGAAACCATTGCTCTGTTACGGGAAAAGTTTCCGGACCGTGTTATCTCTCTAGGAGGTGATCACAATTGGCCACAGAGATCTTGTGATTTAACACCTTGCGACTTCTTCCTTTGGGGCCACGTGAAAGATAAGGTCTACGCCAACAGCCCAGCGTCGATTCAAGACCTCAAAGATAGAATTCGTAAGGCTATCGAGGACATAGGGCGATTTGGTTATGGAAAATTTCATGAAAAGGATATGGTCCTGTAAGCGTGGTCGTGGTGGCCATTGGGCTGATGTTGTTTTTCATTATTAACGGCATACATTCCTCTTTATTATGATATAAACACCCGATCATATATATCAAAAAATGGCATTTTTCTTTGAATACCAAAATAACACCTCTTGTTGGAAAATCCTTTATTTATATTCACTGGTGTTAAAGTTAAAATCTGTTAACAAAATAGTCTATTTGTGTGGGAGGTACCAAAAGGAGCCTGCCAATAACGCCCATTATTCTCTGGACTCTAGGTACTATAAAACCATTATACTGTACAAAATTTCTAGTATTTGTATGCATTGGTATTAAAGTTAAAAGCAGTTAACTTTTGGTGCAAAATGGTCAATTTGTGTGGGTGGTACCACAAAGGCATTGGCCACTTCGCCCATTTTTCTTGACGTTTTAGCGAATAACAAACTAATACTATGTGTGAAATTTCAGAAGATTCGAGTAAGTAGGGAATCAATATTTCACTAAAAGTTAACCCTTTGTGGGGGAGGTACTAGAAGGAGTGGACCAATATGGCCCATCTTTGAACTTAGCCGGAGATAGAGAAACATATTACCACATACCAAATGTGTAGTCAATCGGTTACTCCTTTCGAGAGTTATCGTGCGCACCAGCCATTATTACCCATTTAAAATTACCCATTTTAAATATGGATTTTTGGAACAAAGTATGATTAATCCAGAAGTTAATTACCAATTTTTGCCTTAATTTAAGTTCTTAAAGTACAAAACCCGTGGCCACAATGTGTCCGTTAGAACTAAACTGGTAGGTTTGAATCGAAACGTGATTATTCCTCTGGAGCACATAACAAAACTTGATTATTCCAATCAGCCGCGTCAAAACTTTATTATTATTCCATTTCAAATTTTGGATTTATTCAAAATATATATGTATAAATTTTGAATCAAAAGTTAATAGCTTATAACTTTATTACCAGTGCATACAAAGACTTGAAATTTTGTACAGTAATAGTACTTACAATACAGTGAAAAATTGGCATTATTGTCACGCTCCTTTTGGTACCTCCCACACAAATGGACCATTTTGTACCAAAAGTTACCGGCTTATAACTTTAATACCAGTGTATACAAATACTTTAAATTTCGTACAGTGCAATGCTTTTATAGTACATAGAGAAAAGTGGCTGTAATTGGTACGCCCCTTTTTGGTATCTCCCACACAAATGGACCATTTTACACCAAAAGTTAACAGTTTATAACTTTAATAACAGTACATACTTTACAGTTATTAAATGCAATTTAAAACATTTTAAGTGCGCCTTCGATGCACCTTGGACACCACATGTTATTTTAAAATTAAGTGACTTGACTTGCTTAATTATCTACAACTTTTTATACCCTACACCACACTGTGGTATTATGAGTTTGTGCATTTATTTGTAACACACAGAAGGAGAAGAGATAGACCCACCGTTTATTATACCGATCGACTTGGAATCACTTCCTGAATCGATTTAACCATATCCGTCTGTCGGTTATTTTTTTTTTTGCCCATGGACGATCCCTATTGAAATTGGTCAAAATCGGTTCAGATTTATATCGTCACCTGAAATCCAAAATAACGCAACCGACATGTTCATGATTTTTCAGGAGAAGCAAAAAACAAAGTAAAGTAATTTTAAGCTTTTGACCAAATTTAGTGATTTCAGACTATTAAGGCGAAATAAAATAACAAATCTAGCGCAATTAGTTGTGGCGTACATTCTGAATTGAATAAAATAAATGAACTCTACCAAATTCTGTGAAAATCCGTTCAAATTTAGATATATCCCCCATATATGTGTTTCACTCGATTTAATATGTAAGATCTGTAGAAACTGTGTTTTAAATCCGATCAGTACGATATTCGGCAGAGAGAGTTTTCTTATAACACGCATTTTCGCATTGTTAGGGAGGTGTAGGGTATTATATTGTCAGCCCCGCCCGACATTCTGTCTTTCCTCACAAATATAACGATTGTGCATTTTTCGATTTTTATGACGCTTTTACATTTTAAATTATTCAAATTTTTAAAAATTAAAATAAAAAAAAATTAAAAATTTTTTCCCGATATGAATAAAGGAAATGTTATTTGCCTTCATTCCAAATTTACAGCATTTTGCCCAAATTTTCCCATTTCCACCCATAGTGAACTTAGCCGACTCCAACTCTACTCTATCAAGAACAAAATAAGAAGATACTCGTATATATAGTCAAGTTTTATAAATGTTTATATAATTATTTGTCAAAAAAAATTGTAGTTTACAGCAGTTTTATGCTAAAACTGGGTATGGATGCTTAATCCGCCATGTTTCTCCACCTTGTCAAATATCGAAATGATTGCATGTATAATACAGCTTTTGTAGCGCTCTATGTAAATGTGAACCGATTTTCTCCAAATTGAGCAATGTTAGTTTCTACCTGCCACATTTTAAAATGATTGGATGTAAAATACAGCTTCTTCTGAGAGAACATAAATTGTCTACTTGCTCGATTGTGTTGTCAACCATCAAAACTTTGGGAATTACTTTTATGTAATATGTACATCAAACTAATGCCAAATATTCATTGATTCAAAGAAAATTTTCGAAGAACTATTGATGAAACATTTTACATCAAACCAATGAAAAGTCTTGTAGGTTGAAAAACGAAGAAAAATTTCATCAAACCAAGGTAGGAATTCATCATATTGAAGATGTTTTTTTGTACATCATCACGATTATTTTTTCGTCAAAAGTTAGCTAACGTACGGAATAATCCTCTTGATGAATTGTTCGTCACCATGACGAATCTCTGTTTCCAAAATCTTGCATCACCACGACGAATTCATGCCCCCGACTATTAAAATTTTAAAAATTTCAATAAATATTCTTCTGGTTTTAAACCATTAAAAACGGTACGGAAAATAAAATTACTTGACTGCTTAGCTGGATCAGTTGTGATTATTCGGCTCTAAACTGAGTTCTTCTCAGGAAAGACTTAAAGCAAATGAACGAGAAGTATTCATTACTTCTGATATTTTAAATCAAAAATAATCTCATCAGGTATGAACTATACTCGTATATGATTCATTCCATGCCAAACGGGACGATTTTTGACGTAACTATTTTTGACTGCTTCGAAATTTTGTGTATGTATTAAAAAAAATTCAAAAAAATAGAATGGTGTTATCATTTTGAAAATCGAAATAGAACGTATTACAAAAGGGCAAAAGCATTAAAAATGAGAGTATTTGTCGAAGTGATGAAAAGTAGAAATTAGTTGTAGTAATAGAAATTACCATCAAAACAAGGTATAGCACATTAAAATCGGCCACGTAATTCAGGAGATACAAGCTAAAGACTGAACACACTTTTAGAAAAAAAAACGTAATTTCGTCAACATTAAATTGCTCATAACTCTTAAAGATTTTTTTTAAAAAAATGTTCTTAAACTACGTATAAGTTATTTTTAGGAAAATAATACATACACAAAATTTCGAAGCAATCAAAAATAGTAATATCAAAAATCGCCCCGTTGATATGGCATGACTCATATTAGAAATATTAAAAACATTGACTTACCCTTTTGAATGGTTGTTGGAGAGACCATTGCTTCTACCGGAGCGAGTGCGAGCTCCTGTAAAAATAATTTCTCAAAACTTTAAGTAGATGCCGTCCCCTGATAAAGTGATGCCTCATGACAAGACAGCAGAATATATGCAATTGCATAATTTTCTGGATGGTTGTAGAGCAAAACCGATAACACACAATTTTTTTTCGCCAAAAAATACGCATAAACTTTTTTGCATAATTTATAGAAACTTCATATTTGCATATATTGTGCATATGCCAAAACCAGTGAGGAAAGGCAGAGAGTTGGGCGGGGCCGACTATATAATACCCTACACCTTCCTAACAATGCTAAAAGACGCGATATTGCGATAATAATTTGGAAAATTTGGTTTTGTTTCAGTTAACAAAGTATTTAGCTCCACCTCCTCATCTAGACTTATTCCAAGGATGAGTTGAAAATGATAATCATAACTAACTAGATCTGAAATGATAACCTTATAAGCGCAGTATTCTTTTATAGCTCAAGAATCGGAAGACGCAAATAGATAGGACTATATACAAACTAAACTGATTTTCATAATATAAAAATCGGCCACAGAATACAGTTTCAATAGCGTTTAAATATTAAATTGACAAGAACATATCGCTCACTTACTTCAAGAGTGTCTTAACTCAAAATATGAAATTTTTGTGGTTACCTTACAGAAATGCGAATTTTGCAAATATTAATGAATTAATCTCAACGAAAACTAGTTTGTAAGTAAACAATCATATTTCGGATTAATCCACCTATTTCAAATACATATTTAATTTATTTATCTTTTTATACGGACTTTATGTTGCACATCTCGACAACTTTGAGTTATGACAGTCTTGAAGTAAGTGAGCGATATTGTATATAGTATGTGGCTATATCTAAATCTCAACCAAAATTTCCCCAATTAAGCAGTATTCGTTCCTAAATTAAGAAACTTCTTTCTCCAAAATTTTTAATTATCAGAAGTACTCGTACAACTTCTAAGCGCTTTGATAAGAAATCGGGAGGCTATATCGAAATCTGAACTGATTTTCCCCGAATTTAGCAGTGTTAACTCATGTAATAAGAAACCTCTTTGTGTCGAATTTCGTACTGATCGGATATAAAATACAGATTCTACAGCGCTTACACGTCAAATCGAAGCTAACATATACATATATTGGGGTTATCGGAATCTGAACCGATTTTCCTCAAATTTGGTACTGTTTCTTGGTGTAACAAGAGACTTCTGTCAATTTTTATACTAATCGGTTCAAAAACGTTGCTTATACAGTACATATATGCCAAATCGGAGGTACGTATATATTGGACCTATATGTAAATCTGAACCGATTTTAACCAAATAGTGCTCGTTCTTAGACCAAAAAAAAAGATATATGTTATGTTTCGTTGAGATCGGACAATAATTGCGACCTGTATTTAGCTTACATGAACACATGCACAGACCGACATAGCTAAATCAACTCAGAAAGTAATTCTTGGTCGATCGGTATAATAAATGTGGGTCTATTTAATCTTCTATTTGCACAAAGTTTTAATACCCTGTTCCACAGTGTGGTTTATGGTATAAAAATTGTCGTTATAAACGGGGTTTACAGGATAATACCCAAACATAATGATGCATATATTATTTCACATAAACATAGTTTATAAATTGTTTTTGATACGTGTGTGAAATACGAAATATAATACCCTACACCTACCAGACAATGCGAAAAGGGGCATTGCGATAATAATTTAGAATAATTGGTTTCGTTTCAATTAACAAAGTACTTAGATCCACCTCCTCATCAAGGCTTATTTCAAGGAGGAGCTGAAGATGTTGATCATAATAAACTAGATTTGAAACTATAATCTTAAAATGAGCAATATTCTTTCACAGATCAAGAATAGAATGGAACAAATAGATGGGACTATAGATAATCTAAACAGATTTTTATCAACATCAATCAAAAACATAATGCCTGCCAAATTATATATAGATCGCACGTAAAATACAGTTTTAATAGCGCTTAAATACTGAATAGGCAGTAACATTTACATGTGCCTATATCTAAATCTCATACGATTGTCCCCAATTCGTTTCTAAATTAAGAAACTACTTTCTGTCAAATTTTTTAATGATCGGAAGTAAAGTACAACTTCTATAGCGCTTTGATACCAAACTGGATATCATGCACAATTTGTTAGCGGGAGTGCTGTGATTTTGTGCATATACGAGTATATCTGGTGGTAGTCTACGTGATTGGTCCAAATATGGGCGGGATCGGACTAACAGGCGTGGCCCCGCCCATATAAGACAAATTTTAAAATAAGATACGATCTTAATCGTATATTGCACAATTTGTTCGCGAGAGTGCTGTAATTTTGTGCATATGTATCTGGAGAGTGCTGTAATTTTGTGCATATGTTTCTGATGGTAGTCTACGTGATTGGTCCAAAAATGGTCCGAATCGGATCAATGGGTGTGGCCCCGCCCATATAAGCAACCTTATGAAATTGGGGTATCTTGCATAATCTGTTTGCGAGAGTGTATATGTGTCTGGCGGAAGCCTACGTAATTGGTCTACAAATGGGCGGGATCAGACCAAAGGATGTGGCCCCGCCTATATAAGCCAATTTTGAGCTATCTTGCACAATTTGTTAGCGATAGTACTGTAATTCTGTTTATATGTATCTGGTGGCAGTCTACGTGATTAGTTCAAAATGGGCGGGATCAGACTAATGGGCGTGGCCCCGCCCATGTTTGTTTCCAATTCATTACATTTATTATTGAATTTTTCATTATTAAACAATGAAAATAACAATAAGTGGACAAATCTTAACCTAGAATACTATTCTCTGGGTAATTGCCATTGCGAATAAACCATTGACACTTTACACGACTTTTTACTTTAACAAAAGGTTAACATTTCAAATTTAAGAATTCATAATTTCATTTTTGTTTTTGATTAATTTTAATTTAAATCAAGTCCAGCGTATCTCTCCTTCTAAGGCGGTTATGACCTTCAAAATTTAGTAGTTCTCGAGCCAGGATATATAAACGACCTCCATGCTGCAATTTCATCCGACGTCAAATATGATTCGAAATTCACATCTTTCATCAGTTTCCTTATTTTAGGCCCATCAAAAACTCCTTCTTCGATTTTTTGAAAAGAAAGACTTTTAAAACTTTTTAAATATGAGAGTGAATTGCCATCTTTCCTTCAGGCTTTTACAAAATTTTTAAATAGCCCCAGCCTAATATGCAGTGGTGGCAAAATATCGGTTATCCCATAGGCATAACATACCAACTACTTTTAAATCGCAACAAATTTTGCAGTCATGTTCATATTTTATGAAATTTATCAATTTAGCCATTGTTTCGTATGATTCCTTAGTGTTGACAGCACGAGCAATAGGAATCGACGGTTTCTGATTTCCGTTGAGTAAAAGTACTGCTTTCAAACTTTCTTTACTGCTGTCAACAAGTAACCGCCATTCCTTTGTATTGTATGTTTGATTAAGTTCCTTGAACAATCCGGTAATGTCCTTGCAAAAGCATTTGTTATCCACAGTTGCATTTGTTATCTATAATATGATATTTTAACATCTGGGGCCAAAATATTGTACTGTTTCATCCCAGATGCAAGTAGTTCTGCCTTTTCTTTGGTCAGTTCCAAATCTCTCACTAGATCAATGAGTTGAAACTGAGTTAAAGGCGATGACTTCTGACCCAAACTTGCATCGCTCAGAGTTGAGTACTCAGTTGAACTTGATGATGTTTCGGTAATTAGGCTGTTAGCTATACTTGGACACTTCCTACTCAATCTATTAACTTTGACAAAAATAGCAGTCCGTATCGTGAATGAATGGTTGTCTCCAAATCATTGGCATTCCAAACATTGTAATACATTAATTGTAAAGTACTTACCGCATGCTTCCACTACTCCATCGAGTAAGATTTACATGGCACAAATTACACAAAATACTAGGTGTCCACGGTTCGTTCATATTTTTAACTCGTATACCAAAATATTGCACATATATTTCTTCTATTGTTTTACTAAAAGCACGTCGATTTTTCTTAATAACATATTGTCGACATATGTAGCAGAAATTGTCGGGATCATTTACACATTGAAAAGTTCTTTGCCGTTTACTCATACCTCGAAACTTTGTAATCTTTTTCAGAAAATCGACTTATCTCTTTAAGGCGTTGAATTACCCTAATTTATTAATAAGAAATTTCATTCATAAATTCCGGGTTTAAGGTACATAAATTGCAGTACCTGTAGCTGACATATAGTTTGCTTCGAACGTGGAAACCCAATATTTTCAAGACTGCCGCGTACTACTTTGTATTGCGTACATATAATTTTACTATCTGTATATACAACTGGGATGTCCATGCCCCTAAAAGGCGTAACTGAATGGAAATCTCATAAATAAAAACCACAAATTTTGTTGAATGACCCTCTATCTGAGCGGATCTCATCCAATATAACTCTCACATTGCATATCACGTTTTATGGATGGTTACGAAAGGCCATAAAACCTCGTCCTCTCTATAATTTTATAATGTCTGACATCAATCCTCATAAAATAAAATGCAAGTGCAATGTCTCTTATATGTCTCTTCCACATATGGCGAATTCAATATACACAAAAACATCATTTAAAAACGAAAAAATATGAAACAAGATTTTTTGAATTTCCCTAAAATTTACAAAATGGCTCCTAACTTTAAAATTTTTTTCAAACAGACAGTGTTATCTTCTTTAGCATGCTTGCTTTTTAAAAATGTAATAAAATAATTTTTTCAATTTTTTTTCTATTTTGTATGGTTTTTTTTTGTACCAGGAACTGTAACAAGAACTTTATACTCTTGATCTAGGGCAGATCTGTGGCTGATAAGCCACTGAAGTTGATTAGTTTTGAGTTTTATTTGAGTTACTTTACAGTCTAGGATTCCAAGATATTTTACATGATCCTTTTGGGGAATCTGTGAATTGAAAATTGGAGGAAATGAAAATTACCATACAAAGGGATACAAAGTATCATGAGTACACTTTGAGGCATTCACCATTATTCACCATTATTCCCCATTTTTTTAAACCATGCTTCTAGGATTTGGACATGAGACTGCAGTTGATCGGACGCAACTGAAGGGATTTTGTGAGCACTGACGAAAGCAGTATCGTCCGCAAAAGCAGACGTGTGCGTAAAGTTGGTTATGGACATATCTGCCGTAAAAATAACATACAGTATAGGGCCAAGAATGGTCCCCTGTGGGACACCGGCATTTATTTTCTTAGGGCTAGAATAAATGCCATTTGATTTAAATTGAAAAGATAACTCTTGAACAGTTTATGAGTGTTTGTTGGCAGAAGGTCGCATATTTTGTACAAAAGTCCTTCGTGCCAGACTTTGTCAAATGCTTGGGAAACATCTATGAATAACGCCGAACAGTACTCTTTGTTGTTCTAAACTATTATGACTTTTTCTAAAACCAAATTGATGGTCAGGTAAAATATTGTTAGAAATTATATGAGGTGTGATTTTCTTCACGAGAATAGACATTTTTGAAAGTATCGATAGTAAGCTTATAGGGCGATAGGATTTGACTTGAGTTGGATCTTTGCCTGGTTTCGGTAACATCACGATTTCTGACCTCTTCCAAGATAGGGGGAAGTAACCTATACGCAGAATTTCATTGAATAAAAATAACACCATTTTCAAGGCTGAAAAGGGAAGTTCTTTAATCATTTTCGCTGTTATACACCATCTATGTACCATCTACGTGATTGATCTTTCACAGATTTTAATTTTATATCTTCGACAGATTTTCAACATCCTTTATTCTAAGCTTGATTGGGCCAGGAATAATATCATCTATCACGGGCTGATGGATTGGGCGAGGAATTAAATCATCTTATGTCGTTTATCACGGGCGGATAGATTTCAGATGTATCACCGTTGGCTGTAAAAACGGACTCGAGGTAGTTTCCGAATGCATTTACTTTCTCTTCTGTGCTTTTTGCCGAGTTCCCATTTTCAAGGCGAATTGAGGATTCATGCGCAACAGGGCCTCGCATATTTTTTGTGGCCTTCCAGAGACTATAATCTGTTTTCTGGGTTGAATCCAGAGATTGCAAATATTTTTTTAGATCACTTTCGGCTGATTTTAGGGCTGATTTCAATCTCTTCTGGCAATTTATTAGTGTTTTTTCTTCTCAGTGCTGGTGAGCGATATTGTTGCTACTCTCTTCTAACGCTTCTTTTTTCATTGATTAACGCCTGCATGCCTGTTGGGTTAATTGAGTTATCTCTTTTGAATGCGCTTTTTCGAGTAGCCACTTTAACAGTACTGTTTACAACGTCTGTGAATAAGTTTACCGCGGCTTCAATTTCATCCGTTGTATGTAACGATACACCATCGGATAGGTGTGCGCTTTAACTTATTGGGCAAATTGTCACACCCATTTTAATGATTGTTGTAAAGCAGTGTTAAAATGGTAGGCGAATGATCCGATGATAGATCAAGTGATGGACATAGAGATATTTGATCACGCCTTATATTTTTTATTATAGCGAAATCAATAAGGTCTGGCGTTTTATTCAGATTTGAGGGCCAATATGTTGGGTGACCGCTCGAAGGTACATCTAGTTTAGCAGATGTTATGGCTTTAAGTAGTTGTCTACGTTTTGGAGTAGTGAGACGAGAGCCCCAAAATGTGTGCTTGGTACTGTAGTCACCTGCTAACAAAAACTTTGTGCCAAGAGTGGCGAAGAACTCCATGAATTGATTTTTGTTAATATTGTGCCTAGGTGGACAATATATCGACAATATTACCAGATTTGTGCCTGTGATAGCGATAGAAGATGCTTGTATATGCTCAGTCCTATATTCGGGCAAAGGATAATGTTCGATTTTATTTTGGAAAATAAGAGCTGTACCACCACAGGCTCTCCCGCTAGGGTATTTAGTATCGTATGTGGAATAACCACATATCCTAAAACAATTTCTGGTTGAAAAATGTTTCTCTGAGACTAATAAAATATCTACACAGTGGTTTCGGAGAAAATTTTCTACCTCATTTCTGTGTTGGCTCAGGCCGTTTGCATTGCAATAACCGGGAAAGGTGATGAATATAGTTTTATTAACATTGTTTTTTTCATGTTTTCATTATAGACAGGGCAACCCCTATAGTTTGCTGTATGCTTCTCAACGCAGTTGCTACATTTTTACGCCAGTATCAGTTCTTGGATGGGGACAATCGAAGGACTTGTGCACATTGCCACATCTGACACAAACGGCCGGTAATTTACAGTATGCGTTGGTGTGTCCAAATTCTTGACAATTTGAACATTGGGGAGGATCGGCTCGTTTAAAAGGTTCCTCGACTCGAATTCTACATTGCCTGTACGAAGTGAAGCAACATAGAAGTTTTCTTTGCCTAGTAGATGGGACAGCTTATTTACCAACGTGTTAGTTGTTTGTTCCCGCAAGAAAAGTGGAGGTGGTTTGGATTCTCTCGTAGTTTCATTCATTATTTTCCTCAGAGCTGAGAAGGTCAAATCGGTTCGAACTTACGCATTCATTCCATTGGGAACTTTGGGATCTGGTTTCTTATGAGGAGACCTTGCAGTTGCCTTTCGTTTTGTTACTAAAATGTTAGATACAGTTTGATTTTTATCATCTTTGCCCGTTGTACTGTTTGGATTTGTACCTTTGGGAATTGTTCCTGTTGCTGTGGCAAAGCATACTTTTAGGCACTCGTTATTTTTCAGTGTATTTGTTAGCATTTCTGTTTGAAGTGTTTCACTACCACATTTGAGATATCTTGCACCATTTGTAAGCGAGAGTGCTGTTATTTTATGTATATGTATTTGGTGGCAGGATTCGTGATTGCTTCAAAAAATTGACGGGATTGGAAATCTCAATATGGGGCAACGAAGTGGACCGGGTGCAGCTAGTCGGATATAAAATACAGTTTCTACAGCGCTTACATATCAAATCGGGGGAAACGTACTTATGGGGGCTATATCTAAATCTGAACCGATTTTCCCCAAATTTGGCATTCTTGTAATAATAAACCTCATTTTGCCGAATTTCGTACCGATCGGGTATAAAATACTGTTTCTACAGCGCTGATATGTTAAATCGGGGGCAACATATATATAAATCTGAACCGATTTTCCTTACATTTATTTTTGTCTCTAAGTGTAAGTTAAAGATCGGTTAAAAAATGTTGCCTATACAATGTTGCCTACATATATATAAGAGCTATATATAAATCTTAACCGATTTTATTCAAATTCAATAGGGTTAGTCCGTGGGCCAAAAGAAAGATATGTGCTAGGTTAGGTTAGGTTGAATAGAGGAGACGTTTAAACGTCTCATGTCCATGGACATACACTTAAGCCAGTGGTTCGGCCTGTTGTGCGCTCCTTATTTATGATTTTTATACCCCACGGGTTACAGAAAATTGGTACTAGACACGTATTTTCTCAGTATCTTCCAGTCATATCCTCTGAGATGAGTCAAGTCTGGCAATATGTCGGAACCGAAATATCGGGATCGTGCATGTGTGAAAGCTGGGAAGTGAAAGTTATGCTAGGCATATGGCTGAAATAGGTATCACACACTCTGTAGTGACGATAAGTTGTCGTATTTTATAGTTTTATTTTTAACAACAACAATGTCTATATGTTGATTGTAACCTTTGGCGACCAGCGATGCACATAGATGTGCACTGCGTAGGCCGTTGTGCTATAAAAATGTATTTTCTCTTTTCGTCTTAAGTTAAGTAAAAAATATTGTAAATAAAATTAGTTCCTATTCAGAACTCATAACGAAAGGACTTTTTATTTCTTCTGCTCGTCTACAAACACCCTGCACTCGTCGTTTTCATGCGATGAAGATGTGCCTGTAAGCTTGAGTGTCCCGTTAGAACACTCATCATCTTACTAATCTCGATCTTGTTTAGTTCCAGAAAACTACATGTTTTCTTCTCATTTGGGTCACCCCACAGTATCTTCGCAGTTGCTCCTACAGTTGCTCTATTCCACACAGTTTTGTGAGCCATCACTGCCCAGTGCTTCAACTCATCCGTCGTGGCTTCGAAAGATTTCCAATTTTCCAAGTTTATTACTCGAAGTTCTCTGGCCTTTGAAGCCAAGCTGAATTTTTCTTCTTTTTTTGCAATCTTTTTGATATTTCCTTTCGTTTGAGTACCATTTCGCCTATCTGTGGGCTTTAGGTAATTTTTTAAGGTACTTGGTCCCCATGCCACTTTGTCCCACCGGGCATATTTTTTGAATTTTTGGAGTCACATCGGAGGCGGTTGTGTTTTTGTTTTGTTTTGACATTTGCCCGCTGTAGTGCACCTTTGCCTGGAAATTTAACTAAAAATTGGCTAACTTCAAAGGACTATAAAACAGAAACTCGAGCTAACTTTGCAAAACCCTTTGGGAGTTTGATATCGTAGTAGTGTACTATCATGTCCAATTGGTTTCGTTCGGGAAAGATGCACAGTGTAATTAACTCTGCCATATTTTATTAAAATGAGTTTGAGATTTAGATAAGCTCTATTTTCCGGAAGACGTTTATGAAATTTAGCACAGGAAAGTTCTATGAAGCAGTAATTGCCTCTGCCAAATTTCATAAATATTGGTTCAGATTCATATATATATATATATATAACCAGTAAAGAAAGGCTAAAGTCGGGCGGTGCCGACTATATAATACCCTACACCACTCTCATAATATTGAATAACTCTGATATATAAAGTTTGTAATTCATGTATAAATTGTTTACATAAATTTACTTTTGGGACATTTTATACTTAAATAATACACTGTACCACAGTGTGGTGTAGGGTATAAAAAACGATTGGATCTAAAGAGCCAAATCGGATGAAACATATATATGGGAGCTATAGCTACATCTTTACCGATTTTCTTCAAATTCGGCAATGTTGGTTCATGAATCAAGAAACTCTACCATTCTAAATTTCAAAACGATTGGATGTAAAATACAGCTTCTATAGAACTAAAGGGCCTAATCGGACTAAACATATATATGGGAGCTATAGCTAAATCTTAACCGATTTTCTTCAAATTCGGTAGTGTTGGTTCATGGATCAAGAAACTCTACCATTCTAAATTTCAAAACGATTTGGCTTTTATAGGACTAAAGGGCCAAATCGGACGAAACATATATATGGGAGCTATAGCTAAATCTTAACCGATTTTCTTCAAATTCGGCAGTGTTGGTTCATGGATCAAGAAACTCTACCATTCTAAATTTCAAAATGATTGGATGTAAAATACAGTTTCTACAGGACTAAAGGGCCAAATCGGACGAAACATGTATATGGGAGCTATAGCTAAATCTTAACCGATTTTCTTCAAATTCAGTAGTGTTGGTTCATGAATCAATAAACTCTACCATTCTAAATTTCAAAACGATTGGATGTAAAATACAGCCTTTATAGGACTAAAGGCCCAAATCGGACGAAACATATATATAGGAGCTATAGCTAAATCTTAACCGATTTTCTTCAAATTCGGTAGTGTTGGTTCATGGATCAAGAAACTCTACCATTCTAAATTTCAAAATGATTGGATGTAAAATACAGCTTCTACAGGACTAAAGGGCCAAATCGGACGAAACATGTATATGGGAGCTATAGCTAAATCTTAACCGATTTTCTTCAAATTCGGTAGTGTTGGTTCATGAATCAATAAACTCTACCATTCTAAATTTCAAAACGATTGGATGTAAAATACAGCTTTTATAGGACTAAAGGGCCAAATCGGACGAAACATATATGGGAGCTATAGCTAAATCTTAACCGATTTTTTTCAAAATCGGCAATGTTGGTGCATGGATCAAGAAACTCTACCATTCTAAATTTCAAAACGATTGGATGTAAAATACAGCTTTTATAGGACTAAATAGCCAAATCGGACGAAACATATATATGGGAGCTATAGGTAAATCTTAACCGATTTTCTTCACATTCGGTAGTGTTGGTTCATGGATCAAGAAACCCTACCATTCTAAATTTCAAAATGATTGGATGTAAAATACAGCTTCTACAGGACTAAAGTGCAAAATCGGACGAAACATATATATGGGAGCTATAGCTAAATCTTAACCGATTTTCTTCAAATTCGGCAATGTTGGTTCATGGATCAAGAAACTCTACCATTCTAAATTTCAAAACGATCGGATGTAAAATACAGCTTTTGTAGGACTAAAGGGCCAAATCGGACGAAAGATATATATGGGAGCTATATCTAAATCTGAACCGATTTCAACCAAATTCAATAGCGATGTTCACAGTCGCGAAATACTCTAAACTGCAAAATTTCAGATTGATCGGAGTGAAATTGCGACCTGTAGTCGACGAACAACTTTACATGGACAGACGGACGGACAGACATCGTTAAATCGACTCAGCTAGTGATTCTGAGTCGATCGGTATACTTTACGGTGGGTCTAGCTGTATTATTTTCTGGTGTTACAAACATCTGCCGTGAAACAAACTTATAATACCCTGTACCACAGTGTGGTGTAGGGTATAAAGAAGATCGCATACCTGACATAATTGATTTCTTCCCGTTGAAAATGCTTTAAAAAATTTAATTTTGATAGAAAATACTACAGCGTTGTCATCGTGCGATCATTCTGCTGTGACAATGGCGATAGCGTTATCAAAAAAGATAGTCCATTAGTATGGGTCGAAAAAAAGTTGAGGTGGACACCCCCTGTGTTTAAAGATTATTCACAGGCAATTTCAGAACAACAAACATTGTTTTGATCCATGCACCCTACGTACGGCCCGAATAGGTTTTATTTGCAACGCTGTTATTTGGTATCCAATCGAAACACACCACATACAGTTGTTTATGGCTCCATTTTGCCTTTGATCACTTTTTACTCCGAAGTCAATTTTGACTCTTGACTTCCTGTATTTTGCTCCCTGCATCCATATGATGCCTATTTCACATTACGACCGTGAAGACACATTTGTTCATACAGTTGTTCATGGTTTGTTTATGGATCCATTTTGCCTTTGATCACTTTTTACTCCGAAGTCAATTTTGACTGTTGACTTCCTGTATTTTGCTTCCTGCATCCATATGATGTCTATTTCTCATTACGACCGTGAAGACACATTTATCTCACTGCTGTTTTCAGACGACTTGCGAACACATCTATCATGAGACATTTCACGTGAGATGCTCCAAGTGACTGACAGAACATACATGTTAATTTTAATTTTAAAAATAGTTTTTTTGATATATTAATGCAAATCAATGAATTGTATTTTTCTCAATTTTGGGATGGAACGACTCATGTACGAGTATATTTTCGAAAATAAACTGTTTACCTATCTTTGATAAATAAAGACAAATAAACTAACAACTACATACAATTGTGGCTAAGGACATTAGCCTTATACGAGAATGTTTGCAAATGTTTGTATTTGTATTAGGAATACTCACATTCACTACCGTGTAAACATGGCTGTCAACCTTAAAGGCAAACAAGGAATTTCTGTCAGATTTACATTTAAATACAATACAAAGAGACAGGTACAAAGACAAACTGTAAATTCACAAAGTAATACAGCACAGATTCCCAAACTAATATAAATTTTACAGTTAAAGTTATATTTTTATGCCCATTTAAGTAAAAAACTTTATATGTTTGTCAAAATTAAGACTTTAACAGATAGTTTCAAAATCTTAATTTTAAGATTACATTGTATATCAAAAAATAAATATCACACCACTGCTGACAACGCATCTCAAAGTTTGGCAACATAATATTATTGCATAGGAGAAAACACAGTGGTCGGAATACTAAATTTAGTAATTTAGTGGGGCAGAGTCCACTATTATTTGCCAATTCAAATACAGTCTCTATGTACATATATGGGGTCTATATCTAAATCTGAACCGATATTCTCCGAATTTGACAGTACTCCTTCGAGTAATAGGAAACCTCTTTCTGTCGAATTTCGCATTGATCGGATATAAAATACAGTTTCTAAAGCGCTTACATGTCAAATCGGGGGTAACATATATATGAGGGATATATCTAAATCTAAACCGATTTTCTCGGAATTTGGCAGTATTCCTTCATGTAGAAAGAATCTTCTTTCTGCCGAACTTCGCACTGATCGGATATAAAATAACATTTTTAAAGCGCTTACATGTATATCTAAATCTGAACCGATTTCTTCCAAATTTAACTCTCTCTTTCTGTCGAATTTCATACTGATCGGATATAAAATACAGTTTTTACAGCGCTTACATGTCAAATCGGGGGTAATATATATATGGGGACTATATCTAAATCTGAACCGATTTTCTCCGAATTGGGCAGTATTCCTTCATGTAATAAGAAACCTCTTTCTGCCGAATTTCGCACTGATCGGATATAAAATACAGTTTCTACAGCGCTTACATGTCAAATCGGTGGTTACATATAAAGGGTTTTCCAACAAGAGGTGTTATTTTGGTATTCAAAGAAAAATTCAATTTTTTGATATAAATGATCGGATGTTTATATCATAATAAAGAGGAATGTATGCCGTTAATAATGAAAAACAATATCAGCCAAATGTCCACCACGACCACGCTTACAGGACCATATCCTTTTCATGAAATTTTCCATAACCAAATCGCAAAGTGCCAGCCCTATGTCCTCGATAGCCTCACGAATTCTATCTTTGAGGTCTTGAATCGACGCTGGGCTGTTGGCGTAGACCTTATCTTTCACGTGGCCCCAAAGGAAGCAGTCGCAAGGTGTTAAATCACAAGATCTTGGTGGCCAATTTTGATAACCTCTTCGAGAGATAATACGGTCCGGAAACTTTTTCCGTAACAGAGCAATGGTTTCGTTGCTTGTGTGGCACGTAGCGCCGTCTTGTTGAAAGTAAACGTTGTCCAGATCAATACCATCCAACTACGACTATAAAAAATCATTAATCATCTCTCGATAGCGCAATCCATTCACCGTAACTGTTGATCCAACCTCATTTTCGAAAAAGTAAAGTCCAATGACCTCGCCGGACCATAAACCGCACCAAAAAGTCACACGTTGAGGATGGAGAGGCTTCTCAACAATAACTCTTGTGTTTTCCGAGCCCCAGATGCGACAATTTTTCTTGTTGACGTAGCCACCGAGGTGGAAATGGGCCTCATCAGTCAATATGATTTTGTATCGTCCGTTCGATCGTTTAGTATCGTTCGATGATCGTGTATCGTTCCATTTTTAGTAATGGCGTAGTTTCTACTTGTCAAATGTCAAAGAATAAAAGCTTCAAAAGTGACAGCTACCGAAATACCGGGTGATTCAAAATAACACCTCTTGTTGGAAAACCCTGTATATGGGGGCTATATCTAAATCTGAACCGATTTCTTCCAAATTTAACAGTGTTCATTTATATAAAAACAAGTAAAAGCGTTAGGTTCCATGGATAGCATGTGAATGGTTTCGGGCACAAATAAAGCCATATTACAAAATTCGCCCGCTTCGTAGAAACTTGTGTTTTTTTGCGTTAACAAGTAAAATCTAGAGGGACCTTTGTATGGGGGTTATATCGAAACATAGACCTGTGGCTACCCCAGTTACCATTTTTCAGCCCGATCAGTTGACATTTGTGGTTTCTATGGCGTTAAGAAGTCAAATAGGAAAGATGCTATACATGGGGGCTTTATCAAAATGAGGACCGTATAGCCCATTCTCAATCCCAAGTTACCTGCAGGTGTAAGAAGTTTCTATGTATACCAAATTTTAGCCACCTAGCTCAAGTATCATAGATTGTAGCGTGATTACAACAGACGGACGGACAGATGGCCCCCCATCCTATGGTGAAGGGTTTAAAAACCAAAAATTTTTTCAGAATTCAGCATCTGAGTTCGAATTTGGGAATATATCTGAAAAGTCGTATTTCAGAAGTTATGTAATATGCAAACGCGTGGACAGAATTTTACAAATGAAGGCTCGTTTCTTAAGGTCTTGACTTGTACTTTCAAGTACATATATTAATTGTGGTTAAATTAATTAAGTAGCATACGCTACTTAATTTTGCATCCTGCACATCAATGAAACCAACTTAAAATTCTGAGAAAAATATATATACCCTATATATTTCAAGATGGTGTTGAGCCTCGTTCTTTTTTAAAACAGTGTTTAATAAAATATGCCAATGATTTCCAGTAAAAATTATGAAAAATATTGAAATCCCAAAATAGACAGATTGATTCCAATAAAAAACAATTTCGATTTCTGACATTTTGAAGTAAAAATTCTATTATATAGAAACGGAAGAAAACACCAGATTAAAATTTACAGGATCAGCTCAGATTAGATAGGATTACATTCTTAAACGGGCATTTCCCTGGGCTACTCAAAAAATGTCTTACAATTTTGCAACTCTTTCTTGAGTTTTTTTTAGCAATGTACTAAAAGTTTCTGCGCCACAGTCAAATTAGCTAATAACAATTATATTCCTAAGATGAATATCAAATAAGTTATGGGGAAAAAACTAATGAAATTCCTGCCGCCCGCAACGCAGGGAATGCCCATATATAATTCAAAAATATATGTTGGTGTTTTCCTGGGCCAATATGCAAATTAAAAATTAAAAAGGAAAAATATATAACGAAATAAGCAAATATTGTCGAATTTTGGCATATATCTAGGATGTCCTAGTAAAGACCGTAAAGAAAAACTCTATTTTGTATACGAGTAAATACACAAACGCGTTTTTAAAATATAATAAATGCAATATTCACATCTCAGGAATTCTTTAATAAATATTTTTTAAAAAATAACGGGGCTGAACACCATGTTAAAATTCATTATTCATTAAAATACATATATGGGCCTACATAACTATATTTTTCACAGAATTTTAAGTTGGTGTCATTGATGTTTAAAATGCAAATGATGCATCGGGTACATTTAAAACCGTTAAGGACGCGAATAAGAAACCCTGCTATATAAGGAATAACTTAAAACCTTTAAAATGTGCCTTTATTTGTAAAAATCCGTCCATGCGTTCCACGCCTTTTGAGAATGTTTTCCTATTTTCTCAGATTTCAGATGCTAATAACATGTGGAAACAATTTTTGTTTTTTTTTCGCCAACTATATAATGTTTTATTTTGAGCAGAGAATCGATATGCAAATTTATTTTGACATGGAATGAACAATATACGAGTATGTCACAGTACAACACATGATTTTGGAACTCAATTCTGAGAATTGGACGTGAAAGTAGCCACAAAAATAAGTCATTCGTTTAGTCGTTTAGGTGGCTCAATTAATAATTTAATGACCATACGAATTT
This sequence comes from Eudasyphora cyanicolor, assembly GCA_963930755.1. Classification (NCBI taxonomy): domain Eukaryota; kingdom Metazoa; phylum Arthropoda; class Insecta; order Diptera; family Muscidae; genus Eudasyphora; species Eudasyphora cyanicolor. The sequence continues at coordinate 138,745,961 of OZ005735.1, forward strand.
TGTTGGCAATTTTTCTACAAAGTTATAGATATTGAGTAGGAGAAAAAATGCAGAACAAACAGAGAATCGCAACAATGTTCTGTTCTATTTTATACAACAATGTTCTGTTCTTTTTTATATCTGTTACGTATGTAACAGATATTTTATGACTTTGTGGGCATTTTGCGATTTTTAAGGCACTGGATGCACTTTTTCGGGTAGGTTTGTTTCGCATTTTTTTCTCCTATTCAATACCTATAACTTTGCTTCAGACACAAACGAATGAACATGATTGAACACTGCCAAATTTGTGGAAAATCTGTTTAGATTTAGATATAGCCCTAATATATATGGTTCCCATGATTTGTTATGTAAGCGCTGTAGGAACTGTATTTTATATCCGAACAATACGAAATGCGGTAGAAAGAGGTTTCTTATTACATGAATGAACATTGCCAAATTCGAAGAAAATCGTTTCAGATTTAGATATAGCCCCATACATATGTTCCTCGCGATTTGGTATCAAAGCGCTATAGTAGTTGTACTTTACTTGTGATCCCCCTCAAATTGGGCGAAAATCGGTTTCGATTAGGTCTAGCCCCAAATATATATGTTCCTGTCTATTTAGCATTTAAGATCTATTAAAAAGTACAATCTTTGTATAATTGGGCAGAAATGAGGTTTTGATCCAATTTGAAGATAATCGGTTTAGATTATGTATAGTTACATCTATTTGTTCCTTCCGATTCTTGATCTGTGAAAGGATATTACTTGTTTTAAGGTTATCGTTTCATATCCAGTTTATTACACTATGCAACGAATGAACACTTATTGAAAAATACACGGACTTGACTTTATAGGTTCGATTCTACTACCAAAGGGTAGTATAACCCTATACTCGGTTTGGCGAAATTGGTGACCAATTTTCTTTTATGGGCCACAAAAGATTCTCAAAATCAGTGGGCTCCTCGAAAAAGGTGTCATTAGTTTTTGTCCAACAGCTAATTAAGGGTGGGTGATGCCTATAAACTACATTTGGCAATAATGTAGCTAAGAACATGTTGAACAAAATTTATTTATTTTATGCCAAGAAATGTTTTTCCTGCACTTTTTTTGAAAAAGTTAAGGAAAAATTACTTTACGCTAATAAAAAAATTGTAGTCGCGATAAATCTGAACAACTTTTGTGAATATATCAAAATGAACATAAAGTATCTGGGCAGCCTAAATAGCTCACAAAGCCCACCTTGTACCTCAAAAATGTTAGTATTTCACTATTTTGTAACTCTAAAACAAAAATACTTCTTTTGGTGCAGGGTATATTCAGCAACTTTCTACAAAGTAAAGGGTTTTTCAACAGGGACGCTTTAAAAGAAGACCAACAGGGACAGCAAACGACGCCATATTTTTTGCCGCTCTTTTGACATTTCTCTTCAGTAAGGTTTGCCATTTCATGATGGAAAATTACTACCGAAATTCGGAGTCAGTGGCCTCAACGTTAAGAGCGCGAAAAATCGAAAAATCATATTCAGCGATGAGGCTCATTTCTGGCTGAATGGCTTTGTCAGTAAACAAAATATGCGTTATTGGTCAGACAGCAATCCACACGTACTACATGAGTCATCATGGCATCCCGAAAAAATTACGGTTTGGTGCGGTATATGGGCCGGCGGCGTCATTGCGCCGTACTTCTTCCGTGATGATCAAGACCGGCACGTTACTGTGAATTGGAATCGCTACCGTTCAATGATAACCGAATATTTTTGGCCCCAATTGGATGATTTTTGGCCCCAATTGGACGGCGCCACAAGCCACACAGCGAATGCCACAATCAATTTATTGGAAACCAAGTTTGGAGAACGTGTTATCTCACGAAATGGTCCAGTCGATTGGCCGCCTCGGTCGTGCGATTTGACGCCGTTAGACTATTTCCTGTGGGGCTACGTCAAGTCTATGGTCTATGCCAACAAGCCAGCGACGATTGATGAACTTCGTACGAATATCGAACGTGAAATTGCAGCAGTATCGGCCGATTTATGCTTGAAAACCGTTGAAAATTGGGTTCAGCGTCTGGACTTCTGCAAGTGCCCGTGGTGGCCTTGCAAAAGAAATTGAGTTCCATACATAATGGCATCGAATGTATTTTCACAGGAATAAAGAATTTCATTGATATCCAAAACCGTTTTTGTTTTATTTAAAAAACCTTTTGTAGCGCTTTTATTGACGGACCCGTTATTAAGGCCAACATTTAAGTGAAAAATATTGACTTTCTTCTATCCTTTGGTAGTAGCATCGAACCTATAAAGTCGGTGTATATTTGTCACTGTTACAAAGTCTTATCAAAGGTTTAGAAAATTCCCTGTATATTCATAAGTGGAGCTTTAAAGACTACAGCGACCGAGTCTCTACAAGTCCTACACCATCTACTGCCTATTGATATTACGAGAGAAGTTGCAACCAGAGCGCCATTAAGATTAAACTGTCTATCAACAACTACGACAACATGAGGATATTACTGTGTAGTGGTATGGTAACTGACCATGTGGACTATATACCAACGGTGACCACTTTCGAAATTATCTTCACCACTAAGATAGATTCCCGAAAGTAATGGATCGGCATAATAAGTGCCAGGTAATGGAAACCATCTCCTTCTTTACGATTGGTTCGAAGCGTGATGATAAGGTTGTCTTCGGGGTACACTGTATAGAATTTCTCTTGACATACCAGATACCGGCAGTGTCTACGAGTATCAATATGAGAAGTAAACGAGCAGCTGAGTCGCAATATAGGGACCAACACTGGCCTCTTTTCATTTGTGACCACATCCCTAAATTCCCAAACAGCCCCAGACTGCCGCAGATCTCTTAACGAAATGACTGAGCAGTTAACAATTACCCCATATGGGTACCTGTACATGGTCTTACCCGGGGACTGTAAAGCCGATGAACTTGCTAGGAAAATGAAGGCATAACAAATTCTCGATGAATTTGCATATATTTGCGGGCCACTATTCACGTGCAAGCTTTGCTTTAGGCAAGAGGCATTCCAATGGGAGATGAACAGAAATCGATACCTATGGAGCATATTGGCAAATTTGGCCAAGATATAGTCAACATATGTCGCATTGAGTCAACGACGTCTGGATATACCGGTGTCGGCCTTTCTAGAATGTCTGGCAGATCTTTCCGGTACCGATATTCGAACTACTGCTAACTGTGTGTATCAAACGGATTAGTTTCGATGAGGGTTTCTGAGCCCGTGGTAACACTAGGCACCGAAATTGCTCTATGTGAGCTGGTAAAATGACTTCCACCCTAACCTAAACTAAGTACATACCTTAACATTGTGAGAAATACAATATGGAATTTCATCTTTTTGAGGGAGATGCCAGAACAGTGGCATCTTTGTCAGACTTTTTAGACTTTTTAAATATACAATAGGAGACAGTTAGATTTCTACATATGTTATAGGGAATTGTTGTTGTTGAATTTTACGATGTGAGTGGGGTGTATTAGAAGGAGAAATATAGACCAACCTCACTGTCAGATTAAGATATAACCGATATATTTTGATGACAACCGCAATACTTTTTCCGAATGTAAATCTGAATCGATTTTTCATGTTGGCAGTGTTAGCGAAAATGTTGTCTGTGTCAAATATCAACAGAATTGGTTCTGAATTACAGCCCGTATTGTAATTACAACGTGGACATCGGACGGACGAACATTACTAGATTAAAACAACTGTGGGTTCTGAGTCTATCCGTAAGCTTTATTGGTATAACCCCCGTCGTTTAGGCTTTACAAGCATCTGCCACAAAACAAACTTATGTTATTGCACTATACATAAATAGATCCATACCAAGTTTATAACTTAGCGATATAAAATCTGCATACACATCTCTATAAAATTTTGCATATGGCATATACTATCGAGTTGATTCAGTTATTTAATAGTCCAATTGTTATAGAAATAGGTAAAAAACGATAACTTGTGTATATGTATTTGACAATAATTCTCCTTATTCTGTTGTAGATTGTCATATAGTCGGCTCTGCTCGAATGTAGCCTTTCTTTAGTTGCTTGTTTCGTTTTATAAATATTAAGTTTTTTTTAAAGTTCCTTTTTTCGTTTAGACGATTTTTATTTCTTTGCTTTAACAGTATATTTGTTTATTTATATTTTTTTGTTAAGTATGAATTTTCCCATTACATGTGATAATAATATTGCTCAGCCTTCGGCCGTCATTTTTATTATGATAACTAATAAAAAACATGAATGTAAAATACCAGAAAAAATCGTTCAAGTGGGGCATATAAAATGAAATGAGGTGTTAAATCATGAATAAGGGATACAAATGGAAAAAGTATAAATAGAAAAACTGAATATATTCCCTTTTTATATCCTTGTTTTTGTTTTGGTATTTCCTTCGCTTCATCAGTTTATAATATAAAAACAATTTTTATATTTATTACTGAATAAAAGAAGGAAGAATGGTAAAAGTTTTACCCTTTACCTTTTTACCTTGCTGACGAATGAAGTACCAATTAATTATTCGTATCCCTCTGACAACCACCAACGACACATTTTTTTCTTCCAACTATTTTCAAAGGTAATTATAAATGTGTATACGCATTTCCTGAAGTTCTATTACTGAACTATTTGGTTCTGATTGACAGTGTTTTTTCTTAACCGGAAACATTTTTTTGTTTTTAAGAACTATTTCTATATAGTTTGTAAAATGTTTGTTAAAGTCATTCGAATGTTTGTTCCTCTGCTTTTTATACCCTACACCACACTGTGGTACAGGGTATTATAACTTTGTGCATTTGTTTGTAACACCCAAAAGGAGAAGAAATAGACCCATCGTTTATTATACCGATCGACTTAGAATCACTTTCTGAGTTGATTTAGCTATGTCCGTCTGTCTGTCTGTGCGTCTGTTCATCTGTCTGTCCGTCTGTCTGTGCATGTATTCTTGTAATCAAAGTACAGGTCGCAATTATGGTCCGATCTCGACGAAACTTTACACATATCTTTTTTTTTGGCCCAAGGACGATCTCTATTGAATTTGGTTAAAATCGGTTCAGATTTAGATATAGACCCCATATATACGTCCCCCGATTTGACATGTGAGCGCTGTAAAAATGTTATTTTATATCCGATCAGTGTGAAAGTCGGCAAAAAGAGGTTTCTTTCTACATGAAGGAATACTGCCAAATTCGGAGAAAATCGGTTCAGATTTAGATATAGCTCCCATATATATGTTACCCCCGATTTGACATGTAAGCGCTAAAAAAACTGTATTTTTTATCCGATCAGTATGAAATTCGACAGAAAGAGGCAGTGAGCAATGGGAATCGACGGTTTCTGATTTCCGTTGTGAAAAAGTATTGCTTTCTAACTTTCTTTACTGCTGTCAACAAGTAACCGCCATTCCTTTGAATTGTATGTTTGATTAAGTTCCTCGAACAATCCGGGAATGTCCTTGCAAAAGCATCTGTTATCCACAGTTGTGTAAAATTATTTGTAAGGTATATCACGGACTCTATAATATGATATGTTAACATCTGGGCCAAAATATTGTACTGTTTCATCCCAGATGTAAGTAGTTCTGCCCTATCTTTGGTCAGTTCCAAATCTCTCACTAGATTAATGAGTTGAAACTGAGCTAAAAGCGATGACTTCTGACCCAAAATTGAATCGCTCAGTTGTACTTGATGATGTATCCGTTATTAGGCTGTTAGCTATACTTGGACACTTCCTACTCCAATCTATTAACTTAGACAAAACTAGCAGTCCGTATCGTGAATGAATGGTTGTCTCCAAATCATTGGCGTTCCAAATTGCACGTGAAGTCTAAAATTAAAACGTTTTATTCCACAAATTATTGTAATACATTAATTTTAAAGTACTTACCGCATTCTTCCACTAGTCCATCGGGTAAGATTTACATGGCACGAATTACACAAAATACTAGGTGTCCACGGTTCGTTCATATTTTTAACTCGTATACCAAAATATTACAAATATATTTCTTCTATTATTTTACTAAACGCACGTCGATTTTTTTAATTACATATTTTCCGCAGATGTAGCTGAAATTGTCGGGATCATTTACACATTGAAAAGTTCTTTGCCTTTTACTCATACTTCGAAATATAACTTTGCAATATTTTTCAGAAAATCGACTTATCTCTTTAAGGCGCTGAATTACACTAATTTATTAATAAGAAATTTCATTCATAAATTCCGGGTTTAAGGTTCATAAGTTGCAGTACCTGTAGCTGACATATACATAGTTTGCTTCGAAAGTAGACACCCAATATTTTCAAGACTGCCGCGTACTACTTTGTATTGCGTACATCTAATTTTAATGCCTGTATATACGACTGGGATGTCCATGCCCCTAAAAGGCGTAACTGAATGGAAACCTCATAAATAAAAAAACCACAAATATTGTTGAATGGCCCTCTATCTGAGCGGATTTCATCCAATATAGGTCTCACATTGCATATAATGTTTTATGGAGGGTTACGAACGGACATAAAACCGCGTCCTCTCTATAATTTTATATTGTCTGACATCAATCCTCATAAAATAAAATGCAAGTGCAAAGTCTCTTATATGTCTCTTTACATATGGCGAATTCAATACAAGCAAAAACATCATTTAAAAACGAAAAAATATGAAACACGATTTTTTGAATTTCCCTAACATGAAAACACTACTTCGGATACTGAGAAGCTGAGGGAAGTTTCCGGACTCTTAGACTCATCTGGCTGGGACATGCTACCCGACGATACCGACGAAGAGTTCGATAACACCCTTGTCGGGCTGGATGTCAATCTGTCGTTTACCAATGATGGAAAGAATTCTACAGATTAACCTCCATCACGCTAAAGCAGCCTCAGATGCTCTATTGCTGCGCGTGTCCACAGGTGTAGTAGACATCGTCCTGATCCAGGAGCCCTATGTAGTAGGAGGACGGCTGAGCGGTATCAAGACACACTTTAAACTGCTTGTGGCCAACTGTGAAGGCACTCCAAGAACCTGCATTTTGGCCAGAAAAGATCTAAGTATTTTTCTCCTGGCTAATTTAAGTGGTAAAGACCAAACAGCTGCTAGTCTGGAGATTGGTAATCGCATATACTGGGTGGTCTCCAGTTACTTTCCTTATGAAGCTGCAATACCGAGAGCTCTCTTCAGGGAAGTAGTAGAAGGAGCAACGTCTGACGAGCTCGAGCTGATTATTGGCGAAGACACGAACGCTCATCATACTATCTGGGGTAGTACGGATATAAATAATAGGGGTGATTAGCTTCTTGACTTTATTCTAACTACCAACCTAACTATTTGTAACATTGACAATAAACCGACCTTTACAGTTAAAGACAGACAAGAAGTACTCGACGTAACGTTTGCTACTGACCGGGTGTCAGTTTATTGGGTGGAATGTACTGGACGACCACTCATTCACATTCACCATTAGATAGAGTTCAAACTCTGCGAAAAAGCGCCTAAACCTGCTGTCCACAGAAATGTGAGGAAGACAAAGTGGCACCTGTATGAGAAGAATTTGAAAAAGGTCCTCAACTTTAAACTTCTTTATGAACCGAATGGTCGATCATATCACCACATCATTCAATAGTTCCCTTGAAGAAGCCTGTCCAAAAATAAGATACAAGGGTAAAACTAATCAATGGTGGACTTCTGAGCTAACGGCACGGAAAAATACCTACAACAAGCTATTCAACAAGGCGAAATATACTGGAGCCTTTAATGATTGGGATGCATATAAAGGGCAACTCAAGATCTATAAGAAGGAGCTTAGGAAGGCGCAAAGACGCTCTAGGTATTCATTCTGTGGCGAAGTGGAAAAGGTCTCCGACGCCGCAAGGCTGAGGAAGGTACTATCCACTTCTCCTTGTAAAGTGGGGTATTTGCAGGATGAGGCAAACGACTGGACAAAAAACAGCGAGCAATCGCTAAGTGTACTGCTCGACACTCATTTCCCGGGGAACTCATCAACAGGACCAACAAGAGTGCGAGTGGACTGCGAGCGTCGCTTGCTTGTTGACTGAGAGATCTAGAATAGGCTGGGCTATAAACAGCTTTGAGCCCTTCAAGTCACCTGGACAAGACGGCATCACTCCAGTATCACTCCAGCACCTGGCTGCAGAAAATTTATGTAGGCTGTATTAGGCTTTCATACATCCCGAATCGATGGAGGGATACCAAAGTGGTATTCATACCCAAAGCGGGGAAGATATCGCACACTAGGCCAAAAGACTTCGGACCAGTTAGCCTATCCTCTTTCCTATTGAAAAGTCTGGAGAGACTTTTAGATTATTTCATTAGGCAAAACTTGAATACAAAACTCCTGTCGGCGAACCAACATGCTTACAATAAGGGAAAGTCTACAGAATCAGCCCTGCACGAACTTGTGAGCACTATCGAATCATCCCTACATTTCAAAGAATTCACCATGGTGGCGTTTCTTGACATAGAAGGGGCTTTTAACACCATACACCCAGATGCGTTAATCGCGGCATTGTCACATCTAAAGGTGAACTCTAGCTTGATTAGACTAATTCAAAGACTACTCAACAGAAGACGCATAACAAGATGTCTTGGGTCCACAACTCTAACAAGTTTGTAAACAGAGGGACCCCACAAGGAGGAGTACTGTCTCCACTAATTTGGAACCTAGCGGTGAATGAAATCCTGCTAGATCTAGAACGTTGTTGCTGCAAGGTAGTGGCATATGCGGACGACGTGGCAATCGTAGTGAGTGCCAAATACGAAAACGTCCTCAGAGACATCTTACAGGTGGCTCTGAACAAGTTGGCTAGACGGGGCAGAAGTAGCGGATATATATAGCAGTGGTTCGTCCAACAGTTATATGGCATTGTGGTATGGTGGACGGCAACTGACAAACTAACCATCACAAACCTGCTATCAAGGGTTCAGAGAACTGCCTGCCTGTGCATAAGCGGAGCGTTAAGGACTACAGCGACTGAGTCTCTACAAGCCCTTCACCATATACTGCCGATTAATGTTGTGGCGAGAAAAGTTGCAACCAAAGCGGCAATAAGATTGAACTGCCTATCAATGTGGAGGTACCTCCTAGAACTACGGTCACATGAGGATATCAAAGTGTAGTGCTATGGTAACCGACCGAGTGGACTATATATCAACGGTGCGCACCTTTCATAGGAACTACATCACAATGATACAAGACAGGGATGAATGGGATGGCAGAATACCCGGTAATAGAAACCATATCCACTTCTATACGGATGGTTCGAAGCTTGATGAAAAGGTTGGCTTCGAAGTACACTGTGAAGAACTTAATTTGGATATAGCTCACAGACTACCAAATACCTGCAGTGTCTATCAAGCCGAAATAATGGCAATATGGAAAGTAGCCAAGTGGCTGAGTCGGAACATAGTAACCAACACTGGCGTTGTCATTTACTCGGACAGCCAGGCTGCCATCAATTCTCTGGAGGCCACATCCCTAAATTCACAAATAGCCCTCGACTGCCGCAGATCTCTTAACGAGATTGGCTGAGCAGTTTAATATACACCTCATATGGGTGCCTGTTCATATGGATTTCCCGGGGAACTGTAAAGCCGATGAACTTGCTAGGAAAGGGACGACTTTACAAATTCTCCAAGAATTTGCATATATTGGTGCGCCACTATCCACGTGCAAGCTTTGGCTTAGGCAAGGGGCAATCAGGCAGTCCAACGAAAGATGGACGCAAATCGGCACCTGTAGGGTAGCTAGACAAATCTGGCCAAGGATTACCTGAGAAGGTCAAAATATCTCCTCGCACTAGAAAGGAAAAAATTGTCTACGTTAGTATCAGTTCTGACGAGACACTGCTTGATCGGCGAACACGCCAAACGATTGGGTACTGACTCCAATGACTTCTGCAGAAGCTGTGGAAATGGGGAAGAAGTGGAGAGCATTGAGCACTTGCTATGCGACTGTCCCGCTCTGAGTAAACGTCGACTGGACCTACTGGGGTCAGCCTTTCTAGGCAGCCTAACAGATCTTTCCAGTACCAAAATTCGTACTATCGATACATTTGTATATCAAACAGTTTGGTTTCGATGAAGGGCATTTTAGCCCGTGGTACCACTAGGGACCTAAACTGGTCTATGTGAGCTGAAGAAAAAAAAAAAGAAAACGGCTGCCACCCTAACCTATAACCTAAAATCGCCATGTCTGTATTAGTTGTTGGACAAAAGCTGATAACACATTTTTCGAGGGGCCCACTGATTTTCAGAAACTTTGGAGGCCCATAAAAAAATTTTGCCGAACCCAGTATAGGATTATACTACCTTTTGGTAGTAGAATCGAACCTATACTGTCAAGTCCGTGTATTTTTTTCACTGCTGCTCAGTTTTCTTATCGACATATTCAATTCTCCCTGGAATAATCCTTAATGAGGCGGTGGAGCTAGTTACTTTCTTAACTGAAACAAAACCGAATATTCAAAATTATTATTGCAATGTCACATTGCGGATTGTTAAGGAGGTGTAGGGTATTATATAGATGATTTTCTGCCTTTCATTACTGGTTTTATTTTGTTTGGCGTACTGTATCTAATTGGTCCCTCCAGACTTTATTATTTCCCATTATTGACTGAGTATGTTGTAATGGCTTTATTTATCTCTGCGTTTTCCAATAAATCTGTGAACATGTGTGCACGGACAAATTTTACTCGCCCACATATCACTCACTCACTTCAAGAGTGACATAACTCAAAATTGAAAATTGCCAAGATGTGTAACATTAAGTCCGTATAAAAATATAAGTAACATGAAATAAGATGTTAAAAAACGCTTTAATAATCCGAAATATGGTTGTTTACTTATAGACCAAATTTCGCTGAGATTAATTTATGGACATTTGCAAAATCCGCAATTTTGTAAGGCAACCTCAAATATTTTAAATTTTGAGTTATGTCACTCTTGAAGTGCGTGAGCGATATGTTAACAGGAATTTAGGAAATTCGGTTATTTGTAAGAGTCTGCATAATTCATAAACATTTTGCTGATATCATCAATCTATCAATCGACATGAAGACATTTTAAGTTGTGAAATATATGTGCCTAAGTGCTTCATAGGCATCGTTGAAAGATACTCTCATGAAGTGAATTGTATGTTTCTGGCTCTTGTCGTCGTCGTCGTCTAATTGTCTTTTCACATGTACAACCCATAGACCTACACACTTTGAAGTCATCATTCAAAGAATCAAATCGAACGAAATTCAATGTCATCCTACGAAAAAGTTTTGTAAAAATATTACATGAATATAGATTAAATTGTATTGAAGAATAGATAACAAATTGAAATTGAAAGTTCTACTCTGCTTTGAAATATGTTGGTGAAGGCTATGATGCGTGACCATCAAAAATTTCGGCAGGAGGTTACGCAGTGTATTTCTTTACATTTATAAATAGTATTTAACAATTTGTTGTTAAAGATGTAACCAATAATGGCGACATGGATAGACAATGTTCACTATATAAATTATATATAACGGGTGATTTTTTAAGCGTTTGGTCTTTGAAAATTGAGAAAAACACAATGGAAATTTATACAAGTAAATCAATTATGTATTTTGGTTGATAAATCAATTCCTCCCGTTTTCTTTTTACTTTTGCAATTGTTGGCAACGGCTTTGCTTCAGAATATCCGTTCTGAACACTTTTTCCAACATTGCGGCCGGTGTACTACCAATCACACTCGTAATATTGTCTTCCAAGGCAGCAATCGTGGTTGGATTGTCCCAATAGACGAGAGACTTCACGTGGCCCCTCAAAAAAGTCCGACGGCCCATAAACCGTAGCAAACAGTACAATTTTCAGGGTGCATTGGCTCCTAAACAGCTGCAGACTTCTCTTCGGACCAAATATGGTAATTTTGTTTATTGACATACCTATTGAGCCAAAAATGAGTGTCAAACTAGTAAGGAAAGATCAAACTAGTAAGAAAAGACTAATATCGGATGAGCCGACTATATGATACCCTACCTAACCTTGATAGATCAGTATTTCGGTATGAAACGATAAAACTCAAATATTCTTTCATGTACCAATAAACGACGGACGGGAAAGCTTCTTTATAGCCCATAGACGCCGATTCGGAAGAAACAAATATGTGGGAGTATACGTCTAAAAATATAATCAGATATCCTATATCAAACACACCTTTCTGTACAATTTCATAAAAATCTTATGTAGAAAACAGTTGCAGTAGACCTCAAGTACCAATTCCGTAGGAACATATACAGAACAGGGTATTATGACTTTGTGCATTTGTATGGAACGCATAAAAAGAGTAGAGATAGATACATACGTAGTTTACTATGTCTGTCCGTCTGTCCATATATTGTGATCAAAGCGCATGTCGAAAATATTAACCGATCTTAACGATCCCATTGAAAATGGGACATATCAGTACACGCTGAAAAAAATTGCGTCTGTTTGAAATACATATACATATGTTTAGTGTACAATTCAATTATATAATATTTGACAACACATATGTTTGGGAGGATATAGTTCTAAACAAAAATATGCTCCCATTCAAATATTTTTATACCCTACACCACACTGTGGTACAGGGTATTATGACTTTGTGCATTTGTTTGTAACACCCGAAAGGAGAAGAGATAGATCCATTGTTTATTATACCGATCGACTTGTAATCACTTTCTGAGTCGATTTAGCTATAGTCTGTCTGTCCGTCTGTCTGTCCGTCTGTCTGTCCGTCTGTCTGTCCGTCTGTCTGTCCGTCTGTCTGTCCGTCTGTCTGCCCGTCTGTAGACGTATTCTTGTAATCAAAGTACAGGTCGCAATTATAACCCGATCTTGACGAAACTTTACACATATATTTTTTTGGCCCAAGGACGATCCCTATTTAATTTGGTTAAAATCGGTTCAGATTTGGATATAGCCCCCATATATATGTTAGCCCCGATTTGACATGTAAGCGCTGTAAAAACTTTATTTTATATCCGATCAGTATGAAATTCAGCAGAAAGAGGTCTCTTATTATATGAATGAACACTGTTAAATTTGGAAGAAATCGGTTCAGATTTAGATATAGCCCCCATATATATGTTACCCCCGATTTTACATGTAAGCGCTGTAAAAAGTGTATTTTTAATCCGATCAGTACGAAATTCGGCAGAAAGAGGTTTCTTATTACATGAATTAATACAGCCAAATTTGAGGGAAATCAGTTCAGAAATCGGTTTAGATTTAGATATAGCCCACATGTATATGTTACCCCCGATTTGACATGTAAGCGCTGTAGAAACTGTATTTTGTATCCGATCAGTAAAAAAATTGGCAGAAAGAGGTTTCTCATTACGTGAATTAACAGTGCCAAATTTGAGGGAAATAAGTTCAGATTTAGATATAGCCCCCATGTATGTATATGTTACCCCCGATTTGACATCTAAGCGCTATAGATACTGTATTTTATATCCGATCAGTACGAAATTCGACAGAAAGAGGTCTTTTTACATGAATGAGTATTCAGGGAAAATCGGTTCAGATTTATATATAACATCCGTGTATATGTTCCTCCTGATTTGGTATCAAAGCGCTATAGAAGTTGTACTTTACTTCCGATCATTAAAATTTTCCAGAAATATGTTTCTCAATTTAGGAACGAATATTGCTTAATTTAGCGATTATCGGTTCAGAATTAGATAATATGTTCCTACCCATTTACCAATTATTCCAAATTATTATCGCAATGACCCTTATCGCATTGTTAGGGAGGTGTAGGGTATTATATAGTCGGCCCCGCCCGACTTTCTGCCTTTCCTTACTGGTTTTACTTGGAACTATGTAGTATTTCCGAAACAAAGATTAATTTATATTTATTTATTTTTGCAATGTATCAATGCAATAACATAAAGACATATTTTCTGTTTTTCAAATGTTCAAAGAGCAATTTTTTTATAAATTGTATATGTTTGTAAAATTTAATTAAAACTTAAATCGAATTATCTTTCGTAAATATAAATTGCATTGATGGATTGACAAAAAGTGATGAATTGGAATATTTATAAATTAAGAAAATGTTAGCTATAAAGTTTAACACGAAATCTACGAAAAACTAACTAAAGTTCGTATAAGTCAGCAAAGTTTTAAAAATCTTTTTAAATAAAACATATTTGGAAAACTTCTTAAAAAATAACTATGTTTGTGTGTAGACACGTATTTTATTTGTGAAATTCACTTTGCAAATAAATTATGTTCTAATATATTAATATATGTGTCCCAGACAAAATTTCTTGATTTTCAAATAAAATTTGTTTGTTAACAAATACAAAATATTTAAAAAAAAAAACGTTTCCAAAAATATTTTCTTTCAATTCAAACATATCAAAAATGACGATTTTCATCCGTGTATATATTTTGATATAGCACTTATTGACTCTCTAGAGAACATATCTCTCAACCTCATATGAAGGTCACCTTAAATTATACGTTTTATGTGATTATGCTGAAGTTCCATGTAATAATGAATTGATGTAGGTTCTACAACTTTCTCCATATATTGCTTCTGTTGGAGTGAGTTTTATAGACGGACTACCTTTGGTCTTTCCTTACTGGTTGTACATTAATGCATTTATCATTATCAGAAATGCAAAATGCTCAATCAACGCTTTGAAAACAGAGTTTTCTAGAAAACCCTGATTTATGACTTGTTTTTGTGGGTTGTTGGGAATACGGGTTTATAACTACGAAAAAATAAAAAAAAAAAAATTGTATTCTGTTTATAAATTTTGTATTTTGATAGAAGGGCGCTAAAAATTTGTGGCAGCAATTTTTCCCCTAGATTAAGGCGTACTATTTCATAAAATGAAAACCAAATTTTTTTATAATAGACTTTATTTTTTTTTAATTATATTTTTATGGAAAGTACGTTTAGTATTTTGAGAATATTTATTGAAGCATAAGCCCGATAGAGCCGGAATACGCGATATGTTTGAGGCAATTATGATCACCATAAAAGGTGGAAATATATATTTCACGTAAAAACAGTTGTTAAAAAATGAGGAACAAGTTGAATTTTGTTGATTTTTTAATAACTTCTATTAGGTTTAGGTTAGGGTTGCAGCCGTTTTTTTTATCAGCTCACATAGACCAGTTTAGGCCCTAGTGTTACCACGGGCTGAAATGCCCCTCATAAAAACCAACCTGTTTCATAAACAAATTTATCGATAGTGCGAATATGGGTACCGGAAAGATCTGTTAGACTGCCTAGAAAGGCCGACGCTAGTACGTCCAGTCGTCTTTTACTCAAAGCGGGACAGTCGCATAGCAAGTGCTCAATGCTCTTCACTTCTTCCTCATCTCCACAGCTTCTGCAGAAGTCGTTGGAGTCGATACCCAATCTTTTGGCGTGTTCGCCGATCAAGCAGTGTCCCGTCAGAACTGATACTTAGGTAGACAATTTTTTTTCTCTCTAGTGCGAGGAGATATTTTGACCTTCTCAGGTCATACCTTGGCCAGATTTGTCTAGCTAACCTGCAGGTGCCAATTTCTGTCCATCTTTCGTTGGACTGCCTGATTGCCTCTTGCCTAAGCCACAGCTTGCACGTGGCCTACCAATATATGCAAATTCTTCGAGAATTTGTAATGTCGTCCCTTTCATAGCAAGCTCATCAGTTTTGTCTTTCACCGGGATATCCCTATGCCCAGGCACCCATATGAGGTCTGCGGCAGTCGAGGACTGTTTGTGAATTTAGAGAATTGATGGCAGAATGGCTGTCGTAGTAAATGACAACGCCAGTGTTGGTTACTATGTTGCGACTCAGCCACTTGGCGACTTTCCATATTGCCATTATTTCGGCTTGATAGACACTGTAGTCTGTGAGCTATATTCAAACTAAGTTCTTCACAGTGTACTCCGAAGACAACCTTTGCATCAAGCTTCGAACCATCCGTATAGAAGTGGATATGGTTTCTATTTCCGGGTATTCTGCCATTTATCCCAGGGATAAATGGGATTGAGAGGAACTAGTGATGTAGTTCCTCTCAAAGGTGCGCACCGTTGATATATAGTCCACTCGCTCGGTTATCATAGCACTACACTTTGATATCCTCATGTGACCGTAGTTCTTGTACCTCCACACTGATAGGCAGTTTAATCTTATTGCCGCTTTGCTTGCAACTTCTCTCGCCACAATATTAATCGGCAGTATATGGAGTAGGGCTTGTAGAGACTCGGTCGCTGTAGTCCTTAAGGCTCCGCTTATGCTCAGGCAGGCTGTTCTCTGAACCTTTGTTAGTAGGTTGGTGATGGTTAGTTTGTCAGTTGCCGTCCACCATACCACAATGCCGTATAACAGTATAGGACGAACTATTGCTATATATATCCAGTGGACGATTTTAGGAGAGAGGCCTCACCCTTTGCAGGAATATAAGGCGACGTTGGCCTTCCTTACACGTTCCAATACGTTAAGTCTAAATAACAGTTTTCTATCTAGAATTATTCCTAAAAATTTTGGACTTTCAGAAAAGACTAGATCTGTTCCATTTATTCGAGGTGGAGGGTCCACATGTGGGACTTTATTCATCCTAGTAAAGAGAACCAATTATCTCTTGTTTGGGTTTACGCCCAAACCGCTGCTCACATAGACCAGTTTAGGCCCTAGTGTTACCACGGGCTGAAATGCCCCTCATCAAAACCTACCTGTTTCATATACAAATTTATCGATTGTGCGAATATGGGTACCGGAAAGATCTGTTAGACTGCTTATAAAGGCCGACGCCAGTATGTCTAGTCGTCTTTTACTCAAAGCGGGACAGTCGCATAGCAAGTGCTCAATGCTCTTCACTTCTTCCTTATCTACACAGCTTCTGCAGAAGTCGTTGGAGTCGATACCCAATCATTTGGCGTGTTCGCCGATCAAGCAGTGTCCCGTCAGAACTGATACTTACGTAGACAATTTTTTTCTCTCTAGTGCGAGGAGATATTTTGACCTTCTCAGGTCAGCTACCCTGCAGGTGCCAATTTCTGTCCATCTTTCGTTGGACTGTCTGATTGCCTCTTGCCTAAGCCACAGCTTGCACGTGGCCCACCAATATATGAAAATTCTTCGAGAATTTGTAATGTCGTCCCTTTCCTAGCAAGTTCATCAGTTTTGTCTTTCACCGGGATATCCCTATGCCCAAGCACCCATATGAGGTCTGCGGCAGTCGAGGACTGTTTGTGAATTTAGAGAATTGATGGCAGACTGGCTGTCCGAGTAAATGACAACGCCAGTGTTGGTTACTATGTTGCGACTCAGCCACTTGGCGACTTCCCATATTGCCATTATTTCGGCTTGATAGACAATGCAGGTATCTGGTAGTCTGTGAGCTATATTCAAACTAAGTTCTTCACTCTGAAGCCAACCTTTGCATCAAGCTTCGAACCATCCGTATAGAAGTGGAGATGGTTTCTATTGCCGGGTATTCTGCCATCACATTTATTCCTGGCTGGTATCATAGTGATGTATTTCCTCTCAAAGGTGCGCACCGTTGATATATAGTCCACTCGGTCGGTTACCATAGCACTACACTTTGATATCCTCATGTGGCCGTAGTTCTTGTACCTCCACATTGATAGGCACTTTAATCTTATTGCCGCTTTGGTTGCAACTCCTCTCGCCACAATATTAATCGGCAGTATATGGAGTAGGGCTTGTAGAGACTCGGTCGCTGTAGTCCTTAAGGCTCCGCTTATGCTCAGGCAGCCCGTTCTCTGAACCTTTGTTAGTAGGTTGGTGATGGTTAGTTTGTCAGTTGCCTCCACCATACCACAATGCCGTATAACAGTATAGGGCGAACTATTGCTATATATATCCAGTGGACGATTTTAGGAGAGAGGCCCCACCCTTTGCAGGCATATAAGGCGACGTTGGCCTTCCTTACACGTTCCAATATGTTAAGTCTAAATAACAGTTTTCTATCTAGAATTATTCCTAAAAATTTTGCACTTACACAAAAAACTAGATCTGTTCCATTTATTCGAGGTGGAGGGTCCACATGTGGGACTTTATTCATCCTAGTGAAGAGAACCAATTCTGTCTTGTTTGGGTTTACGCCCAAACCGCTGCTTCTGGCCCATCTAGCCAATTTGTTCAGAGCCACCTGTAGAATGTCTCGGAGGACGTTTTCGAATTTTCCACTAACTGCGATTGCCACGTCGTCCGCATATGCCACGACTTTGCAGCCACAACGTTCTAGATCTAGCAGGATTTCATTCACCGCTAGGTTCCAAATTAGTGGAGACAGTACTCCTCCTTGTGGGGTCCCTCTGTTTAGAAACCTTGTTAGAGTTGTGGTTTGAATTAGTCTAATCAAACTGGAGTTAACTTTTAGATGTGACAGTGCCGCAATTACAGCATCTGAGTGAATGTTTCTACTCAGACGCTATGTCAAGAAATGCCACCATGGTGAATTCCTTGAAATGCAGGGACGATTCGATGGTGCTCACAAGCTGATTCTATAGACTTCCCCTTATTGCAAGCATGTTGGAGATTTGTATCCAGGTTTTGCCCTAATGAAAATATCTAAAAGTCTTTTCAGACCTTTCAATAGGAAAGAGGATATGCTAATTGCTCTGAAGTATTTTTACCTAAGGTGTGATTTCTTCCCCGCTTTAGGTATGAATACCACTTTGGTATCCCTCCATCGATTCGGGATGTATGAAAGCCTGATACAGCCTACATACATTTACTCCAGCCAGGGGATAATATATTTCAACATTTTCTGCATTTCTGCTGCAGTGATGCCGTCTGGTCCAGGTGACTTGAAGGGCTCAAAGCTGTTAATAGCCCAACGTATTCTGGATCTATGAGTCAACAAGCTAGCAACGCTCGCAGTCCACTCGCATTCTTGTTGGTCTTGCTGATCTTCGGGTTCTGTTGGTTCTTCGGGAAATGTGTGTCGAGCAGTACATTGAGCGACTGCTCGCTGTTTTTGGTCCAGTTATTTGCCTCATCCTGTGTATATCTTACTGTACATGTTGAAGCAGATAGTATCTTCCTCAGCCTTGCGTCGTCGGAGAACTTTTCCACTTCTCCACAGAAGGTATACCAAGATCGTCTTTGCGCCTTCCTAGGCTTCTTCTTATAGATCTTGAGTTGCTCTTAATAGGCATCCCAATCATTAGCTACCCTAGTAGATTTCGCCTTGTTGAATAGCTTGTTACATGTCTCTTTCCTAGTCGTTAGCTCAGAAGTCCACCATTGAAGTTTAGTTTTACCCTTGCACCTTGTTTTTGGACGGGCTTCTTCAAGTTAACTATTGAATGATGTGGTGATATGCTCGACCAGGTTATCCAGATCGGCTTTGTCATTCGGTTCGTACAGAAGTTTGGAGTTGAGGACTTTCTTGAAATTCTTTTCATACAGGTGCCACTTTGT
Organism: Eudasyphora cyanicolor; assembly: GCA_963930755.1. Taxonomy (NCBI): domain Eukaryota; kingdom Metazoa; phylum Arthropoda; class Insecta; order Diptera; family Muscidae; genus Eudasyphora; species Eudasyphora cyanicolor. The sequence goes on from OZ005735.1 coordinate 138,765,401, forward strand.
CTTCCTCACATTTCTGTGGACGGCAGGTTTAGGCGCTTTTTCAGCGAGTTTGAACTCAATATAATGGAGATCTGAGAATGAGTGGTCGTCCAGTACATTCCACCCAATAATTTTGTCTGACAGCCGGTCATATAGCAACCGTTACGTCGAGTACTTCATGTCTGTCTTTAATTGTAAGGGTCGGTTTATTACCTATGTTACAAATAGTTAGGTTGGTAGTTAGAATCAAGCCAAGAAGCGTATCACCCCTATTGTTTATATCCGTACTACCCCAGATAGTATGACGAGCGTTCGTGTGTGCGCCAATAATCAGCTCGAGCTCGCCAGAAAAATAATAAATTCTATACTACTTATCGAAATCTTCCCCAATACCACAAATAGTATTAGTTTAGTATTCGCTATCCCCTTGAGAAAACATGGACAAAGTTGCCACGCCCCTTTTGGTACCTGCCACAAATATTGTCCATTTTGCACAAAAAGTTTACGGCTCATAACGTTGGTCCCAGTGCATAGAAACACTTGAAATTGTATGCGGTGTAATGCTTTTACAGTTCCTACAGCTCCTTGAAAAATGGATGTTGCTACCTCCACACAAATGGACCATTTTTCAGAAAAAGTTAAACGTTATAACTTTGATTCAGGTTTATATATTCTTTAAATTCTGTGCAGTGTAATGCTTGTTTAGTACCTATCGACCACTGAGAATTGGGCGTTATTGCCACTCCCCTATTGGTATCTCTCACAGAATCACAGAAATCGGTTCAGCTTTAGTTATATCTCCCATACATATGTTTCGTCCAAATTGGATACAGAGGCAGAGACGTACCAAATGTAAATTGTTTAAACAAATTTTAGTTGATGTATATGTTGGACATTTGATTGTTGTACAATCTTACTAGAGTGGTGTCGGCACCGCCCGACTTTAGCCTTTCGTTGCTGGTTTTATTGTAAAATAACAAGAATCAGCGCATCTATTTATTGGATTTTTTTGTATGCATTTGACAGTACATAATGTGATCCTACAAAAAATGTGTGATGTCAGATCAGTGAGCATGTCGCCAACCAATACGTTCCCATTTTGGAAAATTTTAAAACAGAAAATCATTGCACCAATCACATTTGGCATTTGAGAGCAAAATACATAACCCAAAAACGGCCATACTATTGTTTTAAAACATAGTAACTGGAGTCACGTTAAAATTGTGGACGGCATCGGATTAGTGAGCGTGGTGATGCCCATTTGAAGAAAATGACTGACATTATAGTACTGTTAAAATGGAAGCATCAAAGTTTTCAGAGAATGAATTTGCATGTTCACAAGACAAAATTGGGCAGCATATTAATTTTAATAATCTAAAATTGTATTTGGGAATTAACATCAGTCACAGATTTTTTGATATATAAGTTAAATTAGTGTTAATTTTATGATAACATATTGTGTTATTGCCAATAAGTATAATATTGGCCGGTTTATTGACAGATCCCAGCTACAATCACAACCAATATCCCCATGCAGAGGCCTCAATTCGATTCCGAGTGGACCATTTAGTTACTGCATGCCACTTGATTTGTTAATGTCAAGGGATCCAATGAGATGTCACTTTTCTTGAGTACTCCCAATGCTGTTTCTATGGTTTCCAATGATGGCAAACGTTGGCGAGTTAAAATCCAAACAGATTCTGAAAATCAAAATGAAATGAAAAACAAATGTCACTGCTCTGTTTAGGAGGATATGGCAGCAAAAGTAATCGAAATTCATCAAGGCAAAAAGACAATTGAAGTCGATGTGCCAAAGAGAGGAATTGTAAGCATTAATATTTACTTGACGATTGACCATTGGCCAGTGGCTGACAGGAGTAGACAACGCTGTATGTGCAGTAGTCCGTGCCAAGAACCCAATAATTGCTAGAGACAGTCAAGGACGTACTCACAGGGAACTTGACCAAGAGTTTTGCATTGGAAACCACGGACGCAGTGCTTAGTATATCTTCCGCCTCTCCAGTGCTAAAAGACACGCCAAAAATTAATCACCATCATTAAGTGTTGATCCAAATTTAGAAAACAGAAGACACAGTACAAGTGTGCACGAACCACCAACAGGACTTCCAAGGACATGCCACCTTTGAAACGGCAATTCAATTTATACTTACGTTGCATTTATTTGGCTATTCGTCACGGCAACATTTCCATCATTCTGCAGCGAATATTGAGCAGTTATACAAACGCCATCACCCTCGAAGTACTGCGGATATTTGGCGTATTCGTACCACATGCCCAAGTATTTGGACACATCGAAATTGGCCACTACTTCAACGTTGGAGGCCACTACTTCAACGTTGGAGGACAACAATCCGGCGACAATACTTGGCTGGCGGTCAGTTGGGCCATGACCGTTGCCACTGTCACGAACGTTATTATTTTGGAAATGGTCATAATTGATTGCTATGATGGTTGGATCTCCTTGCTGTACCTCCGCTTGAGCGCCGCTGTGATCATTACTGATGCAAATATTGGTATGTTTCTGAACTTTTATACTGCCGAGGAAGATGTTCATCATATTTTTGTTATCATAGCGGGTGTCTATTTTCCATTTCGCAGATTCTTATCACTATGAAGATGTCAACACAATGTCGAGTTAGAGCAAAGTGAGTCATATCATCAGTTGTTATCTCTACCAAGGAACTCGGAATTTATTAGATCTTTGCTTTCATTAGGTAAACAAGTGTACAATCTCTAAGAATGTATTACTTTGGGAATAATTCATCCCATTGTCATAATTGTTAATTTTTTTTTAATAATGAAAAACGCTGAAATATGTTGTAATTATTCCACCTTGCTCAAATAAAATAGGGATGATTTATTATAATCAGTTTTACAACCTACTCGAATATATTGAGCCCTAACCGCAAAAAAGACGTAGGCGCCACAATGATTTACTATTAATTTTTTGAGGGAAATCGTTTATTTATGACAAATGGCATCATGTTTCCGAAATTTATAGCAGTAAAATGTACCGATATACTAAATTTCACAGTTATATAAACAGATGTATGCATTTAAACAAAAAATAATCGCAAAAGAAACCTTCTCCTCTAAATTTTTGTGAGTGGCGTTTACGTCTTTTTGGCGGTTACGGCTCGATATATTCTAAGAAACAACCAGCAAGGAACGGCTAAATTCGGGTGGAGTCGACTGATAAATCTAATCCGATAAATATTACCAAATGTTTGTTAAGAAATTCGTATTTTATTGCTCCCAGATCCAGCACCGAGATATAGATATATATTAGGGGGACTATCTCCAAATTTGAGCCGATTCTAACAATTGGTGCTATTCATTCTGGGAAGAAGGAACCGTTACCTGACCTATTTTCTGTAGATCTGATGTGCCAAAGAATATATTAAAGATGACAATTTTAAAATGTTAAAACTTATAATGTTTTTGTATCCTCTTTGTTTGATAGAAATATGATGGGTAATTTTTTTATACCCTCACTTGAGTGTGACGAGGGTATATATCATTTGCTACGGGTCAAAAGTGTAAGACATCGAAGGAGTGACCTTAGACCCCAAGTATGTTCGGCGGAAATCCATTTGGGGACATTTTACGAAGTTTGAGCAATTTCCGTCCGTCTGTCTGTCCGACCGTGTGTCTGTCTGCTGGCTGGTGCGCACGATAACTCTCGAAAGGAGTAACCGATTGAATTCAAATTTGGTATGTGGAAATACATATTTTTTCTTATCTTCGGCTATGGTTGAAGATGGGCCATATTGGTCCACTCCTTTTAGTACATACCCCACAGAGGGTTAAAATTTAATGAAATATTGATTATCTAATAACTTCTATACTACTTATTCGAATCTTCTAAAATGCCACACATAGTATTAATATGTTATTCGCTACCACCACGAAAAAAATGTGCGAATTTACCATTCTCCTTTTTGGTACCTCCCACACAAATGGCCTATTTTGTACCAGCGATTAAAAATACTTGACTTTTGGTGTAAAATGGTCCTTGCTATGCAACTGCCCCGCTCTGAGTAAACGACGACTGGATATCGATTGACTTTAATGCAGCGTTTAGTTTTTTCTAGCAATTTCGAAGACTCCTTTTTAGAGTTGGGGAGCGGTATCGTTGCCTTCTGAGGTTTCTTTTCTCCCTGATGAGAGCATCGATTTCAAGTGGCTGTGTGGTATAATTCGTTATTGTGGCTGGGTATTCGTTGAAGCTACTGACACCGCATTGTATAATACATCTGTGAGAAGGTTTACGGCTGACTTAATATCATCTGACGATCGTAATTATATTTCCCCATATAAATGAGTGTTAATGTATTTTTTGTACATCGTCCAGTTTGTGCGCTTGTTGGAAATAGTTGCAAGTTCATTTTCTTGTCTGAATTCAAACAAAATAAGTATTGTTGGAGAATGAGCTGATGAAAGATCTACAGGACATACAGGTCTTTTCGCGTCTTATATTTTTCGCAACGGCGAAGGCAATTAATCGGCTGTTTTGTTTAAATTTGAAGGCCAGTAGGTTGATTGTCCGCTAGAAACAGTATCTAGATTGGTAGATGTTATGTCTTCTATGCTGTAAAGCGTTTCGGAGTACGTTTGTACTGTAGTTTCTAAAACATTACCTCGCCGCAATGATACTACATGGGAGTTTTCTTTACCCAAATCCTTGATAATTTGTAAACGAGCGTGTTAGAAGTTTGCTCTCGAAAGTATATTGGGGGATGTTTGGTACACGTGCTGCGTCGTTTTTCCCCTCTGCGGTTTCACCTTAGCTCAGAAGTGCATATCTGTTTTCGCTGACCATCTCCAACCCATTTATGTAATTTTACACCCAGACAAAAAATTGGTTGGAATTCGGTAGCAACAATAAAAAACCAGTAAGGAAAGACAGAAAGTCGAGCGGGGCCGATAATACCAAATGGGCAATACGAATTTGGCTGTGTTCATACATGTAATAAGAAAACTCTCTCTGTCGAATTTCGTACTTATCGGATATAAAATACGGTTTCTACAGCGAATATATGTCGAATCGGGTGTAACATATGGGCATTTCCAACGAAATGTCAACCGCAGCCAAAAAATTTAAAGTCTATAAAAGTATATTGTTTACTATTTTTTATAGGGAAATTTATGAAATTTAACTAATTATCCCAAAAACTACATTTATTCATAACACATTTTGAAATATTTGAGTGCAAATTCGAATAATTGCAAAATTTATTTTTTTAACATTTGTATTGCATGTTATTTTCTGATTAATGGTGTCTCTTGTAAATCTTGATTTATATTGAAGGGATGTAAGAAAAATAATTTTTGTTGTGAAAATAAATATATTGAATATATTAAAAACACTGTGCTTGAAATGGACACTTTAAAAATGTAACAAAAATGAGACCCAATGGATATACCTATTTCGACATTGCAGAATCCAGTAGTTCTAGCCGTTTTTCTATGTTAGCTCTTGTTTTCGCGATATTGGACCTCAAAGTTTGCAAGAAAATCATAGGAGTTAGTTATCTCGGAGGTGATTTTGAAGTGGAAGGCTTCGGAATACACGCTTCATTCCAAAGAACGAAATAAAGGGAACCCTTCGAGAATTATTTCTCTCACAATAGTCAACCACGCTGCTCACCCCTTTACCCGTGAAAAAGTGCAATCAAAACTAACCATATGTCAAACCACATACAAATCGTCAACATTTTTAGTTTGTGTCTTTGAGAAAAATATTCCTCGCGAAAAATTACTATGAGTCGCCTTTCAACATATTTATGAAAAATGAACAGATTGTATAATTTAGCAGGTTTTGTTGGTTACCTTTGAAATTTCCATTGGCACTAAACATTTAAGTCAAAAAATTTTATTACAAATATTTTCTGCTATGGGCAGAAAAGTACACAAATAATGTAATAAATCGAAGTCTGCTTAATTCTCATAAAAAGCTGAGAAAGTATTTATAGTATTTTTTCGCGAGGAATATTTTTCTCAACGATGCCTACTAAAAATGTCGACGATATATATGATTTTTAACATATGATAAGATTTTATTGTACTTTTGCAGGTATAAGGGGGTGAGAAGCGTGGACGACTGTTTTGAGAGAAATAATTCTCCAAATGTTCTCTTTATTTCGATCTTTTTACTGAAGCATATATTTCGAAGTCTTCCACTTAAAAATCACCAAAGAGAGATGAAACCTCTCTGATTTCCCAACAAACTTGGTGATCGAATATCGCGAAAACAAGAGCTAACATAGAAAAACGGCTAATGCCACTGTACTCAGCATGGCCGAAATAGGTCTATCCATAAGGTCTCTTTTCTGTTACATATTTGGACTAGCACAGTGACATCATTTATAATCAACCATTGGATGTTTAGTTGCATAAAAAGTAAAAAAATAAACATAAAAAGAACGATGGAATAAAATATCGCGTGCGAGCAAGTAAGAAAGTTTCAGTCGGGTAAACCGACTAAGGTATACCCTCAATTTGCCAGTAATGTAATATATAACATTACATTTATAAATCTGTCATTTTGTGTGGGAGGTACCGGAAGGGGTTTTTCCAAATACACCTATTTTTCGGTAAAACAGTAGATTGTTAAATACATTGCATTGTGCCGAACTATACGCGTTTATGTGCACTGGTATATTAAAGTTACGACCTATGTAATTTTGATATGATTCGGTCATTTTGTTTGGGAGGTACAAGAAGGGGCAGGGTGATAACGCCCACTTGTACAGGACTATAGGCACTATAACAGCATTACACTGTACAAAATTTCAAGTATTTGTATGCACTGGTATTAAAGTTACAAGCCGTTTACTTTTGGTACGAAACGGTCCATTTGTGTGGGAGGTACCATAAGGGGCTGTACAATAATGTAAATTTTTTACTGTCGAAAATTTCAAGCATTTTTATGCACTAGTATTAAAGTTATAAGCAGTAAAATTTTGATGAAAAATGGTCCATTTGTGTGGGAGGTACCAAAAGGGCCATACCGACTTCACCCATTTTTCTCGAGGTAATAGCGACTAATATACTAATATTATGTGTATAATTTCAGAAGATTCGAATATGTAGTATATAAGTTATTATACCCTCACTTTAGTGTGACGAGGGTACATATCATTTGCTACGGAAAAAAGTGTTTTGGGTCATTTTAAGTCGAATGAGCAATGTCCGTCCGTCCGTCTGTCTGTCTGCTGGCTGGTGCGCACGATAACTCTCGAAAGGAGTAACCGATTGACCTCACATTTGGTATGTGGTCATATTTTTTTCTATCTCCAGCTAAATTTGAAGATGAGCCATATTGGTCCACTCCTTCTAGTACCTCCCCCACAAAGGGTTAAAATGTTGTGAAATATTGAATCTTTAATAACTGCTATACTACTTATTCGAATCTTTTGAAATTCCACACATGGTATTAGCTTATTAGTCGTTATCAACTCGAGAAAAATGGGCGAAGTCGCCACGTCCCTTTTGGTACCTCCCACACAAATGCACCATTTTGCACCAAAAGTTAACAGCTTATAACATTAATAACAGTGTATAAAAATACTTTAAATTTTGTACAGTATTATGCTTTTATATTGCCTACAGTCCAGGGAAAAATGGGTGTTGTTGCCACGCCCCTTTTGGTACCTCCCACACAAAGATACCTTTTTGCACCAAATGTTAACAGCTTATAACATTAAAACCAGTGTATAAAAATACTTGAAATTTTGTACAGTGTAATGTTTTTATAGTGTCTATAGCCCTGTGAAAAATGGGCGTTATTGCCACGCCCTTTTTTTGTACCTCCCACACAAAATGCCCAAATCATACCACAATTTAATGTCTCATAACGTTTATACCAGTGTACATATATGCTTATAAGTGCAATGCAGTGCAATGAATTTAAAGTACCTAATGTTCAGCGAAAAAAAGGTGTATTTGATAAACCCCTTCTGGTACCTCCCACACAAATTGACAGAATAATTCGAGTAATATTCAATATTACATTACTCACAAAGTGAGGGTATACCTTAGTCGGTTTACTTGACTGAAACTTTCTTACTTGTTAAAGAATCAATATTTCACTAAATGTTAACCCTTTGTGAGGGAGGTACCAGAAGGAGTAGACCAAACGGACGGACATTGCTCATTTGACTTAAAATTACCAAAAAGAAAAATCCGCCGAACATACTTGGGGTCTTAGGTCACTCTTTCGATGTGTTACACTTTTTGTAGGGTATAATAAACTACTTTATATATTTGAATAAAATAAAAAACATTATTAAGATACATTAATCCACGACATTTTAAAATCAGTCGCATTAAAATATTCCATCAGGTTTCCCTGAAATCAGTGTTTGATTGGTTTGCTTTCAAAGCGACTTCTGTTTTTGTCGCGTGTGAATGGCTTGGTTTTTTGCAATTATCTTGATCAATCAACCTTAGCACCAATTATAGTGCTATTCAAGAGCTATAAGTTTCACCTTTTGTCAAAATGAAATGATGTTTTGGCATATGTTTTTTTTTCACTTTGAATGCGTACGAATGTCGCATTCGACATTGGAGAATCGCCCATATATATTGGGACTATGTTTAAATCTGAACCGATTTTCCCCGAATTTGGCTGTGCTCATACATGTAATAAGAAAGCTCTCTCTGTTGAATTTCGTACTGATCGGTTATAAAATACGGTTTCTACAGCGCTTGCATGAAAAATCGGGTGAAACATATATATGGGGACTATATCCAAATCTAAAACGATTTTCCCCCAATTTGGCAGTGTTCATTCATGTAATAAGAGAACTCTCTCTGCCAAATTGCGTACTGATCTTATATAAAATACAGTTTCTACAGCGCTTAATTGTCAAATCGGGGGTTAACATATAAATAGGGGCTATATCTAAATCTGAACCGATTTTGACCAAATTCAATAGGGATCGTTCTTGGGCCAATAAAGATCACTGTACTAAATTCCATCACAAGCGGCCATAAAAACGACCTGCACTTTGATCACAAGAATAAACGGACAGACAGACTGACATGGCTAAATCGACTCAAAAAATGATTCCTATGTCGATCGATATAATAAACTATTGTTCTATTTCTTCTGGGCGTTACAAACAAATGCATAAAATCATAATACCCTGTACAACAAAAAGTCTATTGCATACACCGGTGCCGGTTGTATTTATAAATAAATAATTAAAACAACAATAATAACATGGATACGATTAAATGATATTGGCAACTAAATCGATGGTTGTATCAATCGATTTATGATTGTTTTTATACCCTACACCACACTGTACAGGGTATTATAATTTTGTGCTTTTGGTTGTAACACCCAAAAGGAGAAGAAATAGACTCATCGTTTATTATACCGATCGACTTAGAATTACTTTCTGAGTTGATGTAGCTATGTCCGTCTGTCTGTGCCAAATTGTCAGAACAACCAAATTTTAAAAACTGTTGGTTTTGGCAATATACCAAAGATAATTCTACCTACAATTTTCGTAGTTGGCGCAACCAAATATGATTGTTCTCAACATGGGAGCTGAAGTATACCACAGCCAAAATGTTGGTTGTCCTGATGGAATCGCATGATAGTAGACAGAACTACTCGGAATAGTTCCGGTGCGGTTAATCGCGGTCGATGTTGCCGATTGGATCATACTTTTTTTTAATGTACTTTATTCAATAGCATCTTTCAGAATTACAATTTAGTACCTCAGCGCCTTAAAGGCTTTATAGAGGCTTATATGTAGGCAACTTACAAATTTAAGTAATTAATTTCAATTAATTTTATAAACATTAAAAAAAGTTATAAAACAATATGATAGATTAGTATTTACATAAGAAGTGTTTCTAAATTTTGTAGCAATTAAATTTTAATTTTATTTTTGAATGTTGATAAAACTTGAACATCCCTCAAATTAGCAGGCAATTTATTATATTCATGTGGTCCAGCATAGGCTATGCGCTGTTTAGTCAAATCAAGGCGGCATCTTACATAACTTAGGTTCGCAGCTTGTCTTGTGTTCCTTCGCGTTTGAACTACATTTTGTGGAAATTGTATCAAGTGACTATTTGCTCTGATTGTTTTGAAAACATAGACTAAAATCTCTTGCTTATATAAACCTATTACAGGAAGAATATTATTTGCGTGAATGCTGAATAAGTCCAAAGTAGAGTATCTTAATGGAAGATTATATACTAGTTTTAATGCCTTGTTTTGGGCTGATTGAAGTGACCTTAATGAGTTACTTATTCTACGACCATATACAGAAGGAAGGTAGGCCAAATGAGAATGTACAAGTGACTAATAAATAAGCAGTTTTGCACCCGTGGACAGTTTATTCTTGAATTTGTAAAGCATTCCAATACCAGATGCAATTTTGGTTCTTAAATTATTTATGTGTTCATCCCATAGCAAATTGTGACTCAAAGTTATCCCTAAATATTTCACCATATCTGATTCAGTAATTGGAATACCATCAACGTAAACTGTCATCCTACCATAATTTCTACAATTGTATGGTTTAAATCTTACAAATTTAGTTTTTGTTGGATTGATTAAAAGTCTATTGCAGCGTGAAAATTCCGTTAGGATTGATGCATCATACTGAATCTGGGTTTCCAATACCTGTACATTTTTATTACCTACACCACACTCTGGTACAGGGTATTATGACTTTGTGCATTTTTTTTAACACCCAAAAGGAGAAGAGATAGATCCATTGTTTATTATACCGATCGACTTGTAATCACTTTCTGAGTCGATTTAGCTATGTCCGTCTGACTGTCCGTCTGTAGATGTATTCTTGTAATCAAAGTACAGGTCGCAATTATGGCCCGATCTTGACGAAACTTTACACATACCTTTTTTTTGGCCCAAGGACGATCCCTATTTAATTTGGTTAAAATCGGTTCAGATTTGGATATAGCCCCCATATATATGTTAGCCCCGATTTGACATGTAAGCGCTGTAAAAACTTTATTTTATATCCGATCAGTATGAAATTCAGCAGACAGAGGTCTCTTATTATAATAATGAACACTGTTAAATTTGGAAGAAATCGGTTCAGATTTAGATATAGCCCCATATATACGTTATCCCCCATTTCACATGTAAGCGCCGTAAAAAATTTATTTTATAACTGATCAGTATGAAATTCGGCAGATAGAGGTTTCTTATTACATGAAGGAATACTGCAAAATTCGGAGAAAATCGGTTCAGATTTAGATATAGCCCCCATATATATGTTACCCCCGATTTTACATGTAAGCGCTGTAAAAAGTGTATTTTTAATCCGATCAGTATGAAATTCGGCAGAAAGAGGTTTCTTATTACACGAATTAAAACTGCCAAATTTTAGGGAAATCGGTTGAGATTTAGATATAGCCCACATATATATATGTTACCCCCGATTTGACATGAGAGCGCTGTAGAAACTGTGTTTTATATCCGATCAGTAAAAAAATTTGCAGAAAGAGGTTTCTTATTACACGAATTAAAACTGCCAAATTTGAGGGAAATTGGTTGAGATTTAGATATAGCCCACATATATATGTTACCCCCGATTTGACATGTAAGCGCTGTAGAAACTGTATTTTATATCCGATCAGTAAAAAAATTTGCAGAAAGAGGTTTCTCATTACGTGAATTAACACTGCCAAATTTGAGGGAAATCGGTTCAGATTTAGATATAGCCCCCATATATATGTAGAAACTGTATTTTATATTCGATCAGTGCGAAATTCTGCAGATAGAGGTTTCTTATTACTCGAAGGAAAACTGCCAAATTCTGAGAAAATCGGTTCGGATTTAGATATAGCCCCCACATATATGTTACCCCCGATTTGTCATGTAAGCGCTGAAAAAACTGTATTTTATTCGAGAGAAAGAGGTTTCCTATTATTTAAATGAACACTTTTACATTTGGAAGAAATCGGTTCAGATTTAGATATAGCCCCCATATATACGTTACCCCCGATTTGACATGTGAGCGCTGTAAAAACTTTATTTTATATCCAATCAGTATGAAATTCGGAAGAAATCGGTTCAGATTTAGATATAGGTCCCATATATATATGTTACCCCCGATTTGACATGTAAGCGCTTTAGAAACTGTATTTTATATCCGATCAGTGCGAAACTCGGCAGAAAGAGGTTTCTTATTATATGAAGGAATACTGCCAAATTCGGAGAAAATCGGTTCAGATTTAGATATAGCTCCCATATATATATGTTACCCCCGATTTGACATGTAAGCGCTGTAGAGATTGTATTTTATATCTGATCAATACGAAATTCGACAGAAGGGAAAGTCGGTTCAGATTTATATTAAAGCTCCATATATATGTTCCTCCTGATTTGGTATCAAACCGCTATAGAAGTTGTATTTTACTTCCGATCATTAAAATTTTCCAGAAAGATGTTTCTCAATTTAGGAACGAATATTGCTTAATTTAGCGATTATCATTTCAGAATTAGATATTATGTTCCTACCCATTTACCAATTATTCCAAATTATTATGACAATGACCCTTATCGCATTGTTAGGGAGGTGTAGGGTATTATATAGTCGGCCCCGCCCGACTTTCTGCCTTTCCTTACTGGTTATATCTATAAAATAGGCATACATAATCCGCATACATAAAGATCTTTGCATTAAAATTAATATTTTTGACATCGTTGATACAAATTTTAAACAGCAATGGGCCGAGGATGCTCCCTTGTGGAACTCCACAATTCACCGGCAGCATTGTGCTTTTTGAAACACCAACTTGCACAAATTGCATTCTGTTCGATAAATAATCACGGAAAACTTCGAGAGTTTTGCTCGAGATCCCTATTATTTTAAGCTTTTCGATTAAAATATCGTGGTTAACCAGACCAAAAGCTTTTGAATAATCAAAAAATACACCAGCCACACCACTGTAGCCTGCATCTAACCCTTCACAAATAAATTCAATAACATTTATAACGGCCTCTTCAGTCCCAGCTCCTTTTTTGAAACCAAATTGCCTTTCAAATAAAATGTCGTTATGGTCTAAATAATTGGATAATTGATTAAAAATTAGTTTCTCAAAAATCTTGTCCACAATTGATAACAAAGATATTGGCCGCAGGTTTTCAATTTTACTAGATCCGATAACTTTTGGCATGGGAATAACCTTATGGATTTTTAGAATGTTTGGATAACTTCCTTAATCAACCATTTTATTAAAAATATCAGTTAGGATATTTACTACAGAGTCCTTCCTTAATAGCAGCATTTTAGACGTTATGTTATTATAACCCATATCGTAAATTATGCAAGACATTTTCAACGTCTGCCGTTTCCACTTTCTGCAAAGTAAAAGAGCTCTGGCCCTAGGGTACGAAAAATGTTAATATCACTTCTAGGATCTACAGTATTATTTATTTGCATGTTATTAACAATTCTAAAGCTGAGGCTTTTTCTTCGTCCTTTGATAAAATTATACCATCTTCTGTCATTAAATCTTTTATACCACGATTACATCGACCCAACTCCCTATTCAAGAACTGCCATGTCTTTATTGAGTCTCCTTTACATGCTTCTAAGTTATAGGTGTAATATTCATTCATTAAATTTTACTTCAACATTAGTTAATTGATTTTGGGTTGATTCGCATTCAGGTAACAGAGGTGTCGTTTAATTTGTCATTTGAGGCGAGCAATAGTGCGATTGAAAGAAAGCTCTCGCGGTTAGAAATGCACTGCCATCGGTTTTGGGTGCGGCTGTAGTATTGCTTTCCGCAACAGTCACTGAAATATACATGCATTTCTCCCGTTGAGGCTCATGCGCCTCTCATTGGAGTGAGTCAGCACTTCACAAAATATTTTTAATATGAGCGTCCAAACCGCTAGATAATTATTATGTGTTGAAAATATCACTGGAAAAAATTGAACAAATTTATCGTTCAATTTATCCAATATTTCCCATTAGTATAAGCCAACCTAACTTTAAGACACATTGAATTGTACAGGATTAATAGTTGTAGAAGTATTGTAATAGATTCTGAATTGCCAATTGTGAATTTTAATTCCGAAATTAACGTTATATTAACATGTAAAGTTTACTTGGTGAGAGGAAATCTGTTCCTCGTTCACTTTGCCGATATACAAGAAAGGGTGAGCATCTCGTCTCTAATAAATTTTAAGGAAATAGATTTATAACGTTAAACGCTTGTCTTTTCCTTTATTCTTTTTCTTCTCATTCGCTACTGCACACAAAGAAAAAATTCGTTTCTGTGAAACGAAATATTAGACAACTACAATTCTCCTTTGCCGGAACTGAAATTTCGTTTGTTGTAACAGAAACTTATTTCGCGTAAGCAATTGTTTGTTCTGACCAAAAGAATTTCAGTCCTCGTAAACAAGAATTGTATTTGTCTAATATTTCGTTTCGCAGAAACGAATTTTTTCTTTGCGTGTGGATGATGTGAAATTATTCCTCATTACGGAGGAATGATTCCATTAACCGACCAACTATTTTACAGTCCGCTCCAGCTGAGAATACTCCCATTTAATCCTCTCGTTCCAAACGATCAGCCGATCTCCACATCTGACATCTTCAGTCACCCATACATTGCCACTTAGGGAGAATTTCAGCCACCCCCTCTCAACGAAGCTATTCAATCACAAAATAAATAAGTTTTTTGTCGACTCTGAAAATTGTTTCAGAGTTTGACATAGCTCCATACTCGTATATATATTGCGTCCGATTTGGCCCAATAGAAGATGTATTTTACATCCAATTGTTTTGAAATTTAGCATGGTAGAGTTTATTGATCCATGGACCAACATTTCTCAATTTGAAGAAAATCGGTTCAGATTTAGATATAGCTCCCATATACGAGTATATATTTCGTCCGATTTGGCCGTTTAGCCGTATAGAAACTGCAGTTTACATCCAATCGCTTTGAAATTTAGCGCGATGGTGTTTCGTGATTTTGCCGTTAGCCCCATAGAAGCTGTA
Source organism: Eudasyphora cyanicolor (assembly GCA_963930755.1). NCBI lineage: Eukaryota > Metazoa > Arthropoda > Insecta > Diptera > Muscidae > Eudasyphora > Eudasyphora cyanicolor. The sequence goes on from OZ005735.1 coordinate 138,780,415, forward strand.
TTTTACATCCATTTATTTTGAAATTTAGCATGATGGAGTTTATTGAACTACGTACCAACATTGCCGAATTTAAAGAAAACCGTCTCAGAGTTAGTCATAGCTCCCATATATCGATGGCTTATATCCAAAAGGTGCTATATTTAGATTTTCGAAAATGAGATTTTGATGGCAAACGCTTCTGCTTCACATGATTGACCTACGGTGTAAATTTTTGATTGAAAAAAATATCCTAACACGCCTTTTTAACATTTTTCTTTTTCTGCTATGTTGTTTTATGTATTTTTACGAAGAAAAATCAGGCTATACTATAATTTTTTATTTGCTTTCCAAATTGCTTACAATTTAAAAACCGCCAAGTTCAATAATTTTTCGATGTGGTATGAACTTTTCCTGTAGATTTTGACACGCTGATTACAATTCTGTATTGCAAATTTTTGCAAAATACATACATTTAGAGAAAACCGCGGAAGAAAAAAAATTTGATGTATTTTGCAAGCCCGTGTAACACTCATAAGCCTTCTTAAGCGAAGTTTAAGATGCCTACTGTGAAGAGTGAATTTTACTTTATAAAGTATATTGCAAAATAGTTGAAAGCAATGACGTCTTTATAGCGAAAATTTGATGCTTTTGACTGCAGAATCCTAAAATATATAATATTACCTGAAATGCGCTATAAAACGAGAAAATGAATTGATTTTTATAATATTTAAATCGAAAAATACGTAGAGTAATATTTATACCCTACACCACACTGTGGTACAGGGTATTATGACTTTGTGCATTTGTTTGTAACACCCAAAAGGAGAAGAGATAGACCCATTGTTTATTATACCGATCGACTTGTAATCACTTTCTGAGTCGATTTAGCTATGTCCGTCTTTCTGCCCGTCTGTCTGTCTGTCTGTAGACGTATTCTTGTAATCAAAGTACAGGTCGCAATTATGGTCCGATCTCAACGAAACTTTGCACATATCTTTTTTTAGGCCCAAGGACGATCCCTATTGAATTTGGTTAAAATCGGTTCAGATTTACATATAGCTCCCATATATATGTACCTCCGATTTGGCATATATGCACTGTATAAGCAACATTTTGTAACCGATTTGTACAAAAATTTACAGAGAATAGTCTCGTGATACACTTAGATACAATACAAAATTTGGGGGAAATCGGTTCAGATTTATATATAGCCTTCATATATATGTTGCACCCGATTTGACATGTAAGCGCTGTAGAAACTGTATTTTATATCCAATCAGTACGAAATTCTCCAGAAAGATGTGTCTCAATTTAGGAACGAATATTGCTTAATTTAGCGATTATCGGTTCAGAATTAGATATATCAGCATATATATGTTCTTACCCATTTACCAATTATTCCAAATTATTATCGCAATAACCCTTATCGCATTGTTAGGGAGGTGTAGGGTATTATATAGTCGGCCCCGCCCGACTTTCTGCCTTTCCTTACTGGTTTTATTATGAATTGCGGGTTGTATTCAAATCGTTATAACATTGAATGCATTTTCAATGCACATATGAGAAAAACTAGTTATGTGTGATATCTACAAAACGTCTAAACTATTTACATTGATATGGGTATCGCAGAAAAGTTAGAAAACACTATGTCCAAACTACATTAAAAAAATGCAAAATATTGCAAAACACCGCGAAATTATTTTTTTTTTAAGAAAAAGATGTGAGTAACGCAGAAATCAATATGTTTAAATAACTTCAAAATATTTGCAAAAACATTGCAAAAATCGCGAAATGCTTTTTTTTAAAAGCACATGATGTGGACAACGCAGAAAAGGTAGAAAACTATATGTCTAAATAACTTTAAAATATTGCAACAAATCGCGAAATTCAATTTTTTCGAACAACAACCTCTACACCACGGTCAGTTTGGAGTTTAGTTTCAAAATATCTTTTAATTTTAATTGTGTTCAAAATTTTTTATTTTCAACAAAAGCTGCTATACCTACAAATTCCACAAAACATAGACAATTTCCGAAGAAAAATAAGGGCTATATTTCAGACCTTCGCGTACAATTGATTATATTCAAATTTTTTTGTTTGTAGCACATAGTAGCAATTTGTAGAACATATCGTAGAACAAAAGTTCGCTGAAGCTCAAATAATGTGACAATAGGCGTGTTTTCGTTACAACATAAGTGCTTAATTTGTATGGGGAGCTAAGCACTTTTAAGCACTATTAGTTCCCGATGAAGTTTGGTGCTTGTGTTCATGTCTTAATCGAGTATGATGTTGCTAGATTGGGCACCCTATATTTAGCAATATGGCATCCCATTTTTGGAGAGATTTTATCAATTATTGTGAATTAACGGGAAGAAGAAGAACAAAAATGGGAAATTATTTTAATATTTGCAAAAGAGTGTAAACAATTGAACATAGAATAGTAAATATATGTTTTATAAATACTTTTCACGAATTTTTTGTCTGTTTCGCACTGTTCTTTCTTCGCAACTCATGACACCATTGCTACCAGATAGTGAAAATCCGCCACTTATTGCTTATGTGCCAGTTAGTGGAAGTCAGTTGTTTTCGTTGCAAAGTGCTAAACTAAAAGTGCTAGCTTGTAACGAAAACATGCCTAATAAAACAGTTTTTTTGCTCTCCTGAAAAATTGGGTTTTTTTAATATAGCCACAAATGGATATAAGCTATCGATATATGTATGTTTTGTCCGATTTGGCCTTTTTTGCCCTATATAAGCTGTATTTTAAATCAAATTGTTTTGAAATTCAGCATGGTAGAGTTTCTTGATCCATGGACCAACATTTCTAAATTTGAAGAAGGTCGGTTCAGATTTAGATATAGCTCCCATATATAGGCAGAGACGTACCAAATGTTAATTGTGTAAACAAATTTTAGTCGATGTATAAGTTGTAAACAGCGCATCTATCTCATGAATTTTTATACCCTACACCACACTGTGGTACTGGCTATTATGACTTTGTACATTTGTTTGTAACGCCCAAAAGGAGAGGAGATAGACCTATCGTTTATTACGAGTATACCGATCCACTTAGAATCAGTTTTTGACTTGATTTTTTCATGTCCGCCTGTCTGTCTGTCCGTCAATGTATTCTTGTAATCAAAGTGCAGGTCGTATTTATGGTCCGATTGTGCTAAAATTTAGCACTGTGCTCTTTTTTGGCCCAAGGACGATCCCTATTGAAATTGGTCCAAATCGGTTCAGATATAGACATAGTCCCCAAAATATATATGTTACCCCCGATTTGATTTATATCCGATCAGTACTAAATTTGGCAGAGAGAATTATCTTATTACGTGAAGGAACACTGACAAATTCGGGGAAAATCGGTTCAGATTTAGATATAGTCCAACCGTCAAAACGAAAGCACAATGAGCACCGGAGAGCGCTCAGAGTTTTTACGAAGTTGGAGGCTGTTGAGATTTCGGCTCTTACCAAAAAGAGTCACTTACCTGGGCTAAAGGCGTCATAGATGCTTCAGCTGTGTTAACGGCTAATAAAGTCAAGAGAATCAGATTACCTGATATCACCATCAACAGGACGCTCACCAAGTCCTTCAATGAAGTGGCGAAGGAGAGTCTAGTGATGGCCGTTATAGACAGAAGTAGTGAGGATGGATCCATCCTCAAGGACAAATGGAGCCATGTGCAATCAGCCATTATGGCTCATTACCTCGATGTCCGTAGAGAAATGCCGGGCAAACCACCAATCTGCAACGACGCAGGATGGCCTCAGGGGAGAGTAAAGCTCTTATATTTCGGTGATGCCAGATCAGTAGACCTGTAAGGTTGGATGTTGTCGAAAAAAAAACATCCTTAGTCACCCTAGAGCCATCACCTGGGTTACAGAAGAGCCCTCCAACCCAGCTGACATTTTAGAAATAATAAAAGATTCCAATCCTGGTCTGCCGGCCCATAATTGGAGAATCAGCAAGGTGGGTGAGGCGGATGGTAAAAAGCGGCAGGTCAATTTGATCCTTAACGCTGAATCCACCTCCCATATACAACGTACAGGTGCAACCCTACAATATGGCTTCGAGACTATAGTCTTGAAGTTATACAAGCAGGATATAGCCCCCACTGCGGAAGGTGAGTAGTCCACCGTGGTTGATACACGGCTTTCGGGAAGTGCGGAGGTACCCACGCCCATTATTTCGGGGGACTCCAACTCTAACAGAAGATCTTAACGTCCTTCTCTGAGGACGAAAGCTGTACTTCTGATACAGAGGGGCTGAGGGGAGTCTCCGGACTCTTTGACGCATCTGGCGGGGACACGCTTCTCGGTGATACGGACGAAGAGTTCGATAACACTCTTGTCGGGGTAGATGTTAATCTGTCAATTACCAATGATGGTAAGAATTCTACAGATTAACCTCCATCACGCTAAAGCAGCCTCAGCGGCTCTATTGCTGCGCCTGTCCACAGGTGCAGTAGACATCGTCCTGATACAAGAGCCCTACGCAATGGGAGGAAGGGTGTGCGGTATTAGGACACCCAACATTAAACTGCTTGTGGCCAACTGTGAAGGCACTCCAAGAACCTGCATTTTGGCCAGGAAAGATCTAAGTATCTTTCTCCTGGCTAATTTAAGTGGTAAAGACCAAACATCTGCTAGTCTGGAGATCGTAATCGCATATATTGGGTGGTCTCCACTTACTTGCCTTATGAAGTTGTAGTACCGACTGCTCTATTCAGGCAAGTAGTAGAAGAAGCAACGTCTGACGAGGTCGAGCTGATTATTGGCGCAGACACGAACGCTCATCATACTTTCTGGGGTAGAAGGGATATATACGATAGGGGTGATTCGCTTCTTGACCTTATTCTAACTTCCAACCTAAGTATTTGTAACATAGGTAATAAATCGACCTTTACAATTAAAGACAGACAAGAAGTACTCAACGTAACGGTGCTATATGACCGGCTGTCAGATAAAATTATTGGGTGGAATGTACTGGACGACCACTCATTCTCAGATCACCATTATATTGGGTTCAAACTCGCTGAAAAAGCGCCTAAAACTGCCGTCCACAGAAATGTGAGGAAGACAAAGTGGCACCTGTATCAAAAGAATTTCAAGAAAGTCCTCAACTCCAAACTTCTGTACGAACCGAATGACAAAGCCGATCTGGATAATCTGGTCGAGCATATGACCACATCATTCAATAGTTCCCTTGAAGAAGCCTGTTCAAAAACAAGGTACAAGTGTAAAACTAAACCCCAATGGTGGACTTCTGAGCTAACGGCTATGAAAAAGTCCTGCAACAAGCTATTCAACAAGGCTAAATCTACTGGGGTCGCTAATGTTTGGGATGCCTATAAAGAGCAACTCAAGAGCTATAAGAAGGAGCTTAGAAAGGCGCAAAGACGCTCTTGGTATACCTTCTGTGGCGAAGTGGAAAACGTTTCCGAAGCCGCTAGGCTGAGGAAGACAGTATCAGCTTCACCCTGCACAGTGGGTTACTTGCAGGATGAGGCAAATAATTGGACCAAAAACAGCGAGCAGTCGCTCAACGTACTGCTCGACACACATTTCCCGGGGAACTCTCTAAGAGAAGCAGAGGATCAGCAGGACCAACAAGAGTGCGAGTGGACTGCGAGCGTCGCTAGCTTGTTGACTGAGAGATCCAGAATAAGCTGGGCTATTAATAGCTTAGAGCCCTTCAAGTCACCTGGACCAGACGGCATCACTCCAGCAGAAATGCAGAAAATGTTGAATTACATTATCCCCTGGCTGGAGAAAATTTATACAGGCTGTATCAGGCTTTCATACATCCCGAATCGATGGAGGGATACCAAAGTGGTATTCATACCTAAAGCGGGGAAGATATCACACACTAGGCCAATAGACTTCAGACCAATTAGCCTATCATCCTTCCTATTGAAAGGTTTGGAAAGACTTTTAGATTATTTCATTAGGGAAAACCTGGATACAAAACTCCTGTCGGTGAACAAACATGCTTACAATAAGGGGAAGACTACAGAATCAGCCCTGCACGAACTTGTGAGCACTATCGAATCGCCCCTGCATTTCAAGGAATTCACCATGGTGGCATTTCTTGACATAGAAGGGGATTTTAACAACATTCACTCAGATTCAGTAATTGCGGCACTGTCACTTCTAAAAGTTAACTCTGTAATGTCCCACATGTGGACCCTCCACCTCAGATAAATGGAACAGAACTAGTCTTTTCTGAAAGTGCAACATTTTTAGGAATAATTCTAGATAGAAAACTGTTATTTAGACTTAACGTATTGGAACGTGTAAGGAAGGCCAACGTCGCCTTATATCCCTGCAAAAAGGCTGTAGGGTCGCGGTGGGGCCTCTCTCTCCTAAAATTGTACATTGGATATATATAGCAGTGGTTCGTCCAATACTGTTATACGGCATTGTGGTATGGTGGACGCCAACTGACAAACTAACCATCACAAACCTGCTATCAAGGGTTCAGAGAACTGCCTGCCTGTGCATAAGCGGAGCGTTAAGGACACAGCGACTGAGTCTTTACAAGCCCTTCTCCATATACTGCCGATTAATGTTGTGGCGAGAGAAGCTGCAACCAAAGCGGCACTAAGATTAAACTGCCTATGAATGTGGAGGTACAAGAACTACGGTCACATGAGGATATCAAAGTGTAGTGCTATGGTAACCGACCGAGTGGACTATATATCAACGGTGCGCACCTTTGAGAGAAACTACATTACTATGATACCAGCCAGGGATGAATGGGATGGCAGAATACTCGGAAATAGAAACCATCTCCACTTCTATACGGATGGTTCGAAGCTTGATGCAAAGGTTGGCTTCGGTGTACACTGTGAAGAACTTAGTTTGAATATAGCTCACAAACTACCAGATACCAGCAGTGTCTATCAAGATGAAATAATGGCAATATGGGAAGTCGCCAAGTGGCTGAGTCGGAACATAGTAACCAACACTGGCGTTGTCATTTACTCGGACAGCCAGGCTGTCCAGGCACAAATAGCCCTCGACTGCCGCAGATCTCTTAACGAGATTGGCTGAGCAGTTTAATATACACCTCATATGGGTGCCTGGGCACAGGTATATCCCGGGAAACGGCAAAGTCGATGAACTTGCTAGGAAAGGGACGAAATTACAAATTCTCGAAGAATTTGCATATACTGGTGCGCCAATCAGGCAGTTACAATGTGCTACGTAAGGATCGCACTAGAAGTGGAGGTGGGGGACTGGATTTCCTATTACACCATTCTGTGCAATACAGACCTATCTCGCCTGAGCTTGACTCTAGAGACCCATACATTGAATGTATGGGGGTAGCAGTTAAGTCCGGGACTTCCGAGATCGAGCTGTACAACTTATATATACCGCCGATTGGTAGCTGTTCTCCGCGTTATTTGCCGGACATCAGTCCGTTACTGCAGGGAAATAATCGCGTGGTCCTAGGAGACTTTAATGTCCATCATGAGCTTTGGCATTCTCTCCTAGCTAATGACCATATAAGCATAGCTTTGGCTGAGCAGATAGATGGCTCTACGTTCTGCACAGTGAATGAGGACGCCCCCACACGGATTATTGGTGATTGCAGTAGCTCGCCAGATATCACCATCGTATCGCCTGGTCTGACAAATGACGTCACCTGGCAGCCCGTCATTTCATTGGGATCAGACCACCTCCCCACAATCCTCTCCATAGACAGACCAGCCGATTTTATTATCTCTGAACGCCGTACTTTCCTGAATCAAAGGAAAGCGGACTGGAACGGGTTCAGAGAATTCACCAACCGCAGCTTCAGTAAACTACCTATCCCCTCAGATGTTCGGGTATCTGAGAAGAAATTCCGAGGCATCATCAACGCAGCAACCGCTCGCTTTATCCCTGCTGGTCGAATACCCGAGATACGACCTAATTTCCCAGCAGATGCAGCGGGACTAGCAGACGTGCGTGATGAAATTCGTCGTTCTAATCCTGCTGATCCTAGAATCAGGGAACTGAATCTAGAAATCAGTAGGAAAGTCGACGTATATAAGCGGAATAAATGGCTAGATCAACTGAAGCAGTGTAACTTAAGTTCTGTTATTGGTAAATTGTGGGCAACGGTTAAGTCACTCTCGAATCCAGGCAGGAAAGACGACCAGACGGCAGTCACATTTGGTGCCACCACTGTGACTGACCCGAAGAGGTGCTCGCGTTATTTTAACCGACAATTTATAGAGCACCCCGTGAGTGACAGAGCGAAAGGGAGAGTAATGCGTCGTATCCATGCTCTCCGAGCTGAAGAAGTACCACCACAGTTTACAGTTGGAGAAGTTGCAGATGTCATCCGTTGCGCTTAGTCATCCAAAGCGATTGGCTCTACGGAATTTCGATGCTAATGTTGAAGCAATTGGACATACCTGGAGTTGAGTACCCGACTAGGGTCCTCAATCTGTCCTTGACCACTCTGATAATACCCGAAGCCTGGAAAATGGGTAGAGTGGTCCCGCTATTGAAACCGGGCAAAGATGCGAGCAAGGAAGAATCGTACAGGCCTATCTCCCTTCTCTCGCCAGTACCAATTGCTAATCATCAGCACGGATTCCGGAAGCAGCATAGTACGACTACTGCTTTACACGCCATATCCACGCATGTGAGCCGCGGTCTTAACCAGAACAAGCCCGGTGACAGGACCGTCCTCGTGGCGCTAGACCTATCGAAGGCCTTTGATACCGTCAGCCACGCCACGCTTTTTGAGGACATAGCCAACACGTCCCTCCCGAATAGTTTGAAACGTTGGACCGTCAATTACATGTGTGGTCGCCAGTCGTATGTGGAATTCAGAAACAAGAAGTCCAAACCCCGTAGAGTGAAACAGGGAGTTCCCCAAGGTGGGGTGATATCTCCTTTCTGCAATTCCACCCCCACCTGACGGCGTTGAAATCGTATCATATGCTGATGACTGTACGATTCTGCCGTCGGGCCCTTTAATCGATGACATATGTGGACGGCTGAACATCTACCTCGTTGAGATTGCCAATTTCTTCGCTGCGAGGAACTTAAAAATATCCGCCACCAAATCATCGGCCACACTGTTTACTGCATGGACAGCGCAAGTGAAGGAGCTACTCAATGTGATAGCCGAGGGCACAAGAATTCCGACCACCAACTACCCTATGGTTCTTGGTGTCACATTTGATAGCCTCTTCAGGTCTAACGCGCATGCCACAGCTATCTGCAATAAGATGAGAAGTAGGAACAAGGTAGGAAGTAGGAACTAGAAGTAGGAACTAGCCGGCAGCACTTGGGGCACAGATAAAGAAACCTTGTTGACCTCTTACAAAGCGATAGATCGGTCTGTGGTAAACTATGCAGCACCAGTGTGGTCACCGAATGTGAGCGAGACGCAGTGGACGAATATACAGACCTGCCAAAATGCCGCCCTGAGAACTGCGACAGGGTGCCTCCTCATGTCGTCTGTGGACCACTTACATGAGGAGACGAAGATCATAACCGTGCGACGACATAATTTTTTGCTGTCGAAGCAGTATCTGCTTGGTTGCCACCGTCCTAGCCATCCCAATCACCATCTAGTGGATAGGCGCCCACCTCCCAGGCAGATCAGGAAAGACCTTCATGATCTATAGCGCGAGGTCCAACGCTACAAGAGAGAACCTCTAATTGTTTCTGCCGATTTGACATGTAAGCGCTGTAGAAACCGTGCTTTATATACGATCGGTACGAAATTCGGCAGAGGAAATTTTCTTATTACATGTATGAACACTGCTAAATTCTTATCGCAATGCCCATTTTCACATTGTTAGGGAGGTGTAGGTTATTATATAGTCGGCCCCGCCCGACTTTCTGCCTTTCCTTACTGGTTTTATATGCATTTGACAGTACATAATATGATCCTACAAAAAATGGGTGATATCAGATCAGTGGGCATGTTGCCAACCAATAGCGTCCCATTATGGAGAATTTTAAATCAGGAAAATCATTGCACCAATCACATTGAAATTTGGTATACATGCGTTTGAAGCAAAATAGATAACCCAACAACGGCCATACTATTTTTCTAAAACATAGTAACTAGAGTCCCTTTAAAATTGTGGACGGCATTGGATTAGTGAGCGTGGTAATGCCCAATCGAAGAAAATGCCTGTCAATATAGTACTGTTAAAGTGGAAGCATCAAACTTTTGAGAGAATGATTTTGTATGTTCACAAGACAAAATTGGGCAGCATATTAATTTTACTAATCTAAAATTGTATTTGGGTATTGATATTGGTTACAGATATTTTGATATATAAGTTAATTTTGTGTTAATTTTATGATAACATATTGTGTTATTGGGTTCTACGAAATAAGTATAATATTGGCCTGTTTATTGAGAGATCCCAGCTACAATCCCAGCCAATTTCCCCATGCAGAGGCCTCAATTCGATTCCGAGTGGACCATTTAGTTGCTGCATGCAACTTGATTTGTTAATGTCAAGGGATCCAATGAGATGTCATTTTTCTTGAGTACTCCCAATGCTGTTTCTATGGTTTCCACGGATGGCAAACGTTGGCGAGTTAAAATCCAAACAGATTCTGAAAATCAAAATGAAATGAAAAACAAATGTCAATGCTCTGTTTTGGAGGATATGACAGCGAAAGAAATCTAAATTCATCAAGGCAAAAAACAATGGAAGTCGTTGTGCCAAAGAGAGGAATTGTAAGCATTAATATTTACTTGACGATTGATCATTAGCCTGTGGCTGACAGGAGTAGACAACGCTGTATGTGCAGTAGTCCGTGCCAAGAACCCAATAATTGCTAGAGACAGTCAAGGACGGACTCACAGGGAACTTGACCAAGAGTTTTGCATTGGAAACCACGGACGCAGTGCCTAGTATATCTTCCGCCACTCCAGTGCTAAAAGACACGCCAAAAATTAATCACCATCATTATGTTTTGATCCAAATTAAGAAAACAGAAGACACAGTACAAGTGTGCACGAACCACGAACAGGACTTCCAAGGACATGTCACCTTAGAAACGGCGATTCAATTTATACTCACGTTGCATTTATTTGGCTATTCGTCACGGCAACATTTCCATCATTCTGCAGCGAATATTGAGCAGTTATACAAACGCCATCACCCTCGAAGTACTGCGGGTATTTGGCGTATTCGTACCACATGCCCAAGTATTTGGACACATCGAAATCGGCCACTACTTCAACGTTGGGGGGACAGCAACCCGGCGACAGTACTTGGCTCGCGGTCAGTTGGGCCATTACCGTTGCCACTGCCACGAAAGTTATTATTTTTGAAATGCTCATAATTGATTGCTATGCCAAGGTGTCTGTCAAATATAATGTGTTTTTATTTTGATAGTTGGATCTGCTTGCTGTACCTCCGCTTGACAGCCGCTGTGATGATTACTGATACAAATATTGGTATGTTTCTGAACTTTTATACTGCCGAGGAAGATGTACTGCTACCAGCATATTTTTGTTATCATAGCGGGTGACTATTTTCCATTTTGCAGATTGTTGTCACAATGAAGTTGTTATCTCTACCAAGGAACTCGGCATTTATTAGATCTTAGCTTTCATTATATATCTAAATGTACAATCTCTAAGTATTACTTAGGGAATAATACATAACATTGTCATAGTTGTTAATTTTTGTTTGAAAAATGAAAAACGCTGAAGTATGTTGTCATATTCCACCTTCTTGAAATAAAATAGGGGAATACCGTGAAATTTTATTAATATCAGTTTTACAACGTAATCGAATATATATTCTAAGAAACAACCAGCAAGGCAAGGCTAAAGTCAGGAGGAGTCGACTATATGAATACCATACACTACCCTATCAGACCAGATTTTCGCAGAATATGAAGAAAAAGTACCAAGTTTAAACAAAGTTGCTTCCTTAATTATAGTTATCTTTCCAAAAAACATTGAATAAAAATAGGTATAATGGTATTTACAGATGTAATCTAAGTGTGAACCGGCTTTCATTAAATTTGACAAATTTTGATTTTAGTTCAAGAAATTATTACGAGTATATTACAAAATATTTGTTAAGAATTTCGGATTTTATTGCGCTCAGATACAACATCGAGATAAAGATATTTATGGGGGTCACCTCCAAATTTGAGCCGATTTTAACAATTGGTGCTATTCATTCTGGGATGAAGGAACCGTTGCCTGACATATTCTCTGTAGATCTGATGTGACAAAGAATATGTTGCATATTATTGCATAAGACGATTAATGCAAAAAATGGTAAAGTTTTTGAATCCTCTTTGTTTGATAGATATATTTTGTCGAACATGACATTTTTCCATGACTATTTTTAAATAAAAACCAGTAAGGAAAGGCAGAAAGTCGGGCGGGTCCGACTATATAATACCCTACACCTCCCTAACAATGCGATAAGGGTTATTGCGATAATAATTTGGAATAATTGGTAAATGGGTAAGAACATATATATGCTGATATATCTAATTCTGAACCGATAATCGCTAAATTAAGCAATATTCGTTCCTAAATTGAGACACATCTTTCTGGAGAATTTTGTAATGATCGGAAGTAAAGTACAACTTCTATAGCGCTTTGTAACCAAATCAGGAGGAACATATATATGGAGCTTATATAAATCTGAATCGATTTTCCCTGAATACTCATTCATGTAAAATAGAAAACTCTTTCTGTCGAATTTCGTACTGATCGGATATAAAATACAGTCTCTACAGCGCTTGAATGTCTAATCGGTGCTAACATATATATGGGGGCTATATCTAAATTTGAACCGATTTTCTCCAAATTTGGCAGTATTCCTTCGTGTAATAAGAAACCTCTTTCTGCCGAATTTCGCTGTGATCGGATATAAAATACAGTTTCTACAGCTATTGAATTTCAAATCGGGGGTAACATATATATCGGGGCTATATCTAAATCTGAATCGATTTTCTCCGAAATTGGCAGTATTCCTTCATGTAATAAGAAACCTCTTTCTGCCGAATTTCGTACTGATTGGATATAAAATACAGTTTCTACAGCGCTTACATGTCAAATCGGGTGCAACATATATATGAAGGCTATATATAAATCTGAACCGATTTCCCCCAAATTTTGTATTGTATCTAAGTGTATCACGAGACTACTCTCTGTAAATTTTTGTACAAATCGGTTACAAAATGTTGCTTATACAGTGCATATATGCCAAATCGGAGGTACATATATATGGGAGCTATATGTAAATCTGAACCGATTTTAACCAAATTCAATAGGGATCGTCCTTGGGCCTAAAAAAAGATATGTGCAAAGTTTCGTTGAGATCGGACCATAATTGCGACCTGTACTTTGATTACAAGAATACGTCTACAGACAGACAGACAGACGGACAGACAGACGGACATAGCTAAATCGACTCAGAAAGTGATTACAAGTCGATCGGTATAATAAACAATGGGTCTATCTCTTCTCCTTTTGGGTGTTACAAACAAATGCACAAAGTCATAATACCCTGTACCACAGTGTGGTGTAGGGTATAACCAGTAAGGAAAGGCAACTACACCTCCCTAACAATGCGATAATAGTTTGGAATAATTGGTAAATGGGTAAGAACATATATATGTGGATATACCTAATTCTGAACCGACAATCGCTAAATTAATCAATATTCGTTCCTAAATTGAGAAACATCTTTCTGGAGACTTTTGTAATGATCGGAAGTAAAGTACAACTTCTATAGCGCTTTGTAACCAAATCCAGAGAAACATATAACATAAATCTGAATCGATTTTCCCTGAATACTCATTCATGTAAAATAGAAACCTCTTTCTGTCGAATTTCGTACTGATCGGATATAAAATACAGTCTCTACAGCGCTTAGATGTCAAATCGGGGGTAACATATATATGGGGGCTATATCAAAATCTGAACCGATTTTCTCCGAATTTGGCAGTATTCCTTCATGTAGAAAAAAACCTCTTTTTGCCGAATTTCGCACTGATCGGATATAAAATACAATTTTTACATCGCTTACAGTCAAATCGGGGGTAACGTATAAATGGGGGCTTTATCTAAATTTAAACCGATTTCTTCCAAAATTTGCAGTGTCTATTCATATAATAAGAAACCTCTTTCTGCTGAATTTCATACTGATCGGATATAAAATAAAGTTACGACCTGTACTTTGATTACAAGAATACATGCACAGACAGACGGACAGACGGACATAGCTAAATCAACTCAGAAAGTGATTCTAAGTCGATCGGTATAATAAACAATGGGTGTTACAAACAAATGCACAAAGTTATAATACCCTGTACCACAGTGTGGTGTAGGGTATAACAAGTAAGAAATTTCAGTCGGGTAAACCAACTAAGGTATATCCTCACTTTGTGAGCAATGTAAATGTGCACTGGTATATGTACTAATATTATGAGCTATTTAATTTTGGTATGTCTTGGCTATTTTTGTATTGAAGGTACTAAAACGGGTGTGGTCATAACTCCCATTTTTAACAGGACTGTAGTAATTTTAAAAACTAGAAGGAGTGGACCAATATGGCCAATCTTCGAACTTAGCCGGAGATAGAAAAAATATTACCCATACCAAATTTGAAGTCAATTAGTTACTCCTTTCGAGAGTTATCGTGCGCACCAGCCAGCAGACAGACAGACAGACGGACGGACATTGATCATTCGACATTGATCGGTCTTAGGTCACTCCTTCGATGAGTTACACTTTTGGCCGTAGCAAATGATATATACCCTCGTCACACTAAAGTGAGGGTATAACAAGTAAGAAAGTTTCAGTCCGGTAAACATTACTCACTTTGTGAGTAATGTAATATGGAATATCACAAGAATTAATGTGTCAATCTGTGTGGGAGGTACCAGAACGGGTTTACCAAATACATATATTTTTCGTTGAATAGTAGATACTTTAAATACATTGCACTGTGCTGAACTATAAGCGTTTATGTGGGCAATATTTTAGGATTCTGGGTATAAAAAATACCAGTTACCTATTTCAGCCCGATCAGATAACATTTGTGGTCTCTATGGGGATAAGAAGTCAAATCGGGGTGATGCTCTATATGGGGGCTATATCAAAAATGGACCGATGTTGTCCATTTTAAATCCCAAGTTACTTGTAGCTATAAGAAGTTTCTATACTAAATTTCAGTCATCTAGCTCAATTATTTTAGACTGTAGCGTGATTACAACAGACAGACGGACGGACATGGCTACATCGTCTTAGAATTTTACGACGATTAAGAGTATATATATGTACTTTATGCGGTCTCAAATCAATATTTAGAGGTGTTACAAAAGGAGTGACAAAATGAGTATACCACCCATCCTTTGGTGGAGAGTATAGAAAAATGTAGATTAAGTGGTTTTTATTCAAAGACTATGAAGTACCAGCTTCTTCTATTTAGCGACCATCGCAAGGAAAGCTTTGCAGTCGATGGATACCGGGAATGCTGTATATATATTTAGATTTTACATTTAATTTTAAGGTCTTCTGTCAATTTGCTCAGATGAGATGAAATATAATTGTATGTCGGAAAGTTTTTTTTGACCTTCACAAGACGATTACATTTTACACTTATGGTGTCGAACGTGATAAACCTCAAATGGATACAGAAAAAAATCTATATATTTTTTTTGATTGTTTTTATTTGAATGTTGATATCGTATTTTATACAAATTCTTTTTGTACCAATAGTTTGATGCACTTCCTTGAATATTTCTGGTCTACTGACAACCAATGCTTCTTTTTGGTGTCGAACGTGACAATAGAATTTGTAGTATGGATAAGCCAACAATTACCGTTATTCCTCAATTCTTTTGCGTCGACACTTTCATTTAAGATTACTTTGCTCTTAGGTTTAGGTTATGTTTAGGTTAGGGTGGCAGCCGTATTTTTTATACAAGCTCACATAGACCAGTTTAGGTCCCACGGGCTGAAATGCCCCTCATCGAAACCAACCTGTTTGATATACATATTTATCGATAGTACGAATATCGGTACTGGAATGATCTGTTAGGCTGCCTAGAAAAGCCGACCCAAGTATGTCCAGTCGTCGTTTACTCAGAGCGGGGCAGTCGCATAGCAAGTGCTCAATGCTCTCCACTTCTTCCTCATCTCCACAGCTTCTGCAGAAGTCATTAGAGTCAATACCCAATCTGTTGGCGTGTTCGCCGATCAAGCAGTGTCCCGTCAGAACTGATACTAACGTAGACAATCTTTGCCTCTCTAATGCGACGAGATATTTTGATCTTCTCAGGTCATACCTTGGCCAGATTTGTCTAGCTACTCTGCAGGAGCCAATTTCTGCCAATCTTTCGTTGAACTGCCTGATTGCCTCTTGCCTAAGCCAAAGCATGCACGTGGATAGTGGCGCACCAAAATATGAAAATTCTTCGAGAATTTGTAATGACGTCCCTTTCCTAGCAAGTTCATCGGCTTTGCAGTTCCCCGGGATATCCCTATGCCCAGGCACGCATATGAGGTGTTTATTAAACTGCTCAACCATCTCGTTAAGAGATCTGCGGCAGTCGAGGGATGTTTGTGAATTTAGGGATGTTGCCTCCAGAGAATTGATGGCAGCCTGGTTGTCCGAGTAAATGACAACGCCAGTGTTGGTTACTATGTTGCGACTCAGCCACTTGGCTACTTCCCATATTGCCATTATATCGGCTTGATAGACACTGCTGGTATCTGGTAGTCTGTGAGCTATATCCAAACTAAGCTCTGCACAGTGTACTCCGAAGCCAACCTTTTCATCAAGCTTCGAACCATCCGTGTAAAAGTGGAGATGGTTTCTATTACCTGGTATTCTTCCAACCCATTGATCTCTGGCGGGAATCATAGTGATGTAATTTCTCTCGAAGGTGTACACAGTTGGTATATAGTCCACTCGGTCGGTTACCATAGCACTACACTTTGATATCCTCATGTGACCGTAGTTTTTGTACCACATTGATAGGCAGTTTAATCTTATTACCGCTTTGGTTGCAACTTCTCTCGCCACAATATTAATCGGCAGTATATGGAGTAGGGCTTGTAGAGACTCGGTCGCTGTAGTCCTTAAACCTTTGTTAGTAGGTTGGTGATGGTTAGTTTGTCAGTTGCCGTCCACCATACCACAATGCCGTATAGCAGTATAGGACGATCTACTGCTATATATATCTAGTGGACGATTTTAGGAGAGAGGCCCCTAAATAACAGTTTTCTATCTAGAATTATTCCTAAAAATTTTGCACTTTCAGAAAAGATTAGATCTGTCCCATTTATCCGAGGTGGAGGGTCCACATGTGGGACTTTATTCATCCTAGTAAAGAGAACCAATTCTGTCTTGTTTGGGTTTACGCCCAAACCGCTGCTTCTGGCCAATCTAGCCAATTTGTTCAGAAAGATTATTTATAAAAACCCTATTTTTACAAAAGCTTCTATTTAAAGAAATGTGCAATAAAAATGCGTAAATGAACCAAAACTAAAATTTTCCACTACGCAATTGTTATACCCAATAGTACATTGTGGTACAGGGTATTATAAGTTTGTTTCATGGCAGATGCTTGTAGCACTAGAAATGCTACAGCTAGACCCTCCTTAAAGTATTCTGATCGACTCTGATTCTGATCCAGCTGAGTCGATTTAACCATATCAGTCCGTCCGTCCGTATGTCCATCTAAAGTTGTCCGTGGAGTACAGGTCGCAATTTCACTCCGATCGTGCTCAAATTTTGCAGTTAAGAGTCTTTCGTACCTTAAAGAAGCCTATTGAATTTAAAGAAAATCGGTTCAGATATAGATTTAGCTCCAATATGTATGTTTCGTCCGATTTGACCCTATAGAAGCTGTATTTTACATCCAATTCTTTTGAAATTTAGCATGGTAGAGTTTCTTGATTCATGGACCAACTTTGCTCAATTTGAAGAAAATCGTTTCAGATTTAGATATTGCTCACATATTTAAGTTTCGTCCGTTTTGGCCCACTAGACTTATAGACGCTGTAGTTTACACCCAATCGTTTTGAAATTTAGCATGGTAGAGTTTCTTAATACATAGAAAAAACTTTGCCGGATTTAAAGAAAATCGGTTCAGATTAAGCTATTGCCCTCATATATATATATTTCGTCCGATTTGGCCCATTAGCCCTAAAGAAGTTGTATTTTACACCCAATTGTTTTGAAATTTAGCATGGTGGAGTTTATTTATCTATGGATCAACATTGCTCCATTTGAAGAAAATCGGTTCAGATTTATATATATCTCACATATATATGTTTCGTCCGATTTGGACCATTAGCCCTACAGTAGTTTACATCCAATCGTTTAAATGTGGCATGACAGATTTTCTTGATCCATGGATCAACATTGCCGAATTTGAAGAAAATCGGTTCAGATTTAGGTATATCCCCCATACATATGTTTGCTCCGATTGGACTACAGAGGCAGAGACGTACCAAATGTAAATTGTGTAAACAAATTTTAGTTGAAGTATACATTGGATATTTTATTACAAACTTACTAGAGGTAGGGTATCATATAGTCCGCATCGCCTGATTTTAGTCTTTCCTTACTGATTTTTTCTTAAAATATTGGATAAATACATATTAAATGGTTTCCAATTTGCCAAGTTTATTACTAGTCAGTCGCCGCCTGTCGTAGCGAACGGACGTGTTATCGCAGAGCGGATAGTTTTTAACCTATTACGCAATACCTATTCACCTACCTACTACGCAACCAGGTGGTTTGTTGTTTTTAAAGCGTAGGTTGAATTGGATGCATCGGTCTCTGGACAGATATTTCTGAGCGCAGTCTAGAAGGCCTATACCGACGTACCTATTACGGGATAATACTGGCTATGGGGGTGTTTCCTCCAACCAATTTATGATTAAACCAAAATAGACGATGGCGATTACGGCGCAGGGGAGGGAAAACCCCGTAGTCGAAAATGAAACAAGAGCACATCCAGCCGCAGGCAAAACAAATGATAAGACAGATGAAGCAGAACCCCGCCGGGGCTTTAAGCAACCCCATCCTTTAAAAGCCAGTGGGGACTCTGACTCTGAATCATCAAATGAAAACAATATCACTATTGTTGCTAACTCAAAGAGACTGTCAGGGGCACAAAGAAGGAAACTGAATAAGTTGAACCGACAGAACCTATTACGGGATGAACCTGACAATTCTACCTCCAATACAAACATGGAGGCCGCTAAAAGAGTCAGGTCTCCCGAAGAACATAGCGCTGTGAAAGTGACTAAGGAGAAAAAGGGCTCGTCTTCCAGTAATTCGGATAAGCCTAACGTAACCACACAAAAGGAGGTATCTAGTCTGGGTCTTTCGATCGTGGGCGGTAAAGTTGACCCAAGAAGCCACTATCTTATTCTAATATAGCTAAACAACATTTCGAGACGATCTATGCTACGTCATAATTGATAGCAGTAGTGCATCTGGCAGAATCCCCGAAGACCAAAAGAGTAACTTCGAAGATTTGGTCTATACGAGGGTAGCGGAATACGTCCTCGAATCTAAGGATGAACCACCAATCGAAGTAATGAGTTGCAAGTTTGAGAGGGGTGTTTTGATGCTAAGGCTGGCATCACAACGCTGCGCTGGTGTCCTCGTAAAACTTGTGGATAGCTTCCCCTTACATTGGGATGGCGCAAAGCTAAAATTGGTAAGGAAAAGCGACATTCCTGAACTCATAAAAACGACCCTATATGTTAAGGGATGTCCCAGTAAGTTCTCATCAGAGTACATACTCGACATCATTGGCAAACAGAATTCAAAACTTTCCGTGAGAAAGTGGGAAGTCTTCTATAGGAAGGATGATACCGAGGGTACTCTCCTCGTGTTGGGCATAGACCCAGAATCCAAGAACAATCTTGTCATTGCGAAGGGCATGGCGTACTTCTTGATGTGAACAGTCTTTTTCAAAATTGAAAAGGTCTCGATTGGCAGGACAGATGAATCGAGTCCAAATATACTGTCTGAAGAGGCAAACACTGGTATTGAACGGATGGAGACAAGTGAGACACTGCCAAAAACTGATGTGGAAGTAGTCAATAATACCACCAGTTCACCAATAGTACCGCCACTTTTGCAGGAAGTTCCCAGCAAAGGTGGTGATCAAAATAAAAAGAGCCACAAAAAGATTCAAAACAATGAGGGAGAGACAAAAAATAACACCGCCTCCCAAAATTGTCGACTGGAAGATGGTGTAATAGGTAGTGAACGAAAGGAGGAGAATGACCCACTACCAAATAATGAGGGGGTGCCACCAGATAGGATAGACTCCCAAAAGAAACTTTTACTGGAAGGACAATGATTGAGGTCATAAACCTCCACCGGAGCGAGACAGCATCCAACGCTCTGATGGACATCATAAATAAAGGCAGGGTTCATATAGCTTTGATCCAGGAACCATGGACAACTAGCAACAAGGTTACTGGATTAAACCATGTGAACTATAACCTTTTCTCCGCTAACACAGGTACTCGTCCAAGGACTTGTATTGTGTGCCATAAAAACTTATGTTTTATTTTCTCTCCAGAGTTGTCAACATCGGACGCAACGGTGCTGAGGCAAGGTAATGGAAATATGTACCTGGCGTCAATATATCTGCCATTCGATGCGATCCGACATTGCCACCTACGTCGGAATTACAACGTCTGGTGAGGGAATCCAAACACACAAGTAATGAGTTATTAGCTGGATGTGACGCCAACTCCCATCATATCGCTTGGGGTAGTACTAACACCAATAAAAGGGGACACGCCCTTATCGAATTTTTGAATACAAATGACCTCATAACTCTTAACATAGGAAAGACTTCAACCTTTGTTAACAAAATTAGGGAAGAAGTATTAGATATAACGATATGTTCAGAAAATCTTAATGATGATATTCATGAGTGGAGGGTTTCGGATGAACACTCCTATTCAGACCACCGTTATATACGGTTTAAAATTGCACTGCCACCGCCAAACCCCATAAGTTTCCGTAATAAGGCTAAGACCGACTGGACTAAATTCAGAAATCTACTTAGAAATCGATTGGGGCAGCCTACACGCGATTATCTATGTGCAGAAGACATTGATATCAATGTGAAGAAGATTTCAGAGGCTCTTGTAAAATCATTCGAAGATAGTTGCCCACTTCGAGAACGGAAATCTGCCTTTGAGAACCCTGAATGACAGGACAAATTCGCTCGATTGGCAAAGATGTCCGCAGACTTTACAACAGAGCTCGATGTAAAAAACAATCAGTATATTGCGACGACTACCACAGAAGACTCAAAGAATACAATAAAATCATTAGACCGGCGAAACGTAACTCCTGGAGGCTTTTCTGTGAACAGGTAGACAGCGTTAACAGCATGTCTAAAATGAAAAAGTTCGTCTCAAAAACGCATGTCCAAACCGAAACACTGGTGGATGAAACGGGTAAAAGGATGGAAACTATAGAGGATACCGTAAGGCTCTTAATGAAAACTCATTTTCCGACAGGTAATGCTGGACCAACAGAGGAACAGTTACATAATGAAAATGTATTGCATCAAGTACCTATTACGGATATAACAGATGGTATGGTTAAAGAAGCGATAAAAAGTTTCTCTCCCTTTAAGCCTGCGGGACCGGATGGAATATTTCCAGCACTTCTGCAGAATGAGGTGGATCTCGTATCAACTCATCTGGCTGGAGTGTTCACTGCATGCCTAACCCATTCGTATACCCCAAAAAACTGGCAGAAATCAAGGGTGGTCTTCTTACCAAAGCCTGGCAAGGCGTGTACGACCCCAAAGGTCGTGTTGTTTGAATTTTAGCCTGTCATCCGCTATTTTACCTTTGACCATCTTATCAATTATTCGCTCCATTGTTTTCAACAGGAAAGAAGTAAGGCTAATGGGTCGATAAGCCTTTGGGGTCGTACACGCAAAGAAAAAATTCGTTTCTGCGAAACGAAATATTAGACAACTATAATTCTCGTTTACGACGACTGAAATTCTTTTGGTCAGAACAAATAATTGCTTACGCGAAATAAGTTTCTGTCACAACAAACGAAATTTCACTTCCGGCAAACAAGAATTGTAGTTGTCTAATATTTCGTTTCGCAGAAACGAAGTTTTTCTTTGCGAGTACGACCCCAAAGGCTTATCGACCCATTAGCCTTACTTCTTTCCTGTTGAAAACAATGGAGCGAATAATTGATAAGATGGTCAAAGGTAAAATAGCGGATGACAGGCTAAAATTCAAACAACACGCCTATGTCAAAGGAAGATCAGTGGAAACACCACATAGAAGAGTCCTTCAGTAAAGAAATGTATACAATTGATGTTTGCATACACATTGAGGGCGCATTTAACAATGTACAGACCGAAACACTTATCCAGTCCTTAGACGTGTTTCAGGTTGACCGGGCGCTGAAAAACTGGCTCAACAATATGCTAAGGAAAAGGTGGATTATTTGTGGGTCATATGACGTAAAAATTAGAGACAAGGTAAATCGTGGTATACCTCAGGGGGGCATTTTATCTCCTCTTCTATGGGTTACGACGATACACAGTCTCCTAAAAGCCCTCACCAATGAAGGACTTAACCCAGTCTGTTAAGCAGATGACGTTGTAATACTTCTAAGGGGCTTTCATCCAAATCTATTATGCAGAAGAGCTGAGGAGGCTCTTAACATATCATATAACTGGGCACAACCAAGGAGATAAAGTGTTAACGCAGACAAAACAGAAATATGTCTATTTACAGGGAAAACGAAAATCCCACGTTTTACTCGGCCTCGATTTCTGAATAAGACAATTGCTATAACTAAAAAGGTAAAATACATACTTGGGAGTAATCTTGGATAAGAATCTGTACTGGAAAGATCATCTTGAAGAAATAGTTACAAAGGCCCACAGATGTTGGTCGTTGTGCAGAAGAGCTATGGGTTACAACAGCGTGATTAGACCAATAATCACCTACGCCTGTGTAGTGTGGTGGACATCAATGGACAAGAAGTGCAACGTAATACCTTTGCAAAAAATTCAACGTATGTGCTGTCTAGGCATAAGCGGGGCATTTAGAACTGCGCATCCAACCAATAGACATCCGTATAAAGTATGAGGCAGCCCTCACAGCAAGACGTCTACAAGTGATGGGTGAATGGATAAATAGAGACCACAATTCGTACCATCAGAAGATTTTAGAATCTCTAGTTGGTCACATTCAAACGCCAGAAATTTCCGCCACATTCCTGAAGTGCGGCTTACAGCCCATGTGCCAGTGGGAACCAGCTGCTACACGGATGGGTCCAATCGAGGAGGAAGGACGGGTCTGGGACTTTTTATTGATGAACCAGAAGTCGAACTTCACTTCCGCCTTACTGACCATAACACGGTATTTCAAGCAGAAGTTCGAGCAATCACGGAGTGTGTGAACTGGCTCAGTAACACCACAAAGCCTAAATATGCCAACATCTTCACAGATAGGAAGTTCTAAAATCTTCTGATGGTACGAATTGTGGTCTCTATTTTTCCATTCACCCATCACTTGTAGACGTCTTGCTGTGAGGGCTGCCTCATACTTTATACGGATGTCTATTTGTTGGATGCGCAGTTCTAAATGCCCCGCTTATGCCTAGACAGCACATACGTTGAATTTTTTGCAAAGGTATTACGTTGCACTTCTTGTCCATTGATGTCCACCACACTACACAGGCGTAGGTGATTATTGGTCTAATCACGCTGTTGTAACCCATAGCTCTTCTGCACAACGACCGACATCTGTGGGCCTTTGTAACTATTTCTTCAAAATGATCTTTCCAGTACAGATTCTTATCCAAGATTACTCTCAAGTATGTATTTTACCTTTTTAGTTATAGCAATTGTCTTATTCAGAAATCGAGACCGAGTAAAACGTGGGATCCTCGTTTTCGCTGTAAATAGACATATTTCTGTTTTGTCTACGTTAACACTTTATCTCCTTGGTTGTGCCCAGTTATATGATATGTTAAGAGCCTCCTCAGCTCTTCTGCATAATAGATTTGGATGAAAGCCCCTTAGAAGTGTTACAACGTCGTCTGCATAACAGACTGGTTTAAGTCCTTCATTGGTGAGGGCTTTTAGGAGACTATGTATCGTCGTAATCCATAGAAGAGATGATAAAATGCCCCCCTGAGGTATACCACGATTTACCTTGTCTCTAATTTTTACGTCATATGACCCACGAATAATCCACCTATTCCTTAGCATATTGTTGATCCAGTTTTTCAGCGCCCGGTCTGTACGTTGTTACATGCGCCCTCAATGTCTATGCAAACAGCAAGTGTATACATTTCTTTACTGAAGGACTCTTCTATGTGGTGCACTACCTCATACAGAGCTGTTTCCACTGATCTTCCTTTGACATAGGCGTGTTGCTTGAATTTTAGCCTGTCATCCGCTATTTTACCTTTGACCATCTTATCAATTATTCGCTCCATTGTTTTTAACAGGAACGAAGTAAGGCTAATGGGTCGATAAGCCTTTGGGGTCGTATAACTCGCCTTGCCAGGCTTTGGTATGAAGACCACCCTTAATTCCTGCCAGTTTTTTGGGGTATACGAATGGGTTAGGCATGCAGTGAACACTCCAGCCAGATGAGTTGATACCAGATCCACCTCATTCTGCAGAATCGCTTCTTTACCCATACCATCGGTTATATCCGTAATAGGTACTTGATGCAATACATTTTCATTCTGTAACTGTTTCTCTGTTGGTCCAGCATTACCACTCGGAAAATGAGTTTTCATCAAGAGTCTAACGGTATCCTCTATAGTTTCCATCCTTTTACCCGTGTCATCCACCAGTGTTTCCGTTTGGACATGAGTTTTTGAGAGGAACTTTTTCATTTTAGACATGCTGTTAACGCTGTCTACCTGCTCATAGAAAAACCTAAAGCAGTTACGTTTCGCCGATCTAATAATTTTATTGTATTCATTGAGTTTTCTGTGGTAGTCGTCCCAATATACTGATTGTTTTTTACATCGAGCTCTGTTGTACAGTCTGCGGACATCTTTGCCAATCGAGCGAATTTGTCCTGTCATCCAGGGTTTCTCATAGGCAGAATTCCTTTCTCGAAGTGGGCAACTATCTTCGAATAATTTTATAAGAGCCTTGGTAATCTTCTTCACATTGATATCAATGTAAGATTGGAAAACAATGAAATATCCAGTGTATACTTCAACAAAAATTTGTTTACACAATTTACATTTGGTACGTTTCGGACGAAACATATACATGGGAGCTATAACAAAATCTGAACCATTTTTTTTCAAATTCGGCAATGTTGGTCCGTGGATCAAGAAACTCTACTGTTTGAACCAGTAAGCTTTTTTACTGGCTATTTTGTTTGCGAAAGAAAGCGAAAATAAAGCGAAACGAAATTTTAATAATTTCCGAAAATTCAACCGTTTTATTAGACTTCTTTTTCTAAATAGGTGCCAAAAAATGCATAAGGTATACATACCGAGTAAAAAATTACTGGTTATATTTGTAACTAACTCGCCCAGAAATACTTCCAGTTTCGTTTGCCAATATTCAATTAAGCTTTGCTCTTTGCATTCAATTGAATTAGCTGTAGAACTGGCGCCAAGACATTAATTCTTCATTGTATTTTATCCTTCCGGAATATAATGTGCTATATTTTTTCTGGATTTTCTAATAGAGAACTTAATTCCAAAAATCCGCTAAAGTACATGCTGAAAAAAATCGCTTCTGTAGTATATTGTCCCAAACATATTCGGCTTGAAACATACATATGTTTAGGGTAGACTCTAAGCATGTAATATTTGGTACATACAAAAAATGTGTATTTGGGAAGATGTTGTTCTAAACAAATATTTGTTTACATCCCAATGTGACTGCTATTTGTGAAACAAATAGTTATTTGCATTTAAATATTCATAAAATACATAAATTATGTCAAATTTTTCAGTAATTCAAAGTTACATTTTTAGAAATTTTTAATGTTCGTAAAAAAAATAATAATTGAAATCATATAATCTTGGGTCAATATAAAGTACTTAGAGAATTGACAACTAATGATGGCTTGGAATACTCAGAAATTTTAAATGATTGTTTTAAAACAGAAGGTAATGCTGGGAGGTACAATTCGAAACCAAGAAAAAATTTAAACTGAAATTTGAAAAACCCAGCAAAAGTTTTTGGAAATCTTTTTTAAATAAAATATAGTTGGAAAAATTCCTAAATAATAATTTTATTTGTATTTAAACACATATTTTATTTGAGAAATTTAGTTTGCAAATACAATTTGTTGTAATATAGCAATATATGCGATCCAAATATATTTTATTGATTTTCAAATAAAATTTATTTGCTAAGAAATATAAAATATTTAAAAATTTGTGTTCCAAATATATTTTCTTTCGATTCAAACATATCAAAAAATGCGATTTTGCCCCGTGTAAGCGAGTCTAAAAATAGAACAGTCAAATTGTCAGCTTAATTCATTCTAAAAAGGAAGCGTGGCTATCGAACAAATCTTGTTTCCTTAAATACTTAAATCGAAAAAGAAGACATTCTTTTTTCAGCAATTCAGAATTAGTTCCAGAAGTCTCATCCCTTTATAAAAAGAATCGGTTAGGGATGCGAGTGGGGAATTAGTACGCACAAAGCTGCTTAAATCCCTACTCGATTGTATTTTCGGAATTTTTTTTACTGGGTATGGATAACCATATCGACGACACATTTTGTTTAGATAGACGCACATAACCACACGCACATGCATACATGAAGCGGACAACCAAACAGAGGACTTAGCAGCGGTCATCTGTTTTCTCTGCTGAGAAATGCAAAAATACATGCATGTATGTGTGAATATGAGTGCATCTGCAAGCAAGAACGAGACGAAACGCGAAATAGCGACAAATAATATAATATACAAATACACAGCAAATATGAGCGTCACTTAAACGTTGAATCGCAGTAGATTATTACAGTAAAATTAGGCAATGCAATTTGACGTGAAGAAGAAGCAGGCCTTTGCTGCCAGCAGCGCTGGATCAGAAGGCCGCTGTTAACATCTAAAGGGTCCGCCAAATAACCTTTTTTTTTAAAACATCGAGTGTAGCTTCGGCTGTGTGGCACATAGCGCCGTCCTGTTGAAACCAAATGTTGCCAATATCCTCCTCTTAAATTTTTGTGAACAAAGATTCAACATGGCCCTATAACGATCGTCATTGACTGTAACGGCCACTCCTTGCTCATTTTCGAAGAAAAATGGCCCAATTATGTCTCTGGACCAAAATCCGCACCAAACAGTGACTCTTTTTGGGTGTATCGGCTTTTCAATGTATGCGTGCGGGTTTTCTGTGCCCCAAATGCGACAATTTTGCTTGTTTATATACCCGCCAAGATCAAAATGAGCTTCATCTGAAAAGATGATTTTATTTTGCAAAATCGGCATCTTCTGCAAGTCGATCGCTCCCAGCGTTGTTCAAGCGTATACACAACCATATTCATTCAGCGGAAGGATAAAACTAATTATCTGTCAAATCAGACATGAGCTAAGTGTTACTATTCACGAAATAAGCACTAGTTGAAAAAAAAAACGTTAGATAGCGGACCCTTTACTATGCTAAATTTCAAAACAATTGGTTTTAAACTACAGCTTCTATAGGGCTAAAGAGCCAAATTGAACGAAACATATATATGACAGCTATATTTAAATCTGAACCGATTTTCTTCAAACTCGTCAATGTTGGTCCATGGGTCAATAAATTTTACAATGCCAAATTTCAAAACAATAGAATATAAAATACAGCTTCTGTAAGGCAAAAGGCCAAGTAGGACGAAACATATATATTGGGAGATATAGCTAACTCTAAACTGATTTTCTTAAAATTCAGCAATGTTGGCCCATGTATTAACAAACTCTACCACGCTGAATTTCGAAACAATTGGATGTAAAATACAGCTCCTACAGGGCAAAAGGGACAAATCGGACAAATCTGGGAGCTATATCTAAATCTGAACTAATTTCTTTCAAGTTCGACCATGTTGATCCATAGATAAATAAACTCTACCATGCTAAATTACAATACACTTGGGCGTAAAATACAGTTTCTATAGGACTATTGGGCTAAATCGGACGAAATATAAATTTGGGAGCTATATCTAAATCTGAACCGATTTTCTTCAAATTCGGCGGTGGTTTAATTTTAAGGGCCGATGTTGATTTTGAATAAAACACAAATTATTTAGGAAATTATTGTTTTTATTATGATAATATTGGTATGGTTCAATTATGTATGGAACAAAATATCGGCCAAATGGCCGCCGCGACCTCGGCGGCATACCTCCATCCGATGGTCTAAATTTTCGATGACGCTAAGGCATAATTGAGGTTCTATGCCGTTAATGTGCCGAATTATCTCATCCTTTAGCTCCTGAATTATTGCTGGCTTATCGACGTACACCTTTTCTTTCAAATAAGCACAAAGAAAGAAGTCCAACAGTGTCAAATCACATGATCTTGGCGGCCAATTGACATCGCCACGACTTGTGATAACACGGCCATTGAATATGTTTCGCAAAAGAGCCATTGTTTCGTTAGCTGTGTGGCAAGGGGCAACGTCCTGTTGAAACCACATATTGTCCACGTCCATATCTTCGAGTTCGGGTCATAAACAGTTCGTTATCATCTCACGATAGCGAACACCATTCACATAAACTGCCTGACCGGCCTCATTTCGAAGAAGTATGGCCCGATGACGTCGCCAGCCCATAAGCCGCACCAAATGAACTGGGCGAGCATGCACAGGTGTTTTCACATATCCTACAGACCCGGTTTGCTGAAATATGCGCACAACTCTCCCTATTGTGGACAAATGTGGTCGATTATGCTGATCAAAAAAACATCACGAGTTCGGGCCATAAACAGTTCGTTATCATCTCACGATAGCGAACACCATTCACATAAACTGCCTGACCGGCCTCATTGCAAAGAAGTATGGCCCGATGACGTCGCCAGCCCATAAGCCGCACCAAATGAACTGGGCGAGCATGCACAGGTGTTTTCACATATCCTACAGACCCGGTTTGCTGAAATTTGCGCACAACACTCCCTATTGTGGACAAATGTGGTCGATTAAGCTGATAAAAAACCAGTAAGGAAAGGCTAAAGTCGGGCGGTGTCGACTATACAATACCCTACACCACTCTCGTAATATTGAATACCTCTGATATTTTGAATTTTGTAATTCATGTATAAATTGTTTACATAAATTTACTTTTGGGACATTTTATACCTAAATATTATCCTGTACCACAGTGTGGTGTAGGGTATAAAAACGATTGGATCTAAAGAGCCAAATCGGATGAAACATATATATGGGAGCTATAGCTAAATCTTTACCGATTTTCTTCAAATTCGGCAATGTTGGTTCATGAATCAAGAAACTCTACCGTTCTAAATTTCAAAACGATTGGATGTAAAATATAGCTTCTATAGAACTAAAGGGCCAAATCGGACGAAACATATATATGGGAGCTATAGCTAAATCTTAACCGATTTTCTTCAAATTCGGCAATGTTAGTTCATGGATCAAGAAACTCTACCATTCTAAATTTCAAAACGATTGGATGTAAAATACAGCTTTTATGGGACTAAAGGGCCAAATTGGACGAAACATATATATGGGAGCTATAGCTAAATCTTAACCGATTTTCTTCAAATTCGGCAGAGTTGGTTCATGGATCAAGAAACTCTACCATTCTAAATTTCAAAATGATTGGATGTAAAATACAGCTTCTTCAGGACTAAAGAGCAAAATCGGACGAAACATATATATGGGAGCTATAGCTAAATCTTAACCGATTTTCTTCAAATTCGGCAATGTTGGTTCATGGATCAAGAAACTCTACCATTCTAAATTTCAAAACGATTGGATGTAAAATATAGCTTCTATAGAACTAAAGGGCCAAATCGGACGAAACATATATATGGGAGCTATAGCTAAATCTTAACCGATTTTCTTCAAATTCGGCAATGTTAGTTCATGGATCAAGAAACTCTACCATTCTAAATTTCAAAACGATTGGATGTAAAATACAGCTTTTATAGGACTAAATGGCCAAATCGGACGAAACATATATATGGGAGCTATAGCTAAATCCTAACCGATTTTCTTCAAATTCGTCAATGTTGGTTCATGGATCAAGAAACTCTACCATTCTAAATTTCAAAACGGTCGGTTGTAAAATACTGCTTCTATTGGACTAAAGGGCCAAATCGGACGAAACATATATATGGGAGCTATAGCTAAATTATAACCGATTTTCTTCAAATTCGGCAATGTTGGTTCATGGATCAAGAAACTCTACCGTTCTAAAATTCAAAACGATTGGATGTGAAATACAGCTTCTATAGGACTAAAGGGCCAAATCGAACGAAAGATATATATGGGAGCTATATCTAAATCTGAACCGATTTTCTTCAAATTCGGCAATGTTGGTTCATGGATCAAGAAACTCTACCATTCTAAATTTCAAAACGATCGGATGTAAAATACAGCTTCTATAGGACTAAAGGGCCAAATCGGACGAAACATAATATGGGAGCTATAGCTAAATCTTAACCGATTTTCTTCAAATTTTGCAATGTTGGTTCATGGATCAAGAAACTCTACCATTCTAAATTTCAAAACGGTCGGTTGTAAAATACTGCTTCTATTGGACTAAAGGGCCAAATCGGACGAAACATATATATGGGAGCTATAGCTAAATTATAACCGATTTTCTTCAAATTCGGCAATGTTGGTTCATGGATCAAGAAACTCTACCGTTCTAAAATTCAAAACGATTGGATGTGAAATACAGCTTCTATAGGACTAAAGGGCCAAATCGAACGAAAGATATATATGGGAGCTATATCTAAATCTGAACCGATTTTCTTCAAATTCGGCAATGTTGGTTCATGGATCAAGAAACTCTACCATTCTAAATTTCAAAACGATCGGATGTAAAATACAGCTTCTATAGGACTAAAGGGCCAAATCGGACGAAACATAATATGGGAGCTATAGCTAAATCTTAACCGATTTTCTTCAAATTTTGCAATGTTGGTTCATGGATAAATAAACTCTACCATTCTTAATTTCAAAACGATTGGATGTGAAATACGGCTTCTATAGGACTAAAGGGCCAAATCGGACGAAAGATATATATGGGAGTTATATCTAAATCTTAACCGATTTTCTTCAAATTCGGCAATGTTGGTTCATGGATCAAGAAACTCTACCATTCTAAATTTCAAAACGATCGGATGTAAAATACAGCTTCTATAGGACTAAAGGGCCAAATCGGACGAAACATATATATGGGAGCTATAGCTAAATCTTAACCGATTTTCTTCAAATTCGGCAGTGTTGGTTCATGGATCAAGAAACTCTACCATTCTAAATTTCAAAACGATTGGATGTAAAATACAGCTTCTATAGGACTAAAGGTCCAAATCGGACGAAAGATATATATGGGAGCTATATCTAAATCTGCAAAATTTCAGAACGATCGGAGTGAAATTGCGACCTGTAGTCGACGAACAACTTTACATGGACAGACGGACGGACGGACGGACGAACGGACGGACGGACAGACATCGTTAAATCGACTCAGCTAGTGATTCTGAGTCGATCGGTATACTTTAAGGTGGGTCTAGCTGTGTTATTTTCAGGTGTTACAAACATCTGCCGTGAAACAAACTTATAATACCCTGTACCACAGTGTGGTGTAGGGTATAAAAACATCACGAAGTTCCCGAAATGCATTTTGATTTGAACGCCCATTTTCGTAAAAGGCTTAAAAAACTTTAAAACGTTGCTCGATTCAATTTCAATTGAGTTAGTCCGAAATTGACAAATGTCGAATGAAATGCAGAAAAAAAGCTTGACGTTTAGGTGTGGTTCACATTCAACATCGGCCCTTACAATTTAACCACCCTTTATTAGGAAACTCGACCATACTACATTTCGAATCGATTGGATGTTAACTACAGCGTTTATAGGTCTAATGGACAAAACCGGACGAAACACATATATGAAAGCTATATATAAATATGAACCGATTTTATTCTAATTGAGCAATGTTGGTCCATGACCAAGAAACTCTACCATGCAAAATTTCAAAATAATTGGATTTTAAGTACAGCTTATTTAGGACTAAAAGGCCAAATCGGATCGGATTCGTACTGATCGGATATAAAATACGATTTGCGCTTCGTGTCAAATCGGGTGTAACATATATATGGGGACTTTATCTAAATTGGAACCGATGTTCCCCGAATTTGGCAGTGTTCATTCATGTAATAAGACAATTCTCTTTGCCAAATTTCGTACTGATCTGATATAAAATACAGATTCTACAGCACTTACATGTGAAATCGGGGGTTATAATAATGTATACAAAGGGGCCCATTTTTAAATCTGAACCAATTTTTTTTTTGGTTTTTCATGTTTTTTATTGAGTTTTGGTCAGTAATTATTTTAGAAATGCGATTATCTTCTGAAAGTGATAGATATGATAGTTATGCATTTCTTTATATTTAAACATTTAGACTCCTAACTCCCAAAGGTCGCGGAAATAAAGAGCAAACCTCCGCTTCAGCAGGTTTAAAATAAATTTACTTTTGCCCATTAATAGTTTTAAAAATGTAGTTTCCTAAAATATTTTCTTTCGATTCAAACATATCAATAATGGGGATTTTACCCGTGTATAGACTGAAAAATTCTTTCATACCAGAAAGTACCAAATTACATAGCTCACAAAGTGAGGGTATACCTTGCCACATTAACTCAAATGTAGGGTGACGCTAAGCGTACACATCTACCTTTGTTCTGGTTCATTGCTCCGTTGTCTGTCTGTTGGACACTTGTTTGTGATGTTGTGATACACGTGTGTGATTAAAATCGTAATTGTTTTTCCCCAATGTCTGTTAATCAGCATAACAACTTCTGTTGCTGTTCTATTTGTTTTTGGTATCAGTCAGTCAGTCAGTCAATTCGTTTCACAACATTCATTCTTTCTTATCAAGACAATCAATAGAACATAGGGGAAATATGTTGTAATAGTTGTACATTTTTCATTTGCTCGTTTTTCCTATGATGTCTGGGTAATGAATGGAATTTTAATATGTAACTGACTGTCAAAAACCATAACTTGTTGTTTACCTTAAGTAGTTATGAGTTGTGGTGTAATATTCCGGGAATAGTAGAGTATACACACATATACTCAACTATATGGCCAAAGGACGAACCCTATTGAATTTGGCGGAAATCGGCTCAGATTAACATATAGCTCCCGTATATATGTACCTCCGATTTGGCATATATGTACGGTATAAGCAATATTTTTTAACCGATCTGTACAACAATTTACAGTGTATCTCTCGATACACTTAGAGACAATACTAAATTTGGGGAAAATCGGTTCAGATTTAGATATAGTGGCAAGTGCTCAATGCTTTCCACTTCTTCCTCATATCCACAGCTTCTGCAGAAGTCAATACCTAATCTTCTGGCGTGTTCGCCGATCAGGTAGTGTCCCGTCAGAACTGATATTAACGTAGACAATCTTTCCTCTTTAGAGCGAAGAGATATTTTGACCTTCTCAGGTCATACCTTGGCCAGATTTGTCTAGCTACCCTGCAGGTGCCGATTTCTGACCATCTTTCGTCTTGCCTAAGCTAAAGCTTGCACGTGGATAGTGGTGCAACAATATATTCAAATTCTTCGAGAATTTGTAATATCGTCCCTTTCCTAGCAAGTTCATCGGCTTGCAGGTCCCCGGGATATCTCTATGCCCAGGCACCCATATGAGGTGGATATTAAACTGCTCAACCAACTCTTAAAAATATCTGCGGAAGTCGAGGGCTGTTTGTGAATTTAGGGATGTGGCCTCCAGAGAATTGATGTGGCCTCCAGAGAACGAGTAAATAACAACGCCAGTTTATTTACTCGGACAGACTTCCAATAATGCCTTTATTTTGGCTTGATAGACACTGCAGGCATCTGGTAGTATGTAAGCTATAGCCAAACTAAGTTCTTCAGAGTGTACTCCGAAGCCAACCTTTTCATCAAGCTTCGAACTATCCGTATAGAAGTGGAGATGGATTTTATTACCAGGTATTCTGCCAAACCATTCATCTCTGGCTGGTATGATAGTGATGTAGTTCCTCTGGAAGGTGTACACCGATGGTATATATTCTACTCGGTCGGTTACCATAGCACTACACTTTGATATCCTCATGTGACCGAAGTTCTTATACCCCGTGATACCTTGGTGATGGTTAGTTTGTCAGTTGCCGTCCACCATACCACAATGCCGTATAACAGTATTGGACGAACTACTGCTATATGTATCCAATAGACGATTTTAGGAGAGAGGCCCCACCGCGACCCTACAGACTTCCTGCAGGAATATAAGGTGACGTTGGCCTCCCTTAAACGTTCCAGTGCGTTAAGTCTGAATAACAGTTTTTTCTATCTGGAATTATTCCTAAAAATTTTGGTCTTTCAGAAAAGACTAGATCTGTTCCATTTATCCGAGGAGGAGGGTCCACATGTGGGACATTATTCATCCTAGTAAAGAGAACCAATTCTGTTTTATTTGGGTTAGACCGCTGCTTCTGGTCCAACTAGCCAACTTGTGCAGAGCTCTAAGGTCGTTTTCGAATTTGCCACTCACTGCAATTGCTGCGTCGTCCGCATATTCCACGACCTTGCAGCCATAACGTTCTAGATCTAGCAGAATTTCATTCACCGCTGGGTTCCAAAGACAGTACTCCTCCTTGTGGGGTCCCTCTGTTTACAAATCTTGTTAGAGTTGTGGACCCAAGACACGCTGTTATGCGCCTTCTGTTGTGCAAGCTTTGAATTAGTCAAGCTAGAGTTTACCTTTAGATGTGACAGTGCTGCGATTACCGCATTTGAGTGAATGTTGTTAAAAGTTCCTTCAATGTCAAGAAATGCCACTATGGTAAATTCCTTGAAATGTAGGGACGATTCTATAGTGCTCACAAGTTCGTATGAATACCACTTTGGTATCCCTCCATCGATTCGGGATGTATGAAAGCCTGATACAGCCTACATAATGTATATTGACATTTTCTGCATTTCTGCTGGAGTGATTCTGTCTTGTCCAGGTGATTGGAAGGACTTACAGCTGTTAATAGCCCACGTTATTCTGGATCTCTCAGTCAACAAGGTACGGACGCTCACAGCCCACTCGCATTCTTGTTGGTCCTGCTGATCTTCGGGTTCTGTTTGAGAGTTCCCCGGGAAATGTGTGTCGAGCAGTACATTGAGCGACTGCTCCCTGTTTTTGATCCTGTATACATTTTTCATTTGCTCGTTTTTCCTATGATGTCTGGGTAATGAATGGAATTTTAATATGTAACTGACTGTCAAAAACCATAACTTGTTGTTTACCTTAAGTAGTTATGAGTTGTGGTGTAATATTCCGGGAATAGTAGAGTATACACACATATACTCAACTATATGGCCAAAGGACGAACCCTATTGAATTTGGCGGAAATCGGCTCAGATTAACATATAGCTCCCGTATATATGTACCTCCGATTTGGCATATATGTACGGTATAAGCAATATTTTTTAACCGATCTGTACAACAATTTACAGTGTATCTCTCGATACACTTAGAGACAATACTAAATTTGGGGAAAATCGGTTCAGATTTAGATATAGTGGCAAGTGCTCAATGCTTTCCACTTCTTCCTCATATCCACAGCTTCTGCAGAAGTCAATACCTAATCTTCTGGCGTGTTCGCCGATCAGGTAGTGTCCCGTCAGAACTGATATTAACGTAGACAATCTTTCCTCTTTAGAGCGAAGAGATATTTTGACCTTCTCAGGTCATACCTTGGCCAGATTTGTCTAGCTACCCTGCAGGTGCCGATTTCTGACCATCTTTCGTCTTGCCTAAGCTAAAGCTTGCACGTGGATAGTGGTGCAACAATATATTCAAATTCTTCGAGAATTTGTAATATCGTCCCTTTCCTAGCAAGTTCATCGGCTTGCAGGTCCCCGGGATATCTCTATGCCCAGGCACCCATATGAGGTGGATATTAAACTGCTCAACCAACTCTTAAAAATATCTGCGGAAGTCGAGGGCTGTTTGTGAATTTAGGGATGTGGCCTCCAGAGAATTGATGTGGCCTCCAGAGAACGAGTAAATAACAACGCCAGTTTATTTACTCGGACAGACTTCCAATAATGCCTTTATTTTGGCTTGATAGACACTGCAGGCATCTGGTAGTATGTAAGCTATAGCCAAACTAAGTTCTTCAGAGTGTACTCCGAAGCCAACCTTTTCATCAAGCTTCGAACTATCCGTATAGAAGTGGAGATGGATTTTATTACCAGGTATTCTGCCAAACCATTCATCTCTGGCTGGTATGATAGTGATGTAGTTCCTCTGGAAGGTGTACACCGATGGTATATATTCTACTCGGTCGGTTACCATAGCACTACACTTTGATATCCTCATGTGACCGAAGTTCTTATACCCCGTGATACCTTGGTGATGGTTAGTTTGTCAGTTGCCGTCCACCATACCACAATGCCGTATAACAGTATTGGACGAACTACTGCTATATGTATCCAATAGACGATTTTAGGAGAGAGGCCCCACCGCGACCCTACAGACTTCCTGCAGGAATATAAGGTGACGTTGGCCTCCCTTAAACGTTCCAGTGCGTTAAGTCTGAATAACAGTTTTTTCTATCTGGAATTATTCCTAAAAATTTTGGTCTTTCAGAAAAGACTAGATCTGTTCCATTTATCCGAGGAGGAGGGTCCACATGTGGGACATTATTCATCCTAGTAAAGAGAACCAATTCTGTTTTATTTGGGTTAGACCGCTGCTTCTGGTCCAACTAGCCAACTTGTGCAGAGCTCTAAGGTCGTTTTCGAATTTGCCACTCACTGCAATTGCTGCGTCGTCCGCATATTCCACGACCTTGCAGCCATAACGTTCTAGATCTAGCAGAATTTCATTCACCGCTGGGTTCCAAAGACAGTACTCCTCCTTGTGGGGTCCCTCTGTTTACAAATCTTGTTAGAGTTGTGGACCCAAGACACGCTGTTATGCGCCTTCTGTTGTGCAAGCTTTGAATTAGTCAAGCTAGAGTTTACCTTTAGATGTGACAGTGCTGCGATTACCGCATTTGAGTGAATGTTGTTAAAAGTTCCTTCAATGTCAAGAAATGCCACTATGGTAAATTCCTTGAAATGTAGGGACGATTCTATAGTGCTCACAAGTTCGTATGAATACCACTTTGGTATCCCTCCATCGATTCGGGATGTATGAAAGCCTGATACAGCCTACATAATGTATATTGACATTTTCTGCATTTCTGCTGGAGTGATTCTGTCTTGTCCAGGTGATTGGAAGGACTTACAGCTGTTAATAGCCCACGTTATTCTGGATCTCTCAGTCAACAAGGTACGGACGCTCACAGCCCACTCGCATTCTTGTTGGTCCTGCTGATCTTCGGGTTCTGTTTGAGAGTTCCCCGGGAAATGTGTGTCGAGCAGTACATTGAGCGACTGCTCCCTGTTTTTGATCCAGTTATTCGCCTCGTTCTGTATATATACCACTGTGCAGGGTGAAGCAGATAGTATCTTCCTCAGCCTTGCGGCGTCGGAGACCTTTGCCACTTCGCCACAGAAGTTATACCAAGAGCGTCTTTGCGCCTTCCTAAGCTCCGTCTTATATATCTTGAGTTGATCTTTATAGGCATCTCAATCATTAGCGACCCCAGTAGATTTCGCCCTGTTAAATAGCTTGTTGCAGTTTTTTTTACTAGCCGTTAGCTCAGAAGTCCAACATTGAGGTTTAGTTTTACCCTTGTACCTCGTTTTTGGGGCAGGCTTCTCCAAGGGGACTATTGAATGATGTGGTGATATACTCGGCCATATTATCCAGCCCGGCTTTGTCACTCGGTTCATAAAGAAATTAGAAGTTGAGGACTTTCTTGAAATTCTTCTCATACAGGTGCCACTTTGTGTTCCTCACATTTCTGTGGACGTCATATTATCCAGACCGGCTTTTTCATTCGGTTCATAAAGAAGTTTCGAGTTGAGGACATTCTTGAAATTCTCATCATACAGGTGCCACTTTGTATTCCTAACAGTTCTGTGGACGGCACTATTTCCGCAAATTTGAACTCTATATAATGGTGATCTGAGAATGAGTGGTCGTCTAGTACATTCCACCCAATAATTTTGTCTGAAAGCCGGTCAGTAGCAAACGTAACGTCGAGTTCTTCTTGTCTGTCTTTAATTGTAATTTGTTTGGTCTTTACCACTTAATTAGTCAGGGGAAATAAACTTAGATCTTTCCTGGCCAAAATGCAGGTTCATGCAAGTGCCTTCACAGTTGGCCACAAGCAGTTTAAAGTTCCTACAACATAGGGCTCCTGAATCAGGACGAAATCTACTGCACCTGTGGACAGGCGCAGCAATAGAGCTGCTGAGGCTGCTTTAGCGTGATGGAGGTTAATCTGTAGAATTCTTACCATCATTGGAAATTGACAGATGAACATCCACCGCGAAGAGGGTCATCGAGGAGCTTGTCCCCTCCAGATGTGTCAAAGAGTCCGGAGACTCTTCCCCTATACATAAGTTGCCTCCGATTTCACATGTAAGCACTGTAGAAAAATTTTTAGCTAGAGTGCTGAAATTTCGTGTGTATGCATTTAGTGTCAGATTATGTGAATTTTCCAAAAATGGTCGGAATCGGACCAATGGGCGTGGCCCCGCCCATATAAGCCAAATTTTGAAATTGAGATATTTTGCACAATTTGTTAGCGAGAGTGCTGGAATGTTATGTATATGGGTGCAGTCTACGTGATGGCTCCAAAAATGGGCGGGATCGGACCAATGGACGTGGCCCCGCCCACATAGACGAAATTTTGATATCTTGCACAATTTGCTAGCGAGAGTGCTGCAATGTTGCGTATATGTATCTGGTGGAATTCTACGTAATTGGTCAAAAAATGGGCGGGACCGGACCAATGGGCGTGGCCCCGCCCATATAAGCCAAATTTTGAAATTGATATATCTTGCACAATTTGTTAGTTAGAGTGTTGTAATGTTGTACATATGTATCTGATGGCAGTCCACGTGATTGATCCAAAAACGGGCGGGATCGAACCAATGGGCGTGGCACCGCCCATATACGCCAAATTTTAAAAATGTGATATATTGCACAATTTGTTAGCGAGAGACCTGGAATTTTGTGCATATATATCCGTTGGCGATCTACGCGATTGGTGCAAAAATGGGCGGGATAGGACCAATGGGCGTGGCCCCGCCCAAATAAGCCAAATTTTGAAATTTAGATATCTTGCACAATTTGTTAGCGAGAGTGCTGTAATTTTGTGTATATGTGTCTGGTGGAAGCCTACGTTATTGGTCTAAAAATGAGCGGGATCTGATCATAGGGCGTGGCCCCGCCCATATAACCCAAAATTCAGCTATCTTGCACAATTTAGTAGCGAGAACGCTGTAATTTCATGTATATGTATATGGTGGCAGTCTACGTGATTAGTCCAAAAATGGGCGGGATCGGCCCAATGGGCGTGGCCCCGCCCACATAGACCACATTTTCTAATTTTGATATCTTGCACAATTTGCTAGCGGGAGTGCTGCAACGTTGTGTATATGTATCTGGTAGCATTCTACGTAATTGGTAAAAAAATGGGCGGGATCGGACCAATGGGCGTGGCTCCGCCCATATAAGCCAAATTTTGAAATTGATATATCTTGCACAATTTGCTAGCTAGAGTGCTGTAATGTTGTTCATATGTATCTGGTGACAGTCCACGTGATTGGTCCAAAAATTGACGGGATCGGACCAATGGGCGTGGCACCGCCTATATAAACCAAATTTTGAAATTGAGATATCATGCACAATTTGTTAGCGAGAGTGTTGAAATTTTGCGTATATGTATCTGGTAGCAGTCTACGTGATTGGCATACAAATGGGCGGAATGGGACCAGTGGTCGTGGCACAGCTCATATTTTGATATATCTTGCAAGTATTATATAGGAAATACATGAACAAAAATGCTCCGTATGCGATAATTACAGCTGCTCACTCCAATACAATCGCAATATGATAATGTGATGCATGACCAATGAAACAAGAATTTGGAAATTTTATAAGTATACATTTCTATTTTCTGGACTTTCCACTGAATTCTGTATTTTTTCATTCTGTGAATTTATTACTAATACCAGTAAGGAAAGGCAGAAAGTCGGGCGGGCCGACTATATAATACCCTACACCTCCCTAACAATGCGATAATAATTTGGAATAATTGGTAAATGTGGTGTGTGTGTGTGTATGTATATCTTATTTTGAACCGATAATCGCTAAATTAAGCAATATTCGTTCCTAAATTGACAAACATTTTTCTGGAGAACTTTGTAATGATCGGAAGTAAAGTACAATTTCTATAGCGTTTTGTAACCAAATCTGGAGGTTATATATAAATCTGAATCGATTTTCCTTGAATACTCATTCATGTAAGATAGAAACCTGTTTCTGTCGAATTTCGTACTGATCGGATATAAAACACAGTCTCTACAGCGCTTACATGTCAAATTGGGGGTAACATATATATGGGGGCTATATCTAAATCTGAACCGATTTTCTCCGAATTTGGCAGTGTTTAGTCATGTAATAAGAGAACTCTTTCTGCCGAATTTCGTACTGATCGGATATAAAATACAGTTTCTACAGCGCTAATTTTGACATGGGCAGCGAAGCGCACCGGGCTCAGCTAGTATATATATATAGCTACCTCCGATTTGACATGTAAGCGCTGTAGGAACTGTATTCTATATCCAATCTGTACGAAATTCTGCAGAATGCGATTTATTATTACATGAATGAACACTGCCAAATTCGGGGAAAATCGGTTGAGTTTTAGATATAGCCCCAATATACATGTATGGGTTACACCCGATTTGGCATGTAAGCGCTGTAGAGACTGTATTTTATAACTGATCAGTTCGAAATTCGACGGAAGAAGTTTTTTATTACATGAATGAACACAGCCAAATCGGGGAAAATCGGTTCGGATTTATATATAGCCTCCATATATGTGTGTTTCTCCCTATTTAGTATCTAAGCGCTGTTAAACTGTATTATTACGTCCGATCTTCATATAATTTGGCAGAAATGAGGGTTTTGATCTGTTTAAATTATTTATAGTCCCATCTACTTGTTCCTTCAGATTCTTCATCCTGATACAGGAGCCCTACGTTGTAAGGGGAAGTTTGTGTGGTATCAGGACACCCAACTTTAAACGGCTTGTGGCCAACTGTAAAGGTACTCAAATAAGCTGCATTTTGATCTGGAAAGATCTAAGTTTATTTCTCCTGACTAATTTAAGTGGTAAAGACCAAACAGCTGCTAGTCTGGAGATCGGTAATCGCATATATTGGGTGGTCTCCAGTTACTTCCCTTATGAAGCTTTAGTACCGACAGCTCTCTTCAGGGAAGTAGTAGAAGAAGCAACGTTTGACGAGCTCTTGCTGATTATTGGCGCTGATACAAATGCTCATCATATAATCTGGGGTAGTACGGATATAAACAATAGGGGTGGTTCGCTTCTTGACTTTATTCTAACTACCAACCTAACTAATTGTAACATAGACAATAAATCGACCTTTAAAATTATAGACAGACAAGACGTACTAGACGTAACGTTTGCTACTGACCGGGTGTCAGACAAAATTATTGGGTGGAATGTACTGGACGGCCAACGCGGTACACCTTCGGGAGGAACTACATCACTATGATACCAGACAGAGATGAATTGGTTGGCAGAATACCAGGTAATAAAATCCATCTCCACTTCTATACGGATGGTTCGAAGCTTGACGAAAAGGTTGGTTTCGGAGTACACTGTGAAGAACTTAGTTTGGATAAAGCTCACAGACTACCAGATACCAGCAGTGTCTATCAGGCGGAAATAATTGCAATATGGGAAGTCGCCAAGTGGCTGAGTCATAGTAACCAACACAGACGTTGTCATTTACTCGGACAGCCAGGCTAAGTTCTCTGAAGGCCACATTCCTAAATTCAGAAACAGCACTCAACTGCCGCAGATCTCTTAACGAGATGGTTGAGCAGTTTAATATTCACCTCATATGGGTGCCTGGGAATAGGGATATCCCGGGGAACTGCAAAGCCGATGGAAAAGATTGTCTACTTTAGTATCAGTTCTGAAGGGACACTGCCTGATCGGCGAACATGCCAGAAGTTTGGGTATTGACTCCAATGACTTTTGCAGAAGTTGCGTAGATGAGGAGGAAGTGGAGAGCATTGAGCACTTACAATGCGACTGTCCCGCTTTGAGTAAACGACGACTAGACATACTGGAGTCGGCCTTTCTAGGCAGGCTAACAGATCTTTCCTGTACCGATATTCGTACTATCGGTAAATTTGTATATCAAACAGGTTATTTTCTGTGACGGGCATTTTATCCCGTGGTAACACTAGGGACCTAAACTGGTATATATGTATGAAATGACAAGAAAGAAACGGCTGCCACTCTAACCTAAACCTACAATAAATTTTCTCAAAGAAACTTTTGATGAACGAATTATTTCACGTAATGGTCCTATTAATTGGATGATTAAAGGCCATTGGAATATTTTCTTTGGGGTTATGTTAAATCACCGTACGCGGCTTAAAGAGATCATATATGGGGGCGACTATGTCAGTGTCGTTGCAATGCGGTTACAAGGTTTGCGTTGGGCGGAATTATGCCAGATATACATACAACACCTTGAAAATATCCGCATTAGCATTATAACAAATAATATCACTTACCTGCCAAACGTCTTTGATTAATTCATTTGCATTCTGTTTTTATTAAAATATTTATTTAAAATTTATAGATTTATGCAAACTGAAATTATATACATTCATTCGGGATTATACGATTTAGTTAAAAACGTTTACATTTCGTATATATCTAATAGCTGGACTAGAGTCTGTAGAATACAATTAATGAACTATATCTAAATACGTTACAATATAATTTGCTTAAAGTGCTTAATTGATTTTTACACATAGAAAATGTTTTTATTTACGTATCAAAGAAGTAAACAAGGATACCTGGTTTTGTAAATTGAGGTGAACAAACGGCAAATATAGGTTAACAAACAATCAAATATAACAAACTTTCTTCGGCTTTGCATCTGTATCGTAAATTCAAATTCTTAGTGGACAATTAAATGTTATATATAAGTTGTTAAGTTGTTATATATAAATTTGTGAAATTTTATTAAAATACTTTGAAAATCGCTCTTTGGGGCTCTATAGAGCATTTTTCCGTATATTTGAAATCGAAATGCTAATAAAGAATTTTTCGATTGTAAACTTTTTGAGGTGACTTTATGTACAACGTGTTTATTGATACAACAGGCTTTCAGATAGTTAAAATATATTGTTCTTCGGGTTAAGAAAAATTTTCGAATTAATGAATTTATACGAGAAATATGAGGAAAACAAGTTGACAAATTCATCGAATTGCTTTGAGCGCTTAAATATGGGTTTATAACACTTAGATGTAAAATCGGAATAAAAATGTCTACAGTAATAATTGCATCTTAACCGATGTTTTGAAAGATAGGCAATATTTATTCTTGGAAGCATGGAATATATATAAATCATGTTGTTTACCAAGGTCCACTAGTGATCGTCTTTGGGGGGAAAAACGATGTACTATAGTTTAGAGCAGCATTTTGATTACAGGAATACAAACGAACATGGTTAGATCGACTCAAACAAATGAACAAACTCAAGCAATTTAAAATCATTGTTATTTTTGT
Organism: Eudasyphora cyanicolor; assembly: GCA_963930755.1. Taxonomy (NCBI): domain Eukaryota; kingdom Metazoa; phylum Arthropoda; class Insecta; order Diptera; family Muscidae; genus Eudasyphora; species Eudasyphora cyanicolor. The sequence goes on from OZ005735.1 coordinate 138,824,331, forward strand.
TAAAAAATAAATTAAAAATTTTAAACGTTTAAATATTTTGTTGTTTGCAATTATAAGTTTTCTGCTTGTCAGGTATCCTTCGAAGTTCTTCGAAATTTGATGTAGCTGAAAATGTGTTCTTTGACCTTAAATATACATATACACAATTAGAAACTATTTCTATTTAGAAAATCATTACATATTCATAAATTTTAGTAATACTAAATTTCAAAGTAACTTTAAAAATACTGTTTGTACATCGTCTAAATAGGGTTTCATATATAATATTTATAATATTTTGTACACAATAAATATAAATTATAATAAGTTTCACAAAATCATGTACTAATGTCGTTGTTAATGAGATAAAAGCTTTTTCCAAGAAACTGTAGGGGATGAAAGCCACTGTACCAGCATTGAGGACATTTTTTAAAAATCAATTTTAGATATTCATTTTACAGTAACACAATGCAAGAAATATTTCGAGAGTCTCAGCTCAGCCTGGAGAGGGTGTAATAATAGAGCATGTACTAGAAAATTTCAGAGTACCATACCTTGCTTTAAACGACATCTGAAAATTAAACACTTCTTAAAAATGTTGTCATTTTTAATTTATTTTAATAAATTTTGCTAACATTGAATTTTTTACAAAAATTTCGTTGAAAAAGCTTCACTTAGAAAGGTTTTATTAAATTTTTTTAAAGAAATTGTATATTCCCATATCTTTTTTATCGTATTGGTTTTTTCTATAAAAATTCGTCGAAATTGCAATTTCCATAAAATTTCTTAGAAATAAATTTTTCAATGGAAAGAAATTTCATTTTGACGTAATTTTCTATAATATGCAATTTCGACGAAATTTCCCTTATTTGGCGAAATTTTTAAACAACTGTCATTTCTGTCTAGAAAAATTCAATTTAAATTTCGATGAAATTTTCTATATAATCCAATTTCTACGAAATTTTCTAGAAAACTTGCACCTACGAAGGAATTTTCATGAAAATATAATTTCGATGAAAAATTTAAATTTTTCTAGAAAAATTATATTTTTTTTTGAAAAATTAAAATTTTTCCAAATTTTAATTTCGATGAAATTTTCTACAAAATTAAATTTCGACTAAATTTCCTTGGAAAATGCAAATACGATGAAAACATAATTTTCAAGAAAATGGAACTTTCTGTAATATGAAATGAAGGGATTTTTCAGAAAATTTGGCTACAAAATTTCATCTGCGTTAAACATATAAAGAAAACTTTGCCAATTATAGAAAATTTCACCGAAATTAATGTTTCATCAAATTTAATTGTTTTAGAGATTTTCTTTCTGACACATTTTTAGAAAATTTCGTATATATTGCACATACTTAGAAAATTTCGCCGAATATGGTTTTGTTTTGCAAATATCGTCGAAAATGAAATGTTTTAGACAACTTTGCAGAAATTTTAGTTCTTAGAAAGTTGTATGTTAATTTCGGGTTTTAGAAAATGTCGCTAAAGTTTTTTCTGGAATATTGCAAGTTTCTTGAACATTTTCTCAAAATATCATTTTCCAAGAAACTTTCTTCAAAATTTTTATTTTTGTCTTTAAATTAAAATTTTTTTTACAGATAATTCAGTTAATTTTGGCCTTTTCTTGAAAATGTTATCAAATTTAAATTTTTCTAGTAGAGAGTCATATGAATGATATTGTGTTCCTTTATTTAATGAAAAATTTCAATCTTTCCCATTAAACTAGAAATTTGGAAAAATTATCAGGACTTTGTTTATAGCTGATTCAAATTTAATATTTTACATGGCTCACCCTGTATATAGGGGCTATATCAACCCATTATTACTATGAACTGTTGCAGGTCAGATAGAGTAAATTCAAAAATTCCAATCACATCAGTAAACCAGTAAGGAAAGGCTAAAGTCGGGCGGTGCCGACTATATAATACCCTACACCACTCTCGTAATATTGAATAACTCTGATATATAAATTTTGTAATTCATGTATAAATTGTTTACATAAATTTACTTTTGGGACATTTTATACTTAAATAATACCCTGTACCATAGTGTGGTGTAGGGTACAAAAACGATTGGATCTAAAGAGCCAAATCTTTACCGATTTTCTTCAAATTCCGCAATGTTGGTTCATGAATCAAGAAACTCTACCATTCTACATTTCAAAACGATTGGATGTAAAATATAGCTTCTATAGAACTAAAGGGCCAAATCGGACGAAACATATATATGGGAGCTATAGCTAAATCTTAACCGATTTTCTTCAAATTCGGTAGTGTTGGTTCATGGATCAAGAAACTCTACCATTCTAAATTTCAAAACGATTGGATGTAAAATACAGCTTTTATAGGACTAAAGGGCCAAATCGGACGAAACATATATATGGGAGCTATAGCTAAATCTTAACCGATTTTCTTCAATTTCTGCAGTGTTGGTTCATGGATCAAGAAACTCTACCATTCTAAATTTCAAAATGATTGGATTTCAAATACAGCTTCTACAGGACTAAAGGGCCAAATCGGACGAATCATGTATATGGGAGCTATAGCTAAATCTTAACCGATTTTCTTCAAATTCGGTAGTGTTGGTTCATGGATCAATAAACTCTACCATTCTAAATTTCAAAACGATTGGATGTAAAATACAGCTTCTATAGAACTAAAGGACCAAATCGGACGAAACATATATATGGGAGCTATAGCTAAATTTTAACCGATTTTCTTCAAATTCGGCAATGTTGGTTCATGGATCAAGAAACTCTACCATTCTAAATTTCAAAACGATTGGATGTAAAATACAGCTTCTATAGGACTAAAGGGCCAAATCGGACGAAAGATATATATGGGAGCTATATCTAAATCTGAACCGATTCCAACCAAATTCAATAGCGATCTTAACAGCCGCGAAATACTCTAAACTGCAAAATTTCAGAACGATCGGAGTAAAATTGCGACCTGTAGTCGACGAACAACTTTACATGGACGGACGGACGGACGGACGGACATTAAATCGACTCAGCTAGTGATTCTGAGTCGATCGGTATACTTTAAGGTGGGTCTAGCTGTGTTATTTTCAGGTGTTACAAACATCTGCCGTGAAACAAACTTATAATACCCTGTACCACAGTGTGGTGTAGGGTATAAAAACGTAGGATCTAAAACTGCAAGAGGTCAACTAAGTCTGTAACCTTCATATGGGCCTATACTCATATTAAACATAGAACTATGTGTTAAAATTTTAGTGCAATCAAAAGTTAATTTCAGGCAGATAAACTGTGAAATGTGTTCTCCAGAGCGTCATGATATCTAATCGGAAAGGACCTTTATTGATATTTCCCATTTTTACTAGGGATATTAGGTGCAATCAAAGTATACAAAATCAAGAACTGACATCATAGGGACATTTATGTGCTTTATACAGAATACTTGCTTAAATTTCAGTTAAATAAATATAAATTCGACAATTTTTTCTACATTGGTGGAACCTTTATATGGGGGTTTATATCGAAACGTGTTCCATTATTACTAGAGAAGATTAGGAGCAATATAAATTAAAAATGCTTTAATTTTAGTCAGATCAATTGAAAAATGTGTTATATAGATCGTCAAGAAATTACATCAGAGGGGACCTGTATACGGGGAATATATCAAAACATGGACAGACGCCCGATTTTTAATAGGGATCATCTCTATCGATATACGTCTATACCAATTTTCAAAAAGATCACTTCATATTTGTGAACTGCACTTTGATCACAAGAATATATATACAGACGGACATGGCTAAATCGACTAAAAAAAATATTCTATGGAAAAAGCGGTGTTAGTGCTATATACTTGCAAAATAGGCTGCCTGATAACTGTATTGTTTACCAGGCAGATTAGGGAGGAAGCACACAAACCAACCTCACTGTATGGTCAGAAAGCACTAGGTTTTATTGATCATAAGATAAAACAATGAACAATGCATATTTGTAAATAACAGAATACTGAATGAAAATGGAGATGTTGCAGTGTTCCGTACAAGCTACCGTGACCAAGTAATGGTGGCACGAAAACCTTATACAACATAAAAATTTCAACGTTGCGTGGTAGACGCACTTACAACAACAGCCCCATCCTGAGCAGCAGTGGAAATCTCCTTCCGGCTTCGGATGAACAGCTTCAACGCTGGCTGGAACACTTCATGTTAACTCTCGGATTAACACCGCCGATGGAAATGCATACTGTAACCAGCCGCGACATCACATTCGCTGGAATTATGGACGACTCACAAACCAAAGAGGAGGTAAAAACGCCATTAAAACTGTTAAACTCAACAAGGCCCTAGATGACGATAGGCCACACACTTTGAAGGCCAACTGACAACATTGCTCGACCAGCGCTTCGGTGGATTGATCAAGGAAAAGTCCGGCATGTTGGTGCACCTGAAAGTGGAGATGACCTATTGATGCTGGGCAGAAAGCTGCAAACTACTCATAGAATGACGTCGGCCAAACATCTCGCAATAGAGTCCGGAATAAGAGAATGGTTGAAGTCCTATGATTCACAGGGAGTCAAGAACAACAGAAGAATTGGCGGAATGGCTGAAAATTAATGTTCTGACCAAAGTCGGTGATATGGGTGCCGGGCCACAGGGAACTGCAAAGCAGATTAACTTACAAGACTAGGAACTACCGTACACGTACCAGGAGAACTGGAATATGTGGTCATGCCTCAAGCGACCTGCAAGCTCTTCTTGAGAGATTCCAGGCTGATGTGGCCCTGCCTAAACTCCAAACGCACCAACACAGTGCTATCGTTATCGAGACCGGACGTTTCACTTATCGTGTCTTTCATAACGAGTTACTGCCTTATTGGACAGCACGCAGAGAGTTCGGAGGTTATGATTAATGAATTTTTGCAGAAGTTGTGGAGACGAAGAGGAGGAGGAATCAATAGAACCACTTTTAGTAAAAATCGGGATGTACACAGTTCTTGGGGATATACCCATCGGGATATACACATGACCGTCTCCTCAATGGAAAATTCATAAAATATTTATTTGGAACAAATACAGTTGTCACTATCAAACAATTTTCTCAGTGTACTTAAAAACTTTTGTCTCAATGATTTGAAAGTCTAGAATTTTATATTTGGCAAGCTATTTATGTGAGAGCAAGGATAAGTATTTAAAATATTATTGTCGACTGAAATTGTATTACTTGTTAAGTTTGCTTTTGCAATTCACCTTTTCCCTTTTAATTTTCTCGCATGTTCAGCATTAATATTACAAACTCCCTGTGGTTTGTGGATACATTTCGCAGGCATTTCAAAATTTTCTAAAAATTCTAAAAGTGCTTGTATAGAACTCAAAGAAAAGTATCTTTAAAATATATGTTAAAATTCCACTGAAAATGTCATGTGTATTTAAAGCCAATAATTGTTGTTTACGGACAAAATCTCAAGTACCGAACATTTTTAATGGTATTATTACTAGCGAAAGGACACTTGACACTAGTATACAAATATAATTGAGATGAATTCAGTGGAATAGCCACAAAGTTTAATGGAACTATCTTTTAACAAATACATACTCTTATTCGTATCTACAAAACCCTCATTTGACTTGTTTGAGATACGAAACTCTGCTTCTTTAGCACTGTGTCATGGAACAGAATTAAAATTGCATTAAAGTCCTCTTAAATTACACTGCAGATTCTTTGAAATGAAAAACGTTTCCATTTAGCCTTTTTGTACATTTTACTGTATATGGATAAATTTAGTTAGAAATGTATGCCATTTGCCAAAAACCCAGTTCATGCGGTTTGACCACAACTGTCATGTGTGGCATCCGTGGAAATAGGGTTGAGAGGGTTTGACCTTTTGTTGCAAATATTTAAAATTGTTGAAAATGGTTCAGTGGAGTGGGAGAAGATTGTTGGTTAGATGTTTTGTGAATTGGAATGCTGTATTCGTACGATGATGATGGCGATGATGATGACGATGACTATGAAGTCCTATAAGACAGTATAGTTGGTCCTGTTATGGGAAGGATTTAACCGATTTTTTAAAGACATGTTAAGCTTCAATTTAAACACAGACAAGCGCACCCACTCACAAACACAACCACATGAAATATTGTCGTCTAGAACATTTAAGGACAAACATCCATTTGTATGTTTGTTTATCTCCCGAATTAAGGCCATCGTTGCAGGTTCAATTCCATTGCGTTGTGATGTGATAAGTAAACATTTTGCTAACGTCTCTATTGTTCTGCCTCTCCCTCTGTGTGTCACAGTCATTGGTATGAATTCAATAAACAATGTGAGTAATAGCATTACCAGCATCCACATCCACCTCCACATCCAGTCTCACATGGTCTTCTTGACTATCATCATTGTCGCCGCCGTTGTTATCGTCGTCGTCGTCATCCTGCTACACATTTGTTACCTGAGTCGTCTGAAACCATTGGTCAATATATGCACTTCGACTTCGATTATCGTTGGTCATTAGACCATTGACTAGTGTACAATTATCCTCCTGCAATGGCATCTGCTGGTGGCTCTCGTGGTTGTGATGCTGATGCTTGTCCTGCTGATGGCATGACTCATTCTCATGGTGCGGTCGTGGGTGATGACGCTGCGGGCGACGACTCCGGTGCGAGAGCAAACACCTGCCCAGGCGACGCGGACAGAAGAGCAGAATGAAGGTCTGTCGGAATTGTCGACTCATCGAACAATACAGTATGAAATTTATACTCGAATTAAGTAGAGCCAATATGTCCATGAGGTCACCTGTAAAGATACAATTCGAAAGGAATCGCCATTAAAATACAGACATACAAAGTGAAACAGCAAAATAAATCATACAAATTGATGACAAAAAAGGCAAACGAGAGCGTTGATTACGGACGAGGTCTTATTTAAGGTGCATATACGAGTATACAGTAGGGATATAACTTTTTGCAATTTTTGTAAATATCAAAAATACCACCGCATAGCCGTGTAGGGCATGAAAAAATATTAAGAAATATGGTGTCAATTTGTCTCTATCGTGAAAAAAGTTTCCACACCAAATGCATTGAAGTTTTTGTTATGCATTTATTTATGTTTTTTTTATTACGACAGTAACTCTTGTCTTAACTAAGTTATTTTTTAATTAAATCTAATATAATCTTCAATACCAAAACATTTTTCATCATCAAATCATTGATCAAATAGTGATGTTTTAAGCAGAAAAAGTACCTTTAATTTCTTTATTTAAATTTAGGGATATAACTTTTTGCAATTTTTGTAAATATCTAAAATACCACCACATAGCCGTGTAGGGCATGAAAAAGTTTCCAAACCAAATGCATTGAAGTTTTTGTTATGCATTTATTTAAGTTTTTTTTTTATTACGACAGTAACTCTTGTCTTAACTAAGTTCTTTCTTGTTTAAATCTAATATAATCTTCAATACCAAAACATTTTTCATAAGTATAATACAAAAGTTTGATCAAATAGTGATATTTTAAGCAGAAAAAGTACCTTTAATTTCTTTATTTAATTTTTTTGTTCTTATCTAAGATGGTCGTTAATTGTACGTGTTGTTGTGACACAATAAAATAACATATTTCCATAAATACATTTTAAATCTCTTCCACCAATTAGCAATTCTAGATGGAATTCCCGAGCTATATTAGCTATTTTGGATTTTATCCTACTTCCAAACTATTAAGATGAGTTAAACCATACTTGTGATTTTGTTTGTGATTCCTGGTTTGAAATTTGGTTTGGTGACCACTGCTTCAAACAGAATGATTTTGAAGCATTAATTTAATCTTTAATTAACTTCGCGAAAGCTAATACAATTTCTTAAGACATTGGGTAAGAGAACCGCCTAAAATTAAAGATCATCAGCGCAGCAACATATGCGCCGATCGTGCGATTAAAGTGGTGCAGGATATATATCCACTATGTAAAACCATACGCACATTAAACTTAAAGTGTATATCTTACAATTTATAGTCTTTTCGCTTATTTTAACGTGTAAAACTATGTATATATGTTTATACAATAATTTAACAAGTAAAAGCGTTAAGTTCGGTCATGCCGAATCTTATATACCCTCCATCATGGATTGCATTAAATTTTTTTCAAAAAAAAAAAGTTATTTGTTTACAAGAAAAAAGCCATATAAAATAGAAAAATATCGCCAAAAAAATGTTTGCCTCATTTTTTTATTTTTTTTTTCTATGGATAAATATATAAATTATAGTACTTTTAGAAAAAATAAGAGAATTTCAACATTATCCTGTTTTTATACTCCCCTATTGTGAACAATGGTATATATCAACAAGTAAGGAAATATATAATACCCTACACCACTCTCGAAATATTGAATAACTCTGATATATAAATTTTGTAATTCATGTATAAATTGTTTACATAAATTTACTTTTGGGACATTTTATACTTAAATAATACCCTGTACCACAGTGTGGTGTAGGGTATAAAAACGATTGGATCTAAAGAGGCAAATCGGATGAAACATATATATGGGAGCTATAGCAAAATCATTACCGATTTTCTTCAAATTCAACAATGTTGGTTCATGGATCAAGAAACTGTACCATTCTAAATTTCAAAACGATTGGATGTAAAATACAGCTTCTATAGAACTAAAGGGCCAAATTGGACGAAACATATATATTGGAGCTATAGCTAAATCTTAACCGATTTTCTTCAAATTCGGCACTGTTGGTTCATGGATCAAGAAACTCTACCACTCTAAATTTCAAAACGATTGGATGTAAAATACAGCTTTTATAGGACTAAAGGGCCAAATCGGACGAAACATATATATGGGAGCTATAGCTAAATCTTAACCGATTTTCTTCAAATTCGGCAATGTTGGTTCATGGATCAAGACACTCTAACATTCTAAATTTCAAAAGGATGGGATGTAAAATACAGCTTCTATGGGACTAAAGGGCCAAATCGGACGAAATATATATATGGGAGCTATATCTAAATCTGAACCGATTTCAACTAAATTCAATAGCGATCTTAACAGCTGCAAAATACTCTAAACTGCAAAATTTCAGAACGATCGGAGTGAAATTGCGACCTTTAGTCGACGAACAACTTTACATGGACAGACGGACGGACAGACATGCTTAAATCGACTCAGCTAGTGATTCTGAGTCGATCGGTATACTTTAAGGTGGGTCTAGCTGTGTTATTTTCAGGTGTTACAAACATCTGCCGTGAAACAAACTTATAATACCCTGTACCACAGTGTGGTGTAGGGTATAAATACTGCGGGCCAAAAGTGTAACACATCGATGGGGTGACCTAAGAGAGAGAATATTTGGCGTAAATCTGTTTTACACCATTTGAGGTCATTTCGGCAATGTCCGCCTGTCTGTCTGGTTGGTGCGCACGATAACTTTCGACGGGATTACCGATTGACTTCAAATTCGGGATATGTCAACATTTTATTCTATCTCAGGATAAGGTCAGAGATGGACTAGTTAGTATACCCCCATCCAGGTCTGTGGAGTCGGAGTCGGAGTCTAGGAGTCGGGGTCTGGGAAATTTGCCCACAATCGGATTCGGAAAACCAGTAACGAAAGGCAGAAAGTCGGGCGGGGCCGACTATATAATACCCTACACCTCCCTAACAATGCGATAAGGGTCATTGCGATAATAATTTTGAATAATTGGTAAATGGGTAAGAACATATACATATATGTGGATATATCTAATTCTGAACCGATAATCGCTAAATTAAGCAATATTCGTTCCTAAATTGAGAAACATCTTTCTGGAGAATTTTGTAATGATCGGAAGTAAAGTACAACTTCTATAGCGCTTTGTAACCAAATCAGGAGGAACATACTCGTATATATGGAGGTTATATATAAATCTCAATCAATTTTCCCTAAATACTCATTCATGTAAAATAGAAACCTCTTTCTGCCGAATTTCGAACTGATTGGATATAAAATACAGTCTCTACAGCGCTTACATGTCAAATCGGGGGTAACATATATATGGGGGCTATATCTAAATCTAAACCGATTTCTCCCAAATTTTGTATTGCATCTAAGTGTATCACGAGACTACTCTCTGTCAATTTTTGTACAAATCGGTTCAAAAACGTTGCTTATACAATATGGGAGCTATATGTAAATCTGAACCGATTTTAACCAAATTCAATAGGGATCGTCCTTGGGCCTAAAAAATATATGTGCAAAGTTTCGTTGAGATCGAACCATATTTGCGACCTTTACTTTGATTACAAGAATACATCTACAGACAGACAGACGGACAGACAGAGAGACGGACATAGCTAAATCGACTCAGAAAGTGATTACAAGTCGATCTGTATAATAAACAATGGGTCTATCTCTTCTCCTTTTGGGTGTTACAAACAAATGCACAAAGTCATAATACCCTGTACCACAGTGTGGTGTAGGGTATAAATATGGTCGACCCCGACTCCGAGATGTGTTGTGGAAAATGTACCAATTATGTGATAGAACTTTTGCACTCAAACAATTTTGAGAAAACAATTGTGGTAAAAAAAGAAGGATAAAATATTCTAAGATTTTAACCAAATATTAAAGTATGCCAAAAATATCTATAAAGTTAATCAAACTATCGAGTTTTTATGTAAAACAGTTTTAGGAAAGCTCTGAATATATTTAGCTAACAAAATAAGAATTTTTGCTCAGATATTGTAAATATAAATATGAGATAACTAGCTTACCCGGTGCGCTTCGCAGCCCCCATCTTTTATCTATTTTCTGTTTAGGGTACTGTAAAATATCTATACCTCTTTCTTTCAAAATGACGTGATTATTACATATGGTGCAAAATGAAGAAGATTTGATTGCTTTTATATATAAAATACGAACCCTCGTTTAATTTCTAGTGTGTGTTTCAAGAGTTACCCTGACATCATGGTACAATATTTATCCCTTTCCACACTGTACCTTTGAACGTTGAAAAACTATTTTTTTGGATCATACGTTAGCAACTTTCCCCTAGTTTATGTAGCTACATTCACACCCTGGTACAATATGAAACCATGTTTGTCCCACTGTATCTATAAAGGTACGAATTTAAAAATCTAAAGTGAATAGCTCCATAGTACCACATTTAACCCTTTCTGTGTCATAATTAACCAATTTTGAACGATTGTACAATATTTTAAAATGATAATTGATATTTCAAGATCCAAATTCGCAAGCTTAGGGCGTATTTCAACATTTTTGTACCCTATCTGTGCCATTTATTAAACTTGTTTTCCCCCACGGTTTAAGTAGAAGAACCAATTTGGAAAAACAATTTCTTAGCTTTGGCTTATGCTGTAAGATCTACCTTTGCACCCAGGGGCCACATTCAACACCTTTTGCACCACTGTTCCATATTAAACACTTTTTATTACACTGTGCTTCTAAAGTACGAATTTTTATACATATCTGGGACTATTTTGTTCCCTTTTTCCCCACTTAGCACATTTAACCATTTTACCGTATTTAACTTTTTTGCTTCACCGTACCATATTTAACCCTTTTTGCTCCACTAAACCATATTTAACACATTTTTTCCCCTCTGTAACATGTTGAACAATTTTTGCTTGCCCCAACTGCATCATAATTTTAACCTTTTTGCACCACAGTGCTACATTTTTGCAGTGCATCATAATTTTAACCTTTTTGCACCACAGTGCTACTAAAAGCATACATTTAGAAAAAAAACATTCTTATTTCATATTTAACTTACCCTGTCTCCCTATATCCATATTTTTACCCACTGTACTAAATGTACGTTTTTTAACCCACTGTGCTATATTTAACCTTGTGGGTCCACTGAATCAAATTTAACACCTTTTTGTCCTACTATATTTTGTCCACTATATTTAACCATTTTTGCCCCACTGTACCATAGTTAACACATTTTGCCCCACTGTTCAGTCTGTCTCAATCGACTCATTCTAGTCGCGTCAGGAGTTTTCCTAGAAAACTTTGTTCGAACTTTAGGCATAATGCACTTTTTAGATATTTAGAAGTTAGATAGCGATTCCGTTCGCGGGCACAAAAAGAACTTACTTTTTATTACATACACATAAAATGAGCTTAATTGAAAAAAATTTTGATATTCTGCTCTGAAAAATAACGGCAAATAAATGTAAACGCATTGTAAGAAAATAGTAAAACGAAGGCAAAAATAAAATAAACTCAAACCTAAAACCAGTAAGGAAAGGCTAAAGTCGAGCGGTGCCGACTATATAATACCCTACACCACTCTCGTAATATTGAAAAACTCTGATATATAAATTTTGTAATTCATGTATAAATTGTTTACATAAATTTACTTTTGGGACATTTTATACTTAAATAATACCCTGTACCACAGTGTGGTGTAGGGTATAAAAACGATTGGATCTAAAGAGCCAAATCGGATGAAACATATATATGGGAGCTATAGCTAAATCTTTACCGATTTTCTTCAAATTCGGCAATGTTGGTTCATGAATCAAGAAACTCTACCATTTTAAATTTCAAAACGATTGGATGTAAAATATAGCTTCTATAGAAATAAAGGGCCAAATCGGACGAAACATATATATGGGAGCTATAGCTAAATCTTAACCGATTTTCTTCAAATTCGGCAGTGTTGGTTCGTGGATCAAGAAACTCTACCATTCTAAATTTCAAAACGATTGGATGTAAAATACAGCTTCTAAAGAAACTCAGGGGCTAAATCGGACGAAACATATATATGGGAGCTATAGCTAAATCTTAACCGATTTTCTTAAAATTCGGCAATGTTGGTTCATGGATCAAGAAACTCTACCATTCTAAATTTCAAAACGATTGGATGTAAAATACAGCTTTTATAGGACTAAATGGCCAAATCGGACGAAACATACATATGGGAGCTATAGCTAAATCTTAACCGATTTTCTTCAAATTCGGCAATGTTGGTTCATGGATCAAGAAACTCTACTATTCTAAATTTCAAAATGATTGGATGTAAAATACAGCTTATTCAGGACTAAAGATCAAAATCGGACGAAACATATATATGGGAGCTATAGCTAAATCTTAACCGATTTTCTTCAAATTCGGCAATGTTGGTTCATGGATCAAGAAACTCTACCATTCTAAATTTCAAAACGAGCGGATATAAAATACAGCTTCTATAGGACTAAAGGGCCAAATCGGACGAAAGATATATATGGGAGCTATACCTAAATCTGAACCGATTTCAACCAAATTCAATAGCGATCTTAACAGCCGCGAAATACTCTAAACTGCAAAATTTCAGAACGATCGGAGTGAAATTGCGACCTGTAGTCGACGAACAACTTTACATGGACAGACGGACGGACGGACATCGTTAAATCGACTCAGCTAGTGATTCTGAGTCGATCGGTATACTTTAAGGTGGGTCTAGCTGTGTTATTTTCAGGTGTTACAAACATCTGCCGTGAAACAAACTTATAATACCCTGTACCACAGTGTGGTGTAGGGTATAATAACATCACTGCAGCATGGTAATGTTTGGCTATACATATTTGTTTTTGCTTGCCTCTGTCTTTTTTTCACGTCACCACGCATAGCGTACGACAAAAAAAACAAAAACAAAATACATTGCCATTCTCTGTTGCTATCCATAGCACACACACGCTCGGCCATATGTAGGCAAAAAAAAAAACAAATCACATTGCTATTCTCAGCAAAGCATTTCTATTCTCACTGTAGGATGGGAGAGTAAAATATTGGAACACTCGCATCGTGTCGATGTGCCGCACACTGCTTCACTGATAGAAAAAGCTTCGTCATGACGACGAATTTGTACATCATCACGATTATTTTTTCATCAAAATTCAGCTAACATACGTGTTTAGTTCTAAGCTATATTATAGATATTAGCACACTTTTGTCCTCTACTATATACAAAATGTAACATATTTTATGTGACCCAATTAACACACTGTCACTGACCACAAATCAATGCTTATGTTTATACTTATAAAATGTTTAATATGAACAAAGTTGATTGTACTCACTTATTGTTTACGTCAACATATTTTGCATAGTAGTCATTTTATTCTTGCTAAAATTATACAATAATATGTAAGTTCCGTATTTCCCATGCAAAATTGCTTACTTTACTATTACCGACCTAGTATATTATTGAACTTATGTTGTGCTCATTATTTCAGTATAAATAGATAATAAATTACTGGCATTCGACCAGTTAAAATCTTTAAACCATCATTCACGATTGTTTTATTAACTCACTACCTGCCTTTCAGTTACAAGTGCTGAAAAGGTACTCAATAAACAAATTGGTGTCAATTCTGATGCAACATCTTAATTGGTAAACACTAATATCAGTGCAATATACAAAACATTTTGGTGACCCCTGTGAAAAAAGCACATTATACCCTTTATCCAGACATCAGAGAAAATTCCGAAGCATCGGAGATTAGTCCTGAGTTTAATCCTCAAGCAGGACGCCATACGCAAATCATTGTGCATTCTTTGTGATCCAGAGGCTAAACCTTGCAGTCAATCCATCATACCAATCAGTGAAGGAGCTTAAAGGATCATGGCATCAGTAACCGAGTTATTAGAATTCCAAAACTCAGTTGGTGAAAGCATTCAACGGATAGTACGTAATTTCAAGAAAGATTCAGCTGATAGGAAGGGGAAAGCTTCCTACTTTGAGGAACGCTACCGAAACCTGACCATTGAGTGGGACAAGTTTAATGAGGCGGATGGAAAATTGAGGATCTTGGTTGACCATCCATCGGATGTTGAATACTTTAGAAGAAAGTATTTCGACCAAATACAAGCGTTGACTGAAGAATATATGAAAATATTTGAGACGGAAGCGAATCGCCTGAATAAAGCCGAATCGGAAAATCTCCATGGAGCTCAGGCTACGAAATTACAGTTTCCGCTGCCAAATCAGACAGATTTGATAAATAACGACGAAATTGGGATTGAAATGTCTCCTCTAGCAATACTCGGCAAAATCAAGGCTCGCATGGCAGCTTTAAGGAGGTTTATTTCATCGCTGTCTGGTGTCAGTGGAAATGAGCACGAACAATATTACAAAGTGCGAATTGATACAATTAATAAATTGTGGAGTCAAGTAGAGGAGTTATATGATCGATCGTGGGATCAAATTGCAAATCCTTTGGCTGCTGGCTTAAATCAAGACGATTATGACAATCTCAATGACATGGTTCTTCAGACATTGACAAAGCTACAAGTCATGTCAAATCAACTAAAGAGTTCCAGATCACCGACATATCAATCATGCACGGCAACATCATTTCCACTTCCGAAGATATCGATTCCGAAATTTGATGGCGATTACAGTAAATGGAGCCAATTCTACGACCTGTTTCTCCATATGATACATGAACAGCCTATACCTAACGTCCAAAAAATGTGGTATCTTAAGGCTAATCTTTCAGGAGAAGCAGAGAGATTAATTAGCCATCTTTCTACAACGGAAAACAATTACATGTCTGCTTGGTCGATGTTACAAGAACGATACAACAACAAAAGGGTTCTTGTAGCAACGTTAGTCGACAAAATTATCAATCAACAAACAGGTACCTCGAATGCCTCTGCCATCAAGGCTCTACACGACACAACTCGTGAGTGTTTATTGGCATTAAACAATCTTGGAGTAACCACGAGTGCGTGGAGCCCTCTTCTCTTGCAAATTTTGATAAAAAAGTTGGACCGTAATCTGCATATCAGATTCGAGCAGTCACTAGATCAGCCAAAGGAGTTGCCGAGCATTGACACTCTGCTCTCTTTTCTGGAATTCCAATTTCAGACAATGGATTCCGTCGCCCACAAACCAGCACAGACTTCAAATAAAACTGTGTCGTCAGCAGTCACAGCAGATAAAAAAGGAGACAAGTGCGATTGCTGTAACCTAAGCAAACATGCACTATACCACTGTAGAAAGTTTCTACAGTTATCAGAAACAGATAGACTGAGATATGTCCAAGCGCAGAAGCTATGCGTTAATTGTTTCAGAAGGGACCATTCCTCAAAAACTTGTTCATCAAGCTCATGTAAGAAGTGTAACAGGAAACACAATACGCTGTTACACTTGGGAGCAAATAATAAAACATCACTAGGACCAAGTGATGAATCAAAAACTAGTTATCAATCTCAACAGGAAGTAAAAGGTGGCGCTTCCAACGCAATTGTGACATCGGCATCAGCAGATATCTTGTCGCCCCGCAGGGAATATGTCTTGCTAGCAACTGCTAGAGTTAGAATAACAGCGGCTAATGGAAATTCGGCTGAGTTTCGAGCAATATTAGACTCTGGCTCACAGGTAAACCTTGTATCTGAGCGTTTAGTACAAAGGTTGCGCCTTTCAACGTCGGAATCCTCGTTGCACATTAATGGTATTGGTAATGCACAAAGGAAAGCATCGAAACGTATAAATGTGAAATTGCAGTCAAGGAACACCGATTTTGCAACAAATTTAGAAGCATTTGTCCTTCCAACAATAATTCCACCTCAACCAAACCAGCTTGTTGACATTTCAAGTTGGAATATTCCAAATGTTAACTTGGCTGACCCATATTTCCACCAACCTGGAAAGGTTGACGTTCTTCTCGGAGCAGAGTATTACCTCAGTCTAATACAAAATGGTAAAATAGAACTTTCCAGAGAACTTCCGATTCTCTTGAATACGTCGCTTGGCTGGATTGTCAGTGGTAAAATAACACCAGATCAAAAAACAAAAGGTACTGTGACATGTTCGGTTTCCACATCCGGAATAAGATCTTCTGATAACGACTTATTGAATGATGTTATCGAACGCCTATGGAAAATGGAGGATGACGGACCGTATGAGAAGAGTCTTTCACAAGACGAAAAGCAGTGTGAAATACATTTTGCACAAAATGTCCAGATTGACATTTCAGGACGTTTCATTGTAAGATTGCCTTTTCGTGAGAATACTTCTGTGTTAGCAGATTCTAAGGAAATGGCCCACAGACGATTCCTCAGCCTTGAACGCCGTCTGCTAAAGGACCCCATTACCAGAGCACAGTATGTTAAGTTCATGGAGGAATATGAGCAAATGGGACATATGACGGAAGTAGACATTAATTCAATACTGTTCCCTAACTACTTTATTCCACACCATTGTGTTTTAAAACCAGAGAGCACGACAACAAAACTACGAGTTGTCTTTGACGCTTCCGCAAAAACTTCGTCTAATTATTCGCTCAATGACCTGATGTATATTGGACCAACTGTGCAAAGTGATCTGTTTTCAATACTAGTGCGATTCCGGTTTCCTCGATATGTGTTTACTACAGATATTGAAAACAGATCACTTTGCACAGTTGGTCCAATATACATCAGGTCATTGAGCGAATAATTAGACGAAGTTTTTGCGGAAGCGTCAAAGACAACTCGTAGTTTTGTTGTCGTGCTCTCTGGTTTTAAAACACAATGGTGTGGAATAAAGTAGTTAGGGAACAGTATTGAATTAATGTCTACTTCCGTCATATGTCCCATTTGCTCATATTCCTCCATGAACTTAACATACTGTGCTCTGGTAATGGGGTCCTTTAGCAGACGGCGTTCAAGGCTGAGGAATCGTCTGTGGGCCATTTCCTTAGAATCTGCTAACACAGAAGTATTCTCACGAAAAGGCAATCTTACAATGAAACGTCCTGAAATGTCAATCTGGACATTTTGTGCAAAATGTATTTCACACTGCTTTTCGTCTTGTGAAAGACTCTTCTCATACGGTCCGTCATCCTCCATTTTCCATAGGCGTTCGATAACATCATTCAATAAGTCGTTATCAGAAGATCTTATTCCGGATGTGGAAACCGCACATGTCACAGTACCTTTTGTTTTTTGATGGGTGCTATGCGAGATTTTGCACATAACAGACGTGACATAATTCTGCCATCTTTGAATGTCGCTCGAATATACGCCGCAGCTCCAAATGCCTTTTCGGAGGCGTCCGCAAAAATATGAAGCTGACTGTTTACAGGGATGTTACCCTTAAATATGTGTCTCGATATGAGCAGGTTGTTAAGCGTAGCCAAACTTTCACGAAAGTTTGACCATGTTGCATTGAGGTCTGACGGAAGACCTTCATCCCATGTTAGTCTCAGCTGCCACAGATGCTGGATGAATATTTTTGCCTTCACTACAACGGGAGCCAAGAGTCCAAGTGGGTCAAAAAGTTTTGCCAAGTCAGAACTTACTGTGCGTTTGGTCGAGATGTTTACTGGTTCTACCTTTGCCTTAACGCAAAGGTGATCAGTTTTAGGTAGCCATATCAGGCCCAGAGTTTTAATGGACTCCTTATCACTGCTGTTAAAATCAAGGTCAACTTCACGGGATTCTTGTGGAATATTTTGCAGAAGTTGAACATGATTTGCGCTCCATTTCCGACAATTAAATCCATGTTTCTTTAAAATGTGAATCAATTGTCGCTGGGACTCTACAGCTGTGGCCAAGCAATTCGATCCACCAAGTCCGTCATCTACATAAAAATTGTCTTTGAGCATTTGGGCTCCTAAGGGATATCGAATCTCATTTTCTATGGCAACTTTCTGCAGACATTTCGTGGCCAAATATGGAGCAGACCGCGTTCCGTAGGTAACCGTGTTTAGCTGGTAATACCTTATGGGAGATGAAGTATCCTTCCTCCACAAAACAATTTGATACCTCCTATCATCTTCGTGTATCAGTATTTGCCGATACATCTTTTCAATATCTGTAGTAAACACATATCGAGGAAACCGGAATCGCACTAGTATTGAAAACAGATCACTTTGCACAGTTGGTCCAATATACATCAGGTCATTGAGCGAATAATTAGACGAAGTTTTTGCGGAAGCGTCAAAGACAACTCGTAGTTTTGTTGTCGTGCTCTCTGGTTTTAAAACACAATGGTGTGGAATAAAGTAGTTAGGGAACAGTATTGAATTAATGTCTACTTCCGTCATATGTCCCATTTGCTCATATTCCTCCATGAACTTAACATACTGTGCTCTGGTAATGGGGTCCTTTAGCAGACGGCGTTCAAGGCTGAGGAATCGTCTGTGGGCCATTTCCTTAGAATCTGCTAACACAGAAGTATTCTCACGAAAAGGCAATCTTACAATGAAACGTCCTGAAATGTCAATCTGGACATTTTGTGCAAAATGTATTTCACACTGCTTTTCGTCTTGTGAAAGACTCTTCTCATACGGTCCGTCATCCTCCATTTTCCATAGGCGTTCGATAACATCATTCAATAAGTCGTTATCAGAAGATCTTATTCCGGATGTGGAAACCGCACATGTCACAGTACCTTTTGTTTTTTGATCTGGTGTTATTTTACCACTGACAATCCAGCCAAGCGACGTATTCAAGAGAATCGGAAGTTCTCTGGAAAGTTCTATTTTACCATTTTGTATTACACTGAGGTAATACTCTGCTCCGAGAAGAACGTCAACCTTTCCAGGTTGGTGGAAATATGGGTCAGCCAAGTTAACATTTGGAATATTCCAACTTGAAATGTCAACAAGCTGGTTTGGTTGAGGTGGAATCTCAGGTGGCAGAGATTCTGGCCAATAAAAGGCAAAATAACGGCAAGAGCTACAGTGCAGAAATGCTTGAAATGTAACAAAGCTTCACCTAAATTATGCCAACAAATAATGGGGAACCTTCCTCAGACAAGAATCACACCTGCCAGACCGTTCATCAATGCAGGCGTAGATTATTTTGGTCCACTATGGATCCATTATAAAGTCAGAGGAAAACGACCAACAAAGGCGTATGTCGCAGTATTTTGTTGTTTTGCTACGAAAGCAGTTCACTTTGAACTTGTGAGTGACTTATCGACGGATGCGTTCATAGCTGCATTAAAACGCTTTATCAGTCGACGAGGACGTTGTCAGAACATCTACAGTGACAACGCAACAAACTTTGTTGGAGCCAGCAACAAGTTAGCGGAACTTGCTGATTCAGTGTTTTCAGAAAACGGGAAGGAATCAATAGTATCCACATGCAGCTCAAAAGGAATAAAATTTCATTTTATTCCGCCTAGAGCTCCGCATTTTGGAGGGCTTTGGGAAGCCGCGGTAAAATCAGCAAAACATTTGCTAATCCGGAGTGTGGATACAGCTTCATTAACGTATGAAGAGCTTGAAACTGTTATTGTGGAGATAGAGGCGATATTAAATTCCCGTCCTTTAACACCTATGTCAAACGATCCATCAGATTTATCAGCGTTAACTCCAGGTCATTTATTGATCGGTGAAGCCCCTACAGCTCAAGTAGACAGCGCAGCAACTTCCAAGAAGCTGTCACTATTGTCAAGATGGGAACTAGTATCTCAACTCAAGCACGAATTCTGGAGACGATGGTCCAGTGAATATCTGCACGAGCTACAGCAACGACATAAATGGAAGAAGCCAGCTACCAACATGAAGACAGGAGATTTGGTTATTATTCGGGAAGACAACACGCCAATCATGAAATGGCCGTTAGGACGAATATCAAATGTTTATCCCGGCAATGACGGATCTATACGAGTTGTTGATGTGAAAACGGCATCTGGCACATACAAAAGACCAATACATCGTCTTGCATTACTTCCTGTTGAGGACAGTTCAGAACCTAAACCAGAACAAAGTCTATCTCCGGACGATTCAGAGAAAAGTCGTAGCGATGAACCTAAAAGGAAAAGGATACGATTGCCAGGAAATAGTGTATTCACAACGTTACTAGGAATGCTGCTGATCATTCCAATTGCTTTAGGATCTCCGATAACCAATGATAAGTTTGGATCCAAAGTAGGTATCCACTTTGAGGAGATTGGATCAACTGCAGTCTCCACAAGTCAATGGAATCTGTTCGTATATTATGACTTATCCACATACTGGGTTGATACCAAATTTTTAGTCAATGGCACCAATTCATTGCAACAACTTTGTTACAAAATGGAACCCAATATATCATGCTTTAACATAATAGAACACTTTCAACATCTTGAAACTGATCTCAATCTGGATAATAAGTTGTTATATAAATCACGAAACAGAAGAGGAGCCGTTGATTTCGTCGGGAACATCGCCCATTCTTTATTTGGCATACTAGATTCAGATTATGCTAAGGAAATGTCATCAACAATCACAAATCTTCGGAATGATGACTCATTTATCCTCAGATTGTTAAAGGATCAGACCTCAGTCGTTAACTCAACAATGAATATTATGAAACAAGGTCTGACATCCACTAAACTCCAGTTTGAAAATCTTCAAAGGAAAATTAATGAGATCAGTAAGAATGAACAGAAGTTGAATGAAGAATTGTACCAAATCAAATTATCTCAAATCTTCAACATAGGCGTGATGCAGCTCTCCCTTATTGCCAACAGCTTACAAAAAATTCAATCATGTATCTTGGAAGCTTTGACTGACACCCATCAAGGAAAAATCAACCCACTGTTACTAACTCCAACACAACTAGAATCCGAAATAAGTCAGATTAAAATGCATATATCTCAATCTTTGGAATTACCGGTTCCTGAGGATGACTTGTTGGAACTATACAAATTAATGAAAATTAAAGGTGGACTTGCCCAAGATCATGTGGTTTTTAGTATAACCCTACCGTTAATCGATCACGAGAAATTTAGGCTTTATAAACTTATTGCTATTCCCAATCGCTTAAATAACTCTATGGCAGTAATAGAAACTTGCAGTCCTGTATTAGCAATCAACATTAATCGAGGACACTATTTCCCGGTTCCATTCTCTCAACTTAAAAGGTGCGATGTCATCAGCCAGGATGTTTTTATATGCTACGGGTTTCAATTGCGATATACATTTGGAGCAGAAGCCTGTTCATGCGAAATCAGTCTATTTCAAAACTATACTCAGCCTGTATGTCCTATAACTACGCTTCAAACAAATGTAACTTGGATTCCCCTGACACATAAAAATCAATGGATATATTCTACTGTATCCACTACTCAAGCAACAGCAGTATGCGAAAAGGAAATCATTCCCTTAACATTACAAGGATCGGGATTATTAACCATCAAACCTGATTGCATCCTCAAACATGACTTCATCCATGTATCAGGTCAACAATCTATATCCTCAAAGTTGTTATCATCATATACAAGTCTCGGAAACATTTCTGAATTATCACACCAGTATTACCCACCAAATAAACCCATAAACAAAGCTAATTTTTCATCAATGAGCGATCAATATGCACTACAATTGAGCGCGTTAACAGAGATGCAAACTAAATTAGACTCAATACACAAATCTGAATTTGAACATCATGTAAACTCCAAACATGGCATCACTGTTGCCTATTCCGCATTAATTATCAGCACGGTAGTCATTATCATCATTACATGTAGAACATTGTTACACAAGAATTCAAGAATAGCTCGGATTACTGATATGCCACAACATGAGTCATCCCGTCAGGAATCCCAGCCACACATCTTTGGACCTACCCCAACCCCGCGACAGAGTTTCACAATCCAAGTTTAAGATCGTTGAGATGACCACACTTAGTTGACCGATTGGTCAACGCGGGGGAGAATGTTTAGTTCTAAGCTATATTATAGATATTAGCACACTTTTGTCCTCTACTATATACAAAATGTAACATATTTTATGTGACCCAATTAACACACTGTCACTGACCACAAATCAATGCTTATGTTTATACTTATAAAATGTTTAATATGAACAAAGTTGATTGTACTCACTTATTGTTTACGTCAACATATTTTGCATAGTAGTCATTTTATTCTTGCTAAAATTATACAATAATATGTAAGTTCCGTATTTCCCATGCAAAATTGCTTACTTT
Organism: Eudasyphora cyanicolor; assembly: GCA_963930755.1. Taxonomy (NCBI): domain Eukaryota; kingdom Metazoa; phylum Arthropoda; class Insecta; order Diptera; family Muscidae; genus Eudasyphora; species Eudasyphora cyanicolor. Next base: position 138,847,200 of record OZ005735.1, read on the forward strand.
ACTATTACCGACCTAGTATATTATTGAACTTATGTTGTGCTCATTATTTCAGTATAAATAGATAATAAATTACTGGCATTCGACCAGTTAAAATCTTTAAACCATCATTCACGATTGTTTTATTAACTCACTACCTGCCTTTCAGTTACAAGTGCTGAAAAGGTACTCAATAAACAAATTGGTGTCAATTCTGATGCAACATCTTAATTGGTAAACACTAATATCAGTGCAATATACAAAACAATACGGAATAATCCTCTTGATGAATTTGTTCGTCGCCATGACGAATTTCTGTTTCCAAAAACTTTCGTCCTCAGAATGATCCATTCATCACCACGACGAACCCCATTCATCATCATGACGAACCCCATTCTTCACCACGACGAACCCCATTCATCATCATGACGAACCCCATTCTTCATCACGACGAATAGCATTCATCACCACGACGAACTCTATTCATCACCATGCTGAACTCCATTAATCACCACGACGAACTCTATTCATCACCATGCTGAACTCCATTAATCACCACGACGAATTCCATTCGTCACCACGACGAATCCCATTCATCACCACGGCGAATTCCATTCGTCACCACGACGAATCACATTCATTATCACGACGAATCCCATTCATCACCACGACGAATTCATGCCAATGACCAATCCCATTCATCACCACGACGAATTCATGCCAACGACTATTTAAATTTTAAAAATTCCAATAAATGTTCTTCTAGTTTTAAACCATTTAAAATGGTATAGAAAATAAAATTATTTGACTGCATTGCTAGGTTCAGTTGTGAATATCGATTCGAGACGCAGTTCTTATCAGGTAAGGCTGAAATCAAACAAACGAGAAGTATTCACTACTTCTGCTATTTTAAATCAAAAATAATCACATCAAGTAATGTATTTGCCAACAGACCACTAGCACAAATGTTTCACACTTATACAGCTTGTCGAGCTGCATGTACGAGTATGCATGTGTTTGATGTTTTGTTAAACAAATATCAGTTACGCCGTGCCAGCGCGGTTTGTTTGAACCAATCGGTGCTGCGTGGAACACACACGTGGACGAACATAACAACGTCGCATGTCTTACTTTGTTTTGCTGTAGGAGTTGACGTTGCCGTAAAGGGCGAATAAGTCGATCGTTCTCATGATGAATGGATAATCTTATTGACGAACGGTGTTCGTCATTAACTATTAGATTTTTTAAATTGATCTTTTACAACAAATTATTTATCTAAGGTAATCAGAACGCATATAGAACAGTATATTTAAGCAGAAACTATAATTTTATTGCTTCGTTTGATCATATTTTCAGCAAAATGGCCAAATAAATCTTTTCGTCGTGGGAATGAAACCTTATCGTTCTCTCGACGAATTTCGAAATCACCAAAAACATGACTTGATGATCGTGTTCGTTCTATTGACGTACAAAAACATCGCATGTACGAAACTTTTCGTCACCAGTACGAAGATATATTGACGAAACTGATTCGTCATGGTGACGAACGGTTTTTCTATCAGTGTTTATTTTTGAATTTTACTTTTTTTGAAAGATTTTGAAAGCCATGAATCTCCTTTTCTAATAAACTTTTTAATATTTTTTTTTTTGGCCTTCACCAGGTCAAGAGCTTTTTATTATAAAAAATTTCATGAAAATCAGCCGGGCCTTTCTCAAGATTGTTCCGAACATAAAAAAGGCACTTCAAAATATAATATTAGTTAAGATTACTTTATAAATCTAAATCTAAACAGAATTTGTTAAAAATCCAAAATATGAGTTATTGGATAAATAAATTCTACCCTGCTAAATTAAAAACAAGTAAGAAAGTTTTAGTCGGGTAAACCAACTAAGGTATACCCTCACTTTGTGAGTAATATAATATTGAATATTACACGAATTATTCTGTCAATTTGTTGCAATAACGCCCATTTTTCACTGGGCTATATGCACTATAATAGCATTACACTGTACAAAATTTCAAGTATTTTTATTCACTGGTATAACTGTTATAAGCTGTAAACTTTTGGTGCAAAATGATACCTTTGTGTGGGAGGTACCAAAAGGAGCGTGACGATAACGCCCATTTTTCACTGGACTGTAGACACTATGAAAGTATTACATTGTTAAAAATTTGAAGTATTTTTATACACTGGTATTAATGTTATAAGCTGTTAATTTTGGTGCAAAATGTTACATTTGTGTGAGAGGTACCAAAAGGGGTGTGGCAACTTCGCCTATTTTTCTCGAGTTGATAGCGACCAATAAACTAATACTAAGTGCGGAATTTCAGAAGATTCGAATAAGTAGTATAGCAGTTATTAAAGAATCAATATTTCACAACATTTTAACCCTTTGTGGTGGAGGTACCAGAAGGAGTGGACCAATATGGCCCATCTTCGAACTTAGGCGGAGATAGAAAAAAATATTATTATATACCAATTTTGAAGTCAATCGGTTACTTCTTTGGAGAGTTATCGTGCGCACCAGCCAGCAGACAGACGGACGAACATTGCTCATTCGACTTATGGCGAATTCGTTTCTGCAAAAAAGTGCATCATTTTCATTGCCCTTTTTCCGAAAACTGCACTTTTGTGATACCTTTATGAAATTTGGTACTTAAGTTACTCGAATTTAGCACAACTAAAATTTACAAATTTCAAAAAGGTGATACAATAGTGCAGTTTTCAGGAAAAGGCAATACAAGTGTTGCATTTTTTTGCAGAAACGAATTCGCCATTAAAATGACTCCAAACGGATTTCCGCCGAACATACTTGGGGTCTTAGGTCACCCCTTCGATGTGTTACACTTTTTATCCGTAGCAAATGATATATACCCTCGGCACACTAAAGTGAGGGTATAATTAAGTGAGGGTATAAAAATAATTGAATGTGTAATACAGCTTCGATAGCGTTACAAGGCCAAATCTTAAGAAACATTTATATCTGGGGGTAATATCGACCTGAACCGATTTTCACCAATTCCAATAGGTTTCCTCCCTAGTGTGAAAGAGTTCTTAACGTCATATTTTATTACTGGTACCATTTAATATGTCACAAATATTTAACGAACAGCTTAAGATGGCCCGGCGGACAGCTAGTGATTCTGAGTAGAACGGTACATTTTAAGGTGTGTCTAGCTGTAGTATTTCTTACAAATCTGTCAAAAAACTAATTTATAACCTCCTGTACCACAGTGTGGTAAAGGGTATAATAACTAACGAATAAACTGGTTGCCTGAAGCGAACATAATTTCCAAAAATTGCAGTATATTAAAACAGATGCAGTGATAGATGAAAATTTTATTAGACAAATTTGCTTTCTTATTGGTGTAGATGCTACGTTTTTAACCGATGTGTCTGGAATTTAGAAATGTGTCCTTACTTTCCTGCAAAAACTAGTAGTACTAATGGTTTGAAATAGCAAATAATGGTGGAAGGTATTTTATATTGAGTTGTCCTCCATATAAAGATACCTTCCGATTAGACTTGTTGAATTTATTTTATTTATTATTTATTTGTATTTATTTATTACAATTAAAATTATAATAAACTTAATGTAAAAGGCACTAGCATCTCAGGCTATCGGCCAAATGTTGAATTTATATTAAAAGCTATCGGTTCAAGACTGTTTTAGGGAATATGATATATGGTTTTGATATATTACACTGTGTAACAAATTAATATTTTTTTTAAAAATACACGGACTTGACAGTATAGGTTCGAGTGTACTCCCAAAGGGTAGCTTAACCCTATACTCGGTTTGGCGAAATTGGTGACCAATTTTCTTTTAGGGGCCACAAAAGATTCTCAAAGTCTGTGGGCTCCTCGAAAAAGGTGTCATTAGTTTTTGTCCAACAGCTAATTAAGGGTGGGTGATGCCGATAAACTACATTTGGCAATAGTGTAGCTAAGAACATGTTGAACATGTTGAAGTTTATTATTATTTTATGCCAAGAAATGTTTTTCCTGCACTTTTTTTGAAAAAGTTAAGAAAAAATTACTTTACGCTAATAATAAGATTGTAGTCACGGTAAATCTGAACAACTTTTGTGAATATATCAAAATGAACTTAAATTATCTAGGCAGCCTATATAGCTCACAAAGCCCACCTTTTACCTCAAAAATGTTAGTATTTCACTATTTTGTAACTCTAAAACAAAAATACTTCTTTTGGTGCAGGGTATATTCAGCAACTTTCTAGAAAGTAAAGGGTTTTTCAAAAGGGACGCTACAAAAGTAGACCGACAGGGACCGCAAACGACGCCATATTTTTTGCCTCTCTTTTGACATTTCTCTTCAGTAAGGTTTGCCATTTCATGATGGAAAGATGTACGAGCCAACAACGAGTCGAAATTATTTAAATTTACTACCGAAATTCGGAGTCAGTGGCCTCAACGTTAAGAGCGAGAAAAATCGAAAAATCATATTCAGCGATGAGGCTCATTTCTGGCTGAATGGCTTTGTCAGTAAACAAAATATGCGTTATTGGCCAGACAGCAATCCACACGTACTCCATGAGTCATTATTGCATCCCGAAAAAATTACGGTTTGGTGCGGTTTATGGGCCGGCGGCGTCATTGGGCCGTACTTCTTCCGTGATGATCAAGACCGGCACGTTACTGTGAATGGGAATCGCTACCGTTCAATGATAACCGAATATTTTTGGCCCCAATTGGATGATATGGACTTGGAGGCCACATAGCGAATGCCACAATCAGTTTATTGGAAACCAAGTTTGGAGAACGTGTTATCTCACGAAATGGTCCAGTCGATTGGCCGCCTCGGTCGTGCGATTTGACGCCGTTAGACTATTTCCTGAGGGGCTACGTCAAGTCTATGGTCTATGCCAACAAGCCAGCGACGATTGATGAACTTCGTACGAATATCGAACGTGAAATTGCAGCAGTATCGGCCGATTTATGCTTGAAAACCGTCGAAAATTGGGTTCAGCGTCTGGACTTCTGCAAGCGTGCCCGTGGTTGCCATGCAAAAGACATCGAGTTTCATACATAATGGCATCGAACGTACTTTCACAGGAATAAAGAATTTCATTGATATCCAAAACCGTTTTTGTTTTATTTAAAAACAATTTTGTAGCGCTCTTATTGACGGACCCATTATTAAGGCCAACATTTAAGTGAAAAATATTGGCTTTCTTCTATACTTTGGTAGTAGAATCGAACCTATAGAGTCGGTGTATATTTGTCACTGTTACACAGTCTTATTACACAGTTCAGAAAATTCCCTGTATATGCATAAGCGGAGCTTTAAAGACTACAGCGACCGAGTCTCTACAAGTCCTACACCATCTACTGCCTATTGATATTATGACGAGAAGTTGCAACCAGAGCGCCATTAAGATTAATCTGTCTATCAACAACTACGACAACATGTGGATATTACTGTGTAGTGGTATGGTAACTGACCAAGTGGACTATATACCAACGGTGACCACATTGGAAATGATCTTCACCACTAAGATAGATTCCCGAAAGTAATGGATCGGCATAATAAGTGCCAGGTAATGGAAACCATCTCCTATTCTTTACGATTGGTTCGAAGCGTGATGATAAGGTTGTCTTAGGGGTACACTGTATAGAATTTCTCTTGACATACCAGATACCGGCAGTGTCGATCAATATGAGAAGTAAACGAGCAGCTGAGTCGCAATATAGTGACCAACACTGGCCTTTTTTCATTTGTGACAACATCCCTAAATTCACAAACAGCCCCAGACTGCCGCAGACCTCTTAACGAGATGACTGAGCGGTTAACAATTACCCCATATGGGTACCTGTGCATGGTCTTACCCGGGGACTGTAAAGCCGATGAACTTGCTAGGAAAATGAAGGCATTACAAATTCTCGATGAATTTGCATATATTTGCGGGCCACTATTCACGTGCAAGCTTTGCTTTAGGCAAGAGGCATTCCAATGAGAGATGAACAGAAATCGACACCTATGGAGCATATTGACAAATTTGGCCAAGATATAGTCAACATATGTCGCATTGAGTCAACGACGTCTGGATATACCGGTGTCGGCCTTTCTAGAATGTCTGGCAGATCTTTCCGGTACCGATATTCGAACTACTGCTAACTTTGTGTATCAAACGGATTAGTTTCGATGAGGGTTTCTGAGCCCGTGGTAACACTAGGCACCGAAATTGCTCTATGTGAGCTGGTAAAATGACTTCCACCCTAACCTAAACTAAGTACATACCTTAACATTGTGAGAAATACAATATGGAATTTCATCTTTAAGAGGGAGATGCCAGAACAGTGGCATCTTTGTCAGACTTTTTGTCATTTAGATTTCTACATATGTTATAGGGAATTGTTGTTGTTGAATTTAACGATGTGAGTGGGGTGTATTAGAAGGAGAAATATAGATCTACCTCACTGTCAGATCAAGATATAACCGATATATTTTGATGACAACCGCAATACTTTTTCCGACTGTAAAACTGAATCGATTTTTCATGTTGGCAGTGTTAGCGAAAATGTTGTCTGTGTCAAATATCAACAGAATTTGTTCAGAATTACAGCCCGTATTGTAATTACAACGCTCACGTGGACATCGGACGGACGAACATTACTAGATTAAAACAACTGTGGGTTCTGAGTCTATCCGTATGCTTTATTGGTATAACCCCAGTCGTTTAGGCTTTACAAGCATCTGCCACAAAACAAACTTATGTTATTGCACTATACATAAATAGATCCATACCAAGTTTATAACTTAGCGATATAAAATCTGCATACACATCTCTATAAAATTTTGCATATGGCATATACTATCGAGTTGATTCAGTTATTTAATAGTCCAATTGTTATAGAAATAGGTAAAAAACGATAACTTTTGTATATGTATTTGACAATAATTATCCTTTTTCTGTTGTAGATTGTCATATAGTCGGCTCTGCTCGAATGTAGCCTTTCTTTAGTTGTTTGTTTCGTTTTATAAATATTAAGTTTATTTGAAAGTTACTTTTTTCAATTAGACGATTCTTATTTCTTTGTTTATTTATATTTTTTTGTTAAGTATGAGTTTTCCCATTACATGTGATAATAATATTTCTCAGCCTTCGGCCGTCATTTTTATTATGATAACTAATGAAAAACATGAATGTAAAATACCAGAAAAAATCGTTCATGTGGGGCATATAAAATGAAACGAGGTGTTAAATCATGAATAAGGGATACAAATGGAAAAAGTATAAATATAAAAAACTGAATATATTCCTTTTTATATCCTTGTTTTTGTTTTGGTATTTCCTTCGCTTCATCAGTTTATAATATAAAAACAATTTTTATATTTATTACTGAATAAAAGAAGGAAGAATGGTAAAAGTTTTACCCTTTACCTTTTTACCTTGCTGACGAATGAAGTACCAATTAATTATTCGTATCCCTCTGACAACCACCAACGACACATTTTTTTCTTCCAACTATTTTCAAAGGTAATTATAAATGTGTATACGCATTTCCTGAAGTGCTATTACTGAACTATTTGGTTCTGATTGACAGTGTTTTTTCTTAACCGGAAACAGTTTTTTGTTTTTAAGAACTATTTCTATATAGTTTGTAAAATGTTTGTTAAAGCCATTCGAATGTTTGTTCCTCTGCTTTTTATACCCTACACCACACTGTGGTACAGGGTATTATAACTTTGTGCATTTGTTTGTAACACCCAAAAGAAGAAGAAATAGACCCATCGTTTATTATACCGATCGACTTAGAATCACTTTCTGAGTTGATTTAGCTATGTCCGTCTGTCCGTCTGTCTGTCCTTCTGTCTGTGCATGTATTTTTGTAATCAAAGTACAGGTCGCAATTATGGTCCGATCTCGACGAAACCTTACACATATCTTTTTTTTCTCTTTTTTTGTCCTTCGAAGAAAGACGAAATATTGAATGGAAATAATTAAAAACTAATAAAAAACCAACATAGACCTCGAGCTCATTTTTGGATAAATATCATAGAAAATTTAAATATATTTGATACACTATTGACTTTTACTTTAAAAAACCAGTAAGGAAAGGCAGAAAGTCGGGCGGGGCCGACTATATAATACCCTACACCTCCCTAACAATGCGATAAGGGTTATTGCGATAATAATTTGGAATAATTGGAAAATGGGTAAGAACATATATATGCGGATATATCTAATTCTGAACCGGTAATCGCTAAATTAAGCAATATTCGTTCCTAAATTGAGAAACATCTTTCTGGAGAATTTTGTAATGATCGGAAGTAAAGTACAACTTCTATAGCGCTTTGTAACCACATCAGGAGGAACATATATATGGAGCTTATATATAAATCTGAATCGATTTTCCCTGAATACTCATTGATGTAAAATAGAAACCTTCTTCTGTCGAATTTCGTACTGATCGGATATAAAACACAGTCTATACAGCGCTTGAATGTCAAATCGGTGCTAACATATATATATGGGGCTATATCTAAATCTGAACCGATTTACTCCAAATTTGGCAGTATACCTTCGTGTAATAAGAAACCTCTTTCTGCCGAATTTCGCTGGGATCGGATATAAAATACAGTTTCTACATCTATTGAATTTCAAATCGGGGGTAACATATATATGGGGGCTATATCTAAATCTGAACCGATTTTCTCCGAATTTGGCAGTATTCCTTCATGTAATAAAAAACCTCTCTGTGCCGAATTTCGTACTGATTGGATATAAAATACAGTTTCTACAGCGCTTACATGTCAAATCGGGTGCAACATATATATGGGGGCTATATATAAATCTGAACCGATTTCCCCCAAATTTTGTATTGTATCTAAGTGTTTCACGAGACTACTCTCTGTCAATTTTTGTACAAATCGGTTACAAAATGTTGCTTATACAGTGCATATATGCCAAATCGGAGGTACATATATATGGGAGCTATATGTAAATCTGAATCGATTTTAACCAAATTCAATAGGGATCGTCCTTGGGCCTAAAAAAAGATATGTGCAAAGTTTCGTTGAGATCGGACCATAATTGCGACCTGTACTTTGATTACAAGAATACGTCTACAGACAGACAGACAGACGGACAGACGGACATAGCTAAATCGACTCAGAAAGTGATTACAAGTCGATCGGTATAATAAACAATGGGTCTATCTCTTCTCCTTTTGGGTGTTACAAACAAATGCACAAAGTCATAATACCCTGTACCACAGTGTGGTGTAGGGTATAAAGACCTCCTTTTGTCGAATTTCGTACTGATCGGATATAAAATACAGCCTCTACAGCGCTTACATGTCAAATCGGGGGTAACATATATATGGGAGCTATATCTAAATCTGAACCGATTTGCTCCGAATTTGGCAGTATTCCTTCATGTAATAAGAAACCTCTTTCTGCCGAATTTCGCACTGATCGGATATAAAATAACATGTTTACAGCGCTCACATGTCAAATCGGGGGTAACGTATATATGGGGGCTATATCTACATCTGAACCGATTTCTTCCAAATTTAGTAGTGTTCATTCATATAATAGGAAACCTCTTTCTGACGAATTTCATACTGATCGGATATAAAATACAGTTTTTACAGCGCTTACATATGAAATCGGGGGTAACATATATATGAGGGCTATATCTAAATCCGAACCGATTTTCTCCGAATTTGGCAGTATTCCTTCATGTAATAAGAAACCTCTTCCTGCCGAATTTCGCACTGATCGGATATAAAATACAGTTTTTACAGCGCTTACATGTCAAATCGGGTGCAACATATATATGAGGGCTATATATAAATCTGAACCGATTTCCCCCAAATTTTGTATTGTATCTAAGTGTTTCACGAGACTACTCTCTGTCAATTTTTGTACAAATCGGTTACAAAATGTTGCTTATACAGTGCATATATGCCAAATCGGAGGTACATATATATGGGAGCTATATGTAAATCTGAATAGATTTTAACCAAATTCAATAGGGATCGTCCTTGGGCCTAAAAAAAGATATGTGCAAAGTTTCGTTGAGATCGGACCATAATTGTGACCTGTACTTTGATTACAAGAATACGTCTACAGACAGACAGACAGACGGACAGACGGACATAGCTAAATCGACTCAGAAAGTGATTACAAGTCGATCGGTATAATAAACAATGGGTCTATCTCTTCTCCTTTTGGGTGTTACAAACAAATGCACAAAGTCATAATACCCTGTACCACAGTGTTGTGTAGGGTATAAAGACCTCCTTTTGTCGAATTTCGTACTGATCGGATATAAAATACAGTCTCTACAGCGCTTACATGTCAAATCGGGGGTAACATATATATGGGAGCTATATCTAAATCTGAACCGATTTGCTCCGAATTTGGCAGTATTCCTTCATGTAATAAGAAACCTCTTTCTGCCGAATTTCGCACTGATCGGATATAAAATAACATGTTTACAGCGCTCACATGTCAAATCGGGGGTAACGTATATATGGGGGCTATATCTACATCTGAACCGATTTCTTCCAAATTTAGTAGTGTTCATTCATATAATAGGAAACCTCTTTCTGACGAATTTCATACTGATCGGATATAAAATACAGTTTTTACAGCGCTTACATATGAAATCGGGGGTAACATATATATGAGGGCTATATCTAAATCCGAACCGATTTTCTCCGAATTTGGCAGTATTCCTTCATGTAATAAGAAACCTCTTCCTGCCGAATTTCGCACTGATCGGATATAAAATACAGTTTTTACAGCGCTTACAAGTCAAATCGGGGGTAACATATAAATGGGGGCTATATCTACATCTGAACCGATTTTCTCCGAATTTAGCAGTATTCCTTCATGTAATAAGAAACGTCTCTTTGCCGAATTTCGCACTGATCGGATATAAAATAACATTTTTACAGCGCTCACATGTCAAATCGGGGGTAACGTATATATGGGGGCTATATCTAAATCTGAACCGATTTCTTCCAAATTTAACAGTGTTAATTCGTATAATAACAAACCTCTTTCTGCCGAATTTCATACTGATCGGGTATAAAATTAAGTTTTTACAGCGCTTACATGTCAAATCGGGGCTAACATATATATGGGGGCTATATCTAAATCTGAACCGATTTTAACCAAATTCAATAGGGATCGTCCTTGGGCCAAAAAAAAGATATGTGTAAAGTTTCGTCGAGATCGGACCATAATTGCGACCTGTACTTTGATTACAAGAATACATGCACAGACAGACGGACATAGCTAAATCAACTCAGAAAGTGATTCTAAGTCGATCGGTATAATAAACGATGGGTCTATTTCTTCTCCTTTTGGGTGTTACAAACAAATGCACAAAGTTATAATACCCTGTACCACAGTGTGGTGTAGGGTATAAAAAGGCGTTTGCGGATCTGTACAACTTAGAGCTCTCCGCAAAGGTATTGACTAGGACATCCTAGATATATGCGAAATTTCGCATATACTCGTATTTTATATATTTTTTTCTACTTAAATTTTAATATGGATATTAGACCAGGAAAAGGACACAATAGATATATGGAATATATTTATGAATGCAGTCCTATCTAATCCGCAGATCCTGTACATTTTAATCTGGTGTTTTCTTCAGTTTCTATATAATAGCATTTTTAGTAAATAATGTCACAAATCGAAATTGTTTTTTATTGGAATAATTCTGTCTATTTTGTGATTTCAATATATTTCATATCCTGAAAATAAAAATCGTTAGCATTTTTTGGAATTTTTTTTTTTAAATAGGAAAGTTCAATCGGGTAAATCTTCTTAAGAATCCTTAAGTCTCAAAAAATATTCGTAAATTTATTTATTTTTTTGTTTTAATTAAATTATTATAAATTTAAATTGCATTTAATAACTTTAAAGTATGCACTGCTATTAAAGTTATATGCGTTTAATTTTGGTGCAAAATGGTCCATTTGTGTGGGAGGTGCCAAACGGGGTGTGCCAATAACGCCCACTTTTTTCTGGACACTAGAAAATAAAAAAGCACTGTACAAATTTTAAAGTATTTGCATGCACTGATATTAAAGTTATAAGCTGTTAATTATTGGTGCAAAATGATCCATTTATGTCGAAGGTACCAACAAGGGCGTGGCAACATTGCCAATTTTTATTGAGTTGTTGCGACTAATAGAAGGAGTGGGTCGATATGGCCTATCTTCGAACTTAGCCGCAGATAGAAACCAGTAAGGAAAGGCAGAAAGTCGGGCGGGGCCGACCATATAATACCCTACACCTCCCTAACAATGCGATAAGGGTCATTGCCATAATAATTTGGAATAATTGGTAAATGGGTAGAAACGTATTCTAATTCTGAAACGATAATCGCTAAATTAAGCAATATTCGTTCCTAAAGTGAGAAACATCTTTCTGGAAAATTTTAATGATCGGAAGTAAAATACAACTTCTATAGCGGTTTGATACCAAATCAGGAGGAACATATATATGGAGCTTTAATATAAATCTGAACCGATCTTCCCTGAATACTCATTCATGTAAAAAGACCTCCTTCTATCGAATTTCGTACTGATCGGATATAAAATACAGTCTCTACAGCGCTTACATGTCAAATCGGGGGTAACATATATATGGGAGCTATATCTAAATCTGAACCGATTTTCTCCAAATTTGGCAGTATTCCTTCATGTAATAAGAAACCTCTTTCTACCGAATTTCGCACTGATCGGATATAAAATACAGTTTTTACAGCGCTTACATGTCAAATCGGGGGTAACGTATATATGGGGGATATATCTAAATCTGAACCGATTTCTTCCAAATTTAATAGTGTTCATCCATATAATAAGAAACCTCTTTCTGCCGAATTTCATACTGATCGGATATAAAATAAAGTTTTTACAGCGCTTACATGTCAAATCGGGGCTAACATATATATGGGGGCTATATCTAAATCTGAACCGATTTTAACCAAATTCAATAGGGATCATCCTTGGGCCAAAAAAAAGATGTGTGAAAAGTTTCGTCGAGATCGGACCATAATTGCGACCTGTACTTTGATTACAAGAATACATGCACAGACAGACGGACAGACAGACAGACGGACAGACGGACATAGCTAAATCAACTCAGAAAGTGATTCTAAGTCGATCGGTATAATAATCGATGGGTCTATTTCTTCTCCTGTTGGGTGTTACAAACAAATGCACAAAGTTATAATACCCTGTACCACAGTGTGGTGTAGGGTATAATCAACCTGCTAACCCACTTTTCCAAGACCATCGTGCCGATTTCTGGCTCTATCTCGCGGCTGACTTGCACCTAAATTGTTAATAGATTGTTCGCTCAACGTCGACCCTTCAAGGTACCCCACAAAAATCTAACGGCATGAAATTGCAGCCCGAGGTGGCGTAGATGGACCACCCATTAGACCTATGTCCCGATTTTGCATATTAATGCTTAGAGTCCCTAATGCTTATAGGTTTCAATAAAATTTGGCAGATATAATTTTTCTTAACCAGTAATATTCGCATGCCAATTTGGAAACCAAAACATTGATCTGATTCCCCATATATAACCAGTAAGGAAAGGCAGAAAGTCGGGCGGGGCCGACTATATAATACCCTACACCTCCCTAACAATGCGATAAGGGTCATTGCCATAATAATTTGGAATAATTGGTAAATGGGTAGAAACATTATCTAATTCTGAAACGATAATCGCTAAATTAAGCAATATTCGTTCCTAAATTGAGAAACATCTTTCTAGAAAATTTTAATGATCGGAAGTAAAATACAACTTCTATAGCGGTTTGATACCAAATCAGGAGGAACATATATATGGAGCTTTAATATAAATCTGAACCGATCTTCCCTGAATACTCATTCATGTAAAAAGACCTCCTTCTATCGAATTTCGTACTGATCGGATATAAAATACAGTCTCTACAGCGCTTACATGTCAAATCGGGGGTAACATATATATGGGAGCTATATCTAAATCTGAACCGATTTTCTCCGAATTTGGCAGTATTCCTTCATGTAATAAGAAACCTCTTTCTGCCGAATTTCGCACTGATCGGATATAAAATACAGTTTTTACAGCGCTTACAGGTCAACTCGGGGGTAACATATATATGGGTGTTATATCTAAATCTAAACCTTCATGTAGAAATAAACCTCTTTTTGCCGAATTTCATACTGATCGGATATAAAATAAAGTTTTTACAGTGCTTACATGACAAATCGGGGCTAACATATATATGGGGGCTATATCTAAATCTGAACCGATTTTAACCAAACTCAAAAGAGATCGTCCTTGGGCCAAAAAAAAGATATGTGTAAAGTTTCGTCGAGATCGGACCATAATTGCGACCTGTACTTTGATTACAAGAATACATACACAGACAGACGCACAGACAGACAGACGGACATAGCTAAATCAACTCAGAAAGTGATTCTAAGTCGATCGGTATAATAAACGATGGGTCTATTTCTTCTCCTTTTGGGTGTTACAAACAAATGTACCACACTGTGGTACAGGGTATTATTGCCATAATAATTTGGAATAATTGGTAAATGGGAAGAAACATATTATCTAATTCTGAAACGATAATCGCTAAATTAAGCAATATTCTTTCCTAAATTGAGAAACATCTTTCTGGAAAATTTTAATGATCGGAAGTAAAATACAACTTCTATAGCGGTTTGATACCAAATCAGGAGGAACAATCAATATAAATCTGAACCGATCTTCCCTGAATACTCATTCATGTAAAAAGACCTCCTTCTGTCGAATTTCGTACTGATCGCATATAAAATACAGTCTCTACAGCGCCTACATGTCAAATCGGGGGTAACGTATATATGGGGGCTATATCTAAATCTGAACCGATTTCTTCCAAATTTAACAGTGTTCATTCATATAATAAGAAACCTCTTTCTGCCGAATTTCATATTGATCGGATATAAAATAACATTTTTACAGCGTTTACAAGTCAAATCGGGGGTAACGTATATATGGGGGCTATATCTAAATCTGAACCGATTTTCTCCGAATTTAGCAGTATTCCTTCATGTAATAAGAAACCTCTCTTGGCCGAATTTCGCACTGATCGGATATAAAATAACATTTTTACAGCGCTTATATGTCAAATCGGGGGTAATGTATATATGGGGGCTATATCTAAATCTGAACCGATTTCTTCCAAATTTAATAGAGTTCATTCATGTAATAAGAAACCTTTTCCTGCCGAATTTCATACTGATCGGATATAAAATAAAGTTTTTACAGCGCTTACATGTCAAATCGGGGCTAATACCCAGTACCACAGTGTGGTGTAGGATATAAAAATTGGTTTTATATTATAAACTGATGAAGCGAAGGAAATACCAAAACAAAAACAAGGATATAAAAAGGGAATATATTCAGTTTTTCTATTTATATTTTTTCCATTTGTATCCCTTATTCATGATTTAACACCTCATTTCATTTTATATGCCCCACTTGAACGATTTTTTCTGGTATTTTACATTCATGTTTTTTATTAGTTATCATAATAAAAATGACGGCCGAAGGCTGAGCAATATTATTATCACATGTAATGGGAAAATTCATACTTAACAAAAAAATATGCTGTTAAAGCAAAGACATAAAAATCATCTAATCGAAAAAAGTAACTTTCAAAAAAAAAACTTAATATTTATAAAACGAAACAAACAACTAAAGAAAGGCTACATTCGAGCAGAGCCGACTATATGACAATCTACAACAGAAAAAGGAGAATTATTGTCAAATACATATACAAAAGTTATCGTTTTTTACCTATTTCGATAACAATTGGACTATTAAATAACTGAATCAACTCGATAGTATATGCCATATGCAAAATTTCATAGAGATGTGTATGCAGATTTTATATCGCTAAGTTATAAACGTGGATAAAATAGATCCTATTTATGTATAGTGCAATAACATGAGTTTGTTTTGTGGCAGATGCTTGTAAAGCCTAAACGACTGGGGTTATACCAATAAAGCATACGGATAGACTCAGAACCCACAGTTGTTTTAATCTAGTAATGTTCGTCCGTCCGATGTCCACGTGATCGTTGTAATTCTGAACCAATCCTGTTGATATTTGACACAGACAACATTTTCGCTAACACTGCCAACATGAAAAATCGATTCAGATTTACAGTCGGAAAAAGTATTGCGGTTGTCATCAAAATATATCTGTTATATCTTAATCTGACAGTGAGGTTGATCTATATTTCTCCTTCTAATACACATCGTTAAATTCAACAACAACAATTTTTTAAATATTTAAATTTTCTATGATATTTATCCAAAAATGAGCTCGAGGTCTATGTTGGTTTTTTATTAGTTTTTTATTATTTCCATTCAATATTTCGTCTTTCTTCGAAAGACATCATCAGGATGAGAAAATATAACTACGAAAAACTTTAAAATTATCCGTAGAAAATTAGTATGTACTCCCTTCGTCGTTGTCTGTCTATATGACAACTGTTGTCTGTATGACAACAGACAACGACGAAGGGAGTACATACTCATTTTCTACGGATACTTTTAAATTTTTCGTAGTTATATTTTCTCATCCAGATTATGTCTAAATAATTAAAAACTAATAAAAAAAACCAACATAGACCTCGAGCTCATTTTTGGATAAATATCATACAAAATTAAAAACACATGTCGAATATACAAAATTACACACTCAAATCTATTTAAATGTTCTTTAAATTTCATAGAGTTTGATCGTGGATCAAAAAATGTATATCTGGCAAATTTTGTAAAGATGTGTTAAAAAACATCGAGATATAAAATCGAGATATAGATATATACTGGGGCTATAGCTAGCTGCAATGCGAACTAGTTTCAGAAAACTTCAGGCAATTTCTAGAGATCTGCTGACAAATGAGGATTTTAAATGCAAAAACTATGCTCTACTAACCAGGACCAAAACAATTAATATACACACATATATAATAATCATAATAACCTATAAGGAAAGACTAAAGTCGGACGAAGTCACTTTGTTGGAGCAGAAAAAGTACACATAGTTATTCTAAATCTGAAACACTTACGTTTAAATTCGCTGCATTGCAAGCTACGAGTAATATCTCTAACAATTTACAACATTGAGAGATTTATTTTGCATTTGGGGTCGATATGTAAATTTGGCAGTGTTAGTTCTTCGATCTCTGCCAAATTTCATAACAATCGGCACTTTGATGCCAAATCGGAAAGAATATGTGTGGGTCCTATATACAATTTTGACCCGATTTCTTCAATCTGTATTATCTGCCAATTTTTGAAGTCATGGGATGGGAAATAAAGCTTCTATAGCTCGTTTATACGAGATCGGAAGGAACCTGTATGTGGAGGCTATATCTAAATCTGAATCGATTTCATAATTATAACTCCGGCAATGTTAATTCCTTGACAAATGAACTCCTTTATGCCAAATCTGTTAATTGTCAGATGTATAATCAGATGTATGTAGCGATTATATTCCAAATCGGAGATAAATATGAGGGATTTCATGTCAATTGAGTCATTGTGAAAACCAATGTCCAATTGGATAGTATTTATGACACAAAATTTCAACGAAATCGGTTAGGTACTGTCCGCGTTGGAGGGCGTTGAATATTGACATTTTGATCAAACGGTCCTTTTTTCCCATCCATATGAAGAGGTTCCTATGAAGAGGTTCTTGTTTCTATAAAATCTCTAGATGTCAATTTCTCACCCGGTCCTGATGTTGTTGCTAATTTTATCTTGAACAAATGTGCTCATTAGCTTTACATCCCTTTTACTAACCTTTTTAACTTGTCCCTAGCTTCTTGTTATTTCCCTGATTGTTGAAAGAAAATTTATATTATTCCATTATATAAGAAAGGCAGTAGATTTAATATCAATAATTATAGAGGAATTGCTAAATTAAGTGTAATTCCTAAACTTTTTGAGAAATTGATTACAAAAAGAATTTCTCATTCGCTTAGAAATATTATCTCTGTTTCCCAGCACCGATTTATGAAAGGAAGGTCTACAGTAACAAACTTAATGGAATTTTAATCACATATTTTTAGTTCATGTCCATGTAAACATCAGACAGATGTGATATATACGGACTTTAGTAAAGCCTTTGACACCGTAAACCACAATCTATTGACCCATAAACTTGATAGATTAGGATTTCCTCTCGTCTTGTTAAATACGGATTTTTTCACATCTTATAGGGAGAACTCAAAGGGTTTGTTTCAAGAGTAGTCTGTCCCTATCATAAAAGTCACGTCAGGAGATCCTCAGGCCAGTCACTTGAGACCTGTTTTATCCAATTTATATATAAACAATCTTCCTTCCATTTAAAATCTTAATGTATGCCGATGGCGTGATGTTGTTTTTATCCCCTCACCTTAGAGAGGAGGGTATATGTATATCATTTGCTACGAGCCAAAAGTATAACACATCTAAGGAGTGACCTAAGACTCTAAGTATGTTAAGCGGATATTCGTTTTGGGTCATTTTAAGTCGAATGAGCAATGTCCGTCAGTCTGTCTGCTGGCTGGTGCACGATAACTCTCGAAAGGAGTAACCGATTGACTTCAAATTTGGTATGTGGTAATATTTTCTTCTATCTCCGGCTAAGTTCGAAGATGGGCTATATTGGTCCACTTCTTCTAGTACCTCCCCCACAAAGGGTTAATATTTAGTGAAGTATTGATTACACTATGCAACAACAATTTTGTCCAAGGGATGTGGATAACAGTTTCTGGTGCAATAATCTGTGGATAGATGTAAAAGTTATGAGCCATTTTGTAAATATTAGGAAAATTCAAAAAAAAATTTCGTTTCATATTTTTTCGTTTTTAAATGTTTTTTTCTTACATTGAATTCGCCATATGTGAGAGAGACATATAAGAGACATTGCCCTTGCATTTTATTTTATTAGGATTGATGTCAGACATTATAAAATTATAGAGAGGACGTGGTTTTATGGCCGTTCGTAACCCTCCATAAAACATTATATGCTATGTGAGAGCTATATTAGATGAGATCCACTCAGGTAGAGGGTCATTCAACAATATTTGTGGTTTTTTATTTATGAGGTTTCCATTCAGTTACGCCTTTTAGGAGCATGGACATCCCAGTCGTATATACAGGTAGTAAAATTATATGTACGCAATACAAAGTAGTACGCGGCAGTCTTGAAAATATTGGGTTTCAGGTACTGCAACTTATGAACCTTAAACCCGGAATTTATGAATGATATTTCTTATTAATAAATAAGTGTAATTCAGTGCCTTATAGAGATAAGTCGATTTTCTGAAAAATATTACAAAGTTATATTTCGAAGCATGAGTAAAAGGCAAAGAACTTTTCAATGTGTAAATGATCCCGACAATTTCTGCTACATTTGTAAAATAATAGAAGAAATATATTTGTAATACTTTGGAATACGAGTTAAAAATATGAACGAACCGTGGACACCTAGTATTTTGTGTAATTCGTGCCAAATGTAAACCTTACTTGATGGACTAGTGGAAGAATGCGGTAAGTAAATTAATGTATTACAATGTTTTGTGGAATAAACCGTTTTAATTTTAGAAATCACGTGCAATTTGGAATGCCAATGATTTGGAGACAACCATTCATTCACGATACGCACTGCTATTTTTGTCTAAGTAAACAGATTGGAGTAGGAAGGAGCATTCGCTAGAATTACGCTGAAGTAAAAGCTGTCACTTTGTCAGTTGCACATTCGGAAACAATACCAATTCCCAAGTGTCCAAGTATAGCTAACAGCCTAATTACGGAAACATCATCAAGTTGAACTGAGTACTCAACTCTGAGCGATTCAAGTTTGAGTCAGAAGTCATCGCTTTTAACTCAGTTTCAACTCATTGATCTAGTGAGAGATTTGGAACTGACCAAGGATAAGGCAGAACTACTTGCATCTCGGATGAAACAGTACAATATTTTGGCCCCAGATGTTAACATATCATATTATAGGGTCCGTGATATACCTTACAACAATTTTATACAACTGTGGATAACAGATGCTTTTGCAGGGACATTCCCGGATTGTTCGAGGAACTTAATCAAACATACAATTAAAAGGAATGGCGGTTATTTGTTGACTGCACTAAAGAAAGTTTGAAAGCAGTACTTTTGCACAACGGAAGTCAGAAACCGTCGATTCCCATTGCTCATGCTGTCAACACTAAGAAAACATACGAAACAATGGCTAAATTGATAAAATACTCGAACATAAAATATGAACAACATGACTGGAAAATTTGTTGCGATTTAAAAGTAGTTGGGATGTTATGTGGAATGCAAGGCGGATATACAAAATATAGCTGTTTTTATGCCTCTGCGATAGGCGTGCTCTCGAAGATCATTACAGAAGAAAGAAATGGCCAACAAGAAAACACATTACATTGGGTGAAAACAACATAAAATACACACCTCTCGTTCAAAAAGGAAACATTATTTTGCCACCACTGCATATTAAGCTGGGGCTCTTTAAGCCTTAAGGGAAGATGGCAATTCACTCTCATATTGAAAAAGTTTATTTAAAAGTATTTCTTTTCAAAAAATCGAAGAAGGTGTTTTTGATGGGCCTAAAATAAGGAAACTGATGAAAGATGTAAATTTCGAATCATATTTGACGTCGGATGAAATTGCAGCATTGAGGTCGTTTAAGCTTGTGGTTTCAAAATTATGAAAAAATGGTAAGAAATATATATTTTTTTCGCTTTATGTAATCCAAATACGAATATGTCCCTCAAAATTAATTTCTTGCATTCTCATTTAAACTTTTTCCCCGAGAATCTTGGCGAAGTAAGTGACGAACGATGCGAAAGGTTTCACCAAGAAATTAAGTCCATCGAGCGGCGTTACCAAGGGCACTGGGATGAAAGAATGATGGGAGATTATATTTGGTTCCTCATTAGATAAACCGATTCCGAAATCTACAAACGTTAACAAAGAACTCACAATTACTTCTAGTGAAACTTGTACATGTAAATAAACTCAAATGTACATAATATAAATAAAAGTAACAAATAAAATCGCTATTTAAACAGAAATTAAAACAAATATTTTTGGAAATTCTCTTACCTCTACCAAAAGGGCTATAATTTCGTATTTTTAATAAAAAAATTAAAAAAAAGTTTATTCATAAACAAATTTTTGGTTTTGATTTCATATAACAGTATGCCACAATCTATACAAAAAAAATAATTTTTAGGTCTGGCACACAAAATTATTTTTTTTTGTTGCATAGTGTTATTTAATAACTTCTATACTACTTATTTGAATCCTCTGTTTTTGTTCTACACATAGTATGGGCGAAGTTGCCACGCCCCTTTTGGTACCTCCCACACAAATAGACAATTCTGAACCAAAAGTTACCAGTTTATAACTTTACTACCAGTGCGTAAAAAGACGAAATGTTGTACAGTGTAATGGTTTAATAGTACCTAGAGTCTAGAGAAAAGTGGCCGTAATTGGCACGCCCCTCTTGGTACCTCCCACACAAATGGACCATTTTGTACCAAAAGTAAACAGCTTTTAACTTTGGTACCAGTACATACTTTAAAGATATTAAGTGCAATTTAAGTTGATAATAATTTAATAAAAACCAAAAATAAATAATTTTACGAATATTTATTTGGGACTCAAGGTGAGGGGATTCATAAGTCGGTTTACCCGACTGAGCTTTCTTACTTGTTATCATTTGAGACAATGTGACCTAGATAAATTGGTGGCTTGGTGTGATATCAATCACATCTCTCAGAATTTAAAGAAATGTAGATAAATGCCATTTTCTCGTTATCCTATCCTACAAACGAACTATCCTACAACGAAGTTTATAAATGGAGAAATTTATTGACACTGCTTAACAGGTCCGTTCGTCTCACTAGAAATTTGTTTCCTTTAAAAATAAATTTTTCGAGGTATAACTATGAAATATTAAACCCACTTAATACTCTTTGTAGAAACTTTAACTCGGTACGAGTACATTCGCGTATTTCAACATCGGGTTCAATTATAAATATTAAACGGTCAATTCTTAATTAGCGTTATTTAGGTTAATTTTCCAAGGTTTGCCAAACACTTCCCATCGTTAATACTATCCAGCTGTTTCCAGCTTCTATACTTTCGCCGTCACCTATTCTGTTTGTTCCTGTTTCCATTTATTCAATGATTTCATTCCGATCTGCTATTTCCTGTTTCTATATATTTCCTTTTATTCGTTTGTTCCTGATCTTCTGTATCCCTGCTGCTGTTCCTTGTTCTTATCCAAATTATACTTCATCAATCCACCCCTATGTTTCCTGCTAGCATATATTTTCTCGTCAGCAATTACCTACCTTGCTGTATCCTGCTCTCTGCTTTTAATTTCTGCCGGCGCTCTTGTTCCTGATCGACTCCACTGCTCTCTTCCTATATATATACTTGTCCGAAAAATGTTCCTGATGACATATTTTGGTCTCTACAATACGCCCTGCTACCTTGTCTATTCCTGTTTGAATATTTTTTCCTGTTTTATATCTCTTCCAGTTTATGTTCCGGTTACCGCTCTAACTTCCACATTAATTTCTTATTTCAAATGTCAAACTTTTCATATTTTATTTATTTTTATTTTATTGCTTAAATATATTTTATTTTTATTTTTTCTTCCTCTATATAATTTAATTATATTTTTATACCCTACACCACACTGTGGTACAGGGTATTATAAGTTTGTTTCACGGCAGATGTTTGTAACACCTGAAAATAACACAGCTAGACCCACCTTAAAGTATACCGATCGACTCAGAATCACTAGATGAGTCGATTTAACGATGTCTGTCCGTCCGTCCGTCCGTCTGTCCATGTAAAGTTGTTCGTCGACTACAGGTCGCAATTTCACTCCGATCGTTCTGAAATTTTGCAGTTTAGAGTATTTCGCTGTTAAGATCGCTATTGAATTTGGTTGAAATCGGTTCAGATTTAGATATAGCTCCCATATATATCTTTCGTCCGATTTAGCCCTTTAGTCCTATAGAAGCAGTATTTTACATCCGATCGTTTTGAAATTTAGAATGGTAGAGTTTCTTGATCCATTAACGAACATTGCCGAATTTGAAGAAAATCGGTTCAGATTTAGATATAGCTCCCATATATATCTTTCGTCCGATTTGGTCCTTTAGTCCTATAGACGCTGTATTTTACTTCCGATCGTTTTGAAATTTAGAATGGTAGAGTTTCTTGATCCATGAACCAACATTGCCGAATTTGAAGAAAATCGGTTAAGATTTAGCTATAGCTCCCATATATATGTTTCGTCCGATTTGGCCCTTTAGTCCTATAGAAGCCGTATTTTACATCCGATCGTTTTGAAATTTAGAATGGTAGAGTTTCTTGATCCATGAACGAACATTGCCGAATTTGAAGAAAATCGGTTCAGATTTAGATATAGCTCCCATATATATCTTTCGTCCGATTTGGTCCTTTAGTCCTATAGACGCTGTATTTTACTTCCGATCGTTTTGAAATTTAGAATGGTAGAGTTTCTTGATCCATGAACCAACATTGCCTAATTTGAAGAAAATCGGTTAAGATTTAGCTATAGCTCCCATATATATGTTTCGTCCGATTTGGCCCTTTAGTCCTATAGAAGCCGTATTTTACATCCGATCGTTTTGAAATTTAGAATGGTAGAGTTTCTTGATCCATGAACGAACATTGCCGAATTTGAAGAAAATCGGTTCAGATTTAGATATAGCTCCCATATATATCTTTCGTCCGATTTGGTCCTTTAGTCCTATAGACGCTGTATTTTACTTCCGATCGTTTTGAAATTTAGAATGGTAGAGTTTCTTGATCCATGAACCAACATTGCCGAATTTGAAGAAAAGCGGTTAAGATTTAGCTATAGCTCCCATGTATATGTTTCGTCCGATTTGGCCCTTTAGTTCTAGAAGCTGTATTTTACATCCAATCGTTTTGAAATATAGAACGGTAGAGTTAATTGATCCATGAACCAACACTACCGAATTTGAAGAAAAGCGGTTAAGATTTAGCTATAGCTCCCATATATATGTTTCGTTCGATTTTGCTCTTTAGTCCTGTAGAAGCTGTATTTTACATCCAATCATTTTGAAATTTAGAATGGTAGAGTTTCTTGATCCATGAACCAACATTGCTGAATTTGAAGAAAATCGGTTAAGATTTAGCTATAGCTCCCATATATATGTTTCGTTCGATTTTGCTCTTTAGTCCTGTAGAAGCTGTACTTTACATCCAATCATTTTGAAATTTAGAATGGTAGAGTTTCTTGATCCATGAACCAACACTACCGAATTTGAAGAAAATCGGTTAAGATTTAGCTATAGCTCCCATATATATGTTTCGTCCGATTTGGCCCTTTAGTCCGATAGAAGCTGTATTTTACATCCAATCGTTTTGAAATTTAGAATGGTAGAGTTTCTTGATCCATGAACCAACATTGCCGAATTTGAAGAAAATCGGTTAAGATTTAGCTATAGCTCCCATATATATGTTTCGTCCGATTTGGCCCTTTAGTCCTATAGAAGCTGTATTTTACATCCAATCATTTTGAAATTTAGAATGGTAGAGTTTCTTGATCCATGAACCAACATTGCCGAATTTGAAGAAAATCGGTTAAGATTTAGCTATAGCTCCCATATATATGTTTCGTCCGATTTTGCTCTTTAGTCCTGAAGAAGCTGTATTTTACATCCAATCATTTTGAAATTTAGAATGGTAGAGTTTCTTGATCCATGAACCAACACTACCGAATTTGAAGAAAATCGGTTAAGATTTAGCTATAGCTCCCATATATATGTTTCGTCCGATTTGGCCATTTAGTCCTATAAAAGCTGTATTTTACATCCAATCGTTTTGAAATTTAGAATGGTAGAGTTTCTTGATCCATGAACCAACATTGCCGAATTTGAAGAAAAGCGGTTAAGATTTAGCTATAGCTCCCATGTATATGTTTCGTCCGATTTGGCCCTTTAGTTCTAGAAGCTGTATTTTACATCCAATCGTTTTGAAATATAGAACGGTAGAGTTAATTGATCCATGAACCAACACTACCGAATTTGAAGAAAAGCGGTTAAGATTTAGCTATAGCTCCCATATATATGTTTCGTCCGATTTGGCCCTTTAGTCCTGTAGAAGCTGTATTTTACATCCAATCATATTGAAATTTAGAACGGTAGAGTTTCTTCATTCATGAACCAACATTGCCGAATTTGAAGAAAATCGGTAATGATTTAGCTATAGCTCCCATATATATGTTTCATCCGATTTGGCTCTTTAGATCCAATCGTTTTTATACCCTACACCACACTGTGGTACAGGGTATTATTTAAGTATAAAATGTCCCAAAAGTAAATTTATGTAAACAATTTATACATGAATTACAAAATTTATTTATCAGAGTTATTCAATATTACGAGAGTGGTGTAGGGTATTATATAGTCGGCTCCCATATATATGTTTCGTCCGATTTGGCCATTTAGTCCTATAAAAGCTGTATTTTACATCCAATCGTTTTGAAATTTAGAATTGTAGAGTTTCTTGATCCATGAACCAACATTGCCGAATTTGAAGAAAATCGGTTAAGATTTAGCTATAGCTCCCATATATATGTTTCGTCCGATTTGGCCCTTTAGTCCTGTAGAAGCTGTATTTTACATCCAATCATATTGAAATTTAGAACGGTAGAGTTTCTTCATTCATGAACCAACATTGCCGAATTTGAAGAAAATCGGTAATGATTTAGCTATAGCTCTCATATATATGTTTCATCCGATTTGGCTCTTTAGATCCAATCGTTTTTATACCCTACACCACACTGTGGTACAGGGTATTATTTAAGTATAAAATGTCCCAAAAGTAAATTTATGTAAACAATTTATACATGAATTACAAAATTTATTTATCAGAGTTATTCAATATTACGAGAGTGGTGTAAGGTATTATATAGTCGGCACCGCCCGACTTTAGCCTTTCCTTACTGGTTCATCTTAAATTTTTTTATCGTAATTTAGGACTGTTTTCCTTTGTTATACTCCCAAGTTAATTACCTTATTTCAAATTACTATTCCCACTTTCATAATTTTAATAGTTATATTATTATTATTTATTTTTTTTTGTTTTAATAATTTATTTTATTTTATCTTTTCATATGTAAATATTTTTTTTTTAATATAATTTTCCTTTTTTCTCTTTTGTTGTATTGTAATGTAAGATTGTATTGTATAGTAATTCCCAGTTGAAATAGCTGTGTATATATAAATAAAAAATAAAACTAATTAATTATTGTATTTGAATATTTTGTATATTCGGTAGCTTATTCTTCAATCTTTTTCAAAAAATAAAAAAGTCACAAAAAAGTTGTTGCTGATTTTTATTAGAGGATCTTCCTCAAAACAAGTTTTTATTTTTCAAAAAACAAAAATTAATGCTAACATACCAAAATTCACGATTGGTGAAAGACGTAATGATATGTCTGATTTTATAGATCTAATAAGAAATATGTATAACATAGCGCTTATATGCACAATCGGGATATATACATACTTACCTCTAGGAGCTTTATCTAACTCTGAAATGTTTTCTTTAAATTTTGCATCGTTAGCTCTTTGTTAAAAAACCTAAGAACCGTAGTAAAATCGGCCGGGCTGAATCTTATCTACGATGGATAAGATAAGAATCGTTCTACTTGTATATTAAGGTTTCCTACAAATCTGCCCAAAAGAAATATATCGTCATCAGAAAGGAGAAAGGACACTACATCATATTTGAAAATGTTACAGGAGAAGCAAATAACTAAATAAAATGAATAAATTTATCGTTAGAAAAACGGGGTTTTCGGGGTAATACCTAAACATAATGATGCAAATTCACACAGATCTGATTTATAACTTGTTTGTGAAATTGTGTGAAATTGGACTTTTTAACTGTGAAAAAAGAAATAATTTAATTTCGTTGATAAATTCGCCATTTTTGATAGTCAAAATAAGAAACTGAACTTCAATTTGTTGTTAGTTACGCCCTTTTTTCGTTTCTGATGACGATAACGGGGCGAGGTATGGTATAAATAGTAAAAGAGAATGACATTTCTTAATATCTTTCCTAAACTTGCATACTATTGGTATTAGGTTTTTGGTGCAAAATTTTTAAGACTTGTAACTAGTAGTGGGTAAAATAACTAAGCTAACATTTCATTTCTTGACATAGAAGAGGCTTTTAACAACATTCACTCAGATGCGGTAATTGCGGCACAGTCACGTCTAAAGGTGAACTCTAGCTTGATTAGACTAATTTAAAGCCTGCTCAACAGAAGACGACTAACAGCATATCTTGGATCCACAACTCTAGGTTTGTAAACAGTGGGACCCCATAAGAAGAAGTACTGTTCCACTACTTTGGAACCTAGGGGTGAATGAAATCCAGCTAGATCTAGAACGTAGTGGCTGCAAGGTCGTGCCATATGAGGACGACGTAGCAATCGCAGTGAGTGGCGAATTCGAAATCGTCCTCAGAGACATCCTAGTCTCTGAGGATGTTTGTAGGGTCGTGGGGGGCCTCTCTCCAATATGTATATAGCAGTAGTTTGCCCAATATTGTTATCCGGCATTGTTGTATTGTGGACGGCAACTGACAAACTAACCACCACAAACTTGCTATCAAGGGTTCAGAGAACTGTTTGCCTTTGCATAAGCAGAGCCTTCAGGACTACAGCGACAGAGTCTCTTCATGCCCTACCCCATATACTGCCGATTAATATTGTGGCGAAAGAAGTTGCAATGAGAGCGGCACTAAGATTAAACTGCCTATTAATGTGGGGGTACAAGAACTACGGCCACATGAGGATATCAAAGGGTAGTGCTATTGTAACCAACCGAGTACACTATGTACACCTTCGAGAGGAAATACATCAAAATGCTACCAGCCAGAGATGAATGGGTTGGCAAAATTCCAGGTAATAGAACCCATTTCCACTTATCGACGGATGGTTCGAAGCTTGATGAAAAGCTTGGTTTCGGAGTACACTATGAAAAGTTTAGTTTGGATATAGCTCACAGACTACCAGATACCTGCAGTTTGCGACATAAATCCAACAGCACTTCTCCACATTTGAGATATATTTTGTTATACCCAACACCACACTGTGGTACAGGGTATTATAACTTTGTGCATTTGTTTGTAACCCCAAAAGGAGAAGAAATAGACTCATCGTTTATTATACCGATCGACTTAGAATCACTTTCTGAGTTGATTTAGCTATGTCCGTCTGTCTCTCTGTCCGTCTGTCTGTGCATGTATTCTTGTAATCAAAGTACAGGTCGCAATTATGGCCCGATCTCGACGAAGCTTTACACATATCTTTTTTTTGGCCCACGGACGATCCCTATTGAAAAAAATTGGTTAAAATTGGTTCAGATTTAGATATAGCCCCCCATATATATGTTAGCCCCGATTTGACATGTAAGCGCTGTAAAAACGTTATTTTATATCCGATCTGTATGAAATTCGGCAGAAAGAGGTTTTTTATTATATGAATGAACACTGTTAAATTTGGAAGAAATCGGTTCAGATTTAGATATAGCCCCCATATATACGTTACCCCCGATTTGACCCGTAAGCGCTGTAGAAACTGTGTTTTATATCCGATCAGTGCAAGATTCGACAGAAAGAGGTTTCTTATTACTCGAAGGAATACTGTCAAATTCGGAGAAAATCGGTTCAGATTTAGATATAGCTCCCATATATATGTCACCCCCGATTTGACATGTAAGCGCTGTAGAGACTGTATTTTATATCCGATCAGTACGAAATTCGACAGAAGGAGGTCTTTTTACATGAATGAGTATTCAGGGAAAATCGGTTCAGATTTCTATTAAAGCTCCATATATATGTTCCTCCTGATTTGGAATCAAACCTCTATAGAAGTTGTATTTTACTTCCGATCATTAAAATTTTCCAGAAAGATGTTTCTCAATTTAGGAACGAATATTGCTTAATTTAGCGATTATCGTTTCAGAATTAGATAATATGTTCCAACCCATTTACCAATTATTCCAAATGATTATGGCAATGACCCTTATCGCATTGTTAGGGAGGTGTAGGGTATTATATAGTCGGCCCCGCCCGACTTTCTGCCTTTCCTTACTGGTTTTGTCTACGGAACGTAAAATAAATCTTTTGAAGAATCTATACGCATAAGTAACATTTCAAACAAAGTTCTGCAACAGCCATTAGAGTTGCTCATTAAATCCTACCTTTTCTGTACTATTGTTTATTTCAACAGATGAATACATGAATACTAACGAATTATGCACAACAGGTGAATAGACATTTCGGAAAGGTGAAATATAAATTATAATTTTTTTTACGAAAGACATTAGCTAGCCACTTTTGCTTTCATGAGAAAAGGATACAGAGAAATATGCAAATCAAAAATATTTACTTCCGACCAAATTTATAAAACCTTGAAGGACTCACATAAGCTACAGGATAGAATTGAGGAAAATATATTTGGCAGTATTTTGGATCATTTAGGTTATGTCTGTCCGTATCACATTAAGGCTATTTCTACAAAAACTGAAAATATATATGCTGTATATCAAACATTCAGCCTATTGTAATTAAACATTTTGTTTGAAAATTAGTTTCTAAATATATATTTCAGTTTGATTCACACATGTCAAATCCGAGATTTTCCCTCCGAGTATTATATTGCACACAGAAAAATTCAACAAAAAAATTATCAGCAACAAATAATAACAGGCCATAAAATGTAGCCTATAATTAGTGTACAGATAATACTTAGTCCAATGCAAAGACTCCAAAAATAACAGTCAATAATAGTGTTTCGATAAAAGTTTTATCAAAATCTAAAAATATCTCTGATTCAGTATTTTTCCGATGTACATATGTATGTGGCGCAATTGGCTATTCGTGAATCTACAAACCTTTTACAAAAAATTGATTGTAAATATGTGAAATTGTTCATTGAGTGAAAATATTCTCAATAATCGACCTAAAACTTTTAAGTTATTATAAAACATTTTGCTGGAGTGAAAAAGGAAACAAATTTCAATAAACGGGTTCCAAAGTTGTATATCATTTCATATTCACTCGATGTAAAATTTCACATATTAGTAAGGTTTTTTGGGGTAGTTTTGTCGATAGTAGATAACTGATCCACCACCAATAAACTGATGAAGGTCCAGAGAACTGTCTGACTGATCATCAGCGGAATTTTGAGGACTACAGCGAAAGAGTCTCGGGGAAGATCGTAATTTTTGATATAACTGAATTGAAAGAATATAGATTTGGTAACGAATTTGTATAGCCTACACCACACTGTGATCATAACTTTGTGCATTAGTTTGTAACACCCAAAAAAAAGATGAGGTAGACCCATAGTTTATTATACCGATCGACTTAGAATCACTTTCTGAGTTTGTATCGGAGTATTTTGGTCCGGATAGAACTTGGCAAAAATCTTTCTTTTAGCCCAAGGACGATCCCTATTTAATTTAATACCTCCGATTTAGCATGTAAGCGCTGTAGGAACTGTATTTTATATCCGAACAGTATGAAACTCGACAGAAAGAGGTTTCTTATTACATGAACGAACAATGCTAAATTTGGAGAAAACCGGTTCAGATTTAGATATAGCCCCCCATATATGTATATGTTACATCCGATTTGATATGTAGGCGCTATTGGAACTGTTGGTTTTTTATCCGATCAATACAAAATTCAGCAGAAAGAGGAGTCTTTATGGTCGTAATGAGAAATAGGCATCATATGGATACAGGAAACGAAATACAGGAAATCAACAGTCAAATCTGACTTCGGAGTCAAAAGTGATCAAAGCGCAAAATGGAGCCATTGACAAACCATGAACAACGGTATGCGGTTTGTTTCGATAGGGTACCAAATAACAGCGCTGCAAATAAAACCTATTTGGGCCGTACGTAGGGTGCACGGGTCAAAAATTTGTTGTTGCTCTGAAATTGTCTTTGAATAACATTTAAACGCAGGAGGTGTCCGCCTCGACTTTTTTTTCGACCCATATACACACTAAATACTCGTATATTGATTACACAGTACGACAAATGGTAGGGATCTGTGATCGACGGAGCTTCTGACTACCGGGAAAGGTTATATCGGACAATTCGATTCGCTATGTCACGTCTTAGAATTGAGATATTTCGATTTGATGTTAGATTGTATCATATGGGGGAATTTTTCACTTATGGAGCTCTTCTGTTTGACATAACACGAGAACAAATTTAGAAAAATTAGAAATACAATTCTTACAAATTTTAATAATGTCAATTCCACGTTGATACAGAAGTTTAGTAACTGTCGTTAAGACTATTAGAAAAAAATTAATTTTTTTCTGAAAAAAAATTTTTTTACTCTAAAAAAATCATAAAAATTTTTTTTTGTTCCATTTTCTGAAAGCTAGAATCCTAACGAAGAAAACCATGCCTATTTGCAAAAAGTCTATGAATATATGACAATAACGCCCATTTATTTAATAAACTCTGGGTACTTTAAAAACATTACACTGTACAAAACTTCATGTGTTTGTATGTGCCGGAAAAAAGGTTCTAAGCCTTTAACTTTTTGTGCAAAATCGTTCATTTGTATGGGAGGTACCAAAAGGCGCGTGGCAACTGTGCTCATGTTTCTCAAAATGATAGCGACCAAGAAACTATGTAGTACTAGTGTGGAATTGTGAAAGATTCTGAGTAGTATGTAGTATAGAAGTTATGAGATTATCAACATTTCACAAAATTGTTTAACCTTCGTGGGGGAGGTACTCGAAGGAGTGGACCAGCATAGCCTATCTTTGACCTTATCCTGAGATAGAAAAAATATTAACACGAACTAAATTTGGAGGCAATCGGTTACTCCTGTCGAAAGTTATCGTGACAGGCTGACGGACATTGCTCAAATGACTTAAAATGGCCCAAAACGGATTTCCGACAAATATTCTTGGGGTGTCTTAGGTCACTCATCGATGTGTTACACTTTTGGCCACCAGCATCTGATATATACTCTTGTGTACAATAGTGGGGGTATAAATCCGGATTATGTTGAAATTCTCTTATTTCTACCAAAATTGCTATAATTTCTGCATTTATCCACAGCTTTCTTCAAATATGCGTTATTTTCTTCGTTAGGGTGCTAGATTTCAAAAAATGGAACCCATTTTAAGCGATTTTTTATCTATTTCTTCCACAAAAATCATTTGTTTTAGAAAATATCTATTTTTTGAATAGTTTTAACGACACTCCTAAACTTCTGTTTGCACGTGGAAGTGCTATGATTAAAATTGGTAGGAATTGTAATTCTGAATTTTTCTAAATTTGTGGCAGCAAAATCGAACCTGTGGTTCTCGAGTTATTTCAAACAAAAGACACCCAAACGAGACAAATCGATACTTAATAACTTCAAATCGATATATCTCGATACCTTGACGTAACTGGTATAACTTTTTCTAATAATATAACTTTTCCTGGTAGACAGAACGCTTGCTGATTTAGGCTGTCGCACAGTGTTATTGAAGTGAAATTGTAATTTTATTGAAACCCTGTTAAAATAGAGATGGAATCACAAATTGGCAGAACTATTTCTTATAGTTGCAGGTCGTTTGGGGAAAGGAGTGTATTGGCAGTACCATATAGGCTAACTGGACATAAGCTTAAAGTCGCAAGACATTTGAGGTGCGCAAATTTTCAAGGAATCCCTTTTATATAATTTTAATAAATATTTTGTACAATAAAATAATGAAGAACTAAAATTTGCAAGGCCATTCGTCTTACTAGGACTTTCAGAAAAATTACCAAGAATTGTTTAATAGTTATATCCCTAAAAAATGTCATGTCCTTTTAAACGCAAACTCGGCCAGAAAATAAAAAACTGAGTATACAGTTTTTTTATACCCTCCACCATAGGATGGGGGCAGGGACGTATACATAGGCATAAACTGTTTACAGTTTTCAAAATCACTCAAAAAACACGAAAATATTTGGAAGGCCGTTAAAAAAACAATACAAAAGCGTATAAAATGTTAACAGTAAAAGCAATAACATCTAAAAATAAGAAAAGTGCATGGTTTCCTCGTTAAAACTTTTTAAATTATGCATCGATTTTCTTCGAAATGGTCTCATTTTTTTCATAACTTTTCAGTGTTTACGATAAAATCACAAAAATATGACAATTATGCGTTTTTAGATGTTTTTATGAGTCTTTGATTTAAAAATTATTAAAATTTTCACAAAAAATATGAACGGATGGAAAATTGTATTGCTAAGTTGAAGGCTACTTAATTCTGAAGTTTGTAAAGCTTACCTGAACCAATTCGGATGAATGGTTCTCTAGTTATGCCATAATATATGGTTCAACCTCTCTTTTTTCTTAGCCTAAAGAGTTGTCTCTTTAAATTCTCGCGATAAGCTGTGATATGGAAAGAAATTAGTGGTTGAACCACATATAGTGGCATAACTCGAGAACCATTTATCCGATTTGGTTGAGGAAAGTTTTAAAGAATAAAATACTAAGTAGCTTTCAACTTCATATAATACCATTTTCCATCCGTTCAGCGGTTTCGACGATATACGAGTATTACAAAATATTGGAAAAAAATGTGATTTTTTGATAAAATTTTAATATTTTTAAAATAAAACTCCCATAAAACAATCTAAAAATTAACAAATGTTATATTTTTATGATTTTATCGTAAAGTCTATTTGGTCATGAATTAAACGAGCCCATTCCGAAGAAAATCGATGCATAATTTAAAAAGTTATAGCTAATTTAGTAAGATTTTAACTTTAAAACTTTCTTATCGATGTAAAATTTACAAAAACAAACTTTAAAAGCTAAGATTGGAGATTTTGACGTTTTTTGACGTCTAGAATAGAATCTATGTATTAAAACAGAAACCCAAGAAAAAATGTTGTTTTTGTCGACCGGTGTAATATTGGTTGAGTTTAAATTTATGATAACCAGAAATGGCGAAAATTAAGTTTAAATTACATTTATGATGGAATGAGTTTGCACAACCGTGTATGTAAATTTGACTTTATATTGGGTGTGGTAATAAGTAGAACGGTTTTGGCCATTACACAGAACTTATCACGGTATTTGCAAACGATTAACCTAGATATAATAAAGGCTTACGAAATCATAAAATTGGCAACGACTAAATTAAGTGACATGCGTAGAAATTCAGATGCGGAGTTTGATAAACTGTTTGAAGAATCCACACAACTTGCAAGAAGTTTTGGAATAGAAGCAGCACTACCTAGAAGAGTAGGCACTCAAAAGTGTAGGGCTAATATTCCTGGTTCAGATGTCAAGGAGTATTTTAGGACAACATTGTTCATACCATTTCTGGACGAAGTAATATCACATTTAAATAATAGATTTTCCGAACATGAAGCTATAATTACAAGTGTGTTTAATATCGTTTCGATACGAGTTGTAAATCTAATAAAGGAAGATTTCGAAGAAGTCACACTTTTTTACAAAAACGATTTAAAAAATTCAGCAAAATCTGTTTTAGCTGAAATATGTATATGGACTGATTATTGGAAGCAGAAGAATGATAAGCCATCAAATGCATTAGATGCTATTTCAGTTTGTGATGAGGACATGTTCCCAAGCGTTTTTACCCTTTTGCAGATACTTGCAACAATACCTGTGACAACGGCATCTGCTGAGCGAAGTTTCTCGACGTTAAGAAGAATAACAACTTATCTCCGGAACAGAATGGAAGGAGAAAGTCTATCTTATCTGGCTTTGATGTCTATATACATACAAAGATGAAGTCAAAATCGATGAAATAATTGATATATTTATTTCAAAAAATTGAAGATTACATTTTTAACTCTTACGTATTTTATTATAAAAAGTTTTACTGATCTCTTAATAAAGTACACATTTATATTTAGGAATAAAAAACTAAGGACTTAACTTCCATTACCTACACAATAAACGAAATTTTTTATTTGTTTATCTTTGTTATGGAAAAAAAGGTTGGGCCCCCCCGAACCAAAATCCTGGATACGTCCCTGGATGGGGGGTATATTCATTTTGTCACTCCGTTTGCAACACCTCTAAATATTCATCTGAGACCCCATAAAGTATATATATTCTTAATCATCGTAAAATTCTAAGACGATTTAACAATGTCCGTCTGTCCCTCGGTCCGTCTGTTGTAATCACGCTACAGTCCGTAATAATAGATATATGTTGATCTGATTTGGTAAAACTATTTCTTATAGTTGCAGGTTGTTTGGGATTGCAAATGGGCC
This sequence comes from Eudasyphora cyanicolor, assembly GCA_963930755.1. NCBI lineage: Eukaryota > Metazoa > Arthropoda > Insecta > Diptera > Muscidae > Eudasyphora > Eudasyphora cyanicolor. Next base: position 138,882,580 of record OZ005735.1, read on the forward strand.
ATGTCGGCCAATGTTTTGATATAGCTCCCCTATAGAGGTCGCTCCAAAATACGGTTTTTAAGCCATAGATACCACATTTTTAAAGCAATTTGGCAGAGACTCTGCACTTTGTATTCTATTTTGACAAGAATACATCACAGCAAAAATTTTACAAATCTGTTCATATTTTGTTGTAGTCACCATATAGAGGTCGCTTCAAAATATACGTATTAATCTTTGCAGATTGTAATTAATTTAGACAATAATTCATCTATTTTAAGCCATAAATACCACATTTTTCAGGTGAAGAGTTTGGTTAAAGAATTTGCGACCTAAAAATTGCAGTGTTCGTTTTTTAATAGTTTACTTAAACAAAAACGATCGTTTGATGATTGCCTCCACGTCCAAAGATTTTTCCAGTAGTAAAAATTAATGCAATCCATGGTGGAGGGTACGTAAGATTCGGCATGGCCGAAATTAACGCTTTTACTTGTTTTGTTTCATGTTAGCTTTCAAAATTATGTAGAGATTTTCATGACCAAAATTGGCGTCGCACAGTGTAATATTAAAAAATCGTTTTTTATTGTAGCATCACACCTAAACGGCTGAACCAATTTTCTTAAAACTTGGTAGACAGATACGCCAATACTTGTAACGTAGGCTTCTTTGATTTTCCATTCTGCCAAGTGATTTTTTACGACTTGATTGCTGACTCTCCTGAAAGTGCTAGAAAAGTGAAATTTTGCACATGCATGCTGACTCTCCTGAAAGTGCTAGAAAAGTGAAATTTTGCACATGCATAGACAGGAGTGTTGTAAAGACTAAAGCTATTCACAAATAAGTGTTTCAGTCCGTGGCCAGCCCCTGCATTATCAAACCATTGAGTATTGTTTCAGAAGTTTATATAAGACACAAAAACAAAATCTTTGTAAACAAGTAGTGATATATATTCACGACAAATATACACGCGAAACAGTTTTGAATTCTCAGGTTGAGGTCAATGAAGCAGTGACCAAAACAATTTTCATTCTTTCAGTACTTTTAAAAGTCCTTTCAAAACTATGAACCTACAAATTTAGGTGTATATGTATATCTGATCTCCGAGTAGATGCAAAAGCAGCTATTCAAAGTCCAGCAAAAGATCAGAGGGGACACAAAACCTCGTCTTAAACTTGTTAAAGTGCTATCGAAATATACCTCTTACCAATCAGCGTATCTAACAACAATGTAGCTAATTTTAGATTATCGTAAATTTCGTATTACCCTTTCTAATATAACTGCTAAACGGCAAAAGTTATTGCACCGAAACTTGGAATATAGATCACATATTATGTGAAACGTGTAGTGCCTACATACATATGTTATGTTATGAGAAAAAAATATACATTTCAACAAATTAGACGCTGGTCAGGACACATTACGCATTTTTCTTACACTTTGAAGACATCTGTAATTGTTTTCAAATATTCTGAAAGGATTACAAGTAGAGAATGTTAAGCCAGTTATTTGAGGATCCGCCTCTGGTCAAACACAAATGCAAAACGCTTTTTATAAAAATATTTATAAATCAAAAATCTGAAAAACTGTAACTAGATATTAAATTTATTATCTGTGGATTATGGTCAATGCAGACATGATCAAATGGAGAATGAGACATAATATCCAACACAGAAGAACTTTGATTCTAGATATTAGTTATCAGGGTGGGCGCTGGTTTGTTCAAATTCTTAAAAATGGACCAAATTGGCCTCTGAAACGCGGATTTATACCCTACACCCCACTGTGGTAAGGGAATTATAACGAATTACGAAACTTGGCAGAAAGAGATTTCTTCTTACGTGAATAACAACTGCCAAATTTGGGGAAAATCGTTTTAGATTTGGTTATCGGGGATAGTTATTCCCGAATTACCGATTATATTCGGTTCATATTCAGATATAGCCCTCATATATATGTATGTTCCTCAAATTTGGTATCAAAGCGCTATAGAAGTTGTACTTGACTTCCGATCATTAAATTTTTTGCAGAAATAAGTTTCTTAATTGAGGAAAGAATACTGCTTAATTTTGGATAATCGGTTGAGATTTAGATATAGACACATATATCATTCATTCCATGTCAAACCGAAAGAATTTTCGAAAAAAATCTGGTCGACATTCCCGATTGTCTTGAGAATTTGTATATGCGTTTTACTATGGAAATTAATCATCTCGTAGTTGGCGAGAGAAAAATCCAAATTTTTTTCAGATGTTATAAGCATCTGAAATCTGAAAATTTTTGAGAAAATATCAGAAAAGCTGTATTTTGGATGTTAAGTATTATAAAGGGTTTTCCAACAAGAGGTGTTATTTTGGTATTGAAAGAAAAATTCAATATTTTGAGATAAATGATCGGATGTTTATTTCATAATAAAGAGGAAGGTATGCCGTGAATAATGAAAAACAACATCAGTCAAATGGCCACCACGACCACGCTTACAGGACCATATCCTCTTCATGAAATTTTCCATAAACAAATCGCAAAGTGGCTGCCCTATGTCCTCGACAGCCTCACGAATTCTATCTTTGAGGTATTGAATCGACGCTGGGCTGTTGGAGTAGTCCTTATATTTCACGTGGTCCCAAAGGAAGAAGTCGCAAGGTGTTAAATCACAAGATCTCGGTGGCCAATTGTGATCACCTCTTCGAGAGATAACACGGTCCGGAAACTTTTCCCGTAACAGAGCAATGGTTTCGTTGCTTGTGTGGCACGTAGCGCCGTCTTGTTGAAAGTAAACGTTGTCCAGATCAACAACATCCAACTCCGACCATAAAAAATCATTAATCATCTCTCGATAGCGCAATCCATTCACCGTAACTGTTGATCCAACCTCATTTTCGAAAAAGTAAGGTCCAATGAACCCGCCGGACCATAAACCGCACCAAACAGTCACACGTTGAGGATGGAGAGGCTTCTCAACAATATCTCTTGGTTTTTCCGAGCCCCAGATGCGACAATTTTGCTTGTTGACGTAGCCACCGAGGTGGAAACGGGCCTCATCAGTCAAGTTGATTTTGTATCGTTCGCATTGTTTTTTTGTTCGATCGTTTTTTTGATCGTATTGTATCGTTCGATGATCGTGTACCGTTCCATTTTTAGTAATGGCGTAGTTTCTACTTGTCAAATGTCAAAGAATAAAAGCTTCAAAAGTAACAGCTATTGAAATACTGGGTGCGTCAAAATAACACCTCTTGTTGGAAAACCCTGTGCATACGGGTGGACGAAATTTTACAAATGAAGTCTCTTTTGTAAGGCCGTGACTTGTACTTTCAAGTATACATATATATGAACGATGATAAATTTAAAGTTTTTAAATGCATCTGATGCCTATGCTAGCTTATTTTGCCTCCTGCACATCAATGACACCAACTTAAAATTCTGAGAAAAATATAGTTATGTAGCCCCATTTGTCCTAAACTGACCCTATAAATTTCACGATGGTGTTCAGCCTCGTTATTTTTTAAAACAATATTTACTAGAAAATACCAATGATTTTCCTACATAAACTATGAATAATATTGAAATCACAAAATGGACAGAATCATTCCAATACAAAACAATTTAGATTTCTGAAATTTTTAAGTAAAAATGGTATTATATAGAAACTGAAGAAAACACCAGATTAAAATTTACAGAATATAAATATATTTCATATATTTATGTTGGTGTTTTCCTGGTCCAGTTTGCAAATTACAATTTAAGAGGAAAAATATATAACGATATATGCAAATATTGGCGAATTTTCGCATACATCGAGAATGTACTAGTCAAGACCTTTGAGACGACCTTTAATTTGTATAAATCCACAAATGCGTTTTTAAAATACTCGTATAACAAATCCAATAACCGCATCTCAGGAATTTTATAATAACACTGTCCAACAGTATTTTTGGAACAGAATAGCGACCGCATAATTCTGAAAGGGCATGTCAAGTAGATCATTTTTGTAGAATAAACTTATGGTCCAGCTGGTCTGAGTTTTTTTACAGTGGGTCAAAGTTTTCATTTTTTGGTTGAAGGTAGCATTATACTAAATGAAAAAAATGATGTAAGTTAATGTCTGAGAGATTTCTCATTGTCAGAGTTACATAGTGGAATTTTATGAGGATAATTTTTGTGGAAGATCTTAACCCTCTAGCTCGCCTCTTAATGGGTCAATTTGGCCCTTTTTTCGAAAAAAATAAAAAAAGTCCTTTCAAAAAGGACATTTAGGGATTAAAATATTCTACGAAAATGTTTGCCGGAAAATTTCAGTAGGAGTCGCCAAGGACACCAAAGTAGTAGTTTAAGTTTTTTACGTTTAATTTGCAAAATTACATGCCAACTTATACAAAAAAATTCTATAATGTAAATATAAAGCCGTGATATCTATGGAATTATTGGAGCAGAAGAGCGACCCTAAAATTCTGAAAGGGCGTTTTTTTAATCCCAAAATGTCCTCTTTGAAAGGACTTTTTTTAATTTTTCGAAAAAAAGGGACAAATTGACCCATTAAGAGGGGAGCTAGAGGGTTAAGATCTTCCACAAAAATTATCCTCATACAATTCCACTATGTAACTCCGACAACGAGAAATCTCTCAGACATTAACATACATAATTTTTTTCATTTAGTATAATGCTACCTTTGACCAAAAAATTAAAACTTTGACCCACTGTAAAAAAAACTCAGACCAGCTGGACCATAAGTTTATTCTACAAAAATGATCTACTCAACATGCTCTTTCAGAATTATAGGGTCGCTATTCTGTTCCAATCAAAAAGTCTTAATTTGTTGGACAGTGTAATTATTATTCCCTACACCACACTGTGGTACAGGACGACAATTAACGACCTCTAAAATGAGCCTTCAGTTCTTAAAATCCTTCCACGCGTTCCTAAAATACAAAACTCGAAACCTACGCCTTTTGAGAACATTTTCCTATTTTCTCAGATTTCAGATGCTAATAACATCTGCAAAAAATTTTTGAAATTGTTCGCCAACTACAAAATGTTTTATTTTAAGCAGAGAGTCGATATGCAAATTTACTTTGAAATCGAGAAAGGTGTCCCGAAAAAGGAATGAATGATGAATGGAATGAAGGATATAAATATTTAACTAAATTTTACGTCCGATCTTTATATAATTTGGCAGAAATGGGTTTTTTGTTCCAAGTTTATGAAAATCTGTTTATTCATTATTCTAAATTATTATCGCAATGCCCCTTTACGCATTGTTAGGGAGGTATCGGGTGTTATATAGTCGGTCCTGCCCGACTTTCTGTCTTTCCTTACTGGTTTTTATACAGCGTCTTTGACTGCCTCTTGTGAAACGAACTGGGAGAGATATTTGTAGAATATTTTAAAGATCGTACTGGCAGGTTTTTTAAACTGTTTACTGTTTCTTAAGAAAAATGACGAAAATAACCCCTAAGAATAAGAAACACTAATGTTGTGTTTTTTTAATTTTCTAAACAAATTCAAAGGAAAATCATTGTGGCCATATTCGACCTATGGCGAATTTGTCCCATCGAAGAGTACAATTTGGTAAAGGAATTTTTTTTTTATTTCATTTAATTCATTTAAATACATATAATTAAAAGAATCCTTATAAATAATATGTATTACATTAATCGTACGCAATGTATGCCCTAGCGTCCTGTAGACATTATTGGGGCAAAATGTGTAATTGTTTAAAACTGAATTTATTTGTCATAAGATTTGTTATTATAAAATTTGAAATTTTTTGTATATGTTTCTCTACAAGGGGCGGAAAACAAATATTAGCCCCGGGGCTCCAGAACCCCCAGAGTAGGCGTATTGCGTATTGGTTAGTGATTTGCAAATATAGTTGAAAATATTCTATTTAAATTTTGCACAACGAAAATGTTACATTTCGATACATGTTTTTTAAACAGTTCTCCCACAGATGTTGTTCTTAAATATGTTTGTGATATCCTTATAATATACAACCCGTCTCTCTATAGAAGTATTCTTGTAATCAAAATATAGATCGAAATTATTTTCCGATAACTATGAAATTGGCAAAAACGTATTGTCCTACTTACAGATGATTCTGATTTTTCATCCGACCATAGTGAAAATTAGTAGAGGACACTTGCTTTAACCAAGGACGAACACTGCCGAATGTTGGAAATTGTGTTTTCTTTATTTATCCCATATAAATAATTCGTACAAAGTGTATTCTTTTAATCCTCTAAGTCTCAGCAAGTTTCTCTTAGCAAAGTGAGTGGCGTCATACAACAAATTTGTTCAGATTTTGATATAGCTACATGTAGAGAACGCTCTTATATGTATATCTTTGGTTATCCATAGATATCACATTCCTACAATTTTCCGACCGACGGCTCACTCAGGCATTAACAACCTCTAGTTTGCCTTCAGATATCACTTCTTACCGATATAACGGCAACATCATTTTACACACGTTATGATATTGGTGCCATATGGAATTCCCTTCTCCATTAATTTCTCTCCCTCCCAACGTAATAATATTAAAATGTAGGAAACGTGGTAAGAAGTGAAATTAAAGCAATTTCATCCACTACCAAATATTTGTTCCTTATAATTCTTTATTTTTCCATTATTCCCTTTCATTTAATTACTATTATTGAGCAAAAATGTGCTAAAAACGAGAAATTATTATTAGTTTCCTGTCTTGTTTTTTTATTTATTGTCCTAATTTGGACAAACGTATCGCTATGATGCAAGTATTTTGCTAATTTGTATGCGAACTATAAATATGCCTATCATGTTTGACACATTAATTGAACGTTAGTCTGTTATCATGGGAAAAGGGACAAGTGATTTGTTTGTTCTCCGATTAGCTACATGTGGAATGGATGTATCGTATGTAGTACTACTTACTTAATTTCAGATAACACTGCATGAAGAACGCTTCGCCCAGTATTGTGTTCAGTAATCCCATTATGCCCTGCGGCAGTTCGGTGATAAGGAACAACATTAGGACGGCTAACAGCATTTGCGTTGTGCGATCCGTCTGTTTCGCCTTATCGATTTTCTTTCGTATCATCAGTGATGAGTTCATGGCCATTTGATTGACATCCACCATGGGTGAGGTGCCCACACCGACACTGGCCGTTGTACCCGCTGCAACTCCCACACCCACACCACTACAACCACCACCACCACCACTAGGCATTGCGTGGCTGGCATTTGATTGGGAAGACTTTTCCTCCGCCTTTAGCAATTGATTGTGTAGCATTTGACGACGCCTCTTAACCTCCAAAAGAGCAGTTATTAAACGCAGCGATAGGACGGTCAAAGCTATGCACGGTATCAGTTTAATCAATACCGAATAGACGAGCAGAGTGCCCAGACGCAGGGTACTGTTTTTGAGGGCCATGTCGCTGTGGTACAGCCGATAAACAGTGATGTTGTACTGCAGCGCCAGCGAGCTATCGTTCACACTGCTGCCGCCTCCACTTGTTACATTGAAAGCGCTGAGTTTGGAGAAATTCGCATAATCGTGCTTGGCCTGGTACTTTAGAATGTATTCACTCAACGGCCTTGAGTAGAGCACTTTATTGTGTTCGCTTACCACCTCCTCGAATTGGGCTATGGAGCTGACTAAATACAGCCAGGGCGTCACCACCACCCCGCATATTATGTAGGCCAATACTATCGACGTCACGGTGTTACGCATACCACACCATTCACGCGACACCTGCGGATATGTCACAGCAATGTAACGCCACACAGCTAACATGACCGTCAACCAAATGGAGATGGTGTGCAGGACTTGGGCATAGATGGCATGGAACTTGATGTAGCAGGCCCAGGTGTAATTAAGTTGCTGCTCACGCGACCAACGCTCTGCAAGAATATAGTCATGCATCGCATACGGCAGATATTCCAGCATCACGGCCAGATCGGCCACCGCCAGACCGGTGAGGATGACATTGGTGGGAGTGCGCATTTCGCGACGTGTTAACACGATAATGTTGAGTGTGTTGGCCAGGGTGCCCAGGAGACAGACAGCCAGCGAGAGGTATCCGTGTACATGTTTGTAGCTGCAAAGAGACACAAACACACACACATAAAAGAGATGGGAATGAAATTTACATAAATTTGCATGGAAACAAAGACGTTGTGCCACATGTTGAGCATTCGGGTGTTGCTGTGGATGACATAGCAAATGTTTTAATAACACTTTTCACCAGCAACGACTACACAGTGGGCGGTTTTGGCAAAACACATTGGAAAAATTAAATTTCGAGATCTGAGATTATTTTTTGTTTGTCTGATTTAGATTTTTCGAGCTTTTCAAAGTTAAACAAGTTTTCAACGTTAAACAAGTTTTCAATAAATGAAAAATAACAAATTATTAAGAAGTTAGGTTAGGTTAGAGTGGCAATAGCTGTTAGATGGAATTTTGAGAGTACTATTAGAGACATCCTACAGCCGGTCCTTCATACAACCTCAAGATGGGCTTCCAATAATGGTCTTGGTGTTAACTTGACCAAGACGGAACTAGTTATTTTCACAAGGAGAAATAAGGTACCACTAGTTACACGTGTCTCCTTGGAGGTATTGAAATTTCCTTCTCTGAAAGCTTCAAACCCAACATTCAAGGAAGATCAAAGAAGGCTGTGATATCGCTATATACCTGTAAAAGGGCAAGAGAAAAATGCTTGTGTCTGAATACGCGAATAGTTTGTTGGTTGTATACGGCAGTAGTAATTAAACCTATGCAGATAAATATTTCAAATACCGAGAAGCTCCAAATCGATCAACGTTAGACGTTTTGCTACCTAGGAAGTCTTCTTGATAGATCAGGAGGCCTCAAGGCTCGACAAGCATTTGGTACCCTAAACATTGCAAAGCTAGCCATCGACTAGAAACCCCAAGGCAGCAGGCGTCGAGGCCGCCTTTCTCATACGTGGAGGCGGCAAATTGATTTAGAAGCCACGAAAATCAACGTCAGTTTAAATGAATTAAAAGTTATTGCATATAATAGAAATGATTGGAATTCTATAGTTACGGCACTATGCTCCTCATAGAAGTGAAAGGAATAAATATCACAGTACAACACATGATTTTGGGACTCAGTTCTGAGAATTAGACGTAAAAGTAGCCCCAAATTTAAGAACTTCTGCATCATTAGTTTAGTCAAGTTGGTTCAATTAATAACTTAATGGCCATATGAATTGTTTTGCTCAAGTGGGATTTTTAGCACTTTTTTTATATTTTAAAAGGGTTATATCTTGGTATACCGTACGGAATATCTCTTTTGTGTCCGAAGCAAAGTTGTAGATATTGAATAGGAGAAAAAATCCCGATAAAAGTGAAGCTAGTGCCTTAAAAATCGCAAAATATCCCATTTTTACCCCACTTTCACCTTTTTTCATCAATAACTGGAGCACTTTTTATTTTCCATATTAAAATTGTTAATGCTTTTCTGCTTTTTAAAATGTTTTCACTCTAAATTATAATTTAAAATTGTACTTTTGGTGTTCGTCGGCACTTGTTGAATGGCAAAATTCGACCAATGACCGCCTATAAATACTACGTATTTTACTGACAGGTACTTAACATTACTTATGACTTTGTTCACGCATAGGACTTATAAATGTGGGTGGAATTTCTGTAAGAAACTCATTCATTACAGGTAGCCAACGGAAAAACACACATCAATAAAAAAGTCCACTTCCCTCTCTCCTTTTAATTGACCGCGAAGGTATCACGAAGGAACAAGAAGAGCAATTCAGCATCGACGCAGATTTATGAGCGTTTATGCACCTGTGTTTCTATGTTCTGCATTTTCATTACACCATTTCCTAAAGAACATCGACGAAACTGTATTGTAAATAGGCACTTCCAAAAAACAGCATATTTGTGGGTTTTCAATCCAGTTATTGAGAAAAAAGGTGAAAAATGGGGGAAAAATAGGCATTTTTTTAAAGCGATTATTCGAAAGCGACTCGGAAAAAAGTTGAATTGCGGTGTCCATCATAACTCGGTGATGGATTATTGTTTCCTTAGGTAATCGTTTTCCCCAAGTAACGCTGGGAGGGTTTTCGAAATTTCTATTATTTTTGAAAAGAAATACGGCTAATTTGTTAGTGTCAAATAAAAAAAGTTCAGCGTTACCTCGTAAAATATGTACAGAAGTAGTGTTCAAAATTTCAAAACGATCTAAGGGTGGTTAAATTGAAAGGGCCGATGTTGAATGTGAACCACACCTAAACGTCAAGTTTTTTTCTGCATTTCATTTCACATTTCTCAATTTCAGACTAACTCAATTTGAACCATGGAAAGATATACAATCGAGCAACGCGTTAAAGTTTTTTAAACCTTTTACGAAAACGGGCGTTCAAATCAAAAAGCATTTCGTGCACTTCGTGATGTTTTTTTGATCAGCATAATCGACCAAACGTGTTCACAATCGGGAGAATTGTGCGCAAATTTCAGCAAACCGGGTCTGTGGGAGATGTGAAAACACCTGTGAATGCTCGCCCAGTTCGTTTGGTGCGGCTTCTGGGCTGGCGACGTCATCGGGCCATACTTCTTCGGCCGGTCAGGCAGTTACTGTGAATGGTGTTCGCTATCGTGAGATGATAACGAACTTTTTATGGCCCGAATTGGAAGATATGGATGTGGAAAATATGTGGTTTTAACAGGACGGTGCAACTTGTCACACAGCTAACGAAACAAAGGCTCTTTGCGCAACAAATTCTAAGAAAAGGTGTACGTCGATAAGCAGCAATTCAAGAGCTAAAGGATGAGATAATTCGGAACATTAACGGCATAGAACCTCAATTATGCCTCAGCGTCATCGAAAATTTGGACCATCGGATGAGGTCGCGGCGGCCATTTGGCCGACATTTTGTTCCATACACAATTGAACAATACCAATATTATCATAATGAAAAGAAATTACAATAACATCCTAAATAATTTGTGTTTTATTCAAAATCAACAACGGCCCTTAAAATTTAACTACCCTTTATAACTATATTAATGAATTCAAAAACTGTCTTCGACTGCCGCAGATCTCTTAAAGAGGTGGCCGGGACATACCAGGGAATTCCAGAAGCAGACGAACTTGCAAGACTAGGAACTACTTTACACCCTTCAGGAATATGTAGCATGGCTCTAGCGAACTGCAAGTTCTTCTTGAGAGATAGTGCCCTTACAGCAACAAAAGACATGTGGTTACTAGTTAGGAACTGCATACAATCCAGGCTGATATGGTTCTACCTAAAATCCAAACGGACCAACTGTAGTTTTCGATACCAGAAGTCTCTCTTATCGTGTCTGACATGACGGGTCATTTATTGGACGGCATACAAAGAGATGAAGGTCTTGCATAATGTCTTTTGCAGGAGCTGTGGTGACGAAGAGGAGGATGATGAGGAATTAACACAACAGCTTCTGTGTATGTGCCCCGCTGTATCTAGAAGGAGGAAGTTACCTATCTTGGAATACGCCAACGTTTGAGCTTTTTATACCCTTTTTGTCCTATGCGATGAAGATGTGCTTGTAAGCTTGAGTGTCCTGTTAGAACACTCATCATCTTACTAATATCGACCTTGTTTAGTTTCAGAAGACTTCTTGTTTTCTTTTCATTTGGGTCATCCCCCAGAGTATCTTTGCAGTTGCTCCTACTGTTGCGCTATTCCAATCACGCTCATGTAAATCCAGTGAGTCATATTTGGACGTAGTCCCTATTTTAACCTATAGCTCTTCTGCACAACGACCAACATCTGTGGGCCTTTGTAACTCTTTCTTCAAGATGATCTTTCCAGTACAGTTTCTGATCCAAGATTACTCCCAAGTATTTTACTTTTTTAGTTATGCACATGTCTTATTCAGGAATCGAGGCCGGGTAAAACGTGGGATCTTCGTTGTAAAGAGACATATGTATTTCTGTGTTGTCTGGGTTAACATTTAATCCCCTTGGTTGTGCCCAGTTGTATGCTATGTTAAGTGCCTCTTCAGCTCTTCTGCATAAAAGATTTGGATGAAAGTCCCTTAGAAGTATTACAACGTCGTCTGCATAACAGACTGGTTTAAGTCCTTCATTGGTGAGGGCTTTTAGGAGACTGGGTATCGTCGTAACAGATAGAAGAGGCGATAAAATTAAGGTTTGAGTTATTTTGTGAGGTCACATGCTATCCATGGTTGAGTGTATATAAGATTCGGCATGACCGAACTTAACGCTTTTACTTGTTAAAGCAATCAAATTGGTTCAACGGGAGGGGCTAGGGATGACTAATGTTTTCCCTTACGTAACAAAATGGACTATACGAGTATAGTCTATGTGATTCTATTTTACTCTTAACCTAACCTAGAGAGTCACTCTTAACCTAACCTAGAGAGCCAGCCTGTATGTGAGGTTCTCGTAGACTATTAACTCCTTTGTGATAGTACCTGAACCTTCAATGTCGGACATCGTAAGTGACATTTGAAACCAATTAAATGTCCACATTTGTTTGGTCCCAAGTGGTCCTTTAATAAGGAATAGATAACCAAACAAGTCGTCTATTAAGGAGTAGATAACCCAACTACATGTCTACTAAGAAGTAGATCTCCCTATTAGCCTAAGCATATATATCGTCAACTAAGGAAAAGATAACTCAACTGATCATATACCAACGGTGTACACCTTCGAGACGAACTACATCACTATGATACCAACCAGAGATGAATAGTTTGGCAGAATACCAGGTAATCGAAACCATCTCTACTTCTGTACTGATTGTTCGAATCTTGATAAAAAGGTTGGCTTCGGAGCACACTGTATAGAACTTTATCTGGATATATCTCACAGACTACCAGATACCTGTAGTATCTATCAAGCCGATAGACACCGCGTTAGGCAAGATGCAATGAGGCAATACAACGAAATATGGCCAAGTTATGACCTGGGAATGTCAAAATATCTCTTCGCACTAGAGAGGAAAATATTGTCTTCTTTAGTATCAGTTCTGAGGACACTGCCTGTTCGGCGAACACGGCAGTAGGTTGGATATTCTGCTGAAGCTGAGGATATGAGGAAGAAGTGGAGAGCATTGAACACTTGCAATGCGACTGTCGTGCTTTGAGTATACGACTTATGGACATACTTGGGTCGGCCTTTCTATGTAGCGTAATAGATCTTTCCGCTACCGATATCCATACTAACGCTGGTTTCGATGAGGGACATTTCAGCCCGTGGTAATACAAGGGACCTAAACTGCTCTATGTGAGCTTAAAAAAAACAGAAGCCACCCTAACCTAAACCTAACCTCTCTACTTAGGAGTAGATAACTTAACTGGATGTCTACTAAGCAGGAAATAATCCATCTATCAATCTACTAAGGAGTATATAACTAAACTAGTCTTCTACTTAGGAGTAGATAACTCAAATTTTCGTATAATAAGGTGCAGATAACCCAATAGTAAGATGACATACAACATCCTGAAATATAGTTTGGTTCCTTTGATCCTAATTAATTGGTTCCAATTTAACTCCGTTAATTGACACTAGTATTTGGAGCGGAAATAACCTCCATGTAAAATTTTGGCAAGATCGAATGAAATTTGCGACATGTACCGTGCGAATAAAATAGCGCATTAGGTTAAAAAACAGTAAACGGTAATATTGCAAATTATCTTTGAAAATTATTTGACTATTAGTAAGGTTTGTGACGAGGAAAACAGTAATTCTATAAGAAATAACATTATGAATTTGAATCCCCCAATTTTTGTCGAGAGTAAACATTTAACAATTTTGTACACAACTAATTCTGAGCTTTAGCAAAATAGTTTTAATTCTCCATATGTTATGCAAAATACAAGCAGATAATTTGTTAATAATATTGGTTTGTTTGAGGGACTACATATATTGAAATCTGAAACGAGACGTATGTACTTCTTTTCGACTTAGGGGCTGTCACTGTGGTCTGGAAATGTATGACCTTCAGGGCATTGTTGATTACCATATTGTTGAACCACTTTTTGACAAGAAGTAGTTCACTCTTATACCTGATAGATCAGTATGAAATGGTCTTATCCCAAGACATTGGAGATTCCTTAACTTCTATGCTGACAGTTCCATTCTCTAAAAACAACTCTTTTCTTGAGATATCAATTGCAATAAATCTGGTGACTGTAGTGTTTTCCAGAAAGAAATCATAGCTGTTAAAGAGGTAGCAAATTGGTTGAAAATTAATGTTTTGACCAAAGTCGGTATCAATATTTTCTCTGATAGTCAGGCTGCTAACAAGTTCCTGGAAACTATATTCCGGAATTCAAAAACTGCCCTCGACTGTCGCGGTGTCTTAACGAGATGTCTGAACAGTTCAATATGGGTGCAGGGCCACAAGGAAATACCAGAGAACTGCAAAGCAGATGACCCTGCAGGGGAACTGCAAAATGTGGACATGCCTATAGCGATCTGCAAGTTATTTTGAGGGATAATGTCCCTACTGCAACAAATGACAAGTCTTCACTAGTCACTTTGGCGGTGGGAACCAGCTGCTACACGGATGGTTCCAAGCTAGGAGGAAGGAAGGGTCTGGGACTTTTTATTGATGAGCCAGAAGTCGAACTTTACTTCTGTCTCCCAGACTATATTTCATGCAGAAGTTCGAACAATTGCGCAGTGTGTGAACTGGCTCAGTAATGCCACAAAGCCTAAATATGCCAACAACTTCACTGATAGCCAAATGCCGATAAAAGCAAGAACATCGGAAAGGGTCAAATCCAGAACTATGTTATACTGTAAAATAAAGATAAATGATTAGGTTAGGGTGGCAGCCGTATTTTTTTATACAAGCTCACATAGACCAGTTTAGGTCCCTAGTGTTACCACGGGCTAAAATGCCCCTCATCAAAACCAACCAGTTTGATATACAAATTTATCGATAGTACGAATATCGGTACTGGAAAGATCTGTTAGGCTGCCTAGAAGGGCCGACCCCAGTATGTCCAGTCGTCGTTTACTCAGAGCGGGGCAGTCGCATAGGAAGTGCTCAATGCTCTCCACTTCTTCCTCATCTCCACAGCTTCTGCAGAAGTCATTGGAGTCAATACCCAATCTTTTGGCGTGTTCGCCGATCAAGCAGTGTTCCGTCAGAACTGATACTAACGTAGACAATCTTTGCCTCTCTAGTGCGAGGAGATATTTTGATCTTCTCAGATCATATCTTGGCCAGATTTGTCTAGCTACCCTACAGGTGCCGATTTCGTTGGACTGTCTGATTGCCTCTTGTGTATCCACGTTTTCCCTAATGAAATAATCTAATGGTGATTTCCTTTCTGAAAAATAATATCACCACTTCATGTTGCGACATTTTGAAAATTCCCCCTGCACCCACTGCTAATTTCGCATTTTGCATGCGAACAAAAATCGTTCGGTGAGTAAAACCCATAGCTACATTATGCCGCAATCATTTGATAGTGCATTAAGAATGTACGATTTCAATTAGGTTTGGTTCTGAAGTTTGCTTATTGACGGTGCAACTCTCCACACCATGCGATATTTTAGCATTTGCGGAGTGTAATAATTTTACAAACGAAATCAAAACCCGTTCATACGGCTGCACCATTTTTACAAACAAACTTAAAAATGCGGTTTCAGTGTAAAATGTAGAAAATTTTTTAAATTTTTTTGCACAAACGAAATCGCCATAAAAGTCTTTCCAGACCTTTCAATAGGAAGGAGGGTAGACTAATTGGTCTGAAGTCTTTTTTGCCCAGTGTGTGGTATCTTCCCCGCTTTAGGTATGAATACCACTTTGGTATCCCTCCATCGATTCGGGTTGTATGAAAGCCTGATACAGCCTACATAAATTTTCTCCAGCCAGGGGATAATGTCCTTCAACATTTTCTGCTGGAGTGATGCCGTCTGGTCCAGGTGACTTGAAGGGCTCAAAGCTGTTAATAGCCCAGCTTATTCTGGATCTCTCAGTCAACAAGATAGCAACGCTCGCAGTCCACTCGCATTCTTGTTGGTCTTGCTGATCTTCGGGTTCTGTTGGCGAATTCGCCGGGAAATGTGTGTCGAGCTGTATATTCAGCGACTGCTCGCTGTTTTTTGTCCATTCATTTGCTTAATCCTGCAAGTAACCCACTGTACAGGGTGAAGCTGATAGTATTTTCCTCAGCCTTGCGGCGTCGGAGACCTTTTCCACTTCGCCACAGAAGGTATACCAAGAGCGTTTTTGCGCCTTTCTAAGCTCCTTCTTATAGATCTTGAGTTGCTCTTTATAGGCATCTCAAACATTAGCGACCCCAGTAGATTTAGCCTTGTTGAATAGTTTGTTGCAGGTCTTTTTCATAGCCGTTAGCTCAGAAGTCCACCATTGGGGTTTAGTTTTACCCTTGCACCTTGTTTTTGGACAGGCTTCTTCAAGGGAACTATTGAATGATGTGGTGATAAGCTCAACCAGATTATCCAGATCGGCTTTGTTATTCGGTGCGTACAGAAGTTTAGAGTTGAGGACTTTCTTGAAAATCTTCTCATACAGGTGCCACTTTGTCTTTCTCAGGCGCTTTTTCAGCGAGTTTAAAATCAATATAATGGTGATCTGAGAATGAGTGGTCGTCCAGTACATTCCACCCAATAATTTTTTTCTGACAGTCGGTCAGTAGCAAACTTTACGTCTAGTACTTCTTGTCTGTCTTTAATTGTAAAGGTCGGTTTATTACCTATGTTACAAATACTTAGGTTGGTAGTTAGAATAAAGTCAAGAAGCGAATTACCCCTATTGTTTATATCAGTACTACCCCAGATAGCATGTTCTGAATAGAACAGTCGGTAATACAGCTTCATAAGGCAAGTAACTGGAGACCACCAAATATATGAGGTACCAAAAGGGGCGTGGCAATAACCCCCATTTTTCACTGGACTGTAGGCGCTATGAAAGCATTACCATGTGCAAAATTTTAAGTATTTTTATGCACTGGTATTAATGTTATAAGCTGTTAACTTTTTGTACAAAATTGTCACTTTGTGTGGGAGGTACTAAAAGGGGCGGGGCCACTTCGCCCACTTTTCTCAAGTTGACAGCGACAGATAAACTATTACAATATGTGGAATTACAGAGGATTCGGATAAGTAGTATAGAAGTTATAAGATAATCAATACTAAATTTTAAACCTTTGGGAAGGAGGTATTAGAAGGAGTGGATCAATATGGCCCATCTTCGAACTTAGCCTGAGATAGAAAAAAATATTATCCCATACCAAATTTGAAGTCAATCCGTTATTCCTTTCGAGAGTTATCGTGCGCTCCAGCCAGACAGACAGACAGACTGACGGACTTTGCTCAAATGACTTAAAATGGTTTAAAACAGATTTCAGCCGAACATACTTGGGGTCTTAGGCCATTTCTTTGATGTGTTACACTTTTTGTCCGTAGCAAATAATATATACCCTCGTCACACTAAAGTGGGGTATAAAAACTCAACTTTGCGTTTAGAACATTCATCCTTTGGTTCCTGTACTCTGAAGAGTGAGTGATTATTTTTTATGACACGCAAATTTTTACTGAAAAATGAGAACTAACCTAGAACAAATGTCCCATTGTGTTTGAAACATGCTATACTGTGTATCTTACTATTGTTGACAGTGTTGCGCAATATGTTTTATTGGTTTTCAGCTATGCCATGTTTCGCGAACATAATGGAGTCCTTAGCTGTCTCTGATAATGACATTTTAAGGAATTAACACCACATTCCTTCCCGGACGTGCTGTCAACAACTCCCAGACCAATCAGCAATTCCCATTTCTGTTTGTTAGTGGATGAGAAAAGTTTCAGAATGAATGGTTGTTTATACATAGAAGCATAGTTGTACCCGTAGACGTGCTACAGTTTTGTCGGGGGGTAATAAATTGAATTAAATGGAAGCTGTTTCCTGCCGCGTCACTTAATTGCCTTTATGAAAATTGGCGTGACAAGCATGCCAACACAGTTTGTTTAGAATTTCAGTCCACAGAGATAGTGTTTACATTAAACAATGTTTTAGTTGTTTATACTGTTATTCATGTAAACCATTTAAATTGTAATTTTAAATATGAAAAATATGACAATATTCAGGGAAAATTTGAGAATATGCAATATTTTTTTCTGATGGTTTGTAGATTGTAA
Source organism: Eudasyphora cyanicolor (assembly GCA_963930755.1). Classification (NCBI taxonomy): domain Eukaryota; kingdom Metazoa; phylum Arthropoda; class Insecta; order Diptera; family Muscidae; genus Eudasyphora; species Eudasyphora cyanicolor. The sequence continues at coordinate 138,900,695 of OZ005735.1, forward strand.
ACAACAAATTAGGAAAGACCAAAGCCGAGCGGGGCTGACTGTGTAGTGTCCTGCACCATTGTTTGCCAAGCAATACACGAAGCATGAGCGCCCTCTATCTTACGAAGTGATATAAGAATAGGTATCGAAAGACAATTGAAGGTATCTGAGTTTTATCAGAGCTGGCTGATAGATTAAGGTTAATAGATGTGACATCGAAATTCTTACGAAGCTACATCTATACGCTGAGGGGCTTACTAATGTTTGGGCCATAATGGCACAATTGTATTAAAAACGATTTTAGGTAAAACCAGTAAGATAAGGCAGAAAGTCGGGCGGGGCCGACTATATAATACCCTACACCTCCCTAACAATACGCAAAATTGTCATTGCCATAATAATGTGGAATAATTGGTAAATGGGTAGGAACATATTATCTAATTCTGAACCGATAACCGCTAAATTAAGCAATATATTTCTTAAATTGAGAGACATCTTTATGGAAAATTTTAATGATCGGAAGTAAAGTACAACTTCTATGGCGCAATGATACCAAATCAGGAGGAACATATATATGGAGGTTATATATAAATCTGAACCCATTTTCCCTGAATACACGTTCATGTAAAAATACCACTTTCTGTCGAATTTCGTACTGATCGGATATAAAATCCAGTCTCTACAGCGCTTACAGACAAATCGGGGGAAACGTATATATGGGGGCTATATATCTTAATCTGAACCGATATCTTCCAAATTTATTAGTGTTCATTCATATAATAAGAAACCTCTTTTTGCCGAATTTCATACTGATCGGATATAAAATAACATTTTTACAGCGCTTACATTTCAAATCGGGGGTAACATATATATGGGGGCTATATCTAAATCTGAGCCGATTTTCTCCGAATTTAGCAGTATTCCTTCATGTAATAAGAAACATCTCTTTGCCGAATTTCGCACTGATCGGATATAAAATAACATTTTTACAGCGCTTACATGTCAAATCGGGGGTAACGTATATATGGGGGCTATATCTAAATCCGAACCGATTTCTTCCAAATTCAACAGTGTTCATTCATATAATAAGAAACCTCTTTTTGCCGAATTTCATACTGATCGGATATAAAATAACATTTTTACAGCGCTTACATTTCAAATCGGGACTAACATATATATGGGGGCTATATCTAAATCTGAGCTGATTTTCTCCGAATTTAGCAGTATTCCTTCATGTAATAAGAAACCTCTCTTTGCCGAATTTCGCACTGATCGGATATAGAATAACATTTTTACAGCGCTTACATGTCAAATCGGGGGTAACATATATATGGGGCTATATCTAAATCTGAGCCGATTTTCTCCGAATTTAGCAGTATTCCTTCATGTAATAAGAAACCTCTCTTTGCCGAATTTCGCACTGATCGGATATAAAATAAAATTTTTACAGCGCTTACATGTCAAATCGGGGCTAACATATATATGGGGGCTATATCTAAATCTGAACCGATAATAACCAAATAGGGATCGTCCTTGGGCCAAAAAAAAGATATGTGTAAAGTTTCGTCGAGATCGGACCATAATTGCGACCTATACTTTGATTACAAGAATACATGCACAGACAGATGGACCGACGGACAGACGGACATAGCTAAATCAACTCAGAAAGTGATTCTAAGTCGATCGGTATAATAAACGATGTACCCTGTACCACAGCGTGGTGTACGGTATAATGAAATATAAACAAGTAAGACAATTTCAGTCGGATACACCGACTAAGTATACCTTAGTGAGTAATGCACTTTGATAACACTTTGCGAGTAATGTAATATGGTAAAACGGCTGGATGATGCCAGAACGTTGAACAATATTGTCCATTATTTGTCAGTCTATGAAAACATTTAGATGTTTGTTGCAGAAGTTATGACCATGTTATGTTTGAATGAATCTGGCAATTTGTGTGGGGGATGCCAGAAATGACTGGACGAATTCACCTATTTTCCTCTGAACAGTAGATACTTCAAAGACATTGCACTCTACCGAATTGTAAGTGTTTATGTGCACTGGTATTGACGTTATAGCCATTCAATTTTTGTATGAATCACCTATTTTGTGTGGTGATTCGTACAAAACTATAGGAACTATAAAATCATTACACTAAACAAAATTTTAAGTATTTATATTCACTTTTATTAAAGTTATTACCAATTAACTCTTTGTACAAAATGGTCTCTTTGTGTGGGAGGTACCAAAAGGGGAGTGGCGATAATGCCTATTTTTTACCAGGCTGAAGGCGCTACAGAAATAACACACTACACATTTAAAGTATTTATATGCAGTGGTATAAAAGTTAGTAGCAGTTAACTTTTTGTACAAAATGGTCCCATTGTGTGGGATGTACCAAAAGATGCGGGGCCACTTCGACAATTTTTCTCAAGCTGATAGCGACAGATAAACTATTGCTATGTGTGGAATTACTAAAGATTCGGATAAGCAGTATAAAAGTTATAAGAGAATCAATATTTCACAAAATTTTAACCCTTTGTGAGGGAGGTACTAGAAGGAGTGGCCCATCTGCGAACTTACTCTGAGATAGAAAAAAATATTATCATATACCAAATTTGAAGTCAATCCGTTACTCCTTTCGAGAGTTATCGTGCGCTTCGGCCAGACAGACATACAGATAGACAGACTGACGGATATTGCTCAATTGACTTAAAATGACCCAAAACGGATTTCCGCCGAACATACTTGGGGTCTTAGGGTCCTTCGATGGGTTACACTTTTGGTCCGTATTAAATGATATATACCCTCGTCACACTAAAGTGAAGGTATAATAAATTAGGGATGTAACGAAAGTGACTTTAGCCAAAGCGAATATTGAATTATATTTCGTGCGAATGCGAAAGCGAATAGTGAAATATGCATTTATACGAAAGCGAATGCGAATAATAGTTTGACCCTTTAGTACCTACAAATTTAAGGAACTGAATTGATACTTTTCCAGGATATTCAAGTATTAAAAATGTTTTCCATATTTTTACCTGCTGTTACCACAAGGACAAACATATTTTTTCAACTGTTTTGAAGAGAAGTGGCAGAGGTTTTCATTGGTACTAATATCTTCAAATTGTGTGAAGGGAATAAGGAGATTTAGCACTTTTAACAAATGGAAGCGAATACTGAAATATATTTTTGCGAAAGCAAATAATCCAAAGATGGTTTTTGCGAATACGAATGCGAAAGCGAATGTTAAAATGATGCGAATAATTTGCGTTCGCATATGCGAATATAAGGTTGTAGCTAACTTAGCAAATGTACCATCAAACTAAGATACTAAAGTTATTTTTATCGTGTCCGCTACTAAACTGAAAATTCTGTGTTTGTAGACATACTTAATTAGCTAAAACTTTTTAAATTATGCATCGCCTTTCTTTGGAATGTCTAAATTTATTCATCACCGAGCAGAATTTACGATAAAATAATAAAAATATAATAATTGTGAAATATTACAAAATTGGATAGTTTCGCAATATCTTGTAAGATATCTTTGAAATCGTTGATAGGATGAAAAATGATATTAGAAGTAGATGAAGGCCATTTTTTAAAGCTATCCGGAACCAGGATTCTTTAAAGCTTTCCAAAACCAATTAACATAAATGGTTCTCGGGCTATGTGGTTGAACCTCTATTTATAAATATGTGGTTCAACCTCTATTTATACCCTACACCGCACTGTGGTACAAGATATTATAACTTTGTGCATTTGTTTGTAACATCCAAACATATGATAGATTCATCGTTTATTATACCGATCGGTTTAGAATCACTTTCTGAGTCGATTTCTTCGGAATGGTCTCATTTTATTCAAGACCGATCAGAATTTACGAAAAAATAATAAAAATATAAAGTGAATTTTAATTTATCGATGGGGTTTTAATTAAAAAAATGTTAAAATGTTCCAAAAATTGAATTTTTCGCGATATCTTGTAAAATATCTCTCAAACCGCTGATGAAAAAAATGATATAATAAGAATATGAAGGCCATTCATTAAAGCTAGGCTTCCCAATCGGGTAGGCACGGCATCCTGGTGTGGTGTACAGAGCTTCTAGAGGAGGCGTGAAGATTTAGGGAGATTTTCCTAAAGGTGTCAACAATTTACAGCAAAACAACAAAGTACACGTGGAATTTGTAAAAGGTTTTTTAAAGATGCTAACTTAATACCAACAGGTAAAAGTGTTATGTTCGGCCATGCCGAATCTTATGTACCCTCAGCCATGGATCGAACGTGAATGGTTACGGGTACTAATAAACTCATTATACCAAATTTCAGCCCAATTCGTTGAAATTTAAGGTTAATGTGGCGTTAAGAAGTAAAGGGACCTTTGTATAGGGGCTATATCAAAACATGGACCTATGACTACCATTGCTCGTGTGAAGGATACCGGGTATAAATAAATCCCAGTTACCATCTTTCAGCCCGATCAGTTGACATTTGTGGTCTCTATGACGTTAAAAAATCAAATCGGGGAGATGCCATATATATGGGGCTTAGGCCGGGTCGATTTGTGGGGAGTCAAAAAAAGTCGCCATTGCTCAGTGAAAATCGTATTCTAGGGATCAAAATAAGAAACTTTGCCGTAGGAACCATACCTCTAAAACGAATTCTGATGTCCCGGAATTTGGGTCGAACTTTTGGGTAGGGGCAAATTTTGAAAAATCCCACTTTGACCCATTTAGAGTGCTCCAATGGAGTCCAAATGTATGACCGACCCCCACTAACTTTGGAGGCCCGACCTACCCATGCCAGTGGCACACCCCCTGGAACCCCCTGGGGGTTCCATACATTTGGACTCAAAGTGGGATTTTTTCCGGGCCATCAGAATTCGTTTTAGAGGTATGGTTCCTTCGGCAAAGTTTCATATTTTGATCCCTAGAATACGATTCACTAAGCACTTCACTGAGTGGGGGTCGGTCATACATTTGGACTCGATTGGAGCACTCTAAATGGGTCAAAGTGGGATTTTTCCGGGACATCAGAATTCGTTTTAGAGGTATGGTTCCTTCGGCAAAGTTTCTTATTTTTATCCCTAGAATACGATTTTCACTAAGCAATGGGCGATTTTTAAATCGATCCGCCCTAATGGGGCTATATCCAAAATTGGACCGATATTGCCCATTTTCAATCCCAACATACCGGCAGATATAAGAAGTATATGTACCAAATTTCAGCCACCTAGCTCAAGAATTATAGATTGTAGCGTGATTACAACAGACGGATATGGCTAAATCGTCTTAGAATTTTACGACGATTAAGAATATATAATACTAGCTGAGCCCGGTGCGCTTCGCTGCCCATGTCAAAATTCGCGCTGTAGAAACTGTATTTTATATCCGATCAGTACGAAATTCGGCAGAAAGAGGTTTGTAATTACATGAAGAAATACTGCCAAATTCGGAGAAAATCGGTTCAGATTTAGATATAGTCCCCATATATATGTTACCCCCGATTTGAAATTCAAGCGCTGTAGAAACTGTATTTTATATCCGATCAGTAAGAAATTCGTCAGAAAGAGGTTTCTTATTACATGAAGGAATGCCGCAAAATTCGGAGAAAATCAGTTCAGATTTAGATATAGCCCCCATATATATATGTTACCCCCAATTTGACATGTAAGCGCTGTAGAGACTGTGTTTTATATCCGATCAGTACGAAATTCGACAGAAAGAGGTTTCTATTTTACATGAATGAGTATTCTAGGAAAATCGATTCAGATTTATATATAACCTCCATATATATGTTCCTCCAGATTTGGTTACAAAGCGCTATAGAAGTTGTACTTTACTTCCGATCATTACAAAGTTCTCCAGAAAGATTTTTCTCAATTTAGGAACGAATATTGCTTAATTTTGCGATTATCGGTTCAAAATACATTTACCAATTATTCCAAAATATTATCGCAATGACCCTTATCGCATTGTTAGGGAGGTGTAGGGTATTATATAGTCGGCCCCGCCCGACTTTCTGCCTTTCCTTACTGGTATTAGTAATAAATTCAGTGAATGAAAAATACCGTATTCAGTGGAAAGTCCAGAAAATAGAAATGTATACTTATAAAATTTCCAAATTCTTGTTTCATTGATATTGCATCACATTATCATATTGCGATTGTATTGGAGTGAGCAGCTGTAATTATCGCATACCGAGCATTTTTGTTCATGTATTTCCTATATAATACTTGCAAGATATATCAAAATATGGGCTGGGCCACGCCCACTGGTCCTATTCCGCCCATTTGAAAGCCAATCACGTAGACTGCTACCAGATACATATACGCAAAATTTCAACACTCTCGCTAACAAAATGAGCAAGATAATTCAATTTCAAAATTTGGCTTATATGGGCGGTGGCCCGCCCATTGGTCAGATCCCGCCAATTTTTGGACCAATCACGTGGACTGTCACCAGATACATATCTACAACATGACAGCACTCTAGATAAAAAATTGTGCAAGTTATATCAATTTCAAAATTTGGCTTATAAGGGCGGGGCCACGCCCATTGGTCCGATCCCGCCCATTTTCTGACCAATTACGTAGAATGCCACCAGATACATATACACAACATTGCAGCACTCCCGATAGCAAATTGTGCAAGATATAAAAATTTCAAAATTTGGTCATTGTGGGCGGGGCCACGCCTATTGGTCCGAACCCGCCCATTTTTGGACCAATCACGTAGATCGCCAACGGATATATATACACAAAATTCCAGGTCTCTCGCTAACAAATTGTGCAAGATATCACATTTTTTAAATTTGGCTTATATGGGCGGTGCCACGCCCATTGATTCGATCCCGCCCGTTTTTGGATCAATCACGTAGACTGCCACCGTTTACATATACACAAAATTCCAGCACTCTCGCTAACAAATTGTGCAAAATATCTCAATTTCAAAATTTGGCTTATATGGGCGGGGCCACGCCCATTGGTCCGGTCCCGCCCATTTTTTCACCAATTACGTAGAATGCCACCAGATACATATACGCAACATTGCAGCACTCCCGCTAGCAAATTGTGCAAGATATCAAAATTTTGTCTATGTGGGCGGGGCCACGCCCATTGGTCCGATCCCGCCCATTTTTGGACCAATCACGTAGACTGCCACCGTTTACATATACACAAAATTCCAGCACTCTCGCTAACAAATTGTGCAAAATATCTCAATTTCAAAATTTGGCTTATATGGGCGGGGCCACGCCCATTGGTCCGATTCCGCCCATTTTTGGAAAATTCACATAATCTGCCATTAAATGCATACAAACAAAATTTCAGCACTATACCTATAATAGGAGCAGAAATATCGGATTTTTAACCTGCGATTTGTATGGGAGGTACCACGCCCCTTTGTCCAATTAATTTGTTTTTTCTATATAAACCATCTCGTGAAAATTTAGAATCGAATAAAAAAAAAATCATCCAAATCGCTCCAGCCGTTCTGACGTGATGCCATTACACAGATGGACCGTTTCATTTTTATATATATAGATATAGGTGGCTGAAATTTGGTACATATACTTCTTATGCGATTAAGAATATATAATATATATTCTTAATCGTCGTAAAATTCTAAGACGATTTAACCATGTCCGTCCGTCCGTCTGTTGTAATCACGCTACAGTCCGTAATAATAGAGATATGTTAATCAGATTTGGTAAAAATATTTCTTATAGTTGCAGGTTGTTGGGATTGCAAATGGGCCATATCGACCAATGTTTTCATATAGCTCCCCTATAGAGGTCGCTCCAAAATACGGTTTTTGAGCCATAGATACCACATTTTTAAAGCAATTTGGCAGAAACTTTGCACTTTGTATTCTATTTTGAGAAGAATCACATCACAGCAATAATTTTACAAATCTGTTCATATTTTGTTATAGTCACCATATAGAAGTCGCTTCAAAATGTACGTATTAATCTTTGCAGATTGTAATTAATTTAGACAATAATTCATCACAGTAACAATTTATAAATAAAATATTTAAGCCATAAACACAAATTTTCTAAGAAATTTAGCTGAAACTTTGCAGTTTATATTCTATTTTGGCAAGAATTCATCTCAATAAAATGTATAGAAATAAAATTGTATTTTGTTGTAGTCCCCGAGTAGATGAAGCTCGTTTCATGATTTGCTCCATATTCAAAGATTTTTCCAGTAATAAAATTGTATGCAATCCATGGTGGAGGGTATATAAGATTCGGCATGGCCGAACTTAACGCTTTTACCTGCTAGTCATTCCTCTACCTCTTTAATAGCTAAGATTTCTGCCTGGTAAACACTACAGTGATCAGGGAAGGGTGTCTTTTTGAAAGTCATAGCTCAAGTTACTCAGAAAACACGCCAAAGCCCACTTGGTTATTGTGTTTGGATTCGTCTGTATAGAAAATAACGAATCTCCTCTGTCCTTGGATACGACCATTCCATTCTGATCTATCAGGTGTAAGAGTGAGATACTACTTGTCAAAGAGTGGTGGTTCAGTCATGGTGCAATCAACAGTGTCCGAGAGGTCAGTCATTCTGTCTAGAATAACATTATGCCCGTAGCCATTACCTGACCATAGTTACAGTTCCCTGATTTTAATTGCAGTACATGCGGCATATTGCAATGCTATAATATCAAGCGGCGTTAAATGTAGCATAACTGTTAGTGCCGCAGTTGGTGTCATTCTCAGTGCACCAGTGATATATATATATCAGCCATTCACTGAACGTTGTTTGGTTTCGCACAGAAGGTACATTTCTGCAGAGCTGTCCACCAGACGACAGTGCCGTACGATATTATCGGTCTGACTACTGCCGTATGCAGCCAACAAACTATACGTGGGTTCAGGCCCCAGCGTTTTCCTATAGCCCTTGTGACCGTATATAGAGCTACCACAGTCCAAAATGTTGGGTTTGAAGCGCAACTTCCTGTCTAGTAAAATAGCTAAGTATTTTACGCTTTCAGAGAAGGAATTTCAGTACCCCCAAGGAGGCAGGTGTAACTGGTGGTACCTAATTTCTTCCGGTGAAAATAACTAGTTCCATCTTGGTCGGGTTTAAACCAAGACCATTACCGGAAGCCCATCTTGCGGTTGTAGGAAGGGCCTGCTGTAGGATATCTCTGAGAGTATTCATAAATTTCCCTCTAACAGCTATTACCACGTCTTCGCCATAGGGAACAACTCGGACACCCATCATCCCAAGAAAAACAAAATTTTTTTCATGGAGAAATTTCATAGCGGAGGAGACAGAACACCCCTTGGGACGTTCTATAGAGGTCAGTTGACCCTAAACCAGCTGAAATACGTCTCTTAATTAGAAGGTTATGAATGAACCTACATACTCGTATACTGCTGTCCGCCCCTAGGGGTTCTAACGCCGTAACTATATCGTCTGGATTTATGTTATTGAAGGCCCCCTCTATTTCTAAGTAAGCTAACATAGTATATTCCTTAACAGAGAGGGATGCTTCAATAAAGCTGACTAGATCATGCACGACGTTTTCAGTGACTAGACTAGCACTTGTTGTAGGCATGCTGTTGAGTGGACAGTAGCCTGTGGTAAATTTTATTCCTAAGGCAACTATCTATTAAGCTCTCCAGATACATGTGTATAGCTCTCTGTAATTGTATCAGCCACTGCCTGTAGCACCCCCGACTGGTCTTTGTCTGGTCCTGGCAGCTTAAAATGTTTAATTAAAGCTTTTTGTAGCCCAATAAAGTCTAGATTCGATTACAATCTCGCTGGCAACCACTGATGGCTGCACTTCAAGGGAATCCCCAACTGAAGTACCCTATGCCTCTTCAGAGTTACCCGGGAAATGTTTTGTTTAGTGGGTATCTCCAAAATATTTCGCCTAGATATAATCGACTCAAGATATAACCGAAAAATGTTTGGGATATTCGCTAAACAAAACAAGCTTTCGTTTGAGATGCGGACAACCACCATACTTTTTTTCTGACCCGCCCTAATGTAACGGGTGATCCAAGTAGAGATACTTTTTTCAATAGCTTTTTTTTGACAGATCACGTGTGAGTCGTGTCATGCTGTCATATTATTTTTGTTAAGTATTGTTTGGCATTTCATCATGGAAAGACTTACGCCTGAACAATGTTTACAAATTGTTCAACTTTATTACGAAAATTCACGTTCTGTGAGGAATGTGTTTCGTGCACTTCGCTCAACTTATGGTCAACATAATCGAGTCATCGAAAATTGGACTTAACGGATGGACCATCTGAGAAATAGCCGCGGCCAACATTTGATAGACATAATCTTCAATAAATAAATGCCAAAGAATGTTGTTTCAAATGATAATAAACATTCGAAATGGATCACCCTATATATGTATGCATATCAATTCTCTGTTGGACCTTTGTTGTTCTATGGCCGCGATATAAAACAAAACAAATTTTCCTATACCATTTGAAATGTCGCATTTTTTCTCGATCCAAAAATTTGAAGCTGACAGATGAATTGCATTTTTGGCAAAAAAGTACCTCGTGTCATATTATTTATCCTATTAAAAGTTATGTATATACTTTTGACCGCGTTTCTCCAATTGTCCCACTGTGTGCATTGAATAGTATTTCTTCAATAAATTTTGCTCAAGTGCTTCGCGAATGTTTACATGTTGAATTTTATATTGTTTTTATCATCGTTCGAATATTTTTACAAGTTCATAAATTTTAAATCACATCATCACAATTTCATGTGTTTCATGGCTGGGCTACTTACTTCGTATGAAAATCATCGAAACTTTTATCACAGTAGATTACATTGGAAGTGTTTAGGGTCATGTTGCATAGTAACATAAACTTCTCTGACATTTATGCCAAAATATGACTGCTCGAAAGTGCCTTCCTTCTCGTCGTCTAGAAAGAAGAAGCTGAAATAAACAAACAAAAGGGAGGAAATGTAGAATTAAGATATGCAAAATGTAAACACATAAAGGACATATATATGGGACACATGAAAAGGCTCGACTCATCGCAATGCCCAGTTGCTTCATACAGTATGTATGACTAAACTATTTGAAAAATCCATAAATTTGAAGAAGAATTCTGCACAAAAAAATTCTCCCAAGAATCTGAGCGAAAAAGCGTACTGGCCCATGGGGTTCACAGGAAATGAGAAAACAATTGTGCCTTAGAGGAAACAATCAAAATCACAGTCACGTGCAAAGGAAGAAAACAAAAACCAATGTTTTCTAACAACAACAAAAATCATTGCCCGAGCGTAGGTAGTCGCACAAAAAACGTGTTTCCTGGCATATAAATGTGTAAATATGTGTTTATATATATACGAGTATTTGTTAGTATGTATAGAAGTATGTTATATAGTATTTTATAATGCCCACCCATTACACGTACAGCACTAACGTTTATCATGGGATTCCTTTTTTCACTCCTTCGTAGTCTTCTACTAAAAGATTTTAAATCTCCCATACACATGAAGTCTTTAAGTACACTAAGACTGAGCATTGCGCGAAAGAAATTGTAACAAAATAAAGGGATAAAATAATAAGTGCATTTGAAGCTAGACAGAAAACATTGAAATAGTTAACGAATCTGACATATTTAGAGCAACTCGTGCTAAAAATGAACAAAGAAACGCTAAAGTCGGGCGGAGCCGACTATGTGATTAGAATAAGCTCTAATCGATTTGCAGCAAAAAACCATTTTCTTTTAAATTTCATAAAGAAAATTTGGAAAAAATAAATTAGATCATTTACAGATTACACACGCAAAGAAAAAATTCGTTTCTTTCAAACGAAATATTAGACAACTTCAATTCTCGTTTGTCGGAACTTAAATACAGTTTGTTGTGACAGAAACTTATTTCGCGTAATCAATTGTTTGTTCTGACCAAACGAATTTCAGTCGCCCGCCATAGAGACCACAAATGTCAACTGATCGGGCTGAAAATTGGTAACTGGGGTTAACGAACAACTGTAGCCATAGGTCCATGTTTTACAATAGCCCTCATAGGTTAGGTTAGGTTAGGGTGGCAGCCGTTTTCTTTTTTTTCCTAAGCTCACATATACCAGTTTTGGTCCTTAGTGGTACCACGGGCTAAAATGACCCTCATCTAAACCAACCTGTTGAAATACAAATGTATCGATAGCACGAGTATTGGTACTGGAAAGATCTGTTAGGCTGCCTAGAAAGGCCGACCCCAGTAGGTCCACTCGTTGGTTACTCAAAGCGGGACAGTCGCATAGCAAGTGCTCAATGCTCTCCACTTCTTCCTCATCTCCACAGCTTCTGCAGAAGTCATTGGAGTTAATACCCAATCTTCTGGCGTGTTCGCCGATCAGGCAGTATCCCGTCAGAACTGATACTAACGTGGACAATCTTTTCCTTTCTAGTGCGAGGAGATATTTTGACCTTCTCAGGTCATACCTTGGCCAGATTTGTCTAGCTACCCTACAGGTGCCGATTTGTGTCCATCTTTCGTTGGACTGCCTGATTGCCTCTTGCCTAAGACAAAGCTTGCACGTGGATAGTGGCGCACAAATATATGCAAACTCTTCGATAATTTGTAAAGTCGTCCCTTTCCTAGCAAGATCATCGGCTTTGCAGTTCCCCGGGATATCTCTATGCCCAGGCACCCATATGAGGTGTATATTAAACTGCTCAGCCATCTCGTTAACAGATCTGCGGCAGTCGAGGGCTATTTGTGAATTTAGGAGACATGCTGTTATGCGTCTTCTGTTGAGAAGTCTTTGAATTAGTCTAATCAAGCTAGAGTTCACCTTTAGATGTGACAATGCCCCCAAACAAAGGTCCCTCTAGATTTTACTTTTTAAGGCAACAAAAACCACAAATTACAACGAATCGGTCTGAAATTTTGTAATATGACTTTATTTGTGCCCGAAACCATTCACATGCTATCCATGGTGGAGGGTAAATTAGACTCGGCCAGGCCGAACTTAACGCTTTTACTTGTTTCATTTCTTTTCAGTCTTTTGTAAAAAAGAATTGGGAAATTTAAAAGGGAACAGTACAGCATTGACCAAGCACTAATATGCGAAGCAGGAAATGGCCAACACTATCGAGCTATCATGTTTATTTATTTATTTATTAAAAAAAAAAAATAATGATTATGTCTTAAATAAAAAGTTATAATAAACTCGGGGCTTGAGTTTATTTTCGGTCAATTTGTGGCACCCTGTATTTTCATCAACTTTGATCAAAAACCCCACTTCTGCCAACTAATAAATAAACTAACGCCAACTAACGCTTAAATATTAAATAGGCAGGAAAATAGTATATATGTATATGGCTATATCTAAATCTTAGCCGATTAACCCCAATTTAAGTAGTATTAGTTCCCAAATTAAGAAAGTTCCTTCTGTCGCATGTTGTCATGATCAAAAGTAAAGCAAATCTGAACGGATTTTCCCCAAATTTGGCTGTGTTCCTTCATGTAATAAGAATCCTCTTTCCGCCGAATTTTGTACGGATCGGATATAAAATAAAATACAGTGTCTACACCGCTTACGTGTCAAATCGGCTGTAACATATAAAGAGCGATTTTTAAGAGCTTTCAGATTTGATTTAAAAAAAAAACATAAAATTTAGAGAAATGTATGAAATCTTTATTTGAGTCGATGGAACGGTCTATATAATTTAATATTTAAAAGTTGGAAAACAATGTTTAATGATGAAGACACGAAAACAGCTGAGCTGGCAAAAACAGTGTTAGCAAAAATAAAGCTGCCAAACAATCATCCTTTATATGGGGGGTATATCTAAATCTGAACCGCTTTTCCACAAATTTAGTATTGTCTCTTAGTGTATCAAGAGACTTCTCTCTTTAAGTTTTTATATAGATCGGTTAAAACATGTTGCTTATACAGTGCATTAATGTCAAATCGGAGGTACGTATATATGGGAGCTATATGTGAATCTGAACCGATTTTGACCAATTTCAATAGGGATCGTCCACTGTGCTAAATTTCACAATTGTCACAATCGGACCATAAATACCACCTGCACTTTGATTACAACTATACATACACAGTCGGACGGACGGACATGATTAAATGGACTAAAGAAGTGATTCCAAGTCGATCAGGTATATCTTTTTTTAAAAAGCGCTGTAACAGCTATGCTATTCTCATTATCTGGCCATTCCATGGTGAAAACTGAAGCAATTTTGAATTCCCGTTACAAACTAACGCTACAGAGATTAGGTTTCATTATCCACGTGGTAAGGGTGGGGTATGTACAGTTCCACTATTGTAATGCGTATGTTAAATTTTGTAACCGTATTTATGTCCCTACTAAGTATACAAGCTAGCTGTTAGGTGTAAAATGTCTTTTGTTGACTTCGGTTAGCTGAATGCACTGCAATAAAATAAAAATAATGATTCGGACCAAAAAGACGAAAGTTACACGCGCTTACGCATTTTGATCACCCGAGATGGCAATCTTCGAGGCCCCGTACCTCTGACCCCTTGGACCCCAATTCAAAACTTAACTTCTTTAATACCTCTGGGTAATTCCAAAGGAAGCCGACCCACTCCGAATATTTATGGATTTAGATTTCAATGAAATTTTACACGCGTATGCTAGAAGACCATGCAGACTTATTACCTTTTAGCGATTGTCCATAGTCATAACGGTTTAGATTTTATAGGGTGCCCAAATTGTTCACCTACAAAATTTTTACAAATTTAGACTTTTTGAAGTCTACATAACCCTTGAACGAAATATCAAATTTGAATGATAAAAGTACCGTTAGAAAGTATTTAAAATTCTCTCTAAAAATTATAAACTAAGTAATTAATTTATGTCTATTAAGGACATCAAAAGGACGAAATTGCCTTTAATGTAAAAATTTCAGCATCTTTCCTCCATGGGTTAAGAAAATATGAATTAATTAGTGTCCGTCAGTCTGTCAGTTCGACTGAATGGTGCTAACCATAACGCTGAAAAGAAGTGACCGAATGACTTAGAATTTTGTACATTATAATATTTTATTCAAACCCAGTTTATGGTTGATGGACAACCATATCGGTATATATATGTATATAAAGATGGCGGAATTACGATTTGTATACCCTCTTTAGTGATATCAGGGTATATATAATTTGCTAAGGGCCAAAAGTGTTACACATCGAAGGAGTGACGTAAGACCCTATGTATGTCCGGCGGATATTTGTTTTGGGTCCGTCCGTCTGTTTGTCTGTGTGCTGGCTGGTGCGCACGACAACTCTCAAAAGGAGTAACCGATTGACTTCATATACGGTATACGGTAACATTTTTTTCTATCTCTGGCTAAGTTTTAAGATGGGACATATTGGTCCACTCCTTCTGGTACCTCCCACACAAAAGATTATCATTTAGTGAAATATTGATTCTTTAATAACAACTATACTATTTGTTAGAATCTTCTGAAATTCCACACATTGTATTATTTTATTAGTCCCTACCAACTCGAGAAAAACGGGCGAAGTTGCCACACCCCTTTTGGTACCTCCCACACAAATGGAACATTTTGCATTAAAATTGAACTGCTTTTTACTTTAATACAAGGGCATAAGAATACTTGAAATGTTGTACAGTATAATGTTTATGTAGTGCCTATGTCCGGTAAAAAAATGGGCAATATTGTACAGACCCTTTTGCTACCTCCCACACAAATGGACCGTTTTATACCAAAAGTTAACGGCTTATAACTTTAATACCAGTGCATTCAAATACTTGAAATGTTGTACAGTGTAACCATTTCTGTCCATCTTAAGTTGTTCGTCGACTACAGGTCGTAATTTCACTCGGATCATTCTGAAATTTTGCAGTTTGTAGTCTTTCGCAGCTGAAAAGAACCTTATTGAATTTGGTTGAAATCGTTTAAGATTTAGCTATAGCTCCCATATATATGTTTCGTCCGATTTGGCCCTTAAGCGCTGTATCTAACATCCAATTGTTTTGAAATTTAGCATGATAGAGTTTTTTCATCCATGGACGAACATTGGTGAATTTGCAGAAAATCGGTTCAGATTTAGCTAAGCTCCTATATATATGTTTCGTCGATTTGACTCTTAAGTCCTGTAGAAGCTGTATTTTACATCCAAGTGTTTTGAAATTCAGTATGGTAGTGTTTCTTGGTCCATGGATGAACGTTGCAAAAACCATCCCCATCGTTTATTATACCGATCGACTTAGAATCACTTTCTGAGTTGATTTAGCTATGTCCGTCTGTCTGTCTGTCCGTCTGTCTGTGCATGTATTCTTGTAATCAAAGTATAGGTCGCAATTATGGTCCGATCTCGACGAAACTTTACACATATCTTTTTTTGGCCCAAGGACGATCCCTATTGAATTTTGTTAAAATCGGTTCAGATTTAGATATAGCCCCCATTTATATGTTAGCCCCGATTTGACATGTAAGCGCTGTAAAAACTTTATTTTATATCCGATCAATATGAAATTCCGCAGAAAGGGGTTTCTTATTATATGAATGAACACTGTTAAATTTGGAAGAAATCGGTTCAGATTTAGATATAGCCGCCATATATACGTTAACCCCGATTTGACATGTAAGCGCTGTAAAAATGTAATTTAATATCCAATCAGTGCGAAAATTATTACATGAAGGAATACTGCTAAATTCGGAGAAAATCGGTTCAGATTTAGATATAGCCCCCCTATATATGTTACCCCTGATTTGACCTGTAAGCGCTGTAGAAACTGTATTTTATATCCGATCAGTGCAAAATTCGGCAGAAAGAGGTTTCTTATTACTCGAAGGAATACTGCCAAATTCGGAGAAAATCGGTTCAGATTTTGATATAGCTCCCATATATATGTTACCCCCGATTTGACATGTAAGCGCTGTAGAGACTGTATTTTATATCCGGTCAGTACGAAATTCAACAGAAGGAGGTCTTTTTACATGAATGAGTATTTAGAGAAAATCGGTTCAGATTTATATTAAAGCTCCATATATATGTTCCTCTTGATTTGGTATCAAACCGCTATAGAAGTCGTATTTTACTTCCGATCATTATAATTTTCCAGAAAGATGTTTCTCAATTTAGGAACGAATATTGCTTAATTTAGCGATTATCGTTTCAGAATTAGATGATATGTTTCTACCCATTTACCAATTATTCCAAATTATTATGGCAATGACCCTTATCGCATTGTTAGTTAGGTGTATGGTATTATACAGTCGGCCCCGCCCGACTTTCTGCCTTTCCTGGTTTAATAATACCTAAATATATTTTAATAGAAACGATGCACAATGCAAAATTATTTACTTTTCATAATTTTATCGTAAAGCTTTTGAAAAAATCGCTGCATAATTTAAAAAGTTGTAGGTTCAACAGATGAAAAAATTGTATTACAAAAAGTTAAAGGCCACTTTGTACTGGACTATAGGTGCTAGAAAAACATTACACTGCACAAAATTTTAACTGTTTGTGTTTTATAAGCTGTGGACATTTTGTATAAATTGGTCTCTTTGTGTGGGAGGTACCGAATGTGGCGTGTCATTTTTGCCAATTTTTGTTCGGCTAATAGAGAGTAATATTATTACGATATATGAAATTTTACAGGATACCCATGATTTGACAAAATGTTAACCATTTGTGGGGGAGGTGCCACAAAGAGTAGGCCGATATGGTTGTCCATCAAACATAAACTAGGTTTGAATAAATTATAACATTTTTTTGCCCATGGAGGACCCATGCTGGAAGTTTTAAATTTTGTGGACAATTTTAGGTAATTTTCAATTTTTGTAGGTAATTTTCAAAAATAAAATGAAAAAAATTGAAGATATGCTTTTCAGGATAATCAAGGATTTAGGAAATTTTCGTCCTTTTGATGTCCTTAATAGACAAAACTTAAATGCCTATTTTATGATTCTTAGAGAGGATGTTAAATTCTTTCTACTGGTAGTTATATCATTCAAATCTGATATTCCGTTCAAAAGATATGCAGACTTCAAAAAGGCTACATTTTAAAAAAAAAATTGTAGGTGCCAACTTGGGCACCCTATAAAATCTAAACCGTTATGAATATGGACAATCTGTATAAAGTAATAAGTCTGCAAGGGTCAAATATTGAAATTGCAATTTGTGTGTCGTTGTTTTTTTGAATTGGTTGCAATTTTTTCGCAGTCGGTTGTCTGGTTAAGAAACGGCATAATTATTAATTTTTTTTAAATCCCAACACTGTGCACCGCTGTGTGGTATTCTGAATTTGGGCTTATACTAATAACGGCCGAAGTGAGAAGAGATGGACCATAGATTATAATACCGATCGACATAAAATCACTTCATTAATTGATTTAGCTACACGGGCCAAAATCGACTTTTTTGATATGTTTGAATCGAAAGGAAATATATTTGTAACACAAACTTTTAAATATTATATATATTTCTGAGCAAATAAATTTTATTTTAAAATCAATAAAATATATTTGGAACGCATATATTAATTTATTACAACAAAATATATTTGCAAACTAAATTTCTCAAATAAAATATGTATTTAAATACAAATAAAACCAGTAAGGAAAGGCTATATAATACCCTACATCACTCTCGTAATATTGAATAACTCTGATATATAAATTTTGTAATTCATGTATAAATTGTTTACATAAATTTACTTTTGGGACATTTTACACTTAAATAATACCCTGTACCACAGTGTGGTGTAGGGTATAAAAACGATTGGATCTAAAAAGCCAAATCGGATGAAACATATATATGGGAGCTATAGCTAAATCTTTACCGATTTTCTTCAAACTCTGCTATGTTGGTTCATGGATCAAGAAACTCCACCATTCTAGATTTCAAAACGATTGGATGTAAAATATAGCTTCCATAGAACTAAAGGGCCAAATCGGACGAAACATATATATGGGAGCTATAGCTAAATCTTAACCGATTTTCTTCAAATTCGGCAATGTTGGTTCATGGATCCAGAAACTCTACCATTCTAAATTTCAAAATGATTTGATGTAAAATACAGCTTATACAGGACTAAAGAGCAAAATCGTACGAAACATATATATGGGAGCTATAGCTAAATCTTAACCGATTTTCTTCAAATTCGGCAATGTTGGTTCATGGATCAAGAAACTCTACCATTCTAAATTTCAAAATGATTGGATGTAAAATACAGCTTCTACAGGACTAAAGAGCAAAATCGGACGAAACATATATATGGGAGCTATAGCTAAATCTTAACCGATTTTCTTCAAATTCTGTAGCGTTGGTTCGTGGATCAAGAAACTCTACCATTCTAGATTTCAAAACGATTGGATGTAAAATATAGCTTCTATAGAACTAAAGGGCCAAATCGGACGAAACATATATATAGGAACTATATCTAAATCTGAAACGATTTCAACCAAATTCAATAGCGATCTTAACAGCTGCGAAATACTCTAAACTGCAAAATTTCAGAACGATCGGAGTGAAATTGCGACCTGTAGTCGACGAACAACTTTACATGGACAGACGGACGGACGGACAGACATGGTTAAATCGACTCAGCTAGTGATTCTGAGTCGATCGGTATACTTTAAGGTGGGTCTAGCTGTGTTATTTTCAGGAGTTACAAACATCTGCCGTGAAACAAACTTATAATACCCTGTACCAGAGTGTGGTGTAGGACTGGCGAATGACACGCGTGATGTTTTGTTCCAAGGCCTGAATCGAAGCGGGTTTGTCCGCATAAACTTTAGACTTTACATATCCACACAGGATAAAGTCTGACGGTGTGAAATTACACGATCTTGGTGGCCAATCGACCGGCCCAAAACGTGAAATTATCTGCTTACCGAAGTGTTCTAAAATAAATCCATTGATTGATGCGATGTGTGGGAAGTCTTGTTGAAACCAAATGTCGCCGAGATCACGAGCTTCAATTTCAGGCATCAACTAGTCGGTTATCATGGCACGATAACGGTCGCCATTGACGGTTAACTTCTCACCGGCATCATTTTTGAGGAAATGTGGACCGATGATTCCGGTACGTCGGATCGGGAATCGGCCAATGGCAAAAAGATAGCTCTTAACGAGAGCTAAAATATTGCTTATGGGTGTCAAGGTCGTGGGCCGATTGGAAAGTGTTTTTTTTTGGATTTAAAAAAAAATGGACTTAGTGCAATTGGCGAACGATTATTGTGATAATAAAACTGAATAATTTGTAAACGTTATTCAATATTACATGTGCCATACAATTTGAATTTTTGTTACAATTTTCGATTTCTCCCCCATAGGTTGCCAGTCGCAGACGAATTTTCTTTTGGCGGATGTACACGGGGCAAAATCGCCTTTTTTGATATGTTTGAATCGAAAGAAAATATATTTGAAACACAAATTTTTAAATTTTTTATATTTCTGAGTAAATAAATTTTATTTGAAAATCAATAAAATTTACTTGAAACGCATGTATTAATATATTACAACAAAATATATTTGCAAACTAATTTTCTCAAATAAAATATGTATTTATATACCAATAAAATTATTGTTTAGGAATATCTTCAAATATATATAATTTAAGAATTCTGTTTTAAGGGTCTCATTTTAAATTTCTGGGTATTTCATGTCAGCATTTTTTTCAATCCTTCGAGTAAATTAATGTTATCAAAAATTATACGATTTCAATTAAAAATTTCTAAAAAATTATCATTAAAATACTGAAAAACTTAACACAATTAAGGTTCGATATTTTCGGAATACTTAAATTTAAATACATTTTTGTTTCGGAATTAAAATCCCAAATAAAAGGTATTAGTGTGAAAACAAGGATTTGTTTAGAACAACATCTTCCCAAATATATAATTTTTGTGTGTACCAAATATTATATATTTAGAGTGTACCATAAACATATATATGCTTCAAGCCGAATATGTTTGGGACAATATACTACAGAAGCGATTTTTTTTTCAGCGTGTAGATACTGCGTTTCTTAACTTATTTGTCTATAATTTAAAAATTTGTACCATATCTAACTTCATAAAATTCCAAGTAATAATGGTTTGATATAGCCCCTATATATTCATCCAA
Source organism: Eudasyphora cyanicolor (assembly GCA_963930755.1). Lineage (NCBI taxonomy): Eukaryota > Metazoa > Arthropoda > Insecta > Diptera > Muscidae > Eudasyphora > Eudasyphora cyanicolor. The sequence continues at coordinate 138,921,755 of OZ005735.1, forward strand.
GTACTGCCTGGAAATTAATAACATAGGATATTATAAAGTCGGCCCCGCCCGACTTTAGTCTTTACTTTCTTGTTTTTATGGTTAGCGATACCCTGAGGTTCGAAAAACCTTTGTACGCGAAATGATTATGAACACACTGACTTGAAGTGACCTTTTGAAACTTGCCCTCGGCAACTTTGGGACAAGTGCAAATGTTTTGAGTTCTTTTTCGAATGTTGTTACTGCCAATGTACTTTCTCAACATCTTTCAAACTTCAACGTACTCTTCCCTTCACTTAACCTAACCTCTTCGATACTTCGGGAAAGTTGTTTGTTTTACTTCTGTACAGCAAATTGTATATACTTTGTGTTTTTGTTTTTACTTATATAGAAACGCTTGGAAAACTAAAATGTCGTAAAATGTGAAAACAGAACGCCAGGAAGAAGTGTTTGCACGTTTCAGTGTGTGTGTGTGTGGATGTGTAAATAACAACAAGTTGTCTCAAGGTCCTTACAAGTCTTAGCCATAGTCGCATAAAGACAGTGAAAAAATGGCAAACGGAAGTGTAGGAAAAGAGTGCTGTCTTCTGTTTCCTCTTTCAATGTTTTTGTTTTCGTTTCACAATGATTTACGTTTACGACTTTGCTTACATACATGTTTGGGAACAGAAGTGTCTTTGCCGTGAGTGAAAGACAATCAATCAATTGTTGCACTTGACATGACTCCAGAAAACAATGCGATGGATGCTATGAAATGGATTCAAGTGAATACTGAAAACGGCATCTGCCGTAGACACACCATTCATTGCCAATTGTTTTATCTAAAAATAAACAAATTTTTTTTCTGGTATTTCTTTTTAAAGTAAATTAAATTAAATTTTCCTTTTGCTAATATTTTTGTAAGTGGACTAAGCGTTTCAGGAACGCATAACGTTACTTCAGGATATTAGAAAATTAATTTCAGTACTAAATCAATATCTGTGATAAATTTTTAAATATAAGAATAACAAAAACAAACAAACAAAAAACAGAGTTTACATTTTGGATATGTTGACAACTTTGCAATACGACGCTTTATAATTGACAAATTGGTTTCACCCAGATATTGATATAATAAATTGTTACATTTTGATGTATAGCGACATATTTGTAAAAAATACATTTTAAACAAACTCCTGAAATATCACTATAGTCTATAGAATCATTTATCATTTTAATTTGAGTATTTTTAATAGAATAAATTCTTCCGAAAATATATTTGCCTTAGGTTAAAGTCGTGAGGTATATATAAACCGATTTGGGCCAATTACTTTTTGTCTTTGTCTCTGATATACGTAGTATGTTCAAAAAATATCGTGAATTTTTAATTTCCGCGGGCTACGTGTATTTGATTTTTGATATTTTTGTAGCGTTATGTTGGTACTCATATCCCTTACTTATGCTGACAAGGTCGGCCATTTTGAATGTTTAGTTAATTTTTGACAGCTGTTGTGCTTGGATGTGTTTTAACTTGTCTTCGATTTTTTATCTATTTCAGAAAATGGATCAAAAAATCTGCATCAAATTTTGTGTGAAAAACAAAATAAAGTGCGCTGACGCATTCCGAATGTTGACTGTGGCATATGGTGAAGCTACCTTGGACCAAAGCAACGTTTATCGGTGGTACAAAATGTTCCACCGATAAGATGCGAAGGACGAACAGCGTGCCGGACGCCCGAGCACGTCAACAACAGACGAAAACATTGATAAAGTGAATAAAATAATATTGGCCAATCGACGAATTACCATTAGAGAAGTTGCTAAACATATCGATTGGCTCGTGCCATTCGATTTTAACCAATGATTTGGGCATGAGTCGGGTCGCCGCTAAATTCGTGCCAAAATTGCTCAATTTGGACCAAAAACAGCATCGAGTTATCATTGCTCAGGAGATGTTGAACTCGGTCCGTGACGACCCAAATTTGCTCCAGAGGGTCATAACTGGTGACGAATCATGGGTTTATGGTTACGACGTGGAAACTAAAGCTCAATCATCCCAATGGAAGCTGCCGCATGAACCAAGACGAAAAAAGCGCGCCATGTTCGGCCGAACGTAAAGGTTTTGCTCACAGTTTTCATTGATTGCAGGGGCGTGGTGCATTATGAGTTCTTGCCACAGGGTAGTACGGTCAATAAAGAATATTACCTGCAAGTTATGCGCAAATTGCGCGAAGCAATCCGCCAAAAACGACCGGATTTGTGGAAGAACAAAAACTAGCTTTTGCCCCATGATAACGCCCCCTGCACACACATCGTTGCTTGTGCGCGAATATTTGGCCAAACACAACACAGTAATGGTGCCGCAGCCACCGTATTCCCCTGACCTAGCCCCCTGTGACTATTTTTTGTTCCCAAAACTGAAAAGGCCCATGAACGGACGACGCTACGCCACGATTGAGGAGATAAAGACGGCATCGAAGGAGGAACTGAAAAATATCACAAAAAATGATTATTTGAAGTGCTTCGAGGATTGGAAAAAAATTTGGCAGAAGTGTATTATATCCGAGGGGAATTACTTTGAAGGGGACAAAATAGATATTCATGAATAAATAAATACTTTTTGAAAAAATGCAAAATTCGCGATATTTTTTGAACATACTCGTTTCTGCACATTGCGAAGCATTTAATGGTGGAAAGACGGACGGACTGACGGACGGACAGACATACGTAAATCGAATCGGCTTTTAGTTCCTAGTTGTTGGGTCTACTTAGGGTGGGTCTCGCTCTAGTATTTGTTGCTGCATTTGTTTATAACACCTTAAAGAAAAAGGAATGAACCCGTAGTTTCATATATTGGTCGTGTTAGAATTATTTTTAAGTCGTTTCTCTGTGTTGCTGGGTATAATGACTTCGTTCATTTGTTTGTGAAACTTTAAATGAGAACAGAAAGTCATGTCATTTATTTTAACGATCGACTGAGAATCACAAATCAAGTTTAGCGTTAAGCAGAGATTAAAACCTTTCATCCGAAACCAATGTCGCTAAAATCTGTAGACTCTTTAAAATGTTAAGTACTTTTTGTAACTGCACGTAAAATATATATTTTGTGAAAATTAGTAGATGTGTGATGTTACAAAAAGCACATAACTTTTTAAAGATTCTACAGATTTTAGCGACGTTGGTTTCGGATGAAAGGTTGGTTTCTGCTGATCGCTAAATTTAAAATAATTTAATTATAATATTTTTTTTTACTTTTTGCAAAGATCGTCCATGCGCGACCTTAAGGAAATTTTTAAGATTTGTTTCCTTTTGGTTCAGAACTGTAGACGTCAAGACACAACTTTTGTGTGCCTCTCAAGAGTGATTAATGGTAAATGAAAGGCTTTAATATCTGATTATCGTCAAGTTAAAAATAATTTGGCCTAAGGACGAACCCTATTGAAATTGGTAAACTTCGCTTCAGATTTAGATATAGCCCCCATATATATGTTATTCTCGATGTGGCATTAAACGCTACATAAGTTTTATTTTATGTCCGATCATTACGAAATTTAGCAGAAAGAGATTTCTTATTACACTAATGAACACTGCCAAATTTGGGGATTTAGATATAGCCCCCAAAATATATATGTTACTTGTTTGACATTTAAGCGCTATACAAACCATATTTTATAACCGATCAGTACAAAATTTGGCAGAAAGAAGTTTCTTATTACACGAATGGACACTGCCAGATTTGGGGGAAATCGGTTCACATTAAGCCCCTATATATATGTTTCTCCCGATTTAGTATCAAAGCGATATAGAAGTTGCTCTTTACTTCCTATCATAACAAAATTTTGGCAGAAAAAATTTTCTTAATTTATGTAGAAGCTAATAGTGCTTTATTTGGGGAACGTCGGTTCAGATTTCGATATAGCAACATATATGTGCAAAAGTCAAAATTTTTTACTAGGGGTAATCTATGGTAGTTGTCACCTTTCTTGCGTTGTGTACAGATTTCGGTGCAAAAGTTGATGGAATTAGATAAACCACAAACATACAAGTTTTTCCCCAAAAAATTTTTATATTATCTTATATTCTTTAAAAGATATAAGCACATTCATTCCAGAAATGTAGAAAAAAACCTAGAAATGTTCATATCTTTATTAATTCTTTTAGAGCTTGTGGCCAAACTATTCATTCACGAGGTACTGGTCGGTTGCAAAAAATACGAGGGACACATGAAGGAAGAATCTTTCGTGGGCATTGTTCATTTGAGATCGTTCCGCGAAAAAATATAGCTCGTAACTTTTGGAAATGCGATTACAAGTGTTTTTTGTTTTTTGCTTTTTTAGCGCGCCCCCTATGTAATGAAATATCACCGAAGAAGCGATTATAGAGGCTGGAAGTACCTACAAATCCATATATAAAGGCCATTTAGCCGATATTTTGTTCCATACATAATTGAACCATACCAATATTATCATAATAAAAAGAAATGACAATAATTTCCTAAATAATTTGTGTTTTATTCAAATATTATTATTCTGTATTTTGATGATGTGCTTCAAATGGAACCAACGCTAAAACTCTCACACCTTAGTTAAACCAGAGTGATTTTTTTGATAGTGTATTTCGCTGGGCACGTCAACAGCTATACATAGATTGAGCTGAATTTATTGCCCCAGAAGCTTTTTTACATGGCGAATCCTAAAATCAGGGGCGCGTAACAAAATAATGAATCAGTGAAATTTTACTCCCTTTTTATCAAGTTTTGCAAAAATTGCAAATGTTGTCTTTGATATGTTTTATAGTATAAAGTTCTTAAATTCATTTCTATGTTCTTTGGGGGTACTGATGTGGTGCACTTAATAACCATCGATACGTATTTGAAGATAGCAGTCTGTACGCGAAGGGCACATCCAGTGTGCGGTTCAGATATGGCGGGAGTTCATATGAATTAAAAGGATTTTTAACGATCTATTCTAATGGGCGGAATCGGGTCAATGGGCGTGGCACCGCCCATATAAGCAAAATTTTTAAATTGACTTATCTTGTACAATTTGTTAGCGCGAGTACTGTAATTTTCTGCATATGAATCTGGTGGTAGTTTACGTGATTGGTCCAAAAATGGGCGGAATCGGACGAATGGGCGTGGCCCCGCCCATATAAGCCAAATTTTGAAATTTAGATTTTTTTAACAATATGTTAGAGAGAGTTTTGTAATTCTGTGTATATGTATCTGGTGGTAGTCTACGTGATTCGTTAAAAAATGGGCGGGATCAGACCAATGGGCGTGGCCCCGCCCATATAAGCCAAATTTTGTAATTGAGATATTTTGCACAATTTGTTATGGAGAGTGCTGTAATTTTGTGCATATGTATCTGGTGGTAGTCTACGTGATTGGTGCAAAAATGGGCGGGATCTGACTAATCGGCGTGGCCCCGCCCATATAAGCCAAATCTTGAAATTAAGATATTTTGCCCAATTTGTTAACGAGGGTGCTATAATTTTGTGCATATGTATCTGGTGGTAGTCTCCAAAACTGGGCGGAATCGGATCAATGGGCGTGGTCCAGCCCATGTAAGCAACCTTTTGAAATTGAGGCATCTTGCACAATCTATTTGCGAGAGCGCTGCTATTTTCTGTATATGTGTCTGGTGGAAGTCTATGTGATTGGTCTAAAAATGAGCGGGATTAGACCAAAGGGCGTGGCTCCGCCCATATAAGCCAATTTTGAAATTGAGATATCTTGCACAATTTGTTAGCCATAGTACTGTAATTCTGTTTATATGTATCTGGTCTAGTCTACGTGATTAGTCCAAAATGGGCGGGAACAGACCAATGGGCGGGATCAGACCAATGGGCCAAAGCCAAATTTTGAAGTTGAGATATTTTTACAATTTCTTGCGAGAGTGCTCTTATTTAATGGATATGTTGTTGGTGGAAGTATTCGAGATTGGTTAAAAAACGGACTGGATCGGAAATCTAAATCTGGGGCAAAGAAGTGGACCGGGTCCAGCTATATATATAAATAGATGTGTGTATGTTACGTATACAATTTCTAAATAGTTGCACTTTTAACTTTTGGAAAACAGAAAGCTTGCTTTTTAATTAATGCATTGATACATTGCCAAAACACTTAAATACAAATTAATATTTGTTTCGGAAATATTAGTTCGAAAAAAGAACATATCAGCATGGGAACATAGTTTTGTTTAGAACAATATCCTCCCAAACATATAATATTTGTCAGTGTCAAATATTATATATTTAGAGTCTACCCTAATCATATGTATATTTCAAGCAGAAAATGTTACAGAAGCGATATTTTTCAGCGTGTCCATATTTTTTATAAAACAAGTAAGAAAGTTTCAGTCGGGTAAACCGACTAAGGTATACCCTCACTTTGTGAGTAATGTAATATTGAATATTACTCGAATTATTCTGTCAATTTGTGTGGGAGGTACCAGAAGGGGTTTATCAAATACACCTTTTTTTGCTGAACATTAGATACTTTAAATTCATTGCACTGTGCCGACTTATAAGCATTTATGTGCACTGGTATAAACGTTATGAGACATTAAATTGTGGTATGATGTGGGCATTTTGTGTGGGAGGTACAAGGAGGGGCGTGGCAATAACCCCCATTTTTCACAGGGCTATAGACACTATAAAAACATTACACTGTAAAAAATGTCAAGTATTTTTATACACTGGTTTTAATGTTATAAGCTGTTAACTTTTGGTGCAAAAAGGTACCTTTGTGTGGGAGGTACCAAAAGGGGCGTGACAACAACACCCATTTTTCCCTGGACTGTAGGCAATATAAAAGCATAATACTGTACAAAATTTCAAGTATTTTTATACACTGTCATTATTGTTATAAGCTGTTAACTTTTGGTGCAAAATGGTGCATTTGTGTGGGAGGTACCAAAAGGGATTTCCTCCGAACATACTTAGGGTCTTAGATCACTCCTTCGATGTGTTACACTTTTTTCCGTAGCAAATGATATATACCCTCGTCACACTAAAGTGAGTGTATAATTATTTCATATTTTTGTGAAATTATTTAATATTTATACCCTGCTGTACCACACTGTGGTACAGGGTATTATAACTTTGCGCATTTGTTTGTAACACCCAAAAGGAGAAGAAATAGACCCATTGTTTATTATACCGATCGACTTAGAATCACTTTCTGAGTTGATTTAGCTATGTCCGTCTGTCTGTGCATGTATTCTTGTAATCAAAGTACTGGTCGCACTTATGGTCCGATCTCGACGAAACTTTACACATATATTTTATTTGGCCCAAGGACGATCCCCATTGAATTTGGTTAAAATCGGTTCAGATTTAGATATAGCCCCCATATATATGTAACCCCCGATTTGACATGTAAGCGCTGTAGAAACTGTATTTTATATCCGATCAGTGCGAAATTCGGCAGAAAGAGGTTTCTTATTACATAAAGGAATACTGCCAAATTCGGAGAAAATTTAGATATGGCCCCCATATATATGTTACCCCCGATTTGACATGTAAGCGCTGTAAAAACTGTATTTTATATCCGATCAGTATGAAATTCGACAGTAAGGGGTTTCCTATTATATGAATGAACACTTTTAAATTTGGAAGAAATCGGTCCAGATTTAGATATAGCCCCCATATATACGTTATCCCCGATTTGACATGTAAACGCTGTAAAAATGTTATTTTATGTCCGATCAGTGCAAAATTCGGTAAAACGCGGTTTATTTCTACATGAAGGAATACTGCCAAATTAGGGGAAAATCGGTTCAGATTTAGATATAGCCCCCATTTATATGTTACCCTGATTTGACATGTAAGCGCAGTAGAAATTGTATATTATATCCGATCTGTGGGAAATTCGGCAGAAAGAGGTTTCTTATTACTCGATGGAATACTGCCAAAGTCGGAGAAAATCGGTTCAGATTTAGATATAGCGCCCATATATAAGTTACCCCCGATTTGACATGTAAGCGCTGTAGAGACTGCATTATATATCCGATCAAAACGAAATTAGACAGAAAGAGGTCTTTTACATGAATGATATATACTATGTTGCTCCTGATTTGGTATCAAAGAGCTATAGTAGTTGTACTTTACTTCCGATCATCAACATTTTCCAGAAAGATGTTTCTCAATTTAGGAACGAATATTGCTTAATTTAGCGATTATTGGTTCAGAATTAGATAATATGTTCCTACCCATTTACAAATTATTTCAATTTATTATCGCAATAACCCTTATCGCATTGTTAGGGAGGTGTAGGGTATTATATAGTCGGCCCCGTCCGACTTTCTGTCTTTCCTAACTGGTTTTATTATGTTTTTTTTAACATTTTGGATAAAATGACTTAGTTGTAACATAGCAAAGCAAAGTTGTCAGCACATAAACAGTTGTTAAATAATTTTGAGGTTTTCCTCCGAACGCTGTAAGTAGGTAATAAATTTGGCATAGATCTTCTTTTTGTCCCAAGGTCGAACGCTTTTGAAATTGTTGAAAATCGATACGGATATAAGAAATAAACTACACCCTTACATTTTTAAAGTATGTAACGTTCACAAAAATTACGAAATTGTTAAGACGTCATCTCATACAAAATACGAATCTTTTCATAAAATGTATGAACATAATTGTTCTATGCTTTTATAATGATTTCAAGAAACCCCTTTGTAAATTCGTAAAATATTCGTCATAATATGCATGAATTTTAAGAAAATCTTCGTAAATAATATGTAGAATGTATGAAAAATATAGTATGAAGAATGTTTTGTAAATAGTACGAAGAAAATACTTTCCGTGTTCCAATGAATATTTTTGACCCGTTCTTTCTTCGAAAACATTGTCTACGAAATTACCTTTAAGATGATTATAAATATGTTATACTTTTTACATATATAATTAATTCTATAACTCCAGAAAAACCGCAACATTTCTCTTATTGGATAGATTTTGTTCATCATATAGCAAATTTTGTTGCATTCAGAAAAGTTGACGTAAAAAGTCTTTGCATATTCTTATCCGATATTCACAAATCCGATATTTACAAATACCGCAGTAACTATTTAAGCTTACTCTTAGACTTGAACACTTTTTTACCCGAGGTGGTCAAATTTGAGGGCCTGTAGCTCCGCCCTTTTATAACATAGGGTGCCCAAACATAAAACTTAAGCTTTCCAATACCTCTTCTACAATCATGTCAATCTTAATCGTAACCGGTTGTCTGGTTAAGATGCAGCCGAATTATTTCCTTTTTTTTTACTTTTCTAGACTGTAATTTTCCTATTTCACTTGACAAACAGTTGTTTGCAAGTTAACATTAGAAACTGGAGCGAGAAAAACCATTCTTGATGCACTCTATGCATTTGAATATACTTATACATTACCTCCTTAATATCCATTCATAAAATAAATCTCTAAAATAAAAATCTAACGATATTCCATAAGTTAATTGTATTTTGATTTAGTCATTAATTCTTCGTTCAAACGTTGTTATGGTTTTACTACTTTATCATAACAATGCATTTTTAAGAGCAACAAAAGAGTCCTGATGGCATTAAATAAAACGACACCATTAAATGGTTCTTTCTTTCGAAAATTGGCGGATGAATTTATAATGAACGTTATTGATCCATAGAACAGCCTTAAAGCCGGAAACGATGCTAATGCGTATCGACGTATGTATATACATACATGTGTACATCTCCGATAACGGATGCTAGAAGAGCAGACAGCCTTCATATAAAGAAGGCGATAAATTTCAATTCGTTTCGTGCCAGACATTCCATCACGCAGTCCATCACATCCGATCCATTCGGAAATGGACACAATCGCACGTTATTTTTCATGCCAATGAACCGAAATGGTGGGGTGGTGTAGACAGACGAATGGTTGTGCTTAACTTATGGCTAAGATAATTAATTCAAGATCCTGTGCAAGAGACAGAAGGATGGAAAGAGAAGATTGGACAATGGACCATGACTTAACGATTGCTTATTTATTTACGGATGTGGGATACTACGTGTCGTGTGCGAGAATATTCTCGACAGCAGTAAAATGAATATAAATCATTCCACTCCTTTTGGTTATGGCAAGGTCCCAAGTACTTTTGGGCACAATTTAACACACAAATAATATAAAGAGTAATGACTCTGTCGACAACGACAACGACGATGGCGATGAAGATGATAATGATACATTTACCGGTTGCCTGTAAATGTGAAACGAAAAGCTGTGCTCGGCAGTCATAATTTGCCCATCCTAAAATTCAGAGTATGTCTTGTGTTGCCTTTAATTATGTATGGCCTTGTTAATACATGTATATACCAAGGAAACATGTTGAAGGTAATACATGGAAAAATATAATTACAACATGAATGCGTATCAGTTTATATGCGCAAATTTTGTTGGGAAGATAATTGTATTCTTTCATCAATAGAGATATCATAATAAATACAATAGTTTAGTCGTATGTAAGGCCAATGATCTAAATCAGCCTATTTTTGTTGTGTTCTGTAAAATGCATCCACACCAACACATGCAGCCGCACTCTAGATTTAAATTTCAAACCAATATGGAAAAGCTAAATTCCACCACAATTTAACAAGCAATACAAAGAGTAATTTATAGGCGCGATATCGAGGCATTTATACCAAAATCCAGGCTCTAAAATGTGACATCTACACCGTAAAGAAATCAAATTAATCAGGGACCATTATATGGAACTTTATAATAAAATGTTAACTAATTTTTACAAGGATATATACTGGACGAAATAAACTGTGAAACCATTAATTAAAGTGTGATTAACCTGGACATGAACTCTAGACCGATGTGAACCATTTGTAATACGGAAGGTGGTATACAATAAAAAAAAATAAAAATATGTTCTCTACAGCGTCAAGAAGTATTAATGTACGGGACCATAAACTATCCATCACCAATCTTCCATCAAAGGTTCAGAGAACTGCCTGCCTATACATAAGCGGAGCTATAAGGAGTACAGCGACTGGGTCTTACTGTATCTTCGGCCAATTAATATTGTGGTGATCGATGTTGAAACCAGAGCGGCTTTAAGATTAAACTGCCTATCAATGAGTAGGTAAAAGAACTACGGCCACATGAGTATATCACATATACCATTGGTGAACCCCTTCGAGAGGGACTATGTCAATATGATACCATTCACTGATGGTTGGCAGAATACCAGGTAATAGAAACCATATCCACTTCTATACGACTAGTTCGAAGCTCGATGACAAGGTTGGCTTCGGAGTACACTGTAAAGAACTAAGTCTTAATATAACACACAGACTACCAGATACCTGCAGCGTCTATCAAGCCGAAATACTGGCAATATGAAAAGTCGCCAAGTGGCTGAGTCGCAACATAGTGACCAACACTGACGTTATCATTTACTTGCAGAGCCAGGCTGCCATCAATTCTCTGGATGCCAAAAATTCACAAACAGCTTTAGACTCTTCATCTGAAACATGTGGTATTTATGGCTTAAATTAGCATATTTGAGAGCGACTTCTACACAGGGACTACAACAAAATATAAACTGATGTGCATAAATTGTATTGAGATGAATTCTTGCCAAAATATAATACAAACTGCAAAGTTACAGCTAAATTGTTTAGAAAATGTGCTGTTCATGGCTTTAACAAGATTTTTTGGGAGCGACATCCATAGGTGAACCATAACAAAATATGAACAGATTTAAACAATTTATTGCTGTGAATTCTTGTCTAAATAAAATACAAACTGCAAAGTTTCAGCTAAATTGCTAATTTAGAAGTATTGGTACCAAATTTGATAAATCTAGCTCTATTATTACGGACTGCAGCGTGATTTCAACAGACAGACAGACAGCCTGACGGACATGGCTAAATCGTCTTAGAATTTTAAGACGATCAAGAATATATATACTTTATGGGGTCGCCGATCTATATTTCAAGATGTTGCAAATGGAATTACAAAGTTAGTATTCACCTATCCTATGGTGGAGGGTATAATAACCATAACATAATTCGCAACTCATTTTGCGTGACCCCTTCTAATATTTACATAAATATACTTATACATGTGCATTCGATTTCTTTTAAGCCGAAGTAGATAAGGAAATTATGATAAAGACGACATCTCAAGGGTGTACTTATTTTGTTTCAACAGTAAATGTGTTCCATCCTTCACCTGAATATCCGGATTGTGTATTCTCCCCATACTCTGAGCCTATTTCATTCCAAAACAAGATTTTTTCCATCGAAATCCTTCACGGCGCATCTGTATTTCTCTTATACCATAAACTACTCGTATTTCATTGCAAAATGCTAAATAAAGTTGTGGAAGATATTGGCGTTAAAGACCTTGAAAGAATACTTGAAATTTTGTTTAGATTAATGCCAAAAACCAAATGAATTAAATCAACCACAAAAATGTGGTGGGGGGATGTATATGGAAATTCGTACCACTTGCTGTAAGTAGGGGGGGGTGGGTTTATATCTTCTACTCATAAAGTAGTAGTATAAACAAAAAAGGAAGAAATATAGTTCCACATCATAAATTTTGTAAATCTTACGAGTACGAGTAATATACATATATATAATGTTCTTATACACTATTCAATGAAAGCGAGTACGTAAGAAGTACTTAACGGTTCGTACTTTTTAGATTAAAAAAAAACAGATACGACTTCATTAATATTTACCAGATAAGATATACAAGTACATAGTAAAGAGCAAAAATGTGATACAAATGAAAATGCGACATGGCGGAAAAATACTGTAATAAAGATAGTGGCCCAGTAGAGTAAAATTTCCAAATTTCGCCAATCGGCGAATATAAGGCGTTAGAATGTAGTTCAAGCATTAGATCTTTTCTTGCTTCAGCTTAATTTGAGACAGAGGATGTCGAAATGTGATTTTTAAGTGCCAAAACAAAAAAGAACCCGCGAATATTCCTGAGTAGCAAGAACTTAAAAAACAAGGTGATAAGGACACAAATAATCAATTACTATGTGTGGAGAATCCATATTAGAGAATCAATATTTTACAAATGTAAACCCTTTGTGGGGGAGGAAGTTGAAGAAGTGGATCAATATGGTCTAATTTCGAACTTAGCAAGAGATGAAAAAAAATAATACCACGTACAAAATGTAAAGCCAAGCGGTTGCTCCTCTCGAGAGTTATGGTGGTCATCAGAGAGATGGACGGACGTTGCTCAAATGAATTATAACGTCCTAAATAGGATTTCCGCCGAAAATACTTGGTGTTTTAAGGCTCTTATTCGATGTGTTATGCTTTAAGTCGGCAGCAAATGATATATACCTTTCTCCGCTAAAGTGAGGGTGTGAAAAATTCATATTTATTATCAATCACATGTTACCTGCGGCGCACAGTGGGCTAAAATGGAAAAAAATTGACATAATTCTGCCATTTCAAAACCACTTATCGTATGGCGATGAAATTTTAGGTGTGTATATAAGAGGTGTTTGAGAGTTTAAGTTCGGAACTTGGACCCCCTATCTCGTACAGGGACGGAGCTACAGGGCCCTAAAGTTGACCACCTCGGGTATAAAAAATTTTCATCGGCTTCTTAATTTTTTAATGTATTGTCCGATTTTAGTGGCATTTTCCGATTTTTGTGGATACTCCTAGACCAGACCTACAATCAACATTTTATAGGTTGAAGATATCTTGAATAGTTTCCGAGATATGTGGATTTTAAATTTTAATTTTTAATTTTTTGGCGAAAATAGTCCAATTCTTATTTAGGTCTTGTAGAAAAAGTTTGTTACACAAAGTATATCAAATTTATACTCATTTTAAAGGAGACGGTTCGCAGAATTTGCTAGGAAAATCCGAAGCCAAAATTTTAATTCGTGTGGTTGCCACCCTTCTCCGATTTGGACCTTCTTTTTTACATAAATTTCAAAAGTTTGATCGATTTTCTCCAATCGCAAAGTTAAATTGTTAAATTTTTCTTTTAATTTATTTGTATTAGGGTGTAACAAAATCGACTGCAAAGGAAATCCCGAGCGCGGCTTTTCATATCGAAGATATAGGACTAAAAGTAAAAAATCCAATTTTGGGGATTTTTGATGTATGTTTTGGGAATTGAGGGATTTTCCATTAGAAATTTCCACATTTTGTGTTTGATTATTATTTCTAATATCAAAATAAAGAACTTTAAAAAAAATCATCGAAATATATACATTTTTAAGAATTTTATGCCGTATTTGCGTTTCTGTCTATATGCAAAATATTTTTTTAATTATACCCTACACCACACTGTGGTACAGGGTATTATAACTTTGTGCATTTGTTTGTAACACCAAAAAGGAGCCGAAATAGACCCATCGTTTATTATACCTATCGACTTAGTATCATTTTTTGAGTTGATTTAGCTATGTCCGTCTATCCGTCTGTCTGTCTGTCCGTCTGACTGTGCATGTATTCTTGTAATCAAAGTACAGGTCGCAATTATGATCCAATCTCAACGAAACTTTACACATATTTTTTTTGGTCGAAGGACGATCCCTATTGAATTTGGTTAAAATCGGTTCAGATTTAGATAAAGCCCCCATATATATGTTAGCCCCGATTTGACATGTAAGCGGTGTAAAAACTTTATTTTATATCCGATCAGTATGAAATTCGGCAGAAAGAGGTTTCTTATTATATAAATGCACACAGTTAAATTCGGAGAAAATCGGTTCAGATTTAGATAAAGCCCCCATATACCCTCGTATATGTTACCCCCGATTTGATATGTAAGCGCTGTAAAAACTGTATTTTATATCCGATCAGTATGAAATTCGGCAGAAAGAGGTTTCTTATTATGTGAATGCACACAGTTAAATTCGGAGAAAATCGGTTCAGATTTAGATAAAGCCCCCATATACCCTCGTATATGTTACCCCCGATTTGATATGTAAGCGCTGTAAAAACTGTATTTTATATCCGATCAATATGAAATTCGGCAGAAAGAGTTTTCCTCTTATATGAATGAACACTTTTAAATTTGGAAGAAATCGATTCAGATTTAGATATATCCCCCATATATACAATACCCCCGATTTGACATATAAGCGCTGTAAAAATGTTATTTTATATCCGATCAGTGCGAAATTCAGCAGAAAGAGGATTCTTATTACTCGAAGGAATACTGCCAAATTCGGAGAAAATCGGTTCATATATATAGGTTCATAGATATAGCCCCCATATATATGTTACCCCCGATGTGACATGTAAGCGCTGTGGAGATTTATTTATTTTATATCCGATCAGTAAGAAATTCGACAGAAAGAGGTCTTTTAACATGAATGAGTATTCAGGGAAAAACGGTTCAGATTTATATATAACCTCCATATATATGTTCCTCCTGATTTGGTTTCAAAGCGCTAAAGAAGTTGTACTTTACTTCCGATAATTAAAATTTTCCAGAAAGATGTCTCAATTTAGGAACGAATATTGCTTAATTTAGCGATTATCGTTTCAGAATTAGATAATGTGTTCCTACCCATTTACCAATTATTACAAATTATTATCGCAATGACCCTTATCGCATTGTTAGGGAGGTGTAAGGTAATAAATAGTCGGCTCCGCCCGACTTTCTGCCTTTCCTTACTGATTATACCTGTCAATGATTAAGGGTATCCTAGAAACAGTGCCACAAAACAATATTTTCTGAAAGGTAAATCTTACCAAATTTTATTATTGTTTGATAAAAACATGTAATCTACAAGAAATCAGTGCATATTGACTGATATAATAACTAATAAATACAAGAAGGTAGGGAAAAATTAAAAAAAAAATTTCGGTATAGACAGAAACGTAAATACGGCATAAAATTCTTAAAAATATATATATTTCGATGATTTTTTTAAGTTCTTTATTTAGGTATTAGAAATAATAATCAAACGCAATATGTGGAAATTTCTAATGGAAAATCCCTCAATTCCCAAAAAATATATCAAAAATCCCCAAAAATGGGATTGGAGAAAATCGATATAACTTTATTATTTCTTCACATATCTTGACGATTCTTTTTTTCATGATATTGTAAATTTTATTGGCAATCCACTAAAATACACGAGAACAAAATCGGTAAACTTTTGACTGAGATATTGGCTAAACTCAAAGGCAAAGTCGGCGAAAAAATTAAAAATTCAAATTTAAAATCCACATATCTCGGAAACTATTCAAGATATCTTCAACCTATAAAATGCTTATTGTAGGTCTGGTCTAGGAGAAATAAACCGAACACTCCATTCAAAACTTAAAAGCCGATGACAATTTTGTATACCCGAGGTGGTCAACTTTAGGGCCCTGTAGCTCCGCCCCTGTATGAGGTAGAGGGCCCAAGTTCCGAACTTAAACTCTCTAACACCTCTTGTATACACACCTAAAATTTCATCGCCATGCGATAAGTGGTTTTGAAATGGCAGAATTATGTCCATTTTTTTCCATTTTAGCCCATTGTGCGGCGGCCGGAAGTTGAGCCCCAAGAAAATGCACCCCAAATTGAAAATGAAAGTGCGCCCCAATTTTGGGGCCTATATTCGTTACCAAAAGTGCTTTAGGAAATTACACCCCAATCAAAAAAAACAGCATAAAATGAAAATACACCCCAAAAAACTAAAAAATTTTCTCTTCGTAAATCTGGGTAGTACGTAATAATACACGTTTACCAACCTATTTTCGAAACATAAATCTTTTAATGCGCGTCGGCCTACAGCCTTCGGCCTCTGTTTGAGAATTTCTCCTATGGACAGGATCCAAAGTTGGCTACACGGAACAAATCTTTTATACGTAACCTCTCCTGTTTCTTAATTTTTAGATGAAAATAAGCCCCAAAAAGCAGACAAAAAATGAAATTAAGCCCCCAAAAAATTGTTGTTGTTTGACATGTAATTTTTTGGGGCCCATATTCATAAAAATATTGGAGTGTATTTTCCTGGGGCCCAATTTCATTCCGCCGTTACCTGCAGTTATTATAAGAATTATAACCAAATTATGTAGATTAATTACACTAGTTTACAAAGTGTTTGTCGAAGGGTGTGCATAATATTATCTGGTGTAAAATGGTGTTCTAAACAAATGTTATGGTATTTTTTATTTCCGATTTTCTTGGAATCTACCTTTATTATTTGGACAATATTTTAATACCCTACACCACACAGTGGTACAGGTTATTATAATTTTGTAACACCCAAAAGGAGATGAGATAGATACATCAGTTACTATACGGATCGACTTAGTATAATTTTCTGAGCCGATTTAGCTATGTCCGTCTGTCTGTGTATGTATTCTTGTAATCAAAGTACAGGCCGCAATTTTTGTCTGATCGCGCACATATAAATTTTTTGGCCTAAGGACGAACTTTATTGAATTTGTTGAAAATCGGATCAGATTAAGATATAGCCCCCATACATATGTTCCTCCCGATGTTGCATCATAGCGCTATACAATTTGTATTTTATATCCGATCATTACGAAATTTAGCAGAAAGAGGTTTCTTGTTACACGAATGAACACTGTCAAATTTGGGGAAAATCGGTTCAAATTCACATATAGCCTGTTACTCCCGATTTGACATGTAAGCGCTGTATAAACTCTTTTAATCCCGATTAGTACGAAATTCGGCAGAAAGAGGTTTCTTATAACACTTATAACCACTGCCAATTTTGGTGAAAATCGGTTCGGATTTAGATATAGCCCCCATATATATGTTACTCCCGATTTGGTATCAAAGCGATATAGAAGTTGTGCTTTACTTCCCATTATTACAAAATTTGGCAGAAAGAAGTTTTTTAATTTAGAAGCAAATACTGCTTAATTTGGGGAAAATCGGTTCAGATTTAGATGTAGTCATATAGGTATGGGGTGGTTAAATTGTAAGAGCCGATGTTGAATTTGAACCACACCTAAACGTCAAGCTTTTTTCTGCATTTCATTTGACGTTTCTGAATTTCAGACTAACTCAATTTGAACCATGGAAAGATACACAATCGAGCAACGCGTTAAAGTTTTTTAAGCCTTTTACGAAAGTGGGCGTTCAAATCAAAATGCATTTCGTGCACTTCGTGATGTTTTTTTGATCAGCATAATCGGTCAAATGTGTCCACAATAGGGAGAGTTGTGCGCAAATTTCAGCAAACCGGGTCTGTAGGAGATGTGAAAACACCTGGGCATGCTCTGCTTGGCCGCCAAGATCATGTGATTTGACACCTTTGGACTTCTTTCTTTGGGGTTATTTGAAAAAAAGGTGTACGTCGATAAGCCAGCAACAATTCAAGAGCTAGAGGATGAGATAATTCGGCACATTAACGACATAGAACCTCAATTGTGCCTCAGCGTCATCGAAAATTTGGACCATCGGATGGAGGGGTGCCGTCAAGGTCGCGGCGGCAATTTGTCCGATATTTTGTTCAATACATAATTGAACCATACCAATATTATCATAATAAAACCAGTAAGGAAAGGCTAAAGTCGGGCGGGGCCGACTATATAATACCCTACACCACTCTCGTAATATTGAATAACTCTGATATATAAATTTTTTAATTCATATATAAATTGTTTACATAAATTTACTTTTGGGACATTTTATACTTAAATAATACCCTGTACCACAGTGTGGTGTAGGGTATAAAAAAATTGGATCTAAAGAGCCAAATCGGATGAAACATATATATGGGAGCTATAGCTAAATCTTTACCGATTTTCTTCAAATTCGGCAATATTGGTTCATTGATCAAGAAACTCTACCATTCTAAATTTCAAAACGATTGGATGTAAAATATAGCTTCTATAGAACTAAAGGGCCAAATCGGACGAAACATATATATGGGAGCTATAGCTAAATCTTAACCGATTTTCTTCAAATTCGGTAGTGTTGGTTAATGGATCAAGAAACTCCACCATTCTAAATTTCAAAATGATTGGATGTAAAATACAGCTTCTACAGGACTAAAGAGCAAAATCGGACGAAACATATATATGGGAGCTATAGCTAAATCTTAACCGATTTTCTTCAAATTCGGCAATGTTGGTTCATGGATCAAGAAACTCTACCATTCTAAATTTCAAAACGATTGGATGTAAAATACAGCTTCTACAGGACTAAAGAGCAAAATCGGACGAAACATATATATGGGAGCTATAGCTAAATCTTTACCGATTTTCTTCAAATTCGGCAATGTTGGTTCATTGATCAAGAAACTCTACCATTCTAAATTTCAAAACGATTGGATGTAAAATATAGCTTCTATAGAACTAAAGGGCCAAATCGGACGAAATATATATATGGGAGCTATATCTAAATCTGAACCGATTTCAACAAAATTCAATAGCGATCTTAACAGCTGCGAAATACTCTAAACTGCAAAATTTCAGAACGATCGGAGTGAAATTGCGACCTTTAGTCGACGAACAACTTTACATGGACAGACGGACGGACGGACGGACAGACATGCTTAAATCGACTCAGCTACTGATTCTGAGTCGATCGGTATACTTTAAGGTGGGTCTAGCAGTGTTATTTTCAGGTGTTACAAACATCTGCCGTGAAACAAACTTATAATACCCTGTACCACAGTGTGGTGTAGGGTATAAAGAAATGACAATAATTTCCTGAATAATTTGTGTTTTATTCATAATCAACATAGGCCCTTAAAATTGAAACAACCTTTATATTGGGAGAAGCCACATTTTTTTACGGATGCGTATGAAGTTGCCCACACGAACTTGTGGCTTCTAAAATGGGAGAACAAGACCACATCGAAAGATTCCTAATTACTGCGGCTATATAAATATGCATATCGACCAATCTATATAATTTTCGATATGCTCATATGATATGATCGTTTTTCTTTTTAGATAGGCCAACAAATGCAGAATAATATAATACGATGTATCACTGTTTAGCGTATGTTAGCAATGTTCATCATGGGTGGTTGCTAAAAGAGGGTGTGGGAAAATCTGATCCACGTTCGAACATAAACAGGGTCAATACAATATATTTCTACATGCGAAATTGTAAGCCATTCGGTCACTGCGTGCGAGTGTTATTGTGCGCATTAGACAGCTAGACCGGCGGAAGGACATAGCTGAAATGGATTTAAATGTCCTAAAACGGATTTGCTTAAAAGTACATAGTCACTCTTTCAATGTGTTACTAGTACACTTGTGGTCCCTAGCAATTTCTCCATTCACCATATAGCATGAAGACATAAGAACTACGTGCTTAATTGATTTCTGCCCAGTCGTCGAGTCCACAACTAAACCAGGCAGACTGCCAAGGGAAATCACTTTCGTTATCTAATGTTCTGTTAAAAGATTATTTTGCGGTTCTCTGGAGTGAGTGCACAAATGGTGCAGAGGAATTTACGGCCATCATCAGCACAAATACCATAAATATAATGGACACTTGGTAATGCACACGCATACACACAGAGTGGGATGATGGGTTGGACAGAGTGGTTATACTGAACAAAGAACTTTAGACTGGATTGACTTGCTATTGTAGGATTTAATAGAAAATTTCAGCAGCGGCTACAATAGAGCGGATGTAACGGCTGCCAAGGACTGTCATCGCGAAGAAATCTTATTGCGGTTTAGTTTGAAATCTATATCAAAAGCATCCGTGCGTCTTTCAGTGTCACCCAATAAAATAATACGGTAAAAATATTCTTTATTTTAGTTTTTATGTTATACATTGTTTGTTGAAAAGTTGTCAGAACTTTATAAGCAAAGAAACTAAGGCTTGAAAGTCAAAAGATATATTTCTTCGTCCCTCACTTATTTCCTTTCTATGAGAGTTATTCAAATACAAAGTAGACTATAACTTTGCGTAGATGCATACAAATACATGAAAATATTATTGTTATAAATTAAGCTATGTAACTAAATAGTGAAAACTCCGATGAATTTTGTGTATTAAAAAAGTACTCTGGCTTGACGTTATAACAAAAAATGAAAATATTTAGAGGAGCGTGTATAAGTTTTGCTGCCTAGTAAATTTTTTTTGAGCGTATACCATTTACATCCCTTGTAAAATGGGTTAAAATGTATGTAGTATTAATAATGTAATTGCGGACAAACTGTATATAGACGGACAGACTGATGAACGGACAGACTGTCAGACAGATATGGTTAAAACGACTTGTGATTCTGAGTCGATCGATTCTATGTAGCTACAGCAGTGAATCTCGCCACATCATCGAGTCTAGATCCAGCATTTTTAGCTGTTACAAACAACTTATTATACCTTGCGCTACAGTGTGTAAATCTAAGTACATATGATTTAGATGCATATCAACAATATGCTTTTCCTTAGCATGGAAAATCATATTCAGAATTGTGTTGTTCAAGATAGAAAAAGTGAATTAAAACTAACCCAGGGATTTTTGGCATCTAATGTTCTATTACGCCCTTAACTATTCCTGGAAAATATTTCCAAATTGGTCAATGGGTGGATATACCACCTATGTATATAAATGTACAGGGTTTTCCAACAAGAGGTGTTATTTTGAATCACCCGGTATTTCGGTAGCTGTCACTGTTGAAGCTTTTAGTCTTTGACATTTGACAAGTAGAAACTACGCCATTACTAACCAATAAGGAAAGGCAGAAAGTCGGGCGGGGCCGACTATATAATACCCTACACCTCCCTAACAATGCGATAAGGGTCATTGCCATAATAATTTGGAATAATTGGTAAATGGGTAGAAACATATTATCTAATTCCGAAACGATAATCGCTAAATTAAGCAATATTCGTTCCTAAATTGAGAAACATCTTTCTGGAAAATTTTAATGATCGGAAGTAAAATACAACTTCTATAGCGGTTTGATTCCAAATCAGGAGGAACATATATATGGAGCTTTAATATAAATCTGGACCGATCTTCCATGAATACTAATTCATGTAAAAAGACCTCCTTCTGTCGAATTTCGCGCTGATCGGATATAAAATACAGTTTTTACAGCGCTTACATGTCAAATCGGGGGTAACATATATATGGGAGTTATATCTAAATCTGAACCGATTTTTTCCGAATTTGGCAGTATTCTTTCGAGTAATAAGAAACCTCTTTCTGCCGAATTTTTCACTGATCGGATATAAAATACAATTTCTACAGCGCTTACAGGTCAAATCGGGGGTAACATATATATGTGTATTATATCTAAATCTAAACCGAGTTTCTCCGAATTTGGCAGTATTCCTTCATGTAGAAAGAAACCTCTTTTTGCCGACTTTCGCACTGATCGGATATAAAATAACATTTTCACAGCGCTCACATGTCAAATCGGTGGTAACGTATATATTGGGCTATATCTAAATCTGAACCGATTTCTCCCAAATTTAAAAGTGTTCATTCATATATTAGGAAACCTCTTTCTGACGAATTTCATACTGATCGGAAATAAAATACAGTTTTTACAGCGCTTACATGTCAAATCGGGGGTAACATATATATGGGGGCTATATCTGAATCTGAGCCGATTTTCTCCGAATTTAGCAGTATTCCTTCATATAAAAAGAAACCTCTCTTTGCCGATATAAAATAACATTTTTACAGCGCTTACATGTCAAATCGGGGGTAACGTATATATGGGGGCTATATCTAAATCTGAACCGATTTCTTCCAAATTTAACAGTGTTCATTCATATAATAGGAAACCTCTTTCTGACTAATTTCATACTGATCGGATATAAAATACAGTTTTTACAGCGCTTACATGTCAAATCGGGGGTAACATATATATGGGGGCTATATCTAAATCTGAGCCGATTTTCTCCGAATGTAGCAGTATTCCTTCGTATAACAAGAAACCTCTTTCTGCCGAATTTCATACTGATCGGATATAAAATAAAGTTTTTACAGCGCTTACATATCAAATCGGCGCTAACATATATATGGGGGCTATATCTAAATCTGAACCGATTTTAACCAAATTCAATAGGGATCGTCCTTGGGCCAAAAAAAGATATGTGTAAAGTTTCGTCGAGATCGGACCATAATTGCGACCTGTACTTTGATTACAAGAATACATGCACAGACGGACAGACGGACAGACAGACGGACAGACAGACGGACAGACAGACAGACGGACAGACGGAAATAGCTAATTCAACTCAGAAAGTGATTCTAAGTCGATCGGTATAATAAACAATGGGTATATTTCTTCTCCTTTTGGGTGTTACAAACAAATGCACAAAGTTATAATACCCTGTACCACAGTGTGGTGTAGGGTATAAAAATGGAACGCTACACGATTCAGCAACGCATTGAAATTATTAAAATTCGAAAAATCGAAAATCATCTTGACTGATGAGGGCCATTTCCATCTCGGTGGCTACGTCAACAAGCAAAATTGTCGCATCTGGGGCTCGGAAATTAAAAAATGGGATCTTAAAAAATGGCATTTTTGTTTGAATACCAAAATAACACCTCTTGTTGGAAAACCCTTTACCTTCCGAGTTGACTTCCGATCGGACTGTCGGATATACGATACGATTAGCAATAATTATTCTAAATTACATTTATAACTTTCAATTTCAACATGCCAATTCGATTACATTCCCACGAGAAAATTCGAATATTTTCATAAATAAATTTTAATAAAAACAGAATACGAAATAAATTATAAACCTCTACTTTATGATATTGTATTAATCTCTAATGTCAATTGCACTAATTGTAAACAATCAAGAGAAATAATTTAGAAATGTAATAACCAAATATACAAAAAATATTTAGGAGATTTAAAAACGTATCTCAATTTTTGATTTTTAATGTATTTTAAATACAAAATTATTTAAAGTTGTGTTTCGTTTCAAGTTTAAATAAAATGAAATTGATTTTTATATGCATACACTTTTCTATTTTAATAAAAAAAGTATTTTGTCCCAAAAACGTTTTTTTTTTTTTTTGAAATA